>CM017439.1:52529169-53156669 GCA_007726485.1 Eragrostis curvula
TAGAGACAACCACAGCCGTCCAATTGTGATCAGAAGGCTGTGGTTGTCGACTGAAACAAACCCCTCATTTCAGGTAGCTGAAAATTAGTCGGGCCCCTCAATTAAACCCGAACAAATTCTTCCATGTCCGTGCCCTACGGCCCTGGTACCTCACACCATCCAGCTCGCACTCGGTAGTCACCTCAGAGCTTTCCAAGTCGCAGCGGCAGAGAGAGTTCCCGTTCCACAGCAGCAACCCGCCACCAGGAAGATACCCCATCGGTTGGCAAACATCGGAGACACGGATGGTGCAACGCCGCTGCCACCGCGACGAACCTCCTCCTCCTCGGCGACATCGCCCAGATGGCCACGGTTCCGGGGGCGGATCAACCTCGCTGGTCCGCGCCGTCAGCCACAACTCCACCGCGTCCAGCGTGAAGGTATCAGGTGGCACGCCAGCGGCGGCGCAGTGGTGCGTGACAATGTCATCGTAGGCTCGCGGGTCGAGCGAGTCCGGCAGGTCGACGACGGCGAACGCCTCGTCCGTCAGGCTGAGCCGGAGAATTCGTCCCCGCGCGGAGGAGGCTTCTCGCGATTGCACCTGTCCGCGTGCCAGAACATGAACCCCTTCAACCCTCACCGCCGTCTGCCACCGAGCGACTGTGTACGGCGGGTCGCGCTCCGTCTCCCTCCACGCGCCGCCGCCGCCGTTTTCACCGCCGACGGTGAACACCTCCATCCCCATGCGGTAGATGCCGCGACCACCATCCCGCGTCCGGTAGAACGACCGGACCACCTTGTACTTGCCGGTCCGAGGGTCCAGGCCCAGACCCGCGGCGGAGTGGTAGTATCCGCCTTGTTTCATGACGTCGCGGGTATCGTTGGGCAGCACGACGGCGTCCCGGGTGGCCGGGTTGAAGAGGAACAGCCTGGTGTCAGTCGGGACCAGCACCAGGCCGTTGCAGTGGGCGAAGCAGCACACCCTGAACTCGCCGGCCAGGTCCTTGTCGTACACGAGCGGCAACGCCTTCGACGGCTCCACCGCCGGGCTGCACCGGTAGAAGCGGAGGTGGTTGGAGAGGCGATCAGCCAGGTCCTCCCCGAGAAGACGGCGTGCAGCTGCCGCATTGGCGGGGTGATGAGGAACGACGGGGAAGCGCCTGTCTGGCGGACGAGCGATCGAGCTGCGCGCGGACGAAGAACGCGTCCGAGATGGTGGCGCGCCATGCCTGCAGACTGACTTGAACCGGAGGAGGGACTTCACCGGCAGGCGGACGAGGATCTCGGTAACCACCTCGTACGGCAAGTCGGGTGCTTGTACTGCTTGTGTGCTCGCTCCCCGCTTCCTCTTCTTCTTCTTCTTCTTGTTCTTGCCCGTCTTCATCAGGCAGTGCATCGGCGTAGATGCAAGTTACTTTGAACCAAGAAGAACGCCGTCTGTTGATAATGATGCCTTACGTACGTTTAGGCAATGCGATGTCATTATATTGACCCTGATCGACGCCGTGTCAGAGCAGGAAAAAGTTGCCGGCCGCGGCGCAGGCTCGGTCCGTGGTCCTCCTGCCCGCGCGCCATCGCACGTGCACTCCTGTTGGCCAGCCGAGCTCGCTGGGCGCGTGCGTGAGCTGCGCCCGAACACGAGCTAGCGCGCCTTCGGCTTGCCTTGCGGCCGCGCGTTGGTCGGATGGACAGGCTGGGCATCGATCCCAAGAAAATGCAGGTGTTCATGCCTTGTTCGTATCTTCCGGAGTTTCGACCATCGCATCATACCGCCATTTGATCAGGACTAACGCAGCAATACAGCACCAAGCTCGTATGCTGAATATGGCCTGCGGCAAGATTTGTTAAATAAAACTTTGCGCTTTTGTTGCCAACAAGCGCATCTGGTGTAGTGGTATCATAGTACCCTCCCACGGTACTGACCAGGGTTCGATTCCCTGGATGCGCACTCTATGTTTTTCCTTTTCTTTTTTTTTTTGAAAAAGAACTCCACTAAAACCGGTTCCTTTTTTTTCCCTACCTTGTGGTCAAATAAATATATTGCCCTTCAAAAATAAGTTCTGGCCGTTTAGTTATCGCGTTCCAAGTTTAGAAATACAGTATGTTTTTCAATTTCATCTTTCTTTTTTTTTAAAAAAAAGAACTCCACTAAAACCGATTCCTTCCCCCCCCCCCCCCCTACCTTGTGGTCAAATAAATATATTGCCCTTAAAAAATAAGTTCTAGCCGTTTAGTTATCGCGTTCCAAGTTTACAAATACAGTATGTTTTTCATTTCATCTTTCTTTCTTTTTTTTGAAAAAGAACTCCACTAAAAACCGATTCCTTCACCCCCCCCCCCCCCCCCCCCCCCCCCCCCACACACACACACACCTGTGGTCAAATAAATATATTGCCCTTCAAAAATAAGTTCTAGCTGTTTAGTTATCGCGTTCCAAGTTTAGAAATTGCTCGTTTTTGTACGATTGAAAGTTACCAAAGAAAATGGGAGAGAAAAGATATGAATGCGTGGAATACTTTTCTGTGCTCTTTTTCAGATTTCAGATACCCACTTTTGTCGAGCATCAAAAGGTGAAAGGAACAGAAGACGAATCACTGGCTCCTCAACTCTTCCAAAAGTCGATGGTGAAAAAAAAAATGTTGCCAATAATTGTTTCAGCAACTACTGCAGATCACATGCGGTTTGCTAGTTTGTAGGCAAGTGTAGCCTGTGAAAATGTACTTTGCTTTCTCTCAAGGAACTCCTTTCTTTACAAAAAGTAGTGGCTATTGACTCATAGGAACATGCTTTCACAGTTCTTGTCATTGGATTGAAACTTTTCAGCGAATCACTGTGATAAACTTCTTTTTTGTTTATGAACCAGTGAAATCATTAATAAGCAAAGCATCATGAAATATCTTCTTTACAAGGCAGCATCACCTAGTTATACTCTGCTGCAGGCAGGAGATTACTGGGTTTCTAAGCTGTGCAAGTGATCCTTAACTTGAGCACATCAGTTTCTCCTTCAGAGCTTGCAGTGGTAAGGCTTCTGTCGTTCAGAACTTCAGATGCCTTGAGTAACATATAGCAATATGGTACAGTGATTCTACACAACCTACCGGGTAAGGAAAGACTCTGCAGTCACACTTTGTGATACATGCTGAATAAATTGCCCAGAAGAAATTTATGTAGCGGAGTAAAAAGAATGCATGAAAAAGTCACCGAGAGATCCAGCTAGTAATTCTTCCGCGTGAATAGAGAAGTGTTCATATTATTGAAGGGTAAAAAGTGGGAAACTGAACTCCGGATTCTGGTTTCACCTTTTAGAGAGGCCATACTGAAATGTGAATTTTGAGTCTCGATGTTAATTCATTCATTCAAAGAACGAGAAATTCATCTAGGAAAATTGGAAAGTGGACTCTGATGTGAATCATTCCTTAAATTTCGATGCCACAATTTTCTATGAAGCTCAATCGAAAGAATCAGTGTTAATAGACTGCATGCACTTGTCCAGCCTCAGCACGGAGCATGGGCATCCAGTTCAAGAAGCATGTCAGTTTTGCAGGTCTCTCGGGTCCTAATGCACTATACATTACACTGGCATGCGTGCTAATCTGCGATCAGGTTACTAAATCTAGAAAATCAATGTACACAGTAGAAGCGCCACCGAGTAGTCGAAGATCCACCCCCATGCTCGAACTCTCTGCAAAACCAAAATCACAAGCAATAAACAATGTGTGAATCCCTTATATGGAGAGGTAAAAAGGCGCGAAAATTAGACCAATGACGGCACGACATGCCTACTGCGGGTCTAGCTCTACAATATGCACTCTCTATCCACACCGTCCATATTGCATTGGGATATGTGCTACGCCACCAATATCAGGGTGGTGTAACACACATCCAAATTCATGGCCCTTGGTTTTTTACATAATGGGAAACGTTCATCCCGGCCTTGGTGTAAGGAAGGAGAAGCAAAGCAGAGCAGATGTATGTTACCTTGAATGGCGTGAGAGACGAGGCGGAGGACGAGAGGCCCCTGAATCCGAGATCAATGGAGACGCTGCCGTCGGGGTTGAAGAGGCCGTAGTGCCGCTCGGTCGTGGGCCCGGGCTTGAGGTTCTCGTTGAAGAGCGCGAAGATGTATGCCTTGACGACCTTGTCGGGCCTGTGCGGCGTCCCCTTGCGCAGGAACAGGCGCTTCCTGAGGTTGCGGTTGTACGTGACGGCGTTCTCCAGCTTGGCGCCGGCCTCGGTGGCGTCGCCGGCGGACGCCCACCCGGTCTCCGCCACGCGCACCTCCATGTTCGGGTACCCGGCCGCCTCAAGCGCGAAGTACGCGGCGTCCACCTGCGCCTCGAACATGTTGTTGTAATGCAACCCCGTCTTCTGGTCGATGATCCCCTGGTTGGGCTTGAACAGCGCGTAGTTGATGTCGATGTGCTCCGGGTCGCTCATGTACGCCAGGAACGGGTACGCGTTGACGTAGAACGGCGCCCCGGTCCGGGCGAAGAAGTCGAGCAGCGGGCGGAGGTACACCACGAGGTCGTCCTTGAAGACGCAGGCGGACGGCGGGTAGGAGTTGGCGAAGACGGCCTCGGAGTGCGGCGTGGACAGCTCGATCTTGTCGGCGAGGCGGAGCATGGTGAGCGCGTCGTGCACGTTGGCCACGGCGCCGACGAGGGCTTCGGCGAGGCCCGGGTCGGCGCCGCCGAGGACCTCGTTGCCCACCGTGATGCCGACGATGCGGGTGGACGGGTAGTAGGGCTGCACGTTCTCGTTCAGCCAGTCCATGGCCTTGCTCGGGTTGGCCGCCATGTCCTTGAGCAGCCCGTTGGGGATGGCCACCACCAGGTTGAGCCCGGAGCCCCGGAACGCCTCCAGGACGCTGTGCTCCGCGTCGTAGATTTTTACGTTGAGGATCTTTGCCAGCTTCAGGAGACGCACCACCTCGCGAGGCTCCGGGAGGTTGTCCGCTATGCGGCCGTAGTTGATGCCGTACGTGCCGATGAATGACTGCGTGGCTTCATCATGTATATATATATATATGCCAAGAACAATCAGTCAGTAATTTGAATCAACAAAGAATGACAAATCGATCAACCAAGAACCAACCAACCTTTGTGGTGGCTTGACCGGGAGACGTTGCTGGTGACTGCGCCGTGGCAGGGGAACGCGAGGGCGCAAAAGCAGCAGAGGAGGAGCAGCATGAGCCGACGGTGCTCGACGCCGGCAGACCGCCTCGGCGCCATCAGCGCCATGTCCCGGCGGCGCGGCGAGAAGCTCGGACCTGCAGCGAGAGACGGCAGCAGAAGCAGCAGTGGAAGCGAGCGAAGGAGGAGGAGGAGGAAGGCCTGGTGGCGAGGCCGGGGGCGGGCATTAGAGCAGCAGGCGGCGCGCGGCGTGCGGGGCACGTTGCGTGGGGCGCGGGGCATGGCGGCACGGCCATGGACCTAGCTAACCCCCGCGCGCACGCCGGCGAGGACGGCCGAGGTGGCCGGTTGCTTGCTCGCACGGGCGACGGCTTGCCAAGAATGGAATGGTGCCTGGTGGCCGCCGCGGGGGAATGGAATCCGGTCTCTTGCGTTGCCTTCGCGCGCGCGCGCGCTCGGCTCTCTCTCTCTCTGCGTGCGACGTGTCTCTCCCTGCTCACCCAATCCGCTCGGCACTGTGTGTTCGAGGAACGTCCTGGCCTGCTTGCTCTATCTGCCCGAGTTCTCCTCTGTTCTGCTCTGCTCTCAGGGCTTGTACGACGACACGAACTGCAAAGGGGTGACCTCCTTTGGGAAGGGACTTTGCTTCGCGAGAAAGGAGGTGACTCAGCAGACAGAGGTCGAAGGTTTTGAAGGAACAAATTGGAATGCTGACGAGGGAAGTCATCAGAGGAGAGACCATGTCTCTGGATGCAGATGTAACAAAGGCAATTAAGACCGGAGAGAGACGAACAGCGCTGAATGTTAATCGAAAAACAAGTCCACTTTGCTGCTGCTGATGCAGCTTGCACGTGAATACGATCCTACTTTAGCAACTGCACTTTCATCTTTTGGAGCCAAAACTCGCACGTGTTTCGCTCTCCCGTTCCTGCTATTTCCAATTTCGGGGGAGTTCAAGCGTAGCCTTTCAGCCCTAACTTTTTTATGACCTGATCTCCTGAGAAATCAGTGTCGTTGATCCTCTCGGCTTTCCGCTTTGTTCAGTGCACGCATGCCTTTAGCCCTCTTGTAGTTTGAAGATTTCTCACAAAGGCGTGGCCCTTGGAAATTAAATACTTTTCAGAAAAGTTCAGTTGTTCTGCTTTGAGTTTCCAGAAAGTCAGAACCTCCAATTTGGCTGTGGAATGCTGCAGTGTTTTTTCAATCTGAGCGGATAACGAAGCCTTGAGCAGATATTAAGCAGATAAAAACGGGTGGCCTAGCTTCTCCTGATAAAAAAGCGACAAGACATGTCTCTAGGATCTATATATTAAAGAAAAGATTCCATGAATCGATATTCTCTTTCAAGGATAAACATTCTGATAAGGACATAGTAAAAAAGGCGCTGGACTGTGAACCAATACTACCACATGATAGGAACTATGTTAGCGACACATGAGCACATCTTATCCCTTTGTTATTGTTTGTTAAGCACGAGTAGAACCAAAATTGTCCACAATAACTAGGCAAATTGCGGGCCAAAATGCCATCCGAAGCGGTTCATTTTTTAACGTGTGTGCCTGACCGGCTCGTGGATCTGATCATGCAATTATCCATTCAAGGCTCGATTTGCTGCCGACAACTACAAAAGTAGGAAGATGTTGCTAAACTTGCAATTGCGAGGCACGATGGAATGAATAGGTGCACTTTCAGGACCCAATGTAATTCAGACGATATACCGCAAGGTCATCGTAATCGTGAAACTATTAAAATGTGTGTATTTTGTGGCAACTTCAGCTTGTATGCACAAACAAGCAATAAACAAAAAAGTCAATTTATAAACAAATAATTACGTATGATGTAAACTGAATGGACAAAAAAAATATAGACGTTAGTTAAATTGTTGGACAGTGGATGTTGCTACAACTTGCCAAAACTAACCAAGATATAGTCTATTATTAGATATTATTATCAACCTCATGGGGGGAATGGTCTAGTAAAAATGCCACATTTTGATACCAAAGTCAGTATAATTTAAGCTACTATTGATATTGTGATCAAATGGGCGATTCAAATACTTACCTTGATAGTTGATAATATAGAGATCTCAACCTAAATCCACGAGTTTAAATTTCTTAAAGTTTAAAGTAGACTTTTTAATTGAAAAAAACGTTCACGAACAAACACTAAGCTCATTCGGCATCCAACAAAGTCACCAATGTAAGCAACTGATATACAACAGATAAGTAGTTGATGCATGCGAGATCTTTTGATCCCGTTTTTCCTAGCTAGCATCCAAATATTTTGATCAAATGGGCGATTCAAATATTTTCCTTGATAATATAGAGATCTCAACCTAATTCGACGACTTTAAATTTTGTAAAGTTTAAAGTAGACTTTTTAACTGAAAGAATGTTCACGAACAAACACTAAGCTCATTCATCATCCAATCAAGTCACAAATATAAGCAACTGATATATAACAGATAAGTAGCATAAGTAGTTGATGCGTGCAAGATCTTTTCATCTTTTTCTTTTCTAGCTAGCATATTTGTGCATAGTAGTTTGCGGCGGTAGCAAGGTGAGGACGCATGATGTTGATGGAGATGCAATGCACCATATGCGGGAAGGGGGGGGGGGGGGGGGGGGGGGGTGGGGGAGGGAAGCATACGACGAGTTACAATATACATGGCATAATTTTGTATAATTGGTGCAATCGTTTGTAAAGTAGAAAAAAACGTATGTAAGATTATAAATTAAAGAGGCAACAACTCAATGCACAAGTTATCTCTAATGACATAAATTATGTGAATTCGCTGATTAACCTTCTAAGTTCCGTTTTCTAACATGCTTTTCTTTTATTCATTGTCGAAGAGGTTATGTTGCAAAGTAAATATAGCAACAACCCATCATTCATGGTCTCAAAAAAAAGAACCATCATTCACCGTTTACTATATTCAACGTGTTCATATTTCACGGGTATAACCTATTGCCCTTTGGCCGATTTTTCTTTACCAAGCTGTGTGCAATCTGGAGATCTGGAAACGAGAAACAGGGGGACAAAAAACAAAAGGAAAACAGTAGAAAAACAGACGGAAAAGAAAATGAGAAAACGACAGCAAGATTGGAAACCAGTAACCACCACCTCCAGCACGAACGCAGTCACCACCTACAAACCCCCGCTGTCTCCTCCCCTCCCCTCGCCACACGCGGGCCTTCTCCGTGGAAGCCGGCGAGCCGCCGCAGCCCCGCTCCTCCCGCCGTGCTCCTCTGCACCGACATTCCCCACCGCCTCCCCTCCGGCGAGGTAAAGAAACAATCTTTTCACCTTCTCCCATCCTCCTGCTGGCCCTGTTGGTGCCACCGGCATTTTTTATGAGCTTGGCTGACTAGATCTGCGCGCATTTCCGTTTCCCGGGTGTAGATCTCGCGAATACCTCGTGTCCCTCTGCTCGGTGGGTCGGTGGTGGCTTCGTGGAGATGGAGGATGTGGTTGATGACGTCATCGGCGCCACGAGAGCGGCGGCGGCCGTCGAGAATGGGGTCAATGGCAAGCCAGGGTCGCCTGATGGTGTGACGCCGCATGCGGAAGAAGAGCACGAGGAGCGGGCCAATGGGGATAACTCAGGGGAGAGCGAGGTGATCAACCCGCCAGAGGAGGCCGGCGGGGAGGCCACCTCGCCACCAGAGGGCAGGAAGCTTCGCCTTTCCAAGGTGGGCTCGTTCCCGCGATAATCTTCCCCTAATTGGTATTTGATGAAGTTGATGGCACATTGTACCGACTGGATTTTCTACATGGTTTGCTTTTAGCGAGATCAAGACCCTAAGGTTGTCAAGTCTAAGAGCCCACGGAGTGGCGATGAAGGTCAGACGAGGAGAAGAGCCCCCAATTCCTCTCTTCCTAATGGTGATGCCGGTGTTGGTAGCAATGTAAGCAGTTCTACATGGTCATGCACTTCATTTCAGTCTCATTTCGAACCAACTTCCTGTCCACTCCAGTTTGATCTTACATGACTCGTTTTGCTTATGTCAGAAAACTGAGAAGAATGAGGCTCGCCCACCTCCCAAAGACAAAGATGCATCATTGTCTGACGATTCGAAGTATGCAGCTTATCTCCTGTGTTTTTCTCTACCCTTTAAGGTTGTATACAAATTGCGCAAAGAAAGAATATGTAGCTTATCATTGCAAACCATTCATAACCTTAGTTAATATAAACAATTTATGCTCACGGTTAACTGCAAAGCTAGCATAAATCTGAATATCCTAGAAGATTCCTCTTGTATCTCGGACTTCGTCTAGTAAAAGTTATCATATGTTACAAACTTTTATATTCACACCCTCCAAATCTAGGGAGAAAAGGAAAACTCAAAAGCCATTAGGTCAGCATTCTTCCGTCAAAAGAGATGAAGCTGAGTCAAATTGTGAGAGTTCAAAGCCTCGAAAAACTGGCAGCACTCCTTCCTACGGCTTCACCTTCAAGTGTGACGAGAGATCTGAAAAAAGACGAGAGGTGAACTTTGTTTAACCATTGTATTTTCTAACTGCATTTGAAGAATGTGGAAATTGGCTGTTCTGTTTACTGAATCATGCAATTGTATAGTTCTATTCAAAGCTTGAGGAGAAGATTCACGCGAGAGAGATAGAAATAAGCAATATGCAAGCAAAATCAAAGGTAATTTGTACTGTTTAGATCGTTATATCCCAACATCACATCACTTACATTTCTTGCTGATATATTTCCTGAAATTGCATAGGAAACTGAAGAAGCTGAACTCAAAATGCTGCGGAAAAGTTTGAAGTTCAAGGCAACACCAATGCCTAGCTTCTATAAGGAGCCACCGCCTGCCAAGGTTGAGTTGAAAAAGGTAATCCACTCATGGCTAGCTAGTCTCTTATCCCTCAAGTGAACTCTTGACTTCATGATATGTCTTATAAGCATAAATATGTACTTTACAGAAATCTTCGCAAAACTACAACTACCATCCAGTGTAGCCAAAAAGCCTTAAATTTTAGACCTGCCAAACATACCACTTGGTTCCGATGTTTTTGAGGGCAGATAGTAATGTCATCCATTTTCATTTCCCTATTTATGAAATCCCTGAAGCAAGGATTTCATATATGTTGGGACCTTGTTTTTGAGGCGTCACCTAGGCATTGTGAGGGGGGTAGGTCGCCACAGGATGTCACAGAGTTTTAGCTACCCCAGAACGCCTAGGCGGCGCTCTGAGAGGGGGGGGGGGGGGGGGGGGGGGTGTTCGCAACGCCATAAAAACATGGTGTTGGAATCTTTCAGCGTGCCTTGACAAACGTAATTCAGGAACACTTACAACAAACTGGTTTGACTTCATATACATATTAACTATTTTTTTTATATTTACTTCCAATTGGAACACGGTTCATGTAGCACAAATTGATCGCTTAACCATGGACAAAGATTCGATAATTGCTGCAGTGAATGTAGCGGGTCTTGCCTTTTTTTTTTTGGCATGCATCAACTCTACTGTCATCATAGTTCGGCTCTTCGCTGTTAATGAGCACAATTATGTTGTTCATTATTAGTCAAGCACTAGTGTCTAAAATACACAGTGAGATAATGGTCAACAACTACAAGAATACATATTAATAATTTTGTTCTGGCATGTTTATGGTGATGTGGAGTGAGACTTCTTTCTGTTGGTTGCATGCATATTTCTGCTGGATAGGAACGGAGCTTGTATTTTCTTTTTCTTGAAAAAAAAAGGAGACTTGTCCTGCTTTGATAGAATAACTATAGTGCTCACTGTGCTGCATCTGCTGTAGACTCCGCCCACTAGAGCTCGATCACCAAAACTTGGTCGTCCAAAGAGCAAGTCAACACAAGAGGTTGAAGAAAACACTACTACAAATCAACCACTTCGTTTAAGCCTTGATGAAAAGATACCTCAAAATGGTGTGAAGCAATCAACCCCGTCAAGTTCAGTGAAGAAGCCCCAGAGGAAGTCACTTCCCAAATTGCCATCAGAGGAAACTGGTCCACTTGATACCGCAGCAAGCACCAAAGTTAAGGCCATTGATGCTCAAGGGAACGAATCTCTAACAGAGGAGTCACATGGAACTGAGGTGAACACAGATTTTGTTCAGGGGCCGATCCGAGCTGAAGTTACTCCTGATGAGCAAGAACTCAGTGGACATATAGTTGCTTAGTCAAATATGGTGATCAAACCAACTGATTTGTGATGGATGGTGTGCCTCAACTTTGTATAATCGTGCTTGTCTGCAAAAGTATCTAGTGACATGTATTGTATAACCTTGTTTCCTGGAGTTAAGCCTCTGCAATGCTTATCTAGATAGTCTGTTCATAATCTAAGGAGAGGTCCAATTTTTCAAGTCATTTTTCAATTGTTCATAATCGTGCTTGTCATGATTATCTTCTAATTTCATGTTCTGCTGTTGCTTAATTTGAACTTTGTGTGCTGCTTTATTATTTTGTACAATCAGCTCAATGAGAAAAAATTGTGCTCGTTCCAACATTGTGCATTGACTGAAATTGCTTCATATGTTGCAAGTAGGGCAGGCATCACTAAGAAAACTAGTACAGAATATAAGTTGTGATCAGATTTTGAACTATATTCACCTTTGATGTGTATAGCAACATTATGTTTGTTTTACAAGGGTAGTAACCGGCTGGTAACTGCAGTAACCTCCTGGTGCAAAATATCAGAACTATTTTTTCGTTTGGATTTGAAATAATGATATTACTGATGATATTACTGTTTGCAATTCGGTGCTCCTAATGAAGATAAAATAAAGAGTGAATTGTATTGGTAGTACGCATGTAAAATTTCGGATGGTGCTACTTCGTCGGGGAAAAAAACGTTAGCTGGGATTCTGCACTTGACCTGATGTCAAATGTTGTGAGGCCTATGGTAAATTCTGAAGAAATTTTTTTTTTGTCTGCCTATGGTGCAGTCCACTCAGCCATATTGCTTGACTCAGTCCGTGCGATGGCAATTCAACAAGGTGCACGTTATCAAGAGGAAATCTCTCAGTTAACTGAGCAATATCAAATCTGGCGCCGTTGTCAAAATGTAGTGCAGTTGTCAAAATGTGCCTTCTAGCCATGTTTCTCCACCAAAGCAGTACAGTTGTAAAATGTGCTCGCCTAGAAGAGTGTACTATAGAAGGCGAGAATTCAACAGGTTCATTGTTGCAAAAGAAATTTCTCAGAGAAGATTAGTTTATCCATCTGTCCAAGTAGGAGACTAACCCTGCTTCATCTTCATGAGAATTGTGAGTTTTTGCATATTGCTCGACGGCCATGGTGCAAAATCAAGCAAGAGCAGAGAAGATAATGCTACTCCTTACATATAAGAACTGCAGCAAGATTCAAACTATCCACTCTTCAGCCTGCAAACAGCATGAAATATGTACACATTCACCTTTGAACACAGTAAAGGCACATAGTTTGAACACAAACATAAAACGTATTTATTCATAGAGGGTCACCAAGATTACAGCACTCAACAATCTGCCTGTAAAACAAGGGATCTGGCAAAAAAACAACCATACAAGGTTGTCAAGACAAGGCTCTAGTATGCGCCTTGCAATGGCCAAGATCACCATGACACCAGGCATCCCAAAGAGACTGCAAAAAAAGATGCAACCCTACATGACCCATACACACCACATAACAACACACAACTCATCAAAGACTCCAACAGACTCAGAACTCGACAACCATACAAACTGCACAAGTCCACAGACACTCCAGCATCGGCAGCCCAGAAATGATGACCTATACCGGCAGCACCGGTGGTTTAGCATGGGTAGGTGCCATTGGTGCCAGGGCCTGCAACTTCATATCCAGTAAGGAAATAAAAGAAAAGACACGGATACTACGGCAACCTAAAAAACCTTATGACTATAATGGCAAGGACCAGTATCTGGATAAGAGGGGCAGGATGCCAGTGAAGGCAGCCAAGGCTCAAAAAACAGATCAACCTCCTGAGGTGACCTGTGAAAAACGAGCACTCGGCTAGAAAGCACCCCCTAAAACAACTGATCCTTGAACAATGCGGAAGCCCACCACTGACTCGCATACGAGCCAAAAACCTGGAGATCATCTGGTCGTGCTACTGCTATGGTATATCTGCATCTGGAGGCAGCTAACTCAATAGATATCGGCTCCTCCCTTGATTGAACCGTCTTTTCTGCCTAAGCAAGAATATCACACCACCAGAGCTGTTTCTCCAATGATGCAATGTTGTGGTTGCCAATCATGTTGCAGAACTGAAGATTGAGGCCCTCCAAAGACTGGCCCAGGTTGGTCAAGAACGGCACACTCTTTTGGGTGACCTTCGCGCAGCCAGAAAGTGAGAGAACGCGAAGCTTGAGGCGCCTTGCGGATGCCAGGACAGCAACACCAAAGTCACTAACCATGCAGTTTGAAAGATCAAGTTCAGCAAGCTCAGTGCAGCTCTCAGAGATGGCTAAGAGGCTTGCATCAGTTATCTTGCTGCAACCCTCAAGACTAACCTTCTTGAGAGATTTTCCATGTGCCTTCACCAGGGAAGAAACAGCTACATCTGTAACATTCTTGCAACCACTCAAGTCAACCTTGATCAAACCAGACTCAGAAGAGCAGATCAAAGGAAGAAGCCCATTGTCAGTAACCTCACCGAGACCACTCAGGTCAACCTGCTCCAACTGAGGGCAAATCATCACAACCACAGCCAAGCTTGCATCAGTGAAACCAGGGCAATCCTTGATTGTCAGGAACCGAAGTGATCTGCAGAGAGGAAGCTGTGCAGGCGCAGAGCAGATATCCTTGATCCCCGTGCATTTCACCAAAGAGAGAGCCCTGAACTTCTGGCTGCAGTTGAGAAGGAAAGCAAGAATACCGACAAGAGTAACCCGGTTGCATTCCTCAAGCTGCAAGTTTTCAAACGATTTTGCTGCTTCTGTGAAAGCCTTGAGGCCAGCATCAGACACGTGTCCACACCTCCTGAGGTAAAGCTGCTTCAAGCTTGGGCAGAACTTGGCAATAGAAGCGAGCGTAAGATCAGTGACTCCAGGGCAGGAGGTAACACTCATGCATTTGAGATTCTGCAGGCCAGCAGCATTAGCCATCACCCAGAAGCCTCTCTCACCGACGGCAGAAAGGCGAGCGAGTGTAAGGTCAGTGACAGCTTTCCCATAGTACCCAATCACAGCTAGCGAAGCATCAGTAATGTTCAGTCCCTGGAGACGGATCTTGGCAAGCGAGGCCGTAGCAGAACACACCAGGCTGGAGATTCCCTGATCACCAACATGCACACAATTCTTGATGTTCACAATCTGCAACTTCGTGCAGCAGCGCCCAATGGCCCTGAGGCCCTCATTACCAACACCGGAGCACGCCTCGATGGTCAGAGACACCAAGTTGGGGCACCCCTGTGCAACAGCGGCAAGGCCCTTGTCTGTGATAAGCGGGCAGCGAGAGATATCCAGACGCTCCAGCAAGGGGCACCCGGCAGCAATCTCGGCGAGTCCGGCGTCGGTGACAAGCGGCACATCCCAGAGGGCAAGCGAGCACAGGTTCGGGCTGCCGCGTGCAACAGCCGTGAGTCCCTGGTCCGTGACGCCACGGGTGGGGTGGCTCCCGCGGACGGCAAGCTTCTCGAGCCCACCACGGGACCCGGCAACGACGGCCATGGCCGCCAGGCGGACGTCGGTGGCCTCCTTGCCCTCGAGGACCCTCTCGACGCATGGATCTGCCGGCGACTCGTCCTTATCCTCTTCCATGACGAATTCCTCGTTGAGGTCGGGCAGCGAGGGGACCGCCGCCGCGGCCTGGTCGAGCTCGGAGGCCCGGATGTTGCCGAGGAGCGCGAGCCAGCGTCGGGAGACGCAGGCGGAGGCGCCGCGCTCGCGGCCGAGGGGCACGCGGCGCAGGATCTCGAAAAGGCACTCGTCGGGGAGCGCGTCGAGCGACGGCTGCGGCAGCTGCCTCTGCTTCTTGCTCACCCTCACGCACTCCGCCGCCGCAGCGGCGGCGACCGCGGACGCGGCCACCAGCGTGCGCTTCCGCTGCTGCACGCCGCGGCAGAACAGCCCGGAGAACTCGGACGGCGCCGAAACGAGGCACCCGCCATCTGATTCAAGAGCAGATCAAAAATTAGTCATCAGACGCAAAACAACACGCAAACTCACTGCTCCCAACAAAAAAAAGTCTCATCCATCGTACAAGAAACAAAGAAGAGATCTTTCTCTCTTACCTCCGTACGCGCTGAAAGCAGGCATGTCTTCAAATCCTCCAAGAACAAAGAGACCCCTTCCCCTTCCACACGAATCAAGGCCACCAGAACGAAAAAGAGCACAGCAAACGCCGGATCTGCGCCGCCGGAGAGGGCCGGAAGCATTTACAGCCCGCCGGAGCAAGGAAAACGGAACCCTATCGCCGGAGCGACAGGGAAAAAAGGGAGCAAAGGAAGGGGAAGGGAGCCTCTGTGAGAGGAGGAAGAGTAGACTGGAGGAAAAGAAGAGGGGAGAGGAATATGTCAGCTAGAGAGAGAAGGGGGACGCCATCTGCGCGTGGCGAGGCGGAGCGGATGGATCGGGGAAGAAGCGGATGGATCGGGGAAGAGCCGCCCTTGGCGCGCCCAAGGGGCAGCGTTGCGTCGCATCGCGTGTCCCCCGTGGCGCCAAGTTGCACGCAAGTCGCTGGATTCATTGAACCTCCTCGCTGTACGGGTACAGCGTAGGGTAGGGATTGTTTGGCCTAGAATGTATGCATCAGGGCCAGGGGAGTACTCCGTATTAGAGAATTTCTACAAATGACTCCTTACCAATAATATGACGTTAGAAAGCACGTTTATGTTATACCAATGTTAGTGGGACACAGTATTTTTGTTGTTGTTCGGGTTCAGCGTAATAGTTTATGAATTTTTTTTCCCGAAATAACATAGTTGATGAGGTTATGCTTCTCAAAATACATAAATGTATAATTATATGGTAACATTAAGACTTTAAAATATTTTGGACAATGCAAGATGAGGCATTTATTATGCAGAAGAAGCAAAGAAACATAATAGGATCATCAATTTGAGAATTTTTCAGCATATATTTTCACAGAAGATTAATTATTCAAGTTAGAGGTCTACTGTCCGAATTCGAACTGGCTGCAACGGATCAAATATATATAACATTACAAATAAAAAATATTCCATGATCAACAGTGATCTATCTTGTTTTGATTATTTTCTTCAGTTAAAAGATTCAAAGCGGTTATGGGAACAAGAAAAGGGTCAAATGATTATGACATTGAAGAAAATATTTCATTTTGTTCCCATGTTGTTAAACGTTCACATGTACACATTTAGTATAAAAACATCATCTAGTGCCTGTGTAAGAAATTTGTAACAACGAGAGGAAGATAAGTTGATGAAACTATTTTGTTCAAACCATCAAAAAATTATATTAGTTTTAAATCTGAGATGTATACAACAAAGTATGTTCAAATGACGAGCTAAAAGCAGTAGCGCCCTGTGAAATATTAGAGACAGATAGACATCATATGACCCTCATGGTTGCTCGCTAGACATAACATAGTAGTATTATAAGATACTAGCTAGTAAGAGGCATAATGTTACATTTTTGTCTTTATCAAATCAATCAGTAACCGCTCATTCCTTCAGATAATGTCTAACTCATTTTTTATTCTATATTATAACACATGCTATTTATTATAAATTAAACTAAAATATTTACATTTTAAGGTAATATTTGTTTACGGTGCGTAGATGAAAGGACTTGTAAAGGATATTAGAGTTAATAAAGTTTTAGTTTTTTTTTCTTTGTGAGGTATTACAAGCTCTGTGCATTTTTTAAAAGGATACAAGCAGATTGCATTCTTGTTGCGATAGTATTGAGTTTACTATGAGAAGAATATGAGGAGGGCATGTTTAGATTAAACTACGGACCTATGGTTTAAACTTGTCTGGTTCAATTAAAAGCTCCATAATATTACAGATTATGCTTTTGCAAAAAAAGGCTGAGATTCAATGAGATGTATAACTATTTTTGAAAAACTCCACAGCGAAGCGCTTGTCCAAGTTCTTCATATTAGGGGCAATATTCAGGCTGTTCGGCAGGCTGCAGCTGCGGCTGCAGAAAAATAACTGTGAACACTGTAGCTGCTGCTGAAAAAATAACTACGAACACTGTAACTGCTGCGGCTGCCTGCTGCAAAACATCCGAACGAATAGGCTAATTTATAAACAATCTGGGCTCTACGATACTCCTCTTTAAATGGGTGGTTGGAGAACTTGGTTGAAACTCAATATGCCTTTTTTTTAATTATATTTGATGGGTGTTGATATTTGTTATCTAAAAGATTCCTACATCACTAAGTGCTCCTTCGTGAATATCTCATCTTTAAATGTTGTCCGAGATGAGATACTGCTTCGCAATGAAAGATGATAAAATAAAAAAAAGATTGAACTATAATTGTCATTTTTTTCACCTACAAATACCTTTTTACCATGTACTGGGAAATGAAGCATAAATAAACATAAGAAGGAAGATAAAAAGAATCAGAGGAACATTCCTGGTTAAAGACAATTTTCTTATGTTTTAAATAGCATAAAAGAGGAACACATGAGTTCTAATAAGTTTCTAATTATAATTAGCACAAGGAGAAGAGAATGGGATCGAAAAATTTAAACTTTTTCAGCATTGAAAATTGTTTTGGCAGAAGAATTATTTCACTTATACATTTTGACCAGGTATGAGAAAAGGGAGCCAAAAAAAAAAAAGATCCATGCGAGTGCGTACTACTAATGCAGCTAGTATAAAATAGGAGTAACATGGAGGTGGTGTTTGGCAAATGAGAAATGAAAGGTTGCTTAGATTTGAGAACTGCTCCATGAGGAATGAAGGGTTGAGATTCAATATGATGACAAATGAAATTTCTAGATTTGTCATGTCGTTCTTTATCCCAATCCATTTCTCAATTGCCAAACGGCACCAGAAGTGTAACAGAACGAATTATGAAATTACAATTTTACTCGAAACAAAAGAGAAACGTATTACTATGACTGACAAACAAAAGCGTCAAAATATTCAGGCAGAAGCATTGTTTCACGCCCGTGCGCGTCATACTTATTTCGTCACCCCTCCTCCGGTGCAACGAACCTGGCACGCCATCCCTCTCACCGCCAGCCCCACCACCCACCGTTCTCCGTCCAAGGCCAGATGCGCTGCACCTAAGCCCAGGCACCCACCCACCCGGTCCTCCTTTCTCCCTGCGATTCTCGCCTATCCTCTTCGCCCTCGTCCCAAAAGCCGGCCGGCACGTCCACGTGGTTTCCAGAAAAGCTTTGCTCATATAATACCGCAACTAGCACCGCTCTTGTGGTGCTAACAGCCCAACAATACGCACCCACTTGCGCGCCGTGTGACTTGTTTAAAGCTGGCGAGATTTCAAGTTGATCAATGATTTGGACTACTATATCCTCTCCTACTAATCAAGTGATTAAGCCGGGATACGCTGAATCCTTTTCGTTTGTCGTTTCGCGACGCGGATTGTAGTCTCCGATACATAATTTTTGACGAGGCTGAACCGCGCTTTCTTTTTATGTGCTCCAGCTGTAGTGTGTAAGTGGGTTTGATGATTACTCTACGGACCAAGTTGATCAATGATTTATAGTATACTACTCCATTTGTGAAAATAAACGCTCTCCGAGCGATCTAATTGTGTAATCAGTGACGTTAATTGGCAGGAAGTTTCCGGCCAGACGCGCAGGAACCGAATGCATCGCACCTGGTCTCACGCGCCGCTTATAGAGAGATCGGTGCGGTTCGGCGGCCCGGGCGGATGGAACGCGGCTGGCGTCACGTAATTGTCATGCATGTTTCGATCCGGTACAACGAGTATATCGTCACGTGGTGGCGTCGAAGCGAGCGGCGCCACGGCCGGTGATGTGTCGCCTCCGCAGCCGGCCTTCCTCTGCGTACGGACAGATTCGGATTGCATTCGCGATAGCGAGACGAGACGGGAGGGAGACTCCATGCATCCACGGCACCGCCCGCGCAGAAGCTGAACTGAGCCACCGGCCGCGACGCACCGAGCCGCCGGCCGGAGCGCATGGGTCTCACATGCCCGTGCCGTGCTCGGGCGTGAACAGCCGCCCGCGCATTTCTCTTCTCTTTTCTCCGTCCGTCCCGACCCGACGGCGGCTGGTCAGAGCATGGGGCCGATGGCTGCGGTGCCACAGCTCCGAGCCTACGCGGCGCGCCAGGGATCACGCGCCCGCTCGACGCGACGCGTCGCCATCGCGCGCGGCTCGGCTGCGCCAGTGTGATGTCCGTCTCGCGCAGGTCGTCTGTCTGTCTGTCTGAACTCTGAGCGAAAGAAAGCGCCCCCGGGCCGGCGATCGGTGGCTCGATCCGGCGCGCGCGCCGTCGGTGTCAGGCCTCGGGAAAGGGGAGCACAGCAGCGACAGCGTGGCGATCCCCTCCGTTCCCGGGACCGACGAGGCTGTGCTCCGGTTCGTTTTCCGTTGACGATTCTTCAGCCATCATGGGTAGCAACAGGTAAGATATGGTAGCGGACACGCGGTGGCGCGTGGGCTCAGTGCGCTCCAACGTGAATCGCACGGAGATTTCCTGGTGCGTGGGAAAGGATGGAGAACCGAAAATTGTCGCCGTCGTCGGGGCTCACCGGTGGGCGGGCGGGCGCGACACCCACCCGGCCGCGGGGAGTTCACACTCGCCGTGTCACTCGTGTTTTGGACCGGGTCACTTGCGTGCGGAGAACACGGGGATAAAGAATACGCAGCTTTCTGGCTGTGTGTTTCCTCCATGGCGCACAGTCGCACCGACTGCTCGACCAATGTCCTTGCACAACAACTTCGCATTGCGCATCTTCATGAATTTTGCGTTATGCGTCAGTATTGACAAGCCAAGTTATTACCAAGATAGTAGTAGTAGAACGGTAGCAGGAGTACTACCACTACCACATACCACAACTGCACGAACAAGGAACATGAATACTAGTAGTAGCACATGATGTCAGATTATCAGAAACATGTGCCATGATGTCCATCGATAATGGTCGCATGACTTTAACGCACTCATCCAGTGAACCAAGAATTTACCAGAGTCAGTGCACACTGCTTGCTTCCTCAGTGCTCCTTGTTCAGTCTTTCATACGTTTGCTATGGACCAACGTACTATACAGCCCATTTATTTGGGCCGGCTCACAGGAGACGCATTTCTGCTGTTCGATCTAACTGGGCCATATCTCTCCGACATGCCACCCAGCCCAAATGGAACAAAGACAGAAAACCAACCCCGCGCTACGATATGTTGGTCCAGTACACTCCAAGCTCGTCTCTGGCGAGCATTCGAGATCTTCTTCTTTTTTTTTTTCTTTTTTTTTAGATGAGCATTTGAGATCTTTGGTCGATGTGTCGGCGGTTCCCTATGGTTTGCCGCTTCGGCCAGGGAGGGTAGGGCTTCAGCAATCTCAGCACCAGTCCCGTCGAACGACACAGGCGCAGAATTGTCCTCCGACGGGCGACGAGGTGTGGCGTGCACAACTGATTTACGGGGAGTAGCATCCCCACACTTGGTAGCAAAACAACAATTTTTACAGTACTACTAACTGATTTCATTTTGCCATGATCTCCACGCACGGGATTATTTCCAAAGACTACTATCACTCGCACAGCATCGAACCACCACCACGGGCGCGCTCTGCCACACTAACTCACTGGACCTTCACCTCGGTGACGTTCCGCTTGCGCTCCCCGGTGCGCGGCACGGTGACGTAGAGCACGCCGTCCTTCACCTCCGCCGTGATGCCGTCGGCGCGCGCGTCGTCGGGGAGCAGCAGGCTGGCGTGGTACCCGCTGGCCGCCCACCACTCGCCGCCATCCTCCTCCGCCTCGTGCTCCCGCTTCTCGCCCTCGATCACCAGCACGCCGTCCTCCACGGCCACGCGCACGTCGTCCTTGCCCAGCCCCGGCACCTCGAACCGCAGCCGGTACCGCGCCTCGTCCTCGCGGACCTTCCCCGACAGCAGCCGCGACGGCGCCAGCCGCTCCAGCGGACGGCTCAGCGTCTCCGCCACCTGCGACAGCGCGCTCCCAAGCCCTGCGTGAGACGAGTTCACGTCAGTCGCCGACTCATTACTTGCAAACATCGCAACAGAAGACGACGAGTAGTGCTACAGAATTTACCGTCGACGAGGCGGAACGGGGTGAAGTCGCGGAGGTCACGCCACGCCCAGCGGCCGCCGCGGCGAGGGGCGCCGGACTGTTCCTTCACGGCGACCTCCCGGCGGTTCGTGTCGCCGCCCGAGGATGCCGCACCTGTGGCGGTATCCGCAGCCGCCGATGAGAAGAGGGAATGAAGGTTCAAGCCGGCTGCCGCCGGGGCCGCGTTGTACGGCGGCCTCGACAGAGCCCTGGCTTGCCCGGCGAGGGCCTTGTTGAGGCACAGGCGAGCTAAGGCCATGTCAAAACTTGACGTGCACTGGACTGCAGTCGAGCTAGCACTTGATCGCTTGGTCACTCACTCTGCTTGAAGACTGACGGCGGGCACGGTTTCGATTTTAAAGGAGGCCACGACTACGCTAGCAGAGAAGGCCGGAGAGGCATCTAGACTTCTAGAGAGCAGGGGCCATCTACCGAATTCCTCCGTGGCCTTCTGGGAGCTTCTGGGAGCAGCTACTAATGGAAAGCAGATTTGACAGAAAAAGCAAAGTACAGATTTTGTTTTGCACGCATATCTTCCTGGAATTCAACTATTGCAGATTGGACAGAGCCGCACTGAATTCGTCATGGAATCTGCTTATGAAGAGCTACAAGCATTGTATCTATTCAGGCAAAAATGGACACCATACTACGATCCAATCCAGATACCCAGCAAAATAATTACAAGTTTCCGGAAACTGTATTTGCGTCTTCCTTTTTTCCCCACTCAAATTAGGCGGGAATTCCCAAATACTAACGAAATACTTATCAGATGCAACCCAGTTTATGGCTTACTGTACCCATCATAAATCTGGTTTTCTAGCAGCCTACTTTGTGGAAGTCCACAAGATACACTAAAACCCAGTCAAATAAAACATATGACAGTTCTGCAAAGGAAGCACCGATGAACAGAACAATAAACATTACGCAGTAAGAATATTTTACATTTGCTTAAGAGAGGGGCGCCATCCTGTCTCTCCAGGATGATCCGCATTCATCACCACACAAGCTCACAACAGGACTTTGAGTGCATTTTAGTGATTGACAATGTGACATTGAACAATACTCTTTAAATAAGAAACTAATCATATAAGCCTTCCTGCTCCCAGCTGTTCACAAGGAAATCTACCATTTCCTGGTGATGAAAAAATGAATGCACAAATAAATGCCTTGTTTCACATAAGATGTATTAAAAAAGGGAGATATGTTCTTATGACATCTTACAGCAAGAGGGATCGGTTGTGCAAAGGGCTTTGTGCTTCCAAGCAGGCTCTCGTATGTAGCGTTCCAACTGCAGTCGCAAGGCACGAACAAGTCAAAACAGATTGGCACCAAAGTCAAATATCAATGCAAAATTCACGATAAGAAACTATCCTAATTTCTGAGCATTTCTCAAGATCCTATATTGATAATCAGGTAACAAGCAGATACACGATCTCTGTAGCATATAAATGTAAACCATAGTACAGCACAATGGGTGATCTTTCAAGTGTAGCAGAAACAGCAATCTCATCACTTAAAGGTATTCATTCTAAGAAGATGCATCGGTTACTGAAGAGCTGCTAATTCTGAGTTTTAGGTTCCATAACGCATAACAGTCTCAGATAATTAACCTTATTTTCGCTTCTCGATGTTGTTGACCCTGAGAATTCTGCTTTCTGTGTCCAACCCACTGCTGTCTAGTTTGGTTCCATAGTAGAAGACCTACGAAAATGCATAAAACATAACGAAAGAAGTTAATAAACGACAGCTGTTTTTTTTTTCATCTTTATAAAATTGTAATAGAGGGTATGATGCATCTTGTGACAATTATCAAGGGCTAAGCTGGCTAACTAGCGGATGAACACTCAATCAAAGAATTACAGGTGATACATAGCCAAGACCAAGAGGTAACAAAATTAACAAACAATTACAGCAATCCCACAAAAACTATCAATTCGAGTAGCATCATCAGGAACCTGGAATGGCTACTGCATAGGCAATGGTTTTGAAATCAATCTATCATGCATAATACTGTAGAATTTCCATGTTCCTCAGTAATCACCAAAATTAAGACAGTGCAAACTAACCATGCTGAAATGCCACCTATATGAGCATGAAGGGACATCAAATCACAAATACTGGGTCAGTGTTGTCTGAATGTACATGGGAGTATACAGCAAGCATGGAGGACTATTAAACAAGAAAACAGCATGGGAACCTTTCTTAGTGCAATTTGTTTACACGGAAATCATTTTACCTTGATTTACAAACTCATTTGGGTTACTGCTGCTTCCAGTTGCGTGCTGATCATTAGGTTGTGCAGCTGCACTCATTGAAGACATACTGTGTCTGGAATGCAAGGCACTGTTCTCCATTTCGTGTGGGCTCGTACTCCAGAAGTCCTCCGAGACACTACGCCTCTTTATTGAGCGCCCTTGAATTCTTAAACCTTTTGTAGGCTCATCGACGGCTATTATTGGAGTGGGGTGCGCGCATCCAAAACAACCTCTGCTCTGTTGCAAATCAGGATTGGCCGAAAAATGATTACCACCAAGTACTTGAGAAGTATAGCATGTACAAGTACAAAAGGGATTATAAAAAACATATCGTGAGATCAATTCCTGCTGGTTGAGGGTAAAAGTTTTGCATAAGTTACAAGGCCCAACAATAGCCAACTGGTTTGATCGTTATGACTACAGACTACAAAAGGTTGGTTTAAGCATTAAGCATGTACTAAGGCCCAAAACGTTTGTTTGGCCAGGCAGGTCTTTTATCCACTGTGATAATTTATTTGTGATTCGCATAAAGTAAGATTAAAAGGTGGCTTCTTGGAACCTATAAAATCAGAAATTGGAGAGAGAGAAAAACTACTTGTTTATCAAGCAAGTAAAAAAATATTTGCCATTTAGTACATCGACCAACCCCTTAACCCTTTTAAAAGAAAAAAAATATAAGTACATATATATGCCTTGTTCCAAAGGGTAAAATACAGTCCTTATTAAATTCCTTTTTTTTTTCTCTAGTTTCCAAATAAATATAGTACAACAATATTAACCAAGGGGAACAACTCAATCTACATTTATACGTATGTGGAAGCAGCCATATGCAAGAGCTCCCTAGGAGGGTGCTAATTTCAAGTTTGAAAGTAAAAAGGATATTATAGGAGACCTAGCACCAAAGCAAAGATGATAAACGGTAACCAACATTGCTGGAAAATCACCAAACATTTCTAGTGCATCGAATTTCCAGAATACTACTACAAATAACAAGCAATAATAGTGGTCTGTTTCAAGCAGCCATTAAAGTGCCAACTTACAGAAGCTGTCTGGAAACTAATGACCATTTTGGAGCTAGTTTACCATTCAAAAAGTGAGTTCTGACAAGAGTCACAAGAAGCCCCTAACGGTTAAAGATTCTACCGGATCAACGGCTATAACCTACAGCCAATCGCAAGGATAAGAATTACCCAATCCACACCGACCACGTCACATCGTAGCAGCTATCAGCCAAGCTCAGCAATCAAGCTGCGGATGGGACGAGAGAGCGTGGGAGAGGGGGAGAGAGAGAGAGAGAGAGAGAGAGGGAGGCGCACGAACCCGACGCAGGCGACGAAGCGGCGTGCCCAGGAGGAGAGCGACCCGCAGCTCAGCAGCATAGCATCCGGTTCAGCTCGCCGGCGAAGGCGGCCACAGCAGCAAAGGCCCGCACCAGCACACAGCACAGGACCCACGATCCCCGCCCACCCCGCCGCCGCTCCGGTGGAGGCGCTAACCAACCCTAGCACCGGCGGACGGTCTGGGACTGTGGAGTCGCCTCGCCGAGAAAAATCGTCCGCTTTTTTCTTTCTTCTCTTAAATAAATTTCTCAATCAGGTGACGAGGCGCGCGCTACGAACGAACGCGATAATGGGGGCGCTGGCCTCCTTATCTGCAGCTCGCCTCGCTTTCGGGGGAGAGGAGAGGGGAGGAGGAATCATTGCGGCGGGACCCACAGTGGGTGGGGAGAGATCTGGCACGTCAATGGCCACATCAACGGCCGGAGAGCTGCCCAGCGCGCGGGTGACGGGCGGGCCCCACGGAATCGATTGGGGCGCGGGTGAATCCCGTCCCGTTAATCCAACCGTTGGCGGTGGGTTTGGTCCGTGGTTACCGTGACGTGACCAGCTTTCCGATTCCATCCAAGCCTGCGGTGCAAGCCGCGGCAGCCGTGGGGGTTAGGCCATCGATTACGCGATAATTAATGGTTTTCGTACCGTATACTGCGGCCCAAACGTCACGGAACAGTGGACCACAGCCCACGCATCGGCCTGCGGGCTAAAGATCTCGTGGATGAGGGTTTTTTTTTTTTAGTTCAAGCCCACGAAAGGCCCAGGGCGCCGGGATGAGATCCGAGGATTCTGAGCGTTGAGATTATTCTTCTAGGTATTTTGATAAAAAAAATTATAATGATAATGAAGGGAATCCTTTGATTAATATGAAAATTTCTAATTCATAAGAATGAACATGGAACTCGCGCAAACCAACTATTCAGTAAGAAACGCCCTAAAAAAAACTATTCAGTAAGAAACTAAGTCTCTTTTTCTTTCTTTTGGATGCTTAGAGAGTGTATGAGTTTAGCCCAAACAACTTATACATTAACTCATATAACATGAAAGGTTTTGTAACATCCCACCCTAATCATGATCCAAATCTGCTGTTAGTGCACTTTGATCACAAATGTTAATGATCACTTTGGAAATTTTAATTTAAAAGCAAATCAATTGAAAATAGTCAAATATGAACTTGAACTAGAACTTCAAAATTTTGTATACAAGTAGGCCCATTTGAAAATTTCCTTGGCATCCAGGGGCAAAAAGAGATTTTTGGAGAATTTTGTGGATTTTTCTACAAAAGGAAATGGGCTCAAATAAATCAAAGTTCATTTATTCAAAATCTGTCTTAATTGAATTTTAACTCAAAATCTAAATCGAATTAGGAAAAGTTGTAATAAGGAAAACTGTTCATCTCAGTGAAACCTTCCAGAACTGATTTTATCAGATTTTTTGGAGCACAGTAAAGTTTGGTTTCAATCAATCCAAGTCAGCACATGCAAATTTAATTGAAAAATTCGAAAATGTTACTGTAGCGACATGTGTCGTCCTCGTCGTCGATCCTCCGTTCCGCTGCCCATTCCGGCGAACTGTGGCCGGCGTCATCGCAGCACAGCGACGAGGACCGGTTCAGCCCCCCTTCCTGGCCCTTAACTCCAACTCACACTCCCTCTCCCTCATTCGCTTCGTTCTCGCGCAAGAACACGGAGCCGAGCCGCCATTGCCGCCTCCCCTTGAGCTCGAGCTCGCCGCCACCCCAGTCACTCCCCAAGCTCGGCCCCAGCAGAGAAAAGGTGCGCCACGAGTCCCTCTATCCTACCCACAACATAAACTCCAAGCTCCCTCACCCGGTAGAGAGATCGAGGCGGGATTCCGACCATGGCCGCCGGGTGAACGTCGTCGAGTTCATCGCCAAATTCAACCATCTCGGTGAGCCACTTCGCAATTCCTCGCTCAGGGTGATGCACACCTCACTTGCGCACCACCCAGTGCTGACCTTGACGTCGTTTGTTCAGTAACCTCGCCGGAATCCTCTTCTTCCCCGACGCCATTCGCCGGACCGCGCCGCCCTCTCCGACGAACTCCCCTCTCCGGCCTTCCTCCACGTGCACACGTCTCACGGTGAGCTTCACCTTGACTCCGTGATGCTCATGCACACGCTAACTCACCTGCGCACTACCTCACCTCGCCGGAACGCCGCGCGCCGCCGCTCGCCGCCGCCGCCATCGCCGCCGACCTCCCTCCCGACCGTGCGCACGTGCACACCAACCAGCTCTAGGGTCGCCTCGACGCCCTCTACGCGTTGCCGCTGACCTTCGTGTGAAACTCGCCGCCGTTTAGCCGGAACGGCGACCTCGCCGTCGCCCCTGTCGCGCGCGCCGGCACTGCTACAGTGCCGCTGCCCCTTTTTTCCTTTTAGTTTTCTCAGAATTTTGATCAAATTTGTAAATTCGATAGAAATTTGAATACAACTCAGAAAAATCCGAAACAAAATTTGTTGGTTTCCTTATGAGCAGACCTATCCAGTGGTACAACATAAACATCTGAATTCGTCTTAGTTAATGTTTTAAAATTCAAAGAAGAGAATCAGGAAATTATTTTTATAAAAAGGTTTCTAAAGGCACAAATTCTGAATTTTGGCATATACACTCCTAATAGGTTCACTGAACATCCCACCAAGTGGTATCTTGAAATGCACCTTATTTTAGGAGTAATTTCAGTTTCAAGTTTTTAGAAAAATCTTTTTCATCATTTTATTCCTGCACCTTTTTGCATCAAATTTTGGATATGTCACTATACCTAGGATTAGGTTGCCAAATAAAAATGCAAATTTAATTTTAGATCTTCCAGAACCCTTTTTAAAGAATTTAGAAGAAGATCCCTTATTTGCACGTAAGGAAATTCATAAATCCAAAGTAATTTGTGTAAATCACTTGGGACCAGAATACAAAAACCTGATAATGGCCCTGCCAGCATGTTGCTTTGTGCATTATAAAATCATCATGTCATATTTGTCAAGGAAGTTCCATGAACCCTCTTTGACTTTGTGTATGTTGTTGCATTCATTTAGGAACCGACGCCGGACTCGAGGACGTGGAGATCGAGGCCGAGGAGACCGGCGCTGACTTGAACGTGCTCGAGTGTGCTAACCACCAGCTCCAAGGCAAGCCCCGGTGCACACCTATGTTTTTGCAAAATTTCCACTTTCACACATGTATGCGGGTCGTAAAATGTGCATTACGTATAGGACTTGATTGAAAACCTAGTTGCATGTATCTCCAGATATTCCTATGGGTTTGGTTCAGTTAAGTTCTACCACTCGTTAGTTTGCTATGCTTAATAAGGTAGTGTCGTCGGTAGAATATCGAGTGGTATGGAGACCGCTCGGTGTAAGTGGGGTCGGATTTACTTTATGTTCTCACATGATGATGATAATGAATTTGAGACCGAACGGGAAAGTTTCATGTGTAGGTTGAGGTGACAAGGCTCGCCTTGTTCGCCATAGCCCCGTTTGTGTCGATTGAGGACCGTTCGTTGTGGCCCCGCTGAGCAAGTTTGAACAGTACCGAGTGCATGCTAGTAGAATGGGAACTAGTAAACTGAGTAGCTCGATGTTGCATGTGTTGGACGGTGCATCCCCTCTCTTTTGGTGATGAAGATGGAATGGTGGTTGCGGGTTTGTGTAGGAAGGGAGGGCACATGGGCTAACCACGGATTGCCTGGCGCGGGTATCGCGTGGAGGACGTGTGTCCGGGAGAGGTGAAATCGGCTCGACCTTATGATGTCTTGTGAAAAGTTGCCGTGCGTGACTCCTTCGAGTAGCGTACGTCGTGTATTCGGGTTTCGCCTGCAGGTGTAAATCGATTCGAATCGCCGTCCCTCGCGGTTATGAGTACCACTTGTTCACTGTGTCACATCGTAGTAAGAAGTGCACATGATGATGTTATATGCTTTTGTACTTCAATTAATTGTTTTGCAACCATGTATTGCTTAGTTAGGTTGCTAATATTTATATTAATGCAAAAACCCTTTTAATTTGGCTAAAATATGAAAATAAGGATCAATTATTAGTGCCGTTTTTGCAATTAAATTTCACCCCCCTGGTCAACCCCCTGCATATTAGAAGTCGGTCTTAGAAGGCCATTTTGACGGGTAAGACTTGCTGAGTATTAGTTGCTCAGGGTTTCGTTGTTTAAAATTTTGCTGCAGGTATTCCAAATTGCAATTTCTGCGGTTGTTGTGGTAAAGTAGTGTGGGAGGGTGAACCGCCCAAGGACTGGTCTATTGAGTGGGTTCCCTCCTCTCCCAGCCAGGAGCAAGGTGAGTGAGATCGTGTCTACGGGCCGGACATGATTTCTCTGTAGATATGTATCGTCGTGTGTTTCGCTTCCGCTCGCTTTTATGTAATCGAATTTTGAACTCTTTTATGTTATATTAATCGAACTTCGAACTTCATATCCTAGGTTAATTATGGACCCAATGTAATAACTGAACTTAATGTAAAATTATTTTGCTTATGCTTATGTGTGTGGTCGTGTGCATACTTGCTTCGCCAAGTATCCCCCGATTAAGATCCTGGTTAGCCAAACCCCTCATTAATTTGAGGTGGGGTGCTACAGGTTTGATTTACTGCTTGCTGGCCCAATAATGTACTCCCCCCGCTGTCAAAATCTTTGTATAAGTTGTCGGCATGCGCCGTGGTCGACGACCAAACGGGGAGTTGACTAGGCTTGGCGGAGCATAGCTAGAACGTGCTGTGAAGCGCCTCCACACCATGACGAGGAGATGGGCGGCCAGGCCAACAGCAGCTAGACCGAACGCCCACTTGATCAGGTGGATCACCAAAACCTTGGTCCTCGAAGTGGACTCTCCCATTTCAGAAGAACGGCTATATGTGCACAACGACATATTATAAAGTTAAGGTTCCGTCTGGGGTGTCTCTCTTCTTATCAGTGACGAAGAGGAACTGTGAGGAGGAGCTAGCAAGGGGGTCAATGCCCCCCCCCCCCCCCCCCCCTTCCTCCTTAGTCCATAAACAAAGTATAAAGTAGAAATTAATTGTCATCTACTTGAATGAATTCAACCCAAATCATACTTAATATAATATATATAATGGTTTTTCTTATGCAAAGTTTATTATTTTGGGTGTGCATATGCACACTCATGCCTCATGTTAGCTCTGCCCCTGCTTCTTATTTGTGTGGCGCTGGCTATCATCCATGCTACGGAGAAAGGAAGCACATGAATGGGAATTAACCCAGCGAGTCGTGCATGGCTCTTGGTACCGATACCGACACTTTGTTGCACTGAAATACATAGTGCATGCCACCCCAGCTGCTTCTGTCATCTATCTATCGGTAGCTTCTCATCGTCCCCTCCCTCGCCAAGCACAAAGACCCGTGCGATGAGAGAAGAGATGACCGACTTGACCACCTCAAGCCGCGTTCTCCCTCGCTGGCTCGCTGCCCGGTCCGCGCGCAGTCCGTCGTTCATGACTTGCCCCTATGGGATCCAGTTCCGGGTGCAACCACCCACGGCCGCCGAGCCACCGTCTTAGTGCTTGTATCATTGCATGGCCATCGGCACTATGCATATGCATGTAGGCATGGCTTTAGTTGATACGCTGTGAAACAGTCTCGCCCGTTAGTGTTTTTTTTGTGTGAAACACACGCAAACACTCACAAACACGTATGAGTATGCACCCTTATAAACACACACACACACACGCAACCCTTGCTTTTATGAACGCCTCGCCCATTAGTTGATACTGGTTGATTGTATTTAAGTAGCTTTACAAGAGCTGTCTTCTACATATGTGGTTACGTTGTTAAGTCATCACTCGAATACGCAATACCTGATTCTATGAAGTACATTGTACACACCTAGAGTTCCATTTGACGTTTGCTTCTATGTATCTTTACACCAATTGAAATGGCTTTCTCCACACAAAAAAAAGAGAGAGAGAGAATTAACAAGAAGACATATTTTGTTTATTGTTGATAACTTGATATAGCAAAAGGATGTTTTCTTATAGATATTGAACAGCTAGCAGTACCACCAACTTCTAAGTTTTTCCTTGTAACTCTGAAGTATCAACAAGGTATTCAGAGTAATGTTTTAGTCCAAGAAAGGATGACTACTTAGCAAACTGAAGGAAATAAAATGTTAAATACCCATATTTGTTGTGCTTATTGTTTTTCATCCACATGAGCGCTACTTCACAAGATCCCCTGATGCTACTAGCCCAAACTACCAACTGGCGTCAACTGCTACTGATGTAGCACAAAACCTCAAGCTGCTGCGCTCACATGGCCGCATGATTATAATTAACTCCATTGCATACACCCTGTACTTATCTTATTCAATCCGCAATCCATAACATTTACTCTAGATTCATTCTTATAGTAAAACACACAATTAACGCAATACATTTGAATTGATAGGTAAAGACAAAATGCAAAGTGATCATAGTACAAAATTACTGGGTGAATATTTGACCTCACTTACTTTTCACTTATATCGACACAGTACATATGTACGCTTTTAAGTGAAATTTAATTCGGGAAGATGTCTCCCTACATTTACTCACTTTCCTTCCCATCATTTGTAAATGTGTCACCACTGTGAATCATAAAGCACCGTGCATAACATGGTGGAATGGTGCTCGTTCATTGTCAAGGGGTTTACAGTTTGGCGCATTACCTTACCATCTGATAACGATGAACAAAATCAATGAAATCGATCAGCACATGAGAACTTAGATTACAAAATGGATCAACAATGATTGGTTAATGTGAATGATCAGATGAACAGTTCAAAGATACACTAAGAATTATTCGTGGCTTGTAGGAAAGGGCCGTGCTAACCAGGGGTGAAGCTAGCCTTGCAGCTCGCTGGTGTCAGCCATGTGTTTTACCGGTGTCATCACCATTGTATATAGTGTTTGAAAAGCATTTTACACTGAATTTTCAGAAATTTGTTGGTGTCAGCTGACACCAACAAGAGGCTGTAGCTTCGCCCCTGGTACTAACAATGCACCATATAGCGCAAAAAAAAAGCACCATATTTCAATTACTACAATCGGTTTTACTTTATTAGTTTCTAAATCGGTTTTACAGTTTGGGGAAATTTGCTACGGCACACTACAAAGGTGTGGCTTTGGCCCCAACACACTCCAACTCTTGTATTTAGCTGTGACACACTCCAAAAGTGTGATAATTTAGGTGAAACACACTAACCAGGAAAAAAGTGTTTTTTCAAACTTTTTTATCTCACTGCACGAAACACATTACAACTTGAAACTTTGCACAATGATAAATTGCTTCATTCTCTATCCATATATGTTTTTTGCAGATTTTTTCCTTATTGTTCACATACTTTGTTTTACAAAACAAAAAATATTCTCAATGAAAAGTGATTTAAACAATCAATAAAAAATATAAAAGAAAACACATGGATAGAGAATATAACAATGTATTACTGTGAAAAGTTTCAAGTTGTAATGGGTTTCGTGCAATGAGATTAAAAAGTTGAAAAAAAACACATTTCCCTTTGTTAGTGTGCTGCACTTAAACAGGGGTGGGCGCGGTTAACCGCAAAATCGATTAACCGAATTAACCGCACCGAATTACCTAAGATTTTTAGCTAGTACGGTTAACCGTAAAAATTGCGGTTATCATTTTTGACAACTACGTTTAACCGCAAAAATTGCGGTTATTAATTTGATTAACCGAACTAACCGAATTTTTCATTAACCGAAGTTTCTCTCAACCGAATTGACCGAACCGAATTAACCGAATGCCCACCCCTACACTTAAATTACCACAGTTTTTGAGTGTGCCATAACCAAATACAAGAGTTGGAGTGTGTTGTGCCTAAAACCACACCTTTCTAGTGTGCTGTAGCAAATTTCTCCTTACAGTTTTTATTTTGTATTGTACAACCCCTCATGGTTCGGTCCGGAATGAGGTGGTGGTGTTTGTAAGGGACATTTTTTCTCCTTTATTAATACAAAGATACGCAGCTCTCTTGCGTATTCGAGGAAAAAAATACAATGCTAGATTCATATATGATTATGTGGAAATGTTAGCATCCTTTAATTTGACAGTGGTATATAGTATGTCATAAACACCATCTTTCTAGATTTTTTTGGCACGACTTGCCAAACAGATATCACTAGATCCCACATCAGACGGGCCATCAGGCACGGCAAGGTCGCTCCATATATATTTCTAGTTGCTGCCGAAACGTCACTGCAGTCGACTCAAATAGGATGTTTGGATGAGCTAATTCAGTTGGAGGAGTAGTTACTCTATCTATTTTTTAGACAAAGTTAAATTTGAACCCAAGAAGTGAAATCTCGTTAAGCCCTTACCAAGTTTGAGTGTCCATGATGGGTTGGTACACCATTCCAAAGAAAAGCCCAAACTCGTACGAGGCCTGAGGCTCTCGTGGGTTCGCTTACTCTAAAAATCCTTGCAGTTTTTTTTTCCCGCCCTTTCTTATCTCGTTGGTAGGTGCGATATTAGCATTTAGGAGAAAGACATTGTTTAGTTACGATCTTGAAAAAAAAAGACATTGTTTAGTCGGCCGCTGTAGTCTTTCAGATAGCCTGGCTGCCGTGCACTGCTGTTAGGCTCTCCGCTCTGGTCTGCGGTAAAGGTTCCTGGAGGAACGTTTAGAGGAGAGGAGAGTTGCACCGGTCTCCTCTAAAAGCCACGCTAAACAAGAGGAACGCCTCTGTTCCGCTATCCGTAGCGATCTCCCAGGAGCTCCGCTATCCGTCGTGGGCCCACCAGTCCGCGCCCGTGCCCCCGCGCACCTCGGCTGCCACGACGCGCGCACGCCCCAGCCGTCGCCGCGACCCGAATCGCCGGTCCGCCGCCCGCGCCCAAGCGCTCCAAATCGAGCCGCGCGCCATCCCAATTGTCCCGCGGCGGAGATGGAGCACCGAATGGCGAGGGAAGCGAGGGGAGCCGGCACTCCTCCGCATCGACGCCGCCGCCCCTTCGCTCCAAATCGAGCCCGACTGCCGCTGAGCTAAGCACGCGCGCCCGCCTGCCCCGTCGGCCGCGCTGTGCCTCCGATGAGCTTCCCCGCTGCCGCCGCTGCGCCTCGTCCCGTGCAGCCGCTGCGCCTCGTCCCGCGCAGTCTCCGGCGGAGGAGGGGCGATTTGGGCTGATTCGTGGCGCGGACGAGATGGATTTGGGGGACGAGGAGTTGGATTCGGGCCATTCGGTGGCGAGAAGGCGTCGGCGGCCGGCGGAGATGAGCGGGGGCGGAGATGAGTCGGAGATGGTTGAATAAAATAGGTGGTAGTTGGGATAGAGGAACGATATAGAGGAACAATGGGTGCAGGAGAAAGTAGTACTCCCTCCATCCCTTAATATAAGGGATCCAAGCGTTTTTGAGATGTACCAAAATATAAGGGATCGGCGAGTGGGGTCCACGCGTTTCTCTGTCACCCACCCGAGTCGCACACGTTGTGGGCCAGAGCCTTATCGTCTCGGCACCGCATCTCGCTATTTCTTCCTCCCTCGACCGCACGCCCGCCCCTGCGCCGCCGCCAGCAGCTCGCCCGCCCCCGCCAGCAGCTCCCCCGCCCCCGGCGCAGCCGCCAGCAGCTCGCCCGTCCCGCTTACGCCGCTAGGTCGCCCGCCCCTGATTCGCACGAGCTCGTCCATGGAGAAGGCCATCAATCCCGCATCTGGATCGACGGAGAAGGCCACCAATCCCGCCCCTGATGCGCCAGTCTGCCGCGATTTGGCGTTGGAGGAGAAGGGCAGGGGCATGCAGAAGGGCGCCGCGCCTCCATCCCCTGCGTCCGAGACAGACAGCGGCGCATCCATTGGCCACCATCTGGCGCGCTCCTCTCCCGGCGCGGTCTGGGAGAAGGGCGGCTCCATGGAGCAGTCGACCATGGCGCGCGCCTCTTCCGGCTCTCGCTTGCACAAGCGCGGGTGGAAGGAACAATCGAGCAAGGAGGAGCGGAGGGGCAGCAGCGGCTGCGGAAGTGGCCGTGGAAGAAAAAGGGTTCGGAGTTGGGGCGAGTGGCTCGAGAAAGAGGAGGCATGGCAGCAGGAACAGACGGCGCTGCTTCAGAAGATGGACCCTGATTACGAGCCCGGGAAGTACCTCGACTCCGATGATGAAGCTGACTTTGATTTTCTGATTGGAGAAGTGGACGAGGAGTTGAGGCGCCGTGCCGCTCCTCGTGTTGACCCTCTGCCGCAGAAGACAATCCCTCCGCCGCATCAGATCGCCGAGCCGGCAAAAGGTAGCCATACATGACAAAATGTGTAAAATTGCTCGGTTTACTTGTCTGTTCGTCATGTGAATTGCTGGTTTTCTTTTTGATGAACAGGCTGTAGCAAACGAGAGGTGGCCGTGGTTCAACGAGATGCTACTAAAGCGGACGGCAACGGGGACGGTTGGGTGACCGTGCGTAAAGTTCATGGTGCACGGAGATTTGGAATATGAATCAACATGAACAATGGAGGTAATTGTCTTCCTCCTGGCCCTGACTGGATATAGTGATGTGGTAGTGTTGGATGGTAGTTTAGTTGGACATATTTTGGTAGTACAAAGTGTGGAATTGTAGCAGCAAGTTAGCCGTATTTTGGTGGTAAAAAGTGTCCAATTGTAGCAGGAAGTTAATGGTATTTTGGAGCTGGCGGGCCCATAATCATGATGTATGATGCTTTTGTAATGATGACTGCAACATGATGCTATATTATATAATGCTGGATTCATGACTGACCTACTAACTACTTACAATTACTTTCTAGACCTGCACTTACTACTTACAAAATAACCCATCAGCAAGACTTTCTGCTTACAAAATAACCCATCAACAGCACTTTCTATTTACAAAATAACCCATCAGCAGTAGCACCCATGTAGGCAAAAGATCTGATGCACTATCCTACTTGCAAACTAATCGTTTAGCTGTTGAATGACACTGTCCAACAGATCTTTGTCAACTGTTAGGCTACTAGGCAGCATATTTTGCATCACTAGTCCGTCCTTATACATATGCGGTACCTTGTACCTGTTTGCACCAGCAATTTTCATCACTTCAGTCATGCAACCTTGTAGAGTCAGGAAGACCTTTCTTAGCAGTAATGCATCATACGCATTGAACTCCTGTTGTACATTGATAATTAGCTGGTCAATGTTCCTACTACTTCTTAAATATGCCTTAGACTGAAGAGAAGCAAAGAAACCCAGATCAAGCACATTCATGTCAGGTGAATTAGGAGGCTGGTTCATTAAGCGTATGTCTAGGCCACTTTGTTATACGGCAAAGAGAAATGCTGGATCATCTGGCTTCACATGTGTGCGTGCATTATCTTGTTGAATCCAAATCGTCTTTCCTGCATCTTCTCTAGGCCAACGTGTTGTAATTGCTGGGATCACTTTAGTAATCAGATATGACCTACTCACATCCTTTGTGACAATAATTGGCTTTGTGATCAAAGTACCAGCTGGCCTGTTACGGCTTCTCCTTTGTGCTGGCTCCTGTAAAAAAAGAACAAAACACTGCTGGTAGGACCACATTACATAGATAAAAAATGCAACAAATGTGAACATGTATTAATATTTCACCTTCCTAACAAAAGGCCATATGCCTAGCTTTCCATCAAAGTAGCACAAGCCTTCAGAATCATATCGAGGCTGTGCAACTCCTGAAAGCAACATACATTTTGGAATTGAGTTTGTGTTGTGAATTGCTCTGTATGGCTCTTCTTCTTCGGGATGCTGGTAAAATGTTTTCTTCTTCTTGGTGGCATTGAACCACTTTTCATCTATATGCACTATGTTCGTCATTTCTATGAATTTTGGATCAGCAGCACTAGATTGGGTGTCCACCATGCTAGCACACCACTTCAGCCGCTCTTTCTTATTTTCATCTTTCAAATATGGCTTTAGTGTGCTAGAGTGTCGACGTATCTTCCCTTCTGTGAATAACCTATGCAGCGTTGACTTGTTCACATGCAATGCGTCGGCCAAGGACTTAATAGAAGTCCTCTTGTCTAACTCTATTGATGCAATTTGACTTAGATCAATGTTTAGCTTCTTCCTGCCACATGCTCCAGCTCTTTTGCAACTGACATCAACAGGTACCCCTGCTGCCTTGCAATCCTTAGCAGTTTTCCATATAGCCTGCACTTGTTTCCTATTAACATTGAACATAGCTGCAACTTCACTGGTTGTCGTCCTCCTAGTTTTGCCCTCATTGCATTTCCAAAGTATAGCTTCATAAATCTGTTGCTTCTCATTTGATTTCAGATTCTTCCTTTTTCTCACATTGCTTGAATTTCCTTGCTGGATTCCTGCAGGTTCATTTACTATTAAGTATTGCATTTATCTTTAATAAATTAGTTCTATAACTGTTGAAAGTGACAATTTCCTATTACTACATGTACCTGGCCCATCATCCACTTCATCGGTCAATTGTTCGTGCTCGTCTTCAACGAAGAAAGCATCACCATGATCGCCGTACACCTGGCCATTGGCAACTTCTATTGCTGCAGGTTGAGTTATGTTAATTGTGGTTCAAATTGAACAAAACTTTGTGTTCACCATATTAATTCACATGCATGTACCTGGCCCATTATCTTCTGCATCCTCCTCAAATTGGACATCAACATGGTCAGCGTACACATGGTCGTCATCATCTTCATTTTGGTTCAAAAAAAAGCAAGGTAAGGGGTGGTACATGTGGATAAATATATTATGTTTGCTAGCTGGTTTGTTACACATTGCAAATGTTGAATCGTTACCTGAATCAAAAGCCTCCAGGTTAAGGTCAAACAAATGGTGTACTGCTGGTGGAGTATTTTGTGCAAAAGCATGAGGATCTGGAGTGTATGGAAGAAGCATGAACGAAATTAGTACGGTAAATCTACACTCTCTTTTCATAACTACGATTTTGGTAGAATGTGTAAAAGTGGCCTGATCAATAGCATTTGTTACCTGGCTCATATGGCTCCATGTTGAGGTCGAACCAGTCTGGAGCATGTACATCTTCTTCCTCCACTTGGCCGGCATCAGCTTCTTGCAGGAGGTGGTCACCCATCACATGGCCAGCAGGAGGTTGTTGCACCAGGTCAGCAGCATGCTGTAGCAGGTGGTCACCATCTCCTTCATCTTCTGGTGGTAAGTTTAGGTCCACAGCCATGGTGCCAGGCTGCAGCCTCAAAGTTGTGTTTTTGTTGCAGCAATAGAATGAGCATGGCTGTTTATATAGGTGGCTTCCAGTTTGTATTTTGGGATGGTTTGAGCTTGGCGCCAGTGAGTTTCCCACTGGTGACTTTGTAATTTTCAGCCTGTAATTTGGTTTGGCGCCAGCCAATGTGCGGCCGGACAGTGAGTGTGAAAATTGGCATGCATTGTTTATTCATTCATCCACTTGCTTGCAATAAATGAGCACATGGAGGAGTAAGTTCATCTGGTGAAGATTCCATTTTACTGAGGGCATGTTGGTATTTTACCACCCCTCTTATTTGGTCATTTGAATCCCTCAATCCCTTATATAAAGGGATAGAGGGAGTATAGAGAAAAGAATTTTGATGACTAAGACAGAATATTCTTTTTAGAGGAAGGATATAGAGGAACACGAGTGCGGAGAGCCTTAGCCCAATCAACACAGCTGGAGATGATACAGTATGATGCCTCCGGCTGCCCAAAATAGCCAAGCAGGAGGAGCTGCCTGCCAGAGCAACGAAGAGCAGGCGATTTTCTTCGGAGGTCAACATCCTCCAGTCAGCCTAGCAGGCGAAAGCCAAGACAGCAGCAGCACCATCATTCGGGCCTCCCTGCTCCGTCGTACTCGGAAGTGAACCGGTCCTCCCCGTTTGGTCGCCATCGCCGGGCGCCAGTCGCAACAGAAACGTACGGACAGCACACCCACTTGTCTGAGGTGAGGTCAGGCCGTGCGTCAGTGGCTTCCGCCGCCGTGATGTACGGCCGGGCAAGGGTCGCGGCCGATTCGGACGGCGGATGTTGCTGTCGTAGGGTACAGCAATGCACTCGCGGTCTCGCGCGCGCTACGCCACAGCGACCCGCGGAGGCGTCGTTCTTTGCAGGGTTTGCTCTGCATCGAGCTGCACTCGTTGGCTTCCACTTTTCCCCGAAATTTCGTTCTCGACTTGTTCTTGCTGAACTTTCGCCTATGCCCTTTTTGTAATCACGTTGATGTACTCGAGTTCATAGATTTCAGAACGAGACTGGTATTCGCTTGAATTTCCGTCGGGCAGGTTCCGTTTGCTTTCCGTTTTCCCGCGTGCTGAACTGGCGGCTCGATATTTTCCACTTTCACAGCTCTTTCTTGATCTTTTCTGTTCCTCGTGATAGTAGACGTATGCAAGTGCGTAAGATCTCCTACCAACACGAAACAGCGTTTTTGAGATCACCGGAATGATTGCGAGGAGCCAAAGATCGAGTGAAAAGGTTACTGCAAACGATAAGGTCTCGGTCACGGTAAAGCGTGAAAACAACCCTGCAACTTCATTGTCTCCAGCACGCCAATCTAATGAACAAGCCCCACGTCATTCCTGTTAGAATTATTAGTGGACTGCAACTAGGCTCATTAGAAAATTCTGAATAATTCTTGAAAAATCTCAAAAGCCCATTCATGAGTGGTGGAAATACATCTTTTAATCCCACATTGTTAGTTTAGATAGAGGAGGACCAACTTATATAGAAGGTTATTCTACCTATTCTTGCAAGTGTGTGGATGAGAGGAATAAAAGAAAAACACACGCGCTCGCTCACCTCGCCGGACGGACGGGGCTTGGGCGATGGACGCGGCCGCGCATCACCTGCGTGAATGGTCCGTCGAAATTCGGCCGGATGCCTTGCGGGTGTGCGGCTTTCTTTTGCAGTTTTTCTTTTTCGTGTCCAACACGTTTTTATATGGAAACCGACTCGGTTTTAGGACGCCTTAACCCTAACGGTTCTCCCTCTATAAATACGTACGGCCGCCGCCCACCAGAATATACCTCAACACGAGTTAGGGTTTTGCCTCTTCCTCCTGCTGCGCCACCGCTTGTAGTCTGCCCTATCCCGATTGTCGGCGTGCACCGGCGAACGGGAGAGCAGGTCTCCGGAACCGTCGTTCTCTGAGCTCCTGCACCGGGAGAGGGCGAATAAGGTTTTTGGGAAGCGCTCTGCGCGACTGCTCGATCGTTTCCATCACGGCTCGTCTTCCTCAACGTTCGTGTTCGGAGGCTGCTGCTCGTTATCGCCTTCGTCGACGTCTTCTCCGCTGTCTCGGCTTGTCTGCATCGCTAATCGTCACGGCTTCTTCATCGTTTCCTCTGAACGATCAGTACGTATTCTCTGAAATCATGTCTCTCTCATATGCCTACATGATCCATGCTTGTACGATAGTACTGCGAAGTATGGTAGATCTTGCTCTGTTTACTATAGTTTTAGACTTGTCTAGATCTTGCGTAGACTTGTCTAGTTTATTCTGCAATCTGTTCATCAGGTTCATGATTTATTTCTAGATTAAATTAAACCTAAAAATGTTTATATATCCAACAATTGCCATTTACTATAGCTTGACGACGATGACTACTGAATGCCAAAACACCAACGGATATGGTACTGCCCAGGGCCGGCTCTATATTTTTGTAGGCCCTTGGGCGAACACGACGCGCTGGGCCCCTAAAGCTACATATATATACTACTTTTTTTTTTGCGAGGACATATATACTACTTCGGTCACAAAATATGTGTAATAGTAAAAGAAAATAACCAAAACATAATCCAACTATCAGGATTAACTTGTAACGAGTTCTCAATAACTAATTAAAATTTCACAGAAGAAAATTTTAAAATAGAAAACTAGAGAATTACCTAGGATAAAAAATACACCTTTAAGAATTCTTAATGCAAAATCATTAATGATACTATCAAGATCAACGGAATCTAAGATATTCTTCTCTGTATAATATTGCTCATCCATCCAATCTTCCTTGTGACATATTTGGCCTCAAATTATTTTTCAAAAACTTCGCTTTTGAGAATTCAAGAACTTGCCTATGGCATTATTTGCGACTCAATAAACTGGTCTTCTTATTTTCTTTTCTTCCTAGGCGACAACATTCCTCCCCAATCTGAGATTTATTAATTTAGAGAGGGAAGACATAGGCTAATCAACTATCTGTTGGAAGAACATATGAAATTGACTAATTAACAGCTTTTTTACCTCAATGCACCATGAGCGTTAAGTCCAAAATTGATTTGCGCCTTTGCGACAACGGCAAACCGGCGGCTGCGAAATCAGCGATCCCTTTGTCTTGCTTGGGCTTGGGCAACAATCGGCAATACAGAACATGATGATTGGCAATAGGATACAGCGGCTGGAACGACGGATCGGCAATACGGCAACAGGACGGCAGCTGAACAGTCACGATGGCCATGGAAAAAACAGATGCGATCGGTTGGTTCTGGGCCTTCAGGCTGCTAACCAAAGCTTGCTTCGTCCTACCAGGCCTCTGTATAGGTTTTGTATGCTTTTTTGGGCCTGCTAAGTTGTCTAAGTAATCAGAGTGTATGTAAAAAATTTGGGGCCCCTAGCTGGGTCGGGCCCTAGGCGGTCGCCCCTATTGCCCCGGCCCAGAGCCGGCCCTGGTACTGCCATTTTGCCTTTCGAGCCCTCCGATCCAGCCGTCCAGGAGTCGGGCGACTTGAGCCAACGATGCAGCAGTGGTCAACCATAATTGTGCGTGAGGTCATGGCACGAACGGTGGATGATGATGCGCTGCCAGGGTCATCTCCATTTGCGCCCAAAGTCGAGCAACGTGCAACCATTCACGACTTCACGAGGCATATAAACTAATTGCCGGCGTCAATTGCTTAGGATTTGATAAACTTGGTCATGATCGACGAGAAAGATAACTTGACGTTGCTTGAACCGCAATCTACCTTCGCCTGGTACTCTTACAAAAACTAGGCGAGAGGAGAATGACATGGCGATAGCACTTGTCTCTTTCCTTCCTTTCCTCTTGGTGCCATATTCGCCTATACTGTACTCGGCTAATTTTGGGTGGTATGTCCAAGATCTTTATACAAACTTAGATAGTGACGGAAGCATATCCGGTACGAACATGAGCTTTATTATGTTCTCATATATATATATATATATAGCAGATATAAAAGTACATTCAAGCAAATTGATTACACTATCAGTACTACCAAAGTTGTATTCCCAGAACATTATTAGGATGCCTTTGGTTTGGCTGTGAAGCTGCTGTGGTTTTTGAAAAAAGCAGAAAGCCAACCAAAGGACCCGGGTTCTCATAGCATCTTTCTGAAAAAGCAGCTTTGCGTGCGTTTATTTTTCACAGCAGCCCCGACCCTGCTTTCACCGGCTGTGGGAAGTAATTTTCGCGAAATTTACGGGGTGTTCGTTTCCGCCTCTCTAAATTTTAGACCTCTAAAATGAAAGAGAATCTTGTCATTTAGGAGCATTAAATAAAATTTAATGACAAAACTTTTTTGACAGATGAATGCTTATTTCAAGACGAATCTAATGAGCCTAATTAATCTATATTTTGTTACAGTGATGCTACAGTAATCATCATCTAATCATGGCTTAATTACTCTCATTAGATTCGTCTCGCGAATTAGACCCGGGGTTCTGCAGTTAGTTTTGTAATTAAACTTTATTTAATACTTTTAAATAACAAAATTCTCTTTGATGTGACCCCTCTAAAATTTAGACCTCTGGAAACGAACACCCCTGACCATGCCACTGGTTATGTGCGTACCGTTTCGATTCTTCTTTTCTTTTCTGGCTCTCAACGCACGAACAGAGGTCGTCCTCTTCCACCACCAGCCACGATCCACGAGCTAGGGAAGGTCCCCGGTGCGGCGGCGGCCGCACATCGCCATCTCGTAGCTGGCGGCAAGGTCCTCCTCTCGTCTCCAGTGTCCTGGAGCTGGCCTCTCCTCGCTCTGGTCCGCGCGTCCTTGTCCCGCCCGCTTCCGCGCCAGGAGCGGCGGATCCCGGCCGCGGCGTCGCCAGGCTCAGGCGGCCCCGTCCCGACGCGCCCGCGACCTCAAGACCGGCAGGATGACGCGCAGCTCACAGCCCTCCCCGTCCTTGTCGCATGCTCTATCCGGCTCGGCGGCGCATGGACTCCCCTCCTCTCCACCGCCTGCGGATCCAGCCTCCTCCTCTCGACAGGCCTGCGTGGCTCAGCTGCAGCTGGTCTAGCCTGCACGCCGAGGTAGCTCCATGTGCTGCTGCGGCAGTAGGCGCATGCGAGGACGTCCAGCAGCCTAGATTCAAGCTATGTACGGTGTTTCGCGTCGTGCCTGCAAAGTGCTCGATGGAATGCTTCCAAGGGCTTTGGCATGTTCCTCTACGTGATGATGCGTTGAAATAGTTGTAACATTAGTACCCAATAATGTTGCCGAGGATCTGTTGGTAGCTTATCCAAAGAGTTGTATAAACTGCAAATAGAAAGCTTCGGCTATGCTAAACTGACATCAATCACGAAGCAATTGCAGTTCAACTCTTGTGTATATGGGATCTTTGCTCCTGAAGATGCAGTCCTTGTACGCATGTAAATTTATGTGGATCCAATGTTAATGGTGGATGCAATATTAACAAAATTAAAATTCCCTTTCTAAAATGATTATTTACATGTAAATCTTTGAACAAGATAGTGTTCTACAATCAAATTCTATATAAATTGTTTTTCATATTTTCAGGGGTATTACAGACATTTTTATAGCTTTTCTATAGCCACAGCAGTTTCAACCAAACGGCTTTCAGCTTTTCCCACAGCTCACAGACCACAGCAGCTTTTTTCACAGATCACAGCCACAGTAGCTTTTTTCACAGCCACAGCCTAACCAAACACACCCAAAAAGATTTGAGTAAGACGCAAAAGCGAGTCCATTTGATGCATAGTACATATCCAGCCTGTTCGTTTGGATGTTTTGCAGCAGGCAGCAGCAGCAGCTACGGTATTTACAGTTATTTCTTCAACAGCAGCTATAGTGTTTACAGTTATTTTTCTGCAGCCGCAGCCTGCCGAACAGGCTGTATATCATCAGGGAATAAATATCAAAGCAAAAAAAAAAGGATAATAAACGTTGCATCGAACCGTGCTCTTTTTCGCACAGCCGCTGCTACTGCATATTATCATCAGGGAATAAGTATCGCAGCGAAAGGATTATAAACGTCGTGCTTTTTTTCGCACAGCCGCTGCCACTGCCAAATCAGGAGTATCGGATCGTCCCTTCTTAAACAAAATGCAAAGACAACCCATCCAATCCAACAACCCCCTCGAAACCAAAGATTAGTTCGACCGACGACCGGACTCGCTAATTCCTGCCGTCTCAACAGGTCCAAATTTCCAATTCCAACGCTTTCTGCACACCCGACCTGCTCCGCTGCTTCGATGCCAGACAGGGGCAAATCGATGATTAGAAGGGAGATGGAGTCCTGGTCTAGTGGTCTACGTATTCCGCAGCAGATTCGCAGCGAGTACTGCAAGCACTAATTTGGAAGTGGATAAAGGAATCCTTCCTGGCGGTTGGGAGCATCGTGCTGCCTGTCCAAATCCGGCATCGCCTGTTTCCAACCGTACCGCACGAACAAACAGCTTGTACTCCAAGAGTACACCAAGAGTTATGGTGTACGTATGCGTATGCTAGTTGGTGTGGGCCCGTCGAACAAGGTTCGCCGGACGTGGAGGCGTCTCCGCACACCGGCGACTCAGCCACCGCGCCCATCCGTTTCCTCTTGACACCGCAAAACGAATCGCACGCGTGCCCGTACCTCGAGTTAGTGCTTCCGTCACGCGGCCGCGAAGTCGTCGGCCCCGTTCACACGACCCGACCAAACCTGTTTCTGCTTCCTCACCTGTTCACGGATTAACCCCTTTCCTTGGTGATTTTTCACTGGAGTTTCAAAAGGCCAAACTGCGAGAATTCCGATTTCTTTTTCTTCAAAGAAAACGACAGCGTATTAGAGAGCAGAGCTTCCTCGCTCAAGCGAAAACAGACAGAGACAAATCTATCAACAAAAACGAAAAAAAAAGACAAGAAAACACTAAAAATCTATTAACAATCACCTCACCCATCTGCAAAGGATGACCCGGAAAGAAGTCAACAGCCCGCCTACCGCAAGCAAAGAACGAAACTACTCAAACACGACCAATCAAACTCTAATTACTATTTGACGGCGCCGGGCCGCCGGCCGGCGTGGAGGGTCAGTAGGAGCAGGTGACCCTGTGCGCGGAGCGGTCGCGGAGCATGCCGCGGTAGAGCGCCTCACGGTTGGCCGGCATCCGCTCCTCCGCCGCGTCCCTGCAGCTGCTGCTGCTCGTCGCCGCGGCCGGAGACGCCCGGGCCGGCCGCGGGGCGCCCTCATTGTCGATGACGTCGGCCGCGAACCGCACCCGCTTCTCGGCCTTCCGCCGCGCGGCGCTCTTACCCCCGCGCCTCCTCTTCTCTGCAGAGACAGAGCCAGGAGAAAAAAACAGAGCACGTGAGAATTCCGTAGAGAACCGTGGCAATCGGGACGAGAAAACAGAGGAAGCGACGAACGGCGACGCACCTGAGGAGGAGAGGCAGGGGCGGAGGCTCGGCTCCGTTGGAGAAGAAGGGGAGGCGGCGCCGGACATGTGGGTGCGGCAGAGGGAGAAGATGACGAGGGAGCCCGAGAAGGCCACGGCCGTGGCGGCCGCGAGCGCGAGGGAGCCGCCCATCGACGACGACGACGACGACGACATGGTGGTGGTGTTCACGACTTCGAGGTAGGTGAGCGGCGGTCTTCTCCAATCACGTTAGGTGGGCGGCGTGCTCTCTGTTTCTCTCACGCTTGACGACTGGTTCGCTCGTTGCTTTCTTTCTTCCTCGGGACGGACGGCGCTGGAGCAGGGGGCCGGTAATAAAGGCTTGAGCCGTGGGGCGGTAGGCGCACGGAGACCACGAGAGAGAAAGCGAATGCGCGCGGTCACGGCTTGGACCACGAGTCCAGACTCCAGCGGCTCCAAACTCCAAAGTGATTACGGCTGCGCGCCTCCTACTGACCCTCGCTCAGTCACCCTCGCTCGCTCGCGGGGCGGCGGAGTCCACGGAATGCTGGAGTTGGCAAGCTGCAAACAGTCTGGTGCACGCGTATGCCAGGCGAGAGTCCTACGGTCTGAAGTCTGAACGCTCGGCGTACACGCGTTTGGAAAACAAATCTGCAAATACACTGTGCTCCTTTAACATGTGCTCCAATAGGCCCTTACTTTTGATTCTCAACGAAACTTCATCTAATCGAATAAATAGTGTACCAATACGTACGTAGATCTACACTCTGAACCATTATTTTGGGTCGTATTATTTTGTATATAGACACGCATGGTGTGCATGGGCCAAGAAGATTCCGTCGACGCTGCCTTCTGCGATCCCGGAGGAGCACCAAACCGCCCAACCGTATATAAAATAAGAAGACTGATGAGGAATTGGGAACAGGTCTCCGTTCGTTTGCTGCGGTTGAACGGTCGATGATTAGAATTAAGCGAGCGGACCTGAGCCAACCGACAGGATATATCCGCACAGGAGCTGGATTTGACTTGTTTTTGTTCTGTATGTAGGGTGGAGTCGAAGTTCCAAGTTCTCTCGCGGGGCCCGGGTGTCATGCTCAATGTTAGCGTTGAATTTCGACGGCCTCTCGCCGGGCCCAGATGTCATACTCGTTATCGTCAAAGTTCTTCCCTCTCGCTCGCAGGAACTTTGACGCTGTAGTTCTAAGAATTTTTTATACGGGTCTTGATTCAACTCTTGCACGCTAACTACTTGATCAAGCCCGACAGTCACATGAAAATTCCGGATGAAACACGAATTCGCCATGACTTTATGCAATTCTTACGAGACTGGAAGGTCAATGCTGTCAGGGACGCCCCACGCAGGTGGCGTCCATGCACTCCATGTTGGACAGGCAACCGTCCACCTGCTCTTTCACCTCCACGCTTCTTCTAGCACCGGTGACAAAAGCACGAGAAAATCTCCACCCCACCCACGGCGGCGTCATGTTGTTGCTGGCCTTTTCCTGGTCCAGAACGTGGTTGGCTTTCCGACGTGGTGCCGTCTGAACTCGTCGGCGTTTTCTGCAGTCCACGGGTTTCAATGTGCAGCCGTGGTATCCAAGCGCCGCGTAGCGACGTGCCGACGTGAGTGCGTGATCTCCATCTAGAAGGCACGTTTCTTCAGAAAGAAGAAGAGCAGACAGGGCCCATCCCCTGCCTGCGTACCCCAGATGTCGTCGTTTCTTCAGAGAATAGAATCGCAGCTGAGGTGCTGGCACAGCTACGTACAAGTAGACGGCCTATTTAAACGGTTCGTACCTGTCAAAACCACTTGTTGGGAACGGGGACTTTTTTTGCTTTATCCGTTTGCATTTTTCTAGGCGACGTGCTTCGTGCCGCCGCCGCACGCCACAAAGGTACGTCACGTACGCAAATTTCTCGTGTCAACCGTGTACTATTAAAAACATCAACAGGCAATAGAGACAACGTAAAAAGTCGACCACAAACTGGCGGAGACATTAATCGACCACTTGGGCACTTGCAATTGCTGCCTGCGCACTGGTCATGGAGTGCTCGCCGTGAGTCCGTGACGCCTAAAGAGACGGTGACGCCGGCCGGCAGATCGCTCGCGAGTCACGACCCAGAGACTTGGAGAAAGCGACGCCTCTGAATGTTCGGCGCGGCTTCCTGTTGGATGCACTCATGAGCATGGGGCCTGCTGGACGTCACCTTGTCACGGCCTTCGGTGCACGCCGCAACAGCTGGATCCGCGACAAGTGGATCTGGCGGCATGAGTCGCCGACGAACCGGGGGCCCGGCTAACCGGCCGGGCGACCATGCGTCACCTCCACCGTGAATCTCCGGACGTACGTACGTACAACGCACCGCCCTCGCCTACGCAAGAAAATTCGGCAGCAGAGAAACGTTCCAGGGTCCGGTGCGGGGGTCTCGTGGGCTTGTGCGTCCTCCCGAAGGGCCCGAATCCGGATCGGAGGAAAAGCTTGTGGCGCGTCACGCGTCGTCCCGCTCCCCTGCCTCTTCCGCCACGCCGCGTGCCGCCTCGTCACGTCGCGTCGCGTCGTTCTGCACCTCGTGCCGAGGCTCCGGCGGGGCCGGGAGCGCCGTCGCTCTCGAGGCCACTTGTCACCACACGGGGGAAAAGTCGAGTGCGTGCGCGGAGTCGCGGCGCGGCAACGCGGGGGTCCCCCGAGCGAGCTGCCGAGGCGTGCCCAGGTGTCCGCGGCGAGACCTCGCCTCGCCCGGCAATTGTCTGCTCGCCACCTGCCCCCGCTTGCGCCGTCGCCGTCACGACTCACGAGCTTCTCTCGGCAACGGAACAAGCGCAACAAAAAACTTGGAGCTGCCGGGCCGGGTGTAAAAATCGACCGACGTTTCTGAGGAAGCTAGCGACACCTGAAGCATGCCGGCCGGCAAGCCCAATCTCGAAACAACGCACTGCCAACGTGACGTTTATCTGCACTGTGCAGTGGCACGATCCGTGACCGTCCGACGAACCGGCCGGGGCACGGCCGACTGTCGCTGACCTCTCCCTCGCCCAGAAAAAAATCGGCGTAATGAAGCACTCACGTTCCGGCGGGGTCGGTCGCTCCACTGCGGTCTCGAGGTCCCGTCGCCGTCGGGACACTTGTCATCGGCAGGCTGATCGACGTCGAGCGCTCTTGAGCGAGGCTCCGTCGTCCTGTTGTACAGTTGTACGTGCAAGGTCCTCGCGCGGCGGAACGGAACTCGCCCAAGTGTCCGCGGCGAGGACTCCATCCGTCGGCAGCCTATGGCTGGGTCGCCACCCGTGCGTCCTGGCAACGGAGATCAGCACGAGCGGAACTCTCCGGTGGCATTGGCAACGTCCTGTGGACCCCGGCAACCAACCTTCCCCTATTTGGGACTATGAAGATGGCAGGGAATGGTAATCGTAATACACGCACGGCAGTAAAGTGGCAACGGCGGTGGAGGACTGCAGGCCGGGGGAGAGGACCGCAGACCTCTCTCTGTCTGTCTGTCCATGCAGATGCACCGCTCGCGCGTCGGCACGTTGCCTCCGATCCGGCGCCGTCTCGTCTCGCCTGCTCGCATCGCGTCGCACGCAGGTGGAGCTCATGCACTCACACTCCATGTTGGATAGGCAATCGTCCGCCTGATATTTCGCCGGCGCGCTTCTTCTCGCAACGCGGTGACAAAAACACGAGAAATCTCGAGCCACGGCGGCTGGCCTTTCCAATGGGAATGTGCAGCCGTGGTATCCAAGTGCGCGTCGCGTGATTTCCATCTAGAGGGCACGTTTCTTCAGAAAGAGCAGAGTCCATCCCCTTTCTACGTAGTACACGGATGTCGTCGTTTCTTCAGAGAACAGAATCGTATTTTCTTGCTTCGCAGCTGAGGTGCTGGCACTGGCACAGCTACGTCAACGGTTCGTACCTGTCGAAACCCCTTGTTGCGAACGGGGTTTTCCTTTTCCGCTTGCTTTTTTCTAGGCGACGTGCTTCGTGCCGCGGGCGCCGCCGCACGCCAAAGCTACGTCACGTATGCAAAATTCTCGTGTCAACCGTGTACTATTAAAAACATCAACAGGCCATCGAGACAGCGTAACTCGATCACAAATGGCCGGAGAAATTAATCGACCACTTGTGCACTTGCAATTGCCTCCTGCGCCCTGGCCACGGAGTGCTCGCCGTGACGCCTAAAGAGACGGTGACGCCGGCCGGCAGGCAGATCGCTCGTAACCGACCCAGAGACTTGGAGAAAGCGACGCATCTGAATGAATGTTCGGCGCGGCTTCCTGCTTGATGCAGTCATGGGGATGGCCGGATGGGGCCGCCTGCCGAAACACGAACGTCATCGTGCGTGCCACGGCCCACGCCGCAATAGCGACAAGTGGATGTTGCGGCATGAGTCGCCGACTAACCGGGGCCACGGCGAGCCGACGACCAAGCGTCACCTGCACCTCTCAGCTCCGCTCCGGACGTAGTACGTCCGCACGCCGGCCTCGCCGACGCGGAAAAACTTCGGAAGCAGAGCAACGTTCACGGGACCACCGGTGCCCGCTTGCGTGCGCGTGAACCCGGACCAGTGCCAAGCTTCTGGGGCGGCGTCACGCGTCGTCTCGCTTCCCTGCCTCTTCCGCCACGCCGCGCGCCGCCTCGTCTCGTCGCGTCGTTCGGGAGCGCCGTCGCTGTCGGAAGCCACTTGTCACCGCGCGGGGCAAAGACGAGAGCGCGCGGACGAGGCGCGGCAGCACGGGGTCCCCCGAGCTGCGGAACGCGCCCAGGTGTCCGGGGCTCGGCGCAGGGCCGCTCGCCACCTGTACCGGCTGCGCCGTCGCGCTCAGAGATCACAGGCACGAGCGTGTCTCGTCTCGGCAACGGAACGAACGCAAAAACTTGGAGCTGCGCGGCGCGGAGGGGGCGAATTCGAGCTGCTGTTTTACCTGCACGCTTCATGTACCGTGCTGCTCGTCCAGGCTCGCTTAGCTTTGGCAACGTGGTTGGCACTTGCGATAAGACGACGCCCGATCGCGGCGCTTTCGCGGTCGACGTGGTTGGTGGCTGCGCGAATCGACGAGCGCGAGGCGATCACGCTGTAGAATATCAGCCCTCTGCTATCCAAGTTCTTCTTTGTTTTGTCTCGCTTCTTTGTTTTTTTAGCCGAATCGTTTGTATTCACAAACTATTGTGTGGTCTAGCGGTAAGTGTGTTGCTTAATTGGGTGGTTCAAATCTCCCTCCCTGAAGCATTGTTTTTCCCCTGCTACTACTTCCGTTCTAAAATGTGCAGTCCACCTGCTCTTTTAGAAGTGTCTTCATTTTTTCAGATATCAGACGATTCAGACATAACGTACAGAATCGTTTTGACAAGAAGTGATAATTCATCAATGCTTTTTGCTAGAATCGTGTCGTGGTTGAGGTGCTGGCTCAGCTATGTACAAGCAGACGCCCTATTTAAACGTTCCGTACCTGTGAAAACCACTTGTTTGCGAACTGAGTTTTGGTTTATCGATCCGTTTGCTTTTTTGAGGCGACGTGATTCGCGCCGCCACCGCACGGCAGTGTAACTCGACTACGAAACTGCACGAGAAATTAATCGACAACTTGCCGTTGCAGCGCATTGGGCACGGAGTGCTCGCCGTCAAACACGACGGCGACGGCCGGTCGCGACCATGCAAGAGGCTTGGAGAAAGCGACGCCACTGAATGTTCGGCGCGGCTTCCTGCTGGATGGATGCACTCATGGGGATGGATGGATGGGGCCTGCTGGACGTCACCGTGCCACACCCCCTCTCGGTGCACGCCGCGCAATACCTGGATCCGCAACATGTGTGGTTTGAGCGGTATCGATCGGTCGCCGACTAACCTGGGGCCCGGCGCGCGATCCGGCCGGCCGACCAAGCGTCACCTGCCCTCCACCGCGCAGCTCCAGACGTACACGCCGACGCAAGAAAAGTCGGCAGCAGAGCAAACGTTCCAGGGGCCGGCCACAGGTGCGCTTTCGCGTTCAAGTGGAACCCGGACCTGAGCAAACGTTCTCGCGCGTCACGCGTCGTCCCACTCGCCTGCGGCTGGGGCCCTGCCCCTCCCGCCGTGCCGCGTGCCGCCTCGTCGCGTCGTTCTACGCCTAGTGCCGCGGAGACGGACGCGCAGTCGCTTTCGGGGCCACTTGGCACCGCGGGAGGCGAAATGCGGAGTCGCGGCGCGGCAGCGCGGGGTCCCCGACCGAGCTGCCGAACGCGCCTTTCCAGGTGTCCGCGGGCAAGGCCTCGCATAGCAAAGGCCGCCGGTTCGCCACCTGCCCTCGCATAGATCAGGCAGGCACGAAGCGTGTCTCGGCGGCGGAACGAGCGCAAAACTTGGAGCTGCGCGGAGGTGGCGTCCACGCGGGTCGTCTCGTTTGACAGGCGAGGTCCAGCTTCCGTTCACCTACCTGCACGCTTCATGTACCCTAACGGCGATCGAGAACGTACTTGGGGATGCTCGATCGCGGCGCTTTCGCTGTCGACGTGGTTCATGGCCGTGCGACGTTCAATCTGCTGTAGAGTATAGACGGTTGCAGTGCGGAAAGAAAAGGCTGTACTGCCTGTCAAAACCACCAGCTGAATAGAATGGCTGCTGCCTTTACTTTTCGGTGCTGCTTTAGTTAGCAGTGTCTGGCTAGCGATTAAGCTTTGTTAACCAGATGACGATGAACCAAATAATTAAACTAGGAAGTGCTTCAGTTCGTTAGGAAGCTGACGGGTCAGGATGGCCGCTCGTAGTGTAAAGGCGGCTTCATTCGTGCTATGGCAGGAGATTGATTCATCACGTTGCCGGTAAAAAAATAAAAATAAAATCGACCGACGTTTCTGAGGAAGCGACACCTGAAGCCTGATGAAGGTCGTTCGAGCCGGGCAGATCCCAGCTGCATTCCGGCCGGCAAGCCAAATCTCCAAAGAAGCACTCCTGCCAACGTGACGTTGATATGTGTTGTGCAGGGGCACGATCCGTGACCGACCGACCGATCGACGAACCGGCCGGGGCCCGGCCGACTGCCGCTGTCCTCTCCGTCGCCGAAAAAAATCGGCTGAAGGAAGCAGTCACGTGTGTTTTCCGCAGGCACCGCGGCGGCTTCACTGCGCGTCTCACGGTCCCATCGCTTTCGGCAGAGCCGTCGCCGTCGGGACACTTGTCATCGCTCGGCCGACCGATGTCGAGCGCCCTCGAGCGAGGCCCCATCCTGTTGTAGTTGTACTACGTGCAATGTCCTCCCTCGCGCGGCCGCGGCGGAACCGAACTCGCCCAGGTGACTGTTGATTCTTCGCGAAGAAAACCCAACACCGGGTGAAGCACGGAGAGAAAGCGAGAGAGATAGGGAAAGGTTTCGTGAATGTGAGAGGAAATCTGCATAAGACGAAGCCTAGGCCATTGCATTAACAGTTATGTTATACAGCAGGGAATCGACCCCCTCTCCAGTGCACGGGAGGGGGTATTTATACCGTGGTCAGGGATTACAAATCAATGCCTAAACTACCCCTGATCACGGAGAATAATGTACAGGATATTCGGTACAATAACGTCCGGAGGGCACAATCGACTTTTGCCATCTTCCCGTCGAGGGTACACCAGAAACCCTAGCCGCTGACGTACTCATCCTCCGTGCCGCTCCGGCCCACCCGCGGATCTTCGGGCATGCGCGAGGCGCCCTGCCGAGCTTCGCCCGAAGCCCTAAGCCTTCGCGTGGCTGCGACCCTTCGGGCGCTCGATCCACCCTTCGCGCCCAGCATCAAGTCCTGCGGAGGGAAAGACAGACGACACACGAAGGGTCATTGGTTAGCATAGCTAAACCCTTCGGGTTAAAGGAGAAAGGGCGTCCGGGATCGAAGCCTGCTCCGCGGATCCCCAACAGTAGCCCCTCGCGGGCGAGGTTCAACGCCGATGAGCCGAACCCTCGAAGAATAACCGGATGCGATCGGAGCCGATCCCGGAAAAACTTCCCTCGCTCATTGGGGTTGATGCTGGCTGTAGAGTGCGAAGATGATTTTGTATTGCCCGAAGGTCGAAAACGCGGTGAATGCAACAGCCGTGGTAAGAAAATAAGGATCTTATCCGCACTCGCGGTTTTCGAGGGCGCATTAACTGCCCAGGTTTTTACCCCCCTATATAAGGAGGGGAGAGGGCCGGTCATTTTCCGCGCTCACCTCTCAATTTCTTTGTGATCTTCGGGTTTCTGCTGTTGCTTTCGCTGTTTCGTTTTTCGTCGCTTTTGCCTTTTTGTCTTCGTCATCGTCTTGAGGTTCGTTGGTGATCGCTCTTCGGGTTTCCAAATAGGTGCACTCACGACGATTCTTACTATAAGCTTTGTCTTCGTACAGCTTTTAGGTGCTTTTGATGGCTAGAACGAAGCAGACTGCTGGTCTCGTCGACAAAGAGCCGGCGATGTCTGGCGAAGAGGCGGCTTTCAGCCAGGAGGGGGCTATGTCCCTTGATGGTGATGGGTCAGAGGAGTTGTTGGACTCCTTGCCCCGAGGCGAAACTGGTCTTCGTGATCCGGAGGATATCTCCGGCAGGCGTGAGCCCGGGGTCCCGGAAACTGCCGAAGGAGGCAACTCCGGAGGCCAAAAAGCTCCGGAAGACGTTCCGGTTGAGAATCCCTCGGCGGACGATGCGGACGCTTCGGCTCCGGTTAAAGGTAAGGATCTTGGGGTCAGAGGGATTACGAGATTTATATCGAGAACGCTTATGCTGGGGACTTCGGGAGAAAACGCTTTAAGGCCGGCGTTGATGCTGGATCTTCGGCTGCAGAAGGGCAGGGTACTTCTGGTTGTGGTCATTCTTCGAAGGTTACTGACTCCCGGATTCGGACGCCTGCAGTTATTGACAAGACTTATCGTTTGAACCGTTCTCGGGTTGACGAAGCTGAGCTCGCCATGTACGTTGAGAGGGGGTACTTCGAAGCCGGAAGGGCCCGCTATCCAGGCGACGAGGAAATTCCGCAGCCCAAGACTAATGAGGCAGTTGTCTTTCGGGATTATTTCGAGGCCGGGCTTCGGCTTCCTGCTCTTTTCATCCTCCAGCGAGTGCTTACAGCGTATGGCATTCAGATACATCACTTGACGCCGAATGCCTTCGTGCAACTGTCAAAGTTCATCTGGGCCGTAAGAACATTCAACGCGAAGGTTAACTACGAAGCCTTTTTGCGCTTCTTCAGTTGTCACTTGCAGAACAAGAAGGTGTACTATGACAATGATGTTCTTCTTCTTCAGTATGGGGTCTGTACTTTCCAGCCGCGAAGCTTCAGTAAGAAGTCGAAGCTCGAGAAAGTTGCTTTGATTGCTGCTTCGAGGAATCGCTGGGACAATGATTGGGTGGACTACTGGTTCTACGCTGAGGTACCCGAAGGGGAGAATGATGATGGGTCTGTGTGCTACCCGCTAGCCAGTTTGCTGGTTCCGGCGGAGCCCACTTTCTCTCCTGATTTCACTGGCCGCGGCAAGACCTTCCAGCCTTGCTGCGATGCTTTCAAGAAGGCCTGCAAGATCATCAGCGGCCGTACCGTCGTTGAGGAGTTTATCGCTGCTGGTATTTGGCCTGTGGAGGGTGGCTGGAAGCCGGATGGCAACGAGAAGGTTAAGCTCGACGGGCGCAAGCTCACTTACCGCCGCCCGAAGTTCAATGGGTTTAAAAGGCCTGAAGGTCTTCGGCCGTTGCAGTTTGTTGAGATAGTCGAGGAGTGTGCTAATCTGCTCTGCGACCCGTTCAGTGCCGCCGAAGAGTATGACGTGGAAAACGGTCTTCTCCCGAAACGCCGTATTAATCGGATCTTTGATTCGCTGAAAATCAGCTATGGCAATCATGCCGTGCCCTTGGGTAAAAAGCGACTCAAGAAATGGGAGACGCCCGAGATTGCCACGACTTGCTATATCAAGATGAGGGGCTGGGAAAAGAAATTCGAAGCTCCCGCCGCCGGCGCTGGGTCTTCGGGTTCAGGTGCTGGGCGAGGTCGGACTCGGGCGGCTTTGCGTCCGCAGAAAGCTAGCGTTGTCGCTACGACGAGCACTGTGCAGGCCGAGCGCCGGAAGCGCAAGATGGTCGTTTCCCGAGGTTCGAAAGGCTCCGGAATCTCGGATGTTGGTCGAGGCGGGTCGAGTGCCCACTTGGCTTCGGGGTAGACTGAATTTGCCTCAGGTTCTCATGGTGGAGATGAGTCTGTGGCTGGTGGTGCTGGAGTGGTTGGTTCTGGGAACGCGCCTGGTTCTCCTGGCTTGGAGGTGCTTTCCGAAGGCCGGGACAGGGTTCCCGTGATCGAGCTGTCAGATACAGAGGAGTTGCTGGATGGCGCCAGCAGTCTTCGGGTAGATGTTGAGGAGACGCAGGGCATGGAGCTGGGCCGGAGCGCCGGGGACATGGTTGGAGATGATATACTGGGCTCGACCGGCATAGAGCGGTCTGAAGACACAGGGAGCTCCAGTGCTTCGGAAAGCTCTGATGGTTCGTCGTCTTCGGGCGGTGACTCTGTCTCGAGCTCCGACGCGGGGAGCTCGTATGGGGCCACAAAGGATGATAACTCTCTCGATGTTTCGCTGGCGATGATGAGTGGCTTAAGGGAGTACAATCCCGAAGGTCCTTAGACTTGTGGCTTTAATTTTCTTCGCGTTACTCTTCTATGTATATTTTTTGTTCTCACGTGAAAATTGCCTTGCGTAGAGCTTCGGACCACGCTGGAGGCGAACTCCGCTCCTAACCTCGCCGATTTGCTGCTCCGGCAAGGCCAGATGGTAACTGGATTGAAGGATTTTTCTTCGTTTATTTTGTTGACCTATTGGTCTTTGTTAACACTTCGCTTCTTTATCAGATCACGCAGGCGTCTCAGGTACTTCGGACGAAGTTGGAGACTGAGGTGGGCTTCGGAGGTGTCCCCCCTGAACTCGTCACGCTTCGCGAGGAGAAAAGTTGCTGGGAGACGAAGGAAGCCAGCTTCGAGGAAGAGATCGCGCGCTTGAAGAAGGACCTCCAGGAGAAAACTGACTCCTTCGCTGCCTACAAGAAGGATACCGAAAGGAAACACGCGGCGGCGCTGGAGAAAGTGGAGGACAAAAGGGCCGCTCTGGAGGAGACTTTGAAAGCGGAAGCCGAACGGCTAAGGTCGGGGGCTTCGGGCTTATTTCGGTCTTATTCGGAGCTTCTTGCTCGCTACGGCCGCCAGCCTCGCCCTCTTCCCGCCGGAGATGAGCTGAACCTCGATTCTTTGCTATCTTGGGTTGAGAAGGAACTCCAGTCTGTGCCCAGCTTGTTGAATAACATGTGTGATCATGGGGCGAAGACCTGTCTCTACGCGCTTCTGGACATTCTGGCAAAGAAAAAGGTTGGCGACTTTCATGAGCTTGGTTACTCCACCTTCCCTTCCGAAGCCATAGAGGGTGCGGATCCTAACACCGCGGACAAGGGCGTTAGCATTGTTGCGAAACGCTTTTGGAGGTTCTACTGGAGCAAGCACGGCTCCGCGGCCGCCTGCGCTAGCGCCGTTTCTCTTGCGAAGGAGGTAAGGGCTTCGGACGTTTTTGATTTTTTCTTCCGGAGTTTTTATTGAGCTGAGTAACCCTCGACCTTTTACAGGCTAAGGAGAAAAAGAGGAAAGAGGCTGGAGGTCCTGTTTCGTCTTCGAATCCTTCTTCGGCCGACGAGCAGGGGAAAGCGAAGAAGGCCAAGAGCGCTGTTGTTGCCGAAGATTCCTCCGCTGCTCGTTCTCGCTCTGCTACCCCATCGGAGCCCGCCGCGAAGGTTGCTGCAAGCGAAGATGCTTAGATCCTCGGGGCTACTGGATTTTGTTTTTGTTTTGTAACTTTAATGGGCTGTAATTCAGAGACGCGGTACTGTGTGCAGGTCTCCGAAGAGGAGGCTGCTGTTGAACCTTTGAGCTATCAAAACGGTAGGATTTGTGCTACGCGCGCTGCCTATCGTTTGGTTACGAAGATTCTTGGCAATGACGGTCTTGGTCGCTTCTGGGGCTATGTTCTCAATGAGTACTTTGGCGCTCGGGCTGAAGTGACTCAGTTATTTCAGAGGGGTAGGCGCCGGAAGCTTCGCGGGCCTCCGCTAGTCGTCCCGAAGACCGAGGCTACGGAGTCTGAAGAGATTTATGACGTTCCGTGGGTGTACGACGATAGCCGTGGGGATGGGCTACCTGGGATGTTTCTTCAACTCTGAATTTCTGTTGTCGTTTTCGTGCTTTAGGCTTGACTAAGTATTGGTCGTTATCTTTGTTGTTAGCGATGATGCAATTCCTATATTGGTTGTGAGCCTTCGAAAAAACTTCCCTCCCCCTGGCAAACGAGGGCGAGGTCGCTGACGCGAAGCCTTTTGATTCGGAAAAACTTCCCTCCCCCCTGGCAAACGAGGGGCGAGGTTGCTGACGCGAAGCCTTTTGCTTCGGAAAAACTTCCCTCCCCCCTGGCAAACGAGGGCGAGGTTGCTGACGCGAAGCCTTTTGCTTCGGAAAAACTTCCCTCCCCCCTGGCAAACGAGGGCGAGGTTGCTAACGCGAAGCCTTTTGCTTCCGAAAAACTTCCCTCCCCCTTTATTAATCTGGGACGCGGGTTGTTACAACCGTAGTTCGGCTTTGTTACGCTTCGTCTCTGCGGGTGCGGCTCCTGGTCCTGCTCGCGACTCCGGCATTTACTGGTTCCCATGGTTGCAGATTGTTGGGTAGGTACCTCTTTCTTGGGCGCCCTTGTTCTTCTTCGCCTGAAGAGATGTTGATGAATTCTGGTAGCGCCTCTTCGTTTGGCGGAACGACCTCCAGCGGCTCCGGGTCTTGTTGGTATTGTTGAATCTCTAGCCTTTGCTCTAAGTTTTGATTTTGCGGGTGCTGGTTTTGGCTTTGGTTTCGCTGCGAAGAGCTCTCTGATACCCTCAGGTTCTTCATTGCTTGTAGGTATTTTTCTATGTTCTTTCTGGTTGCGCCTTTGTCGCTCATTTTGCGATGTTGCCAGTGTGCTTTGCTAATTTGCTTGAGAGGTGTGGTTTATATAGGGGTTGTTGTTGCTCTTCGCGGTGCCGAAGAGTCAGGTGGCTTTTACTGTGGGTACAGTCGGTAGTGGTGGAACTATGCTAGCTTTAATCGTAGGCTGCTGTTTGTGATGAGCTAGATTCTTCGTACTGCCTGGGCCATGAAGCCATGAGGCACACTACTGCGTGTTGGAGGTTTTTTGCCGCTTGGGCATTTCATTCTTCTCGAAGAATGTTCTCGCTTTACTGGGCGATTGTAATTTTTCCTGCTTGAGGAATGGCTCGGGATTTCTTTACCCTGATAAGCCGGAGAGATACGCGTTTCTGCGTAATAGCGTAGGTTTACGCTTCGGGCGTTTTTGCTCTTGAGATGTGGCAAACTCTCGATGGAGTTTGCATCGAAGTTGTGATGCTTGAGAGACAAATAGGGGAAAGGAGCTGCATTAATTTGCAGGGATTACATTGGGTCTCACCTCGTTAAAAACCTCACCCCCTGGATGGGGTTCCCCTGTGAGGAAAAGAGTATGAGCCATTGGTTGCGGAATTTAAACCTAGGCTACGACAAAAGTAGAAGAAAGACTTTGCTTATGTTACCGCGAAGCCCTGGTACACTTGCTATGCAAAGTATCTCTTGAGGTTGTCCGCATTCCATGGATGCGGGAGTTCGTTTCCATCCTCGTCACTGAGATGATAGGCTCCGGGCCTGTTGCTCTTGGTGATGATGTAAGGTCCTTGCCATTTTGGCTCTAGTTTTCCCTTGCCCTCTGTTTTTGGGCTCCGGAGGAGTACTAGATCTCCTGGTGAGAAGAATTTGTTTACCACCTTGCGGTCTCTCCATTTTTTTGTTTCGGTTTGATAGCTTTCCAAATTTTGGATGGCACTGACTCTGTCCATCTCCATCATGTCTTTCGATATTGCTATATCTTCGGGGCTTATCTCATGGGCTTCGGCTCTTGGGCCTTTGTATTTGATCTCTTCAGGAGTCATGGCTTCGTCTCCGAAGAGTAGCTTGAAAGGGGAAAATTTTGTTGCCCTTGATTCTGAGGTATTATGGGACCAGATGATCTTCGGCAGCTTATCTGCCCATTTGCCTTTTTTCTGGTTGAGAAGGCATTTTTTGACTCCTGTGAAGATTTGCTTGTTCGCATTTTCGACAGCTCCGTTTGACTCCGGGTGATACACAGAGGCGAAGTGTGCGGTTGTTCCGATGCTTCGGCAATACTCTTTGAACTCGTAGTTGTCGAACTGCTTGCCATTGTCAACTGTTATTTCTTGAGGTACCCCGAAGCGACACACTATATTTTGCCAAAAGAACTTGCGTATGGTTGACGCTGTGATGTTGACGATTGGTTTTGCTTCGATCCATTTTGTGAAATATTCCAGAGCGACTACTGCAAAGGTGTAGTTCCCTTGTGCTGCGGGTAACGGCCCGACAATGTCGATACCCCATCTCTGGAGGGGCCATGATGGTTGGATTACTTGTGTTGGCTGGGAAATGCCGGAGGGTTTGTTTGCGAACTTTTGACAGGCTTCGCATTTTCTGACTAGGTCTTGGGCATCTGTGAAGGCAGTGGGCCAAAAGAATCCCTGGCGAAGGGCTTTGGCGCAGATTGATTTTATTCCGGCATGGGCTCCGCAGATTCCTTCATGAATATCGCGGAGCACTTGATTCCCTTCTTCGCGGCTGATGCACTTTAGCAGGGGTTTGCTGATGCTGGATCTGTACAGCTGATCATTGAGTATAACATAGTTTCTTGTTCTTGCTTTCATTCTCTTTTCTTCGGTTTCGTCAAGAGGTTCGTAGTAATCCCGAAGGTAAGCCATTATCGGTGATCTCCAGTCTTCGCTTTGTATGATGTTTACGAGCTTGATTTCCTTCTCAGGCGTTTTTATAGATGGCGAAGTTAATGTCTCGAAGAAAACATCTGGCGGCAGGGGTTCTTTTCTTGAAGCTGCTCTTGCTAAGGCATCTGCTTCATGATTATCGCTTCGTTCAAGATGGACGCAAGAGTAGCCTCTGAAATGCTTCTCGGTGCTCCGGATTAAGTCCAGGTACTTGATCAGCTCTGGGTCTCGGGCCGTGAAAGTTTTGTCAATGTGGCTTTGGATGACTTTGGAGTCAGTGTGGATGACGAAGTTGAGGACGCCCAAAGCTCTTAGCTTTCTCAGTGCTAGCAATACTGCTTCGTATTCTGCGATGTTGTTTGTGCACTTGTCAGTTTCTTTGCTGAATTCAAGTCTGACTGCATATCTCAGTTTGATGCCCGAAGGGGAGATGAGGATTGCCGAAGCCCCAGCCCCTAGGTGACCCCATGCTCCGTCGCATCTGATTTGCCAGGGTTGCTCGAAAACTGGGCCCTCGGTGTAGGAGCTGGGCTCAGTCCAGTCTGCGATGAAATCCGCAAGGACTTGGCCGTTGATGGCACTTCGGCTTTCGAAGTCGACAACGTGTTCAGATAGTTCCGCTGCCCATTTGGAGATTCTTCCCGATGCCTCTCTGTTGCCGAACATTTCTGACAAAGGCTGGTTTGTGAGCACTTTTATTGTATGAGCTTCGAAATAGTGCCTCAGCTTTCTTGAAGCCATGACTACTGCATAGACGATCTTTTTTAGCTCTGAGTAGAACAATTTTGAGCCGGATAGGGCTTCAGAGACATAATAAACTGGGACTTGAATCTTTACTTCGATTCCCTTGTTGTTTGTCTTCGCTTGGGATTGGACCAGGGCCGCGCTCACTGCTCTGTGAGATGCGGCGACATACATGTACAGGGTTTCTTTTGCCTTCGGACTGGCGAAGGCTGTCATTTCTTTCAGATACTTCTTCAGGTCAGCGAAGGCTTTTCTTTGAGTTTCTCCCCATTCGAATTTTCCGGAGCCTTTTAACACTTGAAAGAAAGGGAGACTTCTTTCGGCTGATCTTGAAATGAACCTGTTGAGCGCTGCAATTCTTCCGGTAAGCTTTTGCACATCTTTGATGGAAGTGGGCTCTTTCATGTTGAGGATGGCGTCTATGTTGTCGGGGTTAGCCTCTATACCCTTGATGGATACCAGGCAACCGAGTACTTTGCCCTTGGAAACTCCGAAGACGCATTTCTCTGGGTTTAGCTTGAGGTTTGCTTGTCTGAACTTTGCGAAGGTCAAAGCCAAGTGAGATATATGATCGCTTCGCTTATCACTTTTTACGACGATGTCGTCGACATATACAAGTACTATTGTTCCTTCCATTTCTTGCAGTACTTCGGTAGTCATTCTACAGAATATTGGCCCTGCGTTTTTCAACCCTTCGGGCATTCTCACGAAACAAAAGGTTCCGAAGGGGGTGATGAAACTTGTTTTCTCTTCGTCTTCTTTTCTCATGAAGATTTGATGATAGCCGGAGAAACAGTCCAGCAAGGAAAGCAATTCGGCTTCGGCTGCGGCATCTACTATCTTGTCGATGCGAGGCAGAGGGAAATCATCTTTTGGGCATGCCTTGTTTAAGTCGGTGAAATCTACGCACATTCTCCATTTCCCGTTCTTCTTCTTCACCGGGACTGTATTTGCTAGCCAGGTGGGGTACTTGACTTCTCTGATGACTCCAGCGTCGAGGAGCCTTTGGACTTTGGCTTTTACAGCTGACATTTTTCTTAGCTTCTGCTTCTTCGGTTTGATCTTTGGATCAATGTCCAGTTTATGCTCAATTGTTTGTCTGCTTACGCCTTGGAGGTCCTTTGATGACCATGCGAAGACGTCTTTGTTTTTGCGGAGCAGCTCTATGAGTTCTTCTTCTTCATTCTTCGGGAGGAGATCACTTATTATCACTGCTTGATCTAGGATGAGGTTGTCGAGCAGTACTCTTCTTGTTCCGTCCTTGTGGGTGATGCGAGGGTCTTCTTTGTCGAGCAACTTTTCTGGTACTAAGTGCTTGTGCCTTTCTTTTTTGTCTGGATCTTCGCTTACGACATACACATTATTTTGCCCTGGGGTTATTCCCTTCTCGATGTTCCTGGCTTCTTGCTGGTCCCCGAAGACTGTAATGACTCCCTTCGGTGAGGGCATTTTCATGACTAAGAATGAATTCCTGATGATAATATCGAAGGTGTTAATAACGCCTCTGCCGAAGATGGCGTTGTATGGGTAGTTCATTTCCACCACATCGAAAGTTATATGTTCGGTTCTGGGGTTTGACGTATCTCCGAAAGACACTGGCAGAGAGATTTTTCCAAGCAGGTTGATTCTTTTTCCCCCGAAGCCGTATAAAGGTGTGTCCGTAGGTTCAAGGAGTTTCCTATCTAGCTTTAGACGGTCGAAGGTACTGGCGAAGAGGATGTCCGAGGAAGCCCCATTATCAACCAATATTTTGGTGATGTCCCATCCGTAGATGTTTGTTTTGATGACCATGGCGTCATTGTGCGGGTGTTTCTTGAGTTCACAACGTGATAGGTCTTCTTCGGTAAAAGTGATTGGCACGTGAGACCATTTCGTCTTTCTGACTGGAGCTGCGTTAAAGATTGTGTTTACTGCTCTGAAATATTCTCTTCGTTGTCTCTTTGACTCGAAGTCCGTTGAAGATCCTCCAGTGATTGGTAATATGGTGCCGAAGGATGGCAGTGGATCTGCGGGAGTTTGATGGCTTGACTCGGTCTTCGGTGGAATGCTTGCCGTGGACGGTGGTGGTGGTAGCTCTTCGCGTGTTGTATAACTGTGTGAAGGTGGTGGTAGCATCTTCGGGATGTGGTTCACTTGAGGCATTGGCAAGAAATTGTTTGGGTGGAAACTCGAAGGCCGAGGCATTGTGCCTTGATAGTGTTGATGGTAAACTGGAGTGAGTTGCGGATATGCAGGATTATATTGCGGAGATGGTTGCCAGTTGGGGTTTCCGGAAGTATTGTTAACAACTCGCGGTGGAGGTGCGGGTTGTTCTTTTGTCTTCATTCTTTCCAGGACTGTTTTGGTTTCGGGACACTCTTTTGAGGTGTGTCCTTGGTCAGGTCCATGGAAAATGCAATATGGTTTGCGAGGTTCTTGGTTTCTCCCTTTGCCTCGTCCTCTTCCTCTTCCGTTTCTTCCCCCTCTGTAACTGTTAGACTCCGAAGGTGTTTCCGTCTTCTGGCTGTCAATCTGGTTGATGTATTGAGCTTGTTGTTCGTCTTTGTTTCGCCTTCTCGAGGTATTCCAGTCTGGTTGGCTTCGTTGGTTGTTTGACTTCGTCGCTTGCTTTTGGCTGTTTTCTGTTGCTTTTCGTCTTCGATAGTCAGAGTCAGCTTTGCTGTATTTCGCTAGCTCTGTGTATAGGTCTTCGATAGTCGCTGGAGTGTTCATTGTCAAATGCGTTGAACAGGGTCCGGCCCGAAGCCCCGCGATTGCTGCATCAATTGCTGAGCCGTCTTCCACTTCTGGGGCCTGAGATCTTAGTTCTACGAATCTTCGGAAATAATCTTGAAGGGGCTCCCGCTCTCCTTGTACGCAAGCCCGCAGCTCTTGAGCTGAGACGGTTTTGCGCAGGAAGCCTTGAAAGTTTTGAGTTAACTTGTCCCTTAGATTTTCCCACGAGTATATTGTACCTGGGCGAAGGGTTGAGTACCAATCCAACGCTGGGCCTTCGAGTGCGGTGATGAGCTTTTTGGCTAGAACGATGTCGTTTCCGCCGGCAGAGGAGATTGCGGCTTCGTAGCTCATGAGAAATTGTCTTGGGTCGAAACGGCCATTATATCTCGGGAGAGGTATTGGCTTGTACGACGTGGGCCATCGCGTGAGTTGAATGCCTTCGGACAATGGTGAACTTTTGTCAAACTTGCTGATTATCCCTTCGGGTCTTGTGGTGTTATAGCTTGGTCTTGCTACCCTTCTAAACATTTGATCTTGCTGTTCAGCATCTTGTTCTTGCATTTCCCGCAATTCTTCTTCCAGCTGAGCGATTGAGGCCTTCGCTTCTTCAATTCTGCTTTGGAGTCTTGTTTTTGAATATTGGTTGACCTCTTCGAGACGAGCGCTTCGTATTTCTCGGAGCCTTTTCAACTGTTTCTGCAACTTAAGGAGGGCTCTATATTCTTGCTCTTGGTCTTCGCATCTTGCTCGCCCTTGTTGGGCATTACTGGTCTCCGGGTTATCAAAATTGACCCTTCTTGTATTGTCGAACTGATCCCAGTCTTCGTCCGTATCGGTGTCAGTATCTTGTGCGAAGGTTGGTTCTTCCGCCGGGATGATTTGCTTGTTGGCTGCCTCTTTTGTGCGGTTGTCTTCGCCGCAAAGGGCATTGGTGTTGGTGTTGGCTTGGGTTTCCCCGATGCGGAGCGGGATTTCTCCTTGGGATGTCCTCGCCGCGTTTGATCTTGTTGTTGGCCCGGTGGGTAGTTGTGGCTGCGGAGGTGGCGTTGGGTCTTCTTCCGAAGCCCCGTGCACGACCCTCGCCTTTTTAGGTGGCATTAGGGCTTGTTCTTCGTGCTAGAACCACGGTGGGCGCCAAATGTTGGGATTCTTCGTGAAGAAAACCCAGCACCGGGTGAAGCACGGAGAGAAAGCGAGAGAGATAGGGAAAGGCTTCGTGAATGTGAGAGAAAATCTGCATAACACGAAGCCTAGGCCATTGCATTAACAGTTATGTTATACAGCAGGGAATCGACCCCCTCTCCAGTGCACGGGAGGGGGTATTTATACCGTGATCAGGGATTACAAATCAATGCCTAAACTACCCCTGATCACGGGGAATAATGTACAGGATATTCGGTACAATAACGTCCGGAGGGCACAATCGACTTTTGCCATCTTCCCGTCGAGGGTACACCAGAAACCCTAGCCGCTGACGTACTCATCCTCCGTGCCGTTCCGGGCCCACCCGCGGATCTTCGGGCATACGCGAGGCGCCCTGCCGAGCTTCGCCCGAAGCCCTAAGCCTTCGCGTGGCTGCGACCCTTCGGGCGCTCGATCCACCACCCTTCGCGCCCAGCATCAAGTCCTGCGGAGGGAAAGACAGACGACACACGAAGAGTCATTAGTTAACATAGCTAAACCCTTCAGGTTAAAGGAGAAAAAGCGTCCGGGATCGAAGCCTGCTCCGCGGATCCCAACAGTGTCCGCGGAGGGGACTCCGTCGGTCGGCAGCCAGTGGCTCCGTCGCCACCTGTGCGTCCTGGCAACAGAAGATTAGCACGAGCGGACACTCTGGTGCAACGGCCTGTGGACCCCGGCAACCAACCTTCCCCTATTTGGGACTATGCAGATGGCATGAAATGGCAATCGTACTACGCGCACAGTGTAGCACCCAAAAAATCGGCAGGAGCAGTGCATGTACCGCCCGCGCGTTGGCACGTTGCCTCCGGCGCCGTCTCGTCTCGCCTGCGCGCGTCGTTCACCGCCGTGTGCCGAGGCGCGGAACGGGCCACCGCCGTCGCTGTCGAGGACACTTGTCGCAGGCAGGGCGACCTTCCTCGAGCGCTCGCTAGGTGCCGTTTGGCAGCGTCGCGGCGGGAGGGTCCCGGATGCTCGGAATTCGCCCAGGTGTCCGTGGCGGTGACTCGAGCGGCCGGTCGCCACCTGTGCTCTCTCCGCCGTCGCTCTCGGAAACCAGCAAGAACGAGCGAGCTTGAGTTGTCTCGTCGTCCACTAACCTCGCCGGGTTCACGGACGGACGGGACCAGGCGGCGGATACACGCGGTTCCGGGACCGAGTCACCGAGATACGTACATGGCACACGCACCTTTGATGAGAGGTATCATGGTCTTTTCCTCGTTCTGCTATATAATGTTAGACTTAGACGACACGTGGGTGGTTGACGACCAGAGGGATTAGTTGAAGAGACCTAAACAAATGCAGCACTATCAACGCTATCGATCTTATTGGCGCACTGCAATTGGACCTGCCTCCAGTTTTCTCTTGTAATGGAAACCGGCCGGTGTTAGACTCATCTAAACCTTGGCTATGCATTCATGAAAGGAAGCAAGCTCTGTAATGTTCGTTCAAGCAGATACAACATCTATGCTTTGGGCAAATGTACGCTCATCCTCTTTGCTAACTTCTATAGTGGGCCAGAGCGATTTGAGCCTGTTTGGAATGGCGACCGGGGTGAGGGAGGGAACAGAACGCGCGCTTGTTGCCAACTAGGCAAAGCGATATATAAATGTCAAAAAAGGGTAAAGCAGTACAGAAGCTAGACGCCTCTTGTCAATTTAATCGACAATTCTTGTGTGTAAAATAACCATGGTTGTAGAAATAATTATATTATTGCAATGCAATAGAACTTTGCTTACAATAACGCAAACGAAGAGTTGTGTGATACAGGGTTTATTCAGTTCATATGACTGCACGAAGGGTACAACAACAAATGATTATGATTACACAGACGATACTGACAAAGTGAACGCTGGGGAGAACGGACCAACACGTGCAGTGCATGAGAAGGCAAACGCGCGAACAACTTCACTTGTGCACGGTACAGAGACAGTTCTCCAAGCCTACATCTTCCGCAATGCAAGGAGATGAGCTCACCCCATCTTGGTACCAGGTCAGCCGCTTCTCCATCAACTCATTTATGAATTTGTCCAGCTGGTCGATGGTCACGTTGGGCATTACCACAATATGAGATATATTTCCCTCGCAAGCAAGCTGCCACCGTCGCACGAACTCCTCATCCTTTGGTCGCTCGAATACCACTGTACTACTGAGCTCATTGAGCATGGTGCTGATTCCTGCATCCTTGAGGCGATCTTTCAGATAATTTGCATTTCTCAAGCACACCTCAACATCCTTCTGAAAGCCTCTGTAGCCTTTCCTGTTCAGAGTGTACCAGAGGATGATCGCAGCATGGCCATTTCTGCTTCCTGTAATCGTAGCATCCCTTGAAGCTATATATTCCACATTAGTAGCTAGGTCATTGATGTGCTCCACCCTCGTTATCAGGACACCACAGGGCATGGGGCATCCGACAAACTTGTGACCGGACACACTGATACTTCCTACAGGCTTCTTGAAGGATATCCTAGGTGCCTATAGAAAAGGTATCCAAAATAAATCAAGGCAGTCGAATTGTCAAAAAGGAGAGGAGTTGATCTGGACACACATCCACGCACGCACGTTTTGCTAAGAGAAGCTAATGACACAGCGAGTTACCTGTTTAACGAATGGCATCATCAGTCCAGACAGAGCACCATCGCAGTGTATATAGAAGCGATTCTGAAATCCATTCTCCTCGAGTGTTTTGATTACCAAGTCAAGATCATCGACTGCTCCCTTGACAGTTGACCCTGCGCAAAGAAATGCACAAAAGTGAGTTGAGACGCATGATCATTTATAAAACGTAGATTGATCTTGAGGGTGGAGGCATATTGAGGATTGCTCACCAACGTTGACATTAATGATAGCTGGCCTGTCTCTGTTTTCAAAGAGCCTTTTCGCAAAATCTGCACCATCCATTTGTCCAGATACAAGAGTCTCCACTTTAACACATTCCATCCTGTACATCCGTGCTGCTTTGAACACCGAGTAGTGGGACTCACGAGAGGCATACAATATACCATTGGGAAAAATTTCTCTTCTGTAATAAAAAAAAAAGAAAAGAAAAAAATGTGGATAGAGGCAAATAAGATCCTGCAAGATTTTTCCTTTGAAAAATGTTTTAAAAAAAGAAGAGCGGTTCCTCCAATAGTTACTGGAGGCACTAACCCTGCAAGAATCCCGTGCAGGTTTCCTTCGGTGCCACCAGTAGTAACGTATCCCCAGTATCTGTCCGTTTCAAGGTCCCACAAACTAGCAAACCAATCCAACACCCCCACTTCAAATTGCCTGGAGTGGACACCGTAGTTGCTCTCAATAAATGGATCACCGATGTTGTTGATGGCGAAGTGTTGCAGCTGCGCAAGTGCGCCGTAATCGAACTCAAGGTTGAATGGGTAACCTGCATATATATGCAAACAAGTGTATGTTCTCAGAGTGATGCTAGGTGACAACCTATGGCTATGAACCAGTGACAAAAATGCCATTTCTGACAATTATTGTTAGTTCGGTTGGTGCAAGATTCTCACGCTATAAGCATGCTTCCCATATTCAAGGAAGTGCTGCAACTTGCAACTTAATTTAATTGGACTTCGCAAGGTATGCAGCCAGATATATATTCCATTCCAATCCTGCTGATGTATATAGAGCCATATATGAAAACACAATTTTAGCAGACGTAGGCTCGTTGTCTATAAATGTACTATACATTCATGTCAGCTGACATAATCAAGCTTTGAAACATTCGTGACGAGCTAAGGAAAATGGAGATGATGATGAGATGGAATGCAAAATAGGTGGGAAAAGATTGTGCCATTTTTTTTATTTTCTTGCTTGTAGTCTTCAAAACATGTAGGAAAAGGTTGTGCCGAGGATGCATAAGGAAAAAAAAATGTATGTGTTTTAAACTGGGTACAATATATGAGATGAAATAGCGTGTAGAGACCATGATCTTATGTGTTCACTAGGTCAAAACACATCACTCACACGTGTGTAGAGAGCAACTACACAAGGATATTGTGGAACAAGGCTCTTAAACCAACCCATATGGTCGTGGTTAAGATTAGAAACAATGAGAGTTATAACAGTCTTGGCTAGCAGGTATAAATTGGAAGGCGGAGAAATATATAGGCCCCGTCACATAAACCACAGAAGCAATTGTGAGCGGCACCACTTAAAAGATTGAGAGATATGGAATGGGATAGGCCATTCATCTTCACCACATTATAAACTTTGAGTTTCTAAAGTCTGGAATTCCAGTGTGAACCTACGATGAGATTTAAACGGAATTGGAGATAATAAAGACTCAAATTTTTTACCAAAGCAACTGTTTGTGCTCGAAGGAATTATTTTGGGGGTCAGACATTCAAGTTCATGTCTTATAAAGATTAATCTCTATTAATTTAAGGTTGACCAATAACGGGATTGAAGCACCACACTCACTCTCAAAGTCCAAGTGAAACTACCACTGGAAGTGTAAAGAAAGAAAATAGAAGAACTTTAGTAAACTCAGAACGCCAAAATGCGTTTATAATTTTCTGATCATGATCATTGAAGAATCGAAAGTACCTTTATTCAAAATCAATAACTTATACAAGTTTCTCTATGAACCAGAACTGCTATTACCACATGATATCAATAAAAAAAGAATTTGATTAAGGCATAGATTCATTGCTTGCACCTTATATGTATTCGAAGTTGCAACTCAAATGATCTTTCGATTGAAATATATGCAATAGAAAAAAGGATTGAAATATATGCATAGCATAGTAAAACGTATTATGCTATGCATTCTCTGAAAGAGCCAGACACCCTACGTTTTGTCTATATTGAAGAAGATTTATATTGGACGATGGGAAATGACGGTTAAACAGACATAAAATTCATGACATAACAAAGGAGATACACGATGCAGAACAACACGATTTTGAAGATCAGCCACAAATGCTCTTGTTGCTCCACTAGTTGACAATCATAGCCCGGAGTGGATCAGTGCTGGCGTACTGCACGTGCCCTTGATAGTAAAATGCTGCAAGATACCTGACTGAAGCGTAAGTAGAGTTAAGCCCATTACCGAGGTGATGCTTGGTACGCTCGGCGAGGCAACGGCGGTACCGCGCAAGAATGCTGGCCATGGCAGCCTCCCTCTCGCAGGTGTCTTCATCATCGGCGTCTGGCTCCTTCACGGCGAAGGCGAAGTAGGGCGTGTGCACATTCTTCCCCATTAGCATCTCCCTCTGGTCCTCTGCCATCTCTTAGCGATCGAAAGCCGCACGGGTGCAAATGGAACGGAAGCGTGTAACCTGTATAGCTAGCCAGAGATGGAATGTTGATGGGAAACGGCAAACGGCGATGGAAGCTACATGGTACATGCTAGTTATATATAGAAACTCGAGAGGCACGTAGGTGTTCTCAAACTCGAACTTTTAAATAAAGGATAGATGTTTACATCCTACAGTATTACCATTACACCACTACCACTACCAGCGTAATTCGTTCAGTAATTATAACTGAATTTTTTGTTTGTTAATTCACGTTAACTGCCACCGATATGAGTCCACAATAATCGACGCCATACCGTGTGCTGCCGTCTAGCTAGGAGTACCATTCATTGGCGTAGTGGAAGCTAAGGATGGTCGCCCACCCCGCGTCACATAACAGCCAGCATGAAGATGGTGTAGACGGTGACCAGTTGCTCACAACTACAAAAATAATTTACCCTGTGTCCTTCCAAAGTACATGTGGTTTCACTTCCACAAATGTGAACGAGTGGTTACATCTGCGCATAAACCTAATCAGTTTTCTTAAAAAACTTTCATTTTCCCGTATGAGACTTTACGGTTTGAAAGCTCGGCGTACACGTGTTTGAAAAACAATTCTGCAAACACATTTTTAACAAGTTCTTATATTAGTTCTTAATTTTGCTTCTCAGCAAAACTTTGTATAATTATCAAGTGGTACATACATCTGAACTTCATGTCATTATTTGTTTCACATTATCTACGTCGATGCAGCTGCCTTCTGCGGTCGTGGAGGAGCTAAAACCAGACACCACCATATGAAATAAGAAGATTCATGATCATATCGACATGATATAACTCCATGCATAGGTGTCACCGTAGTCGTCTACTAAACCGTTGACAAACCATTAATATACAACCGATCTGTAGAAAGCTAGTGTAACAAAACGAAATCTACTATTTTGTTCATCACGCTAATACGCACATATGACCTAAAAATCCTTGGACCGTTGATCAGCTGTGCATTTCACTGCAGCTAGGACAAAGAAAAACCAACAATTATATTTTCATCACCAAAAATATTAATCTTGGCCTCACTGGAATAATGACATGTATAATTATTGTCCACATTGAGCACTAAGCAACTAGAAAAACCACACACATGTAGAGGAGAGATATCCACTAAATGGTAGAGTAATCCCATATCGTAGCAGAATCAACCATAACAACTACATACTTCCCAGACATTTTTTTTTCATTGGATCGGAAATGATACTTAAGTTTCCACCACGGCTTGATCATATGTTTTTTATCAGACTGACATTTTTTTAAAAGAGAACAAGAATATATTCCAGTCCATATATAACGCTAGCACATCAAAATAATGAAATTAGGACTTCAATTGCATCTTTCTTGGAGGGTTGTGTGTGTGTGTGTGTGGAGGGGGGGGGGGGGGGGGGTAATTAGGTTCGACGATTACTTTCTTTGATGATAGTGTGATTGACCAGATTTTTAGTGATGTGACTATAGATCAAGCCCATTGGAGTTTGAGCACTATAGTAGGTACAATTATTGTCCACTTATTTTAGGTGTACACACAATGCACATGTTTGAATTTAAATTTATGACACATCATACCATCAATATCATGCATGCTTCCTTATAGTGAATCTCATCACATGAGCAAACGATTTGTTAAAGCGGTGCTTGAACTCATATTAGCGTGTTTGATTTTCATGACACAACAATGATTACTAGAGTGTGTGAGATGAGAACCACATCATATTTTTATATGCTTAGATTGATATGTTTCTCTTTCTATAACTCTTGTACATGGTGTGTGATTGTCATGGTCATCTAGTAAAAAACAAAGGTATATAATAGTCAATCATTTTTGCTTGTCTCGCTGATGTAAAGATGGGTATAATTATTATCCACATTAAGCACTAATCAACAGCGCACACGGGAAGAGAAAGGAAAATCAACTGAATGGTAGAGTAATCCAGTATCTAGCAGAATTAACCATAACAACTACAAACTTTCCAAACAATCATTTTTCATTAGATTGGAACTGATACTTCAATTTCCACCACTGCTTGCTCATATGTTTTTGCGGACTGACATTTTTTTTATTAAAAAGAGAACAAGAAATATCTAACTATACATTCGAGTCCATCTATAACATTAGGACACCCAAATAATCAAGTTAGGAATTCAATTGCATCTTTCTTGGAAGGGGAAGTAGTAATTAGGTTAGACAATTAAATTCTCTGATGATAGTGTAATTGACCAGATAGTTATTGATGTGAGTGTAGAGCAAGCCCATTGGAGTTTAAGCCCTATACTAGGCACAATTATTATACACTGATTTTAGGTGTAAAGACACTGCACATGTTTGAATTTAAATTTATGACACATCATACCAACTCATATTAGTGTGTTTGATTTGATGCCAACAAAAAAGAATGATTACTAGAGTGCATGAGATGAGAACAACATCATATTTTTGTATACTTAGATTCAGGGGTGAAAATGGGATGGATAATATCCGACCGACCGACCGCTGAATCCGAGTAAAATTAATACGGGCAAATACGTGATGCATCAATGATTATCCAACACTATCAGTGCCCGAATCCGAGTTCGAAAAATAATAACGAGATAGAATACGGACGAGTTTTGCTCACTATTTTTTTTTATTGAAAAGAGAGCAAGGACTATCTAACTATTCATTCGAGTACATTTATAACATTAGAACACAAAAATAATCAAGTTAGGAATTCAATTGCATCTTTCTTGGAAGGGGAAGTAGTAATTATGTTTGATGATAGTTTAATTGACCAGATACTTAGTGATGTGAGTGCAGAGCAAGCCCATTTGAGTTTGAGCCCTATACCAGGCACAATAATTATCCACTGATTTCAGGTGTAAAGACATCGCATAGTTTGAATTTAAATTTATGACACATCATACCAAATCATATTAGCGTGTTTGATTTGATGTCAACAAATAAGAATGATTACTAGAGTGCGTGAGATGAGAACCACATCATATTTTTGTATGCTTAGATTGATATGTTTCCCTTTCTGTAACTCTTGTACATGGTGTGTGACCGTCATGGTCAATGGCCATCTTGTCCACAACAAAGGTATATAATAGTCAATCATAAATGTAAACATCAATGCCATCCTCCTCTTTTACTTTTCAACTCCAAAGTAATTACATATGTGTGCCTAACAAAATTTGATTTTCTAAACTCTTGTTTAATCATATGAGAGTTCTACGGTTGGAAAGCTCGGCATACATGTGCTTGAGAAACAATCATGCGGACACTCTTTTAACAAGTTGTTTTATTAGTTCTTAAATCTTGTTTTCAACAAACCTCTCTATAATTGTACAATGAGTGTCATTCATGGCACTATTGGTTTCAAATTATTTTTTAAGGTGCATGTGAGGTGCATGGTTAAGTGAGAATTCTGTACATCGATGATGTCTTTTGCAATCATTGAGGATCTCAAACCACACACAACCATATAAAGCAAGAAGACTGATAATGGTCATACCGAAATGACAACTGCATAAGAGCTCGCCCCTCTAAAGCATTCAAAAACCAGTACTGTAGAAATAATTTGATAATATAACAAATTGCCAATTTATCCCGCGAGATGTGTTATCATTTTGCACGAAAAAAACTCGCAAGATCCAATCTGACTTGGCAATCCTTTATTTGTTTCATCACCCTAATACGCACAGATGCCCTACAAATCCTTGGAACATTGATCAGTTGTGCATTTCCGTCCACCTAGGACAAAATAAGAAGTCAAAAATTATATTTTCATCCCCAATAATATTAATCCTTGTCTTGCTGCAGTAAAGATGGGTACAATTATTTTCCACACGAGAAGGGGAACGAAGATCCACTAAATGGTAGAGTAATCCAGTATCTAGCAGATTTAACCATAGCAACTACAAACTTCCCAAACAATCATTTTTCATTGAATTGGAAATGATACTTCAATTGCCACCACCGCTTGAATATACGATTTTGCGGACTGAAATTTTTTTATTGAAAAGAGAACAAGAACTATCTAACTATACATTCGAGTCTATCTATAACATTATTATGTCAGCAAAATAATCAAGTTAGGAATTCAATTGCATTTCTCTTGGAAGGGGAAGTAGTAATTAGGGTTAGACAATTGCTTTCTTTGATGATAGTGTAATTGACTAGATAGTTATTGATGTGACTGTAGAGCAAGCCCATTGGAGTTTGAGCCCTATACTAGGCACAATTATTATCCATTTATTTTAGGTGTACATACACTACACATGTTTGAATTTAATAATTTTATGACACATCACACCAAATTTGCTTAGCTTGTTTGATTTGATGCCAAGAAACAACAATGATTACTAGAGTGCGTGAGATGATAAGTACATCATATTTTTGTATGCTTAGATTGATATGTTTCCCTTTCTATAACTCTTGTATACGGTGTGTGATTGTCATGGTCAATGGCCATCTTATCGACAACAAAGGTATATAATAGTCAATCATAAATGTAAACACCAATGACATCCACCTCTTTTACTTTTCAACTCCAAAGTAATAACATATGTTTGCCTAACCAAATCTGATTTTCTAAACTCTTGTTTAATCATATGAGAGTTCTACGGTTGGAAAGCTCGGCATACATGTGCTTGAAAAACAATCATGCATACACTCTTTTAACAAGTTGTTTTATTAGTTCTTAAATCTTGTTTTCAACAAACCTCTCTATAATTGTACAACGAGTGTCATTCACATCACTATTTGTTTCAAATTATTTTTTAAGGTGCATGTGAGGTGCATGGTTAAGTGAGAATTTTGTACATCGATGATGTCTTTTGCAGCCATTGAGGATCTCAAACCACACACAACCATATAAAATAAGAAGACTGATAATGGTCATACCAAAATGACATAACTGCATAAGAGCTCACCCATCTAAAGCATTCAAAGAAAGAATTCGATAATATAACAAATTGCCAATTGATACCACAAGATGTGTGATCATTTTGCACGAAAAAAAACTCGCAAAGACCAATCTGAGTTGGCAAACCTTTATTTGTTGCATCACCCTATACGCACAGAAGCCCTACAAATCCTTGGAACATTGATTAGTTGTGCACTTCACTGCATCTAGGACAAAACAAAAAAAAAATCAAAATTACATTTTTCATCACCAATAATATTAATCCTTGTCTTGCTGGAGTAAAGACGAGTATAATTATTATCCATATTAAGCACTAAGAAACAACGCACAAGGGAAGAGAAAGGAAGATCAACTGAATGGTAGAGTAATCTAGTATCTTGCAGAATTAACCATAAAGACTACAAACTTTCCAAGCAACCATTTTTCATTGAGTTGGAAATGATATTTCAATTGCCACCACTTGCTCATATGTTTTTGCCGACTGCCATTTTTTTATTGAAAAGAGAACAAGAACTATCTAACTATACATTCGAGTCCATCTATAACATTAGAACACAAAAATAATCAAGTTAGGAATTCAATTGAAGTTGTAATAATTGGGTTAGACAATTACTTTCTTTGATGATAGTGTAATTGACCAGATAGTCAGTGATGTGAGTTTAGAGCAAGCCCATTAGAGTTTGAGCTGTATACTAGGCACAATTATTATCCAATGATTTTTTATGTACAAACACTGCACATGTTTGAATTTAAATTTATGACACATCATACCAACTCATATTAGTGTGTTTGATTTGATGCCAACTAATATGAATGACTAATAGAGTGCGTGAGATGATAACCACATCATATTTTTGTATGCTTAGATAGATATGTTTCCCTTTATATAACTCTTGTACATGGTGTGTGATTATCATGGTCAATGGTCATCTTGTTTACAACAAAGGTATATAATAGCAATCATAAATGTAAACACCAGTGACATCCTCCTCTTTTACCTTTCAACTCCAAGTAATTACATATGTGTGTCTATTCAAATCTGATTTTTTAAAAACTCTTGTTTCATCATATGAGAGTTCCACGGTTGGAAAGTTCGGCGTACATGTGCTTGAAAACCAATCATGCAAACACTCTTTTAACAAGTTGTTTTATTAGCATCTTCTTTTCAACAAATTACATGTGTATAATTGTATGACGAGTGTCATTCACGGCATTATTTATTTCAATTATTTTTTAAGGTGCATGTGAGGTGTGTGGTTAAGTGAGAAGTTTGTACATCGGTGCTGCCTTTTGCAGCCATTGAGGATCTCAAACCACACACGACCATATAAAAAGAGAAGATTGATAATAGTCATACCAAAATGACATAATTACATAAGAGCTCGCCCATCTAAAGCATTTCAAAAACCAGTAATATACAATCATTATGTAGAAAGAATTCGAGAATATAACAAATTGCTAATTGATCCCACGAGATGTGTGATCATTTTGCACGAAAAAAACTCGCAAGAACCAATCTGACTTGGCAATCCTTTATTTGTTTTATCACCCTAATATGCACAGATGCCCTACAAATCGTTTGAACGTTGATCAGTTGTGCATTTCACTGCACCTAGGACAAAACAAAACAAAAATCAAAAATTCTTTTTTCATCACCAAAAATATTAATCCTTGTATCACTAGAGTAAAGACAGGTATATTATTGTCCACATTGAGCACTAAGAAACAACGCACATGGGAAGAGGAAGGAAGATCCACTGAATGGTAGAGTAATCCAGTATGTAGCAGAATTAACCATAACAACTACAAACTTCCCAATCAATCATTTTTCATTGGACTAGAAATGATACTTTAATTGCCACCACCACTCGCTCATATGTTTTTGCAGAGTAACATTTTTTTTATTGAAAAGAGAACAAGAACTATGTAATTATACATTCGAGACCATCTATAACGTTAGAACACCAAAATAATCAAGTTAGGAATTCAATTGCATCTTTCTTGGAAGGGGAAGCAGTAATTAGGGTTAGACAATTACTTTTTTTTTATGATATTGTAATTGACCAGATAGTTATTGATGTGAGTGTAGAGCAAGCCCATTGGAGTCTGAGCGCTATACTATAGGCACAATTATTATCCACTTGTTAGGTGTACAAACATTGCACATGTTTGAATTTTAATTTATGACACATCATACAAAATTTTCTTAGCTGTTTGATTTGATGACAAGAAACAACAATGATTACTAGAGTGCGTGTGATGAGAACCACATTATATTTTTGTATGCTTAGATTGATGTATTTCGCTTTCTATAACTCTTGCACACGGTGTGTGATTGTCATGATCAATGGTCATCTTATCGACAACAAAGGTATATAATAGTCAATCATAAATGTAAACACCAATGACAATCACCTTTTTTACTTTTCAACTCCAAAGTAATTACAATATATTTTTGCCTAACCGAATCTGATTTTTAAACTCTTGTTCATCATATGAGAGTTCTACGGTTGGAAAGCTCGGCGTACATGTGCTTTGAAAACCAATGACATCCTCCTCTTTTTTCTTTCAACTCCAAAGTGGTTACATATGCGTGCCTAACCTAATCTGATTTTTGTGACTCTCATCACAATTATTATCCATTTATTTTAGGTTGCACACACAACACACATTTGAATTTAAATTTATGACAGATCATACCATTAATATCATGCTTGCTTATAGCTTATCAACCGACCAGTTGTTAATAGGGCAGCGTATCAATTTGTGTTTGCGTGTCTGATCTAATACCTGCAAACAACAATGATTATTATAGTGCGCGGAATTTGAGCCACATCATATTTTTAATATGTTTAGATTGTTATGTTTCCGTTTTATATCACTTGTATTGATGTAAATTTTTTTGATAGACAGCGAAACAACACATAATATCACACACGCGTGTGCGCACACACAGACTCACCTTCATGCCTTCATGATTGCAAGGACACATATCCCTATAAATGCCCATGAAGACTAGGTCATGAAATTAACGAAGTTACCACACATGTAGAATTGTCGTGGTCGTCATATTGCCTGCCACAAAATATATAACAGTTAATTGTTACTGTAAACAAAATTGGCATCTTTCTTTTTTAGGTTTCAACTCTAAAGTGGTCACATCTGTATGCCCAACCATATGAGAGTTCTATGGTTTGAAAGCTTGGTGTACACGCATTTGAAAAACAATTCTGCTACCAACCTTAACAAGTTCTTCTATTAGTTTTTAATTTTGCTTCTCAACAAATCTTTCTATTTTTGTATAACTATTGTAGCACATACGTCTGAACTGTTCATACATCTGAACTATTTGGCATAAGTTTCACATTATTTTTTAAGGTGCATGTGGGGTGCATGGGTCAAGATGATTATGTACGCTGCCTTTTGCAGTCATGGAGGAGCTCAAGTGTCATACATCTGATGCCGTGCAGTATTACTTGCTTCCAATCATTTATTAGTGATGTGATTGTACAGATTTTCACTGGGATTTGAGCCCTATACTATACACAATTATCCATCGATATTAGGCGTAGAACACATGCTTGAATTTAATATATGATACTTTCTCGAAACATTGCTTTCTTACAGCGAATTGCGTCACATCAGCAAAAGTTGTTAAATTAGTTTGTCAACTCATGTTTGGCGTGTAAGATCTGATTTAAGCAAACTACATTGATCAGAGTGCGTGAGATCTGAGCTGTATCATATTCTTAGTATGCTTCCAAACACTTGTATTGATATACATGTTTTGTGATGGATAGACAACGCAACATGCATACTCTCCTTCATGAATGCATGGACACGTGTCTCCGTAATTAACGCCTATGAAAGATAGGGTTCTGAGATTAACAAAGTAAAAAAAAAAAAAAACATCTGGTTGTCGATGGTCATCTTGCCTACCACAAAATTGGTCTGGCCGCAGGGTCCCTCCATCATGATGAATAAACTGGTCAGAGATAAGTACACGATGGCGAGATGAACTTTGACAGCCTGAGGCTAGAAGAAAGTCACTTTGAAGCGTTAAGATATGCTAATTTGATCAATGCAGTGTGCAGACATGCATGAGCTTGGTCATTGTCTCTTAAAAGCCGTGGCTTAAAAGTAAGGTGATAAAATTCTTTTGATATGAATTAACAAAAGTAGTGATGTTCACGTGAAAAATAGTTTTGCCTTGACATGCAGCCATGACATACACTGACACATGCTGACATGCATACCCACACCGCTGTGTGCCTAGTACGCTAGCTTTGCCAACTGTGTAAGCTGAGCCAGCCATGAGTTACTAGACGTGGCGGCGCGTTCACCGAGAAAGCAGAAAGCTAGTCCTTAATCCTTATAGATCAAAACTGTTTTAGCTACTCTTAGAGCAAGTAACTAGAGGTAATCAATGAAGTTACGATCGATCTTTAAAAGTTGTAAATTACAAGTTAACATATTTAAAATCACTCAAATATTGCTTGCCTGGTGGGAAAACAATAATAACGGTCGCATGTTTAATGAGTCAGAGTTATGAGATCTCTGACAAGCTCATAGTTGTGATCAGAACTCACGATATTTTTTTCACAACATCAAAACATGTTTATTAAAGATGGGAAAAAATCACATTTGCTTGTCATTTTAATGATTTAGGGACTTGTAGTCCATGCATACCAAATCACATGTTGACGGGAAAGTATATCGAATCGACGATATGATGTTTTTGCTTCTTTTTGAGTAAAATGCACTGATGGTCCTTAAACTTGTCTTGGGATGTCACTTAAGTCTCCAAACTCTCAAAAATAAATATTTAGGTACATAAACTTGCTAAAGTGTATCATCTAAGTCCAAAATACCGAAAATACCCCTTTGTTACTGATGTGGCTCTTTGTAGGGCATGGATTGACATCAATTTAAATATCTATGATCAAGCCATGATGTCGTTAAACAATTTTCACTAGCATGAATTGTGATGGTTATACTGATTTGAGAAGAGAAAAAAGTATGACAAATATGCTCGATTCGTCAGCGGCTAGATGTAATTTTGGAACCTTGGACCTAGATGACGCCCTATAACAAGCTTAGGGACCTGAATATATATTTTGAGAGTTCGGGGACATAAATGGCACACTAAGACAAGTTTTAAAATTCTTAAGGCTCCAAACAGAGCACTCAATTAGTAAATATAAAATGATTCTCACGCATCTACATTTGTCCTAGTATGTTTTAAACCTACCAGGCACCATATAACGCTTTTATACTGGGCAGTACTTCTTTTTCCGGTTCCAACGAATGCAAACTGCAGCTCGCTCCATCTATAAATACCACCTAAGTAGGCCAATGCGAGACACCGGCTGCGAGCCAAAGATTCTTAGTTACGAGCTTTAGAAAGAGAACACTTTCTTCCCTCCACCATGGTGACCTTCACATCACGCCGCCGTGAGCCAGAGCTAGTGGCACCCGTGCGGGCGACGCCCCGTGAGATCAAATACCTATCTGACATTGACAACCAGTGCTCCCTGCGGTTCTACTCCACCATTGTTGAGTTTTTCCGCGGCCAGCCTGCAGCCGACGCCCAGCTACCGCGGCGTGACCCTGTAGTTGCCATTAGATCAGCCCTTGCTCAGGCCCTGGTGCACTTCTACCCCGTAGCCGGTCGGATCAGGGAGCTGCCGCCTGATGGCAGACTGGTGGTCGAGTGCACGGCGGAGGGAGTCGTGTTCGTGGAGGCCGATGTAGAAGTGAGCCTTAAGGAGCTCGGTGAGCCGCTGCAGCCGCCGTACCCCTGTGTTACTGAGCTTGTGTGTGACCTCGACGATACAAAGGTGGTCTCAGGCAAGCCGTTGGTCTTTTTTCAGGTACATGTAATGTTGTATATATGTGTGCATTGTTCCGTTTAGACTCAATATTCAAATTGTTATGTCGCATAAATATGGTCTCCTGTTCAGGTCGACAGAAATAACTGCATAAAACGGTATTTTCATCGTGGGCATATTTTGTATAAAGAAGGCAAATGGTCGTTGGACGTATTTTAATTAATGGTCGTTGGACGTATTTTAAGATCCGCAAATCAATATTGTGAGCATTTCAATTTCTTGTACCCTCTTCACAATGGCTAAAATTATACTTTATAATTTTATTATAAAATATAATTTTCCATTTCCCCCTTTTGTGGTCATGAACACATGTAGCATTGGATAGTATTTATTATTGTTTACATCAAATTTTATTAATAAAATTATACTTTCTTGAATAATTCAGGAAAGACAAGTATAATGATATGAATAGTAATTTTAAACATAACTTGGTGACTTTTAAAGGATAAATAAAAGAGAATGGCGGTAGTAGCTGATGACATCACTACGGGAAACAGGGCGTTTGCCGAGTGTAAAGCACACTTGGCAAAACACCTTTCACTCTCGGCAAAGGGCAAACACCTCTCGGCAAATTTTTCTCGGCAAAGAGGGGTTTGCCGAGAGCCAAATGGATTTTGCCGAGTGCCCACTTGACTCTCGGCAAAGTAAAGGTGGGCTGACGGCCGTCGAGTGTCCCTGACGTCAGGCACTGATCCCAAACTACCGGTTTCCCGTAGTGCATGCAGGTCACTGATCCCGACACTCGTTGAACAGGGTTAGCTTGCTTAGCATATGAGGCGGTGGTCCTTGCTTAAGTACAAGAATCTGAGTTTTTTTTTTCTTTTTTGGGCAATCCATGGATTATAAACTTGTTTTTAGTGATTTCCTTTTACCTATGTACGTGTCCAGGTGACCCGGTTCAGCTGTGGTGGATTTGCGGTGGGCGTTCACTGGTGCCACGACATGCACGACGGCTTTGGCATTTGCAAATTGATGAAAGCTGTAGGTGACCTTGCTCGAGGAGAGCCACGACCAACGGTACTCCCCATGTGGGAACGAGAGATGCTGACATCGCACGCCCCGCCACGCGACATGATTACGCGCCGGAATCTCCTGGGATACGAGCCGCTCAGCGACAGCGCCGCAAACGAGGACGTGATGCTGACGACTCCACCGGCCGACATGGTTGGCCAGTACTTCCTCTTCGGTCCGGCCGAGATATCCGCCATCCGGAGCCACGTCCCGGCACGGCTCGCCCCGTACTGCACCGTCTTCGATCTGCTCGCCGCCGCGGTGTGGCGTTGCCGCACCGCCGCTCTGGGGTACGGCCCCGAGCAGCGCGTGCGGTTCATGTTCACCAGCAACGCCCGCCGCGGTTGGAAACGCGACCCGCCGATCCAGGACGGCTTCTACGGCTGCGCGCTCGTCTTCCCCGTCGTCGAGACCACCGCCGCAGAACTCTGCGGAAGCGGCGGCCTCGGTCACGCGGTGGAGCTGGTGCGCGGGGCGAAGCTGGAGGTTGACGACGAGTACATGAGGTCCACGGTGGAGCTGATGGCGCGCCGGAAGTGGCCGCCACTCTTGGTGGAACGCACGTACGTCGTGTCTGACATAACCACCATCGGGGAGGATGCCATCGACTTCGGATGGGGCAAGCGCGTCGGTGGTGGCATACCCATGGTGGGCGATATCATGAACAAGCTGCTGACCTACTTCATGAAGTGTAAGAACGCTAACGGTGAGGAGTGCATGGTGGTACCCATGTACTTGCCGAGGGAAGCCATGGAAAGGTTCGCAGCTCAGATCTCCGCTTGGTCCAAGAACCCAAAAGAGTAGTAGGAGGCCTCCCTCTCATCTCTCTACTCTCTAAACGACCGGCAGGTAAATAATATTTTATTATCTGTTTTATACAGAAATATATCAGTGTGATCCCTTTATATCAAATAATGACCCAGTAGTGCCTTGGCACTTGGGGTGTAATGCGTTGGTCTTGTATCGTGTGTGTTCTTTTTAAATTTCATATGCAATTGTATCATCGTGTGTGCTTTTCCAAGTATATCAATGTATGCATTGACTAATTCGCAAAAAACAATGTATGCATTGAATGTCGAGTAATAATGGGGATAATTTTATATTTTCAAACTCAACTGCAAGTCGAGATGATGTATTGATGGTTTTATTTATAACCATCACCATCATATTTCGCAAGAAAAAGAAGCTACCAAGTCCGCTCACAAAGCTAGAAATTTCCATATTAATCACAAAAAGAGAAAAATTATTCTTCACTGTCATTATGAAAAACAATTAGTCCAAAATACCAACCACATGTTTAAAATTTTCGACCACTGATTGGTTTGAGCAAGCTGAGCCTGTGAAAAATTGAACCATTTGCTAACAACAGACCCAGATTTAGGATTCACGCATTATAAACATTATTTACGCCTTTGTGTAGACGGGATGGATATTCTTAATTGTCCATGTGAAGGAAACTTTTTCTTGCAACCCACCTTCCCCCTATTTGGACTACGCAGATTTAGTTTTTTTTAGATAATGGGAAAAAAAATCATCCCGGCCTTTTACCTCCAATGGAGGCTACGGCCTGCAAATTACAAGTCTAGGCAGCGCTTCGGTCTGCCAACACTCTCACACAAATGGGAATAAAAAGAGGAGACAGCAACATTGTTTGGATGAATTATTAAAAAGCAATCCTATTGCTAAAACGCCATCCATGGTCGGCAAAGATTTGCATCACCGTAGTCTCCATCTCACGGCATGCATCCTTCATCGTGTTGGTGTTCTCATCACACTTTTGTAATTGTGCCCACTGCCGAAGCCAATACGTGCCCCTGTAGAGTACCTGCATATAAGTTTTCATAGGAGATTTATCAAAAACGTTATCATTCCTACTTAACCAAAGAGCCCAACAAAAAGCAGATGCTCCCACTAGCATTTGAGTTTTTGACTTAGAATCAAACCGACGAAGCCAGTCAGAGAACATATGACTAACACTAATCGGAGGCTCTAGTCCAAAAGTAAATTGCACCGTTCTCCACAAGAACTTTGCAAAATGGCATTCAAAAAAAAGATGTTGAATGGTTTCATCATGAGCGCAAAAAGCGCATTTCCTACTACCATTCCAATTGCGCCTTATCAAATTATCTTTTGTCAGTACTACCCCCCTTTTCAAGTACCACATGAATATCTTTATCTTAAGTGGCGCCTTCATTTTCCAAAGCAACTTATTTTGTCTCACATTACCATTGCATATCAGAGCATTATACATTGACTTAACTGAAAAAATACAATTCTGACAAAGGCTCCATCGAAAGGTATCATTAACAGTATTAAGTCTAATGTGAGCGATTCGTGCAACCAGGTTATGCCAAAGTACCAAATTATTTCCTACCAAACCACGCCGGAAAGAAATATTTAGAGGTATAGAACTAAAAACTTTTGCAACAGAATCACTCTTTTTCCTAGCAATGTTATATAAGGACGGATATTGTTGTTGTAAAGTAAAGTTACCCAACCATCTATCCTCCCAAAACCTTATTGTCGGCGTTGGGAAATCTGGCCGACGAGTAAATTTAGACTACGCGCTACGGGGGGAGGTTGATTCGATGAGTGAGGAAGAACTCGGGGGATTATCCTGGTTCGGGCGATCGAAGCCCTACGTCGAGCAGTTGGTTCGGTTTGTATTGCTCGTAGTAGGGGTTACAAGCTTGGCGAGAGAGGGAAGGCTCCCAAGTCTCTGAGTGTCTGTTGTCTCGTCCTTGCGCACGTCGCAAGGCCGAGGCGAATGTGTGTGAAGTGAGAAAGTAAGAATGCGGTTAAGCGGTCCCCCAGCCACGAGTCGAGCTTCCCCTTTTATCTGTCAAGGGGAAAATCGACTGTCCAAGGATGGAGGAAAAAAGAAAAAGAAAAGAAAGAGAGAAGGAAGGCTTGGGCTTCACGTTCTGGTGGGGGGGCCTCCCTTGGCGTAGGCTGGCGGCACGTTGTAGATAGGCGGCGCGGACTGCGACGGTTCCTCCCTCCTCGACGGCTTCCTTCACGGGTGATGATGGCGGCCGCTGTTCCGCCGCGCCGGGGATGTCCGCGCCCTGTGCGCGTACTGTTGGTCTTGTAGCGATGCGGCTTCGTACTGTTACCGCATGGCGAGGGTCTTGACCGCTGTCAAATGTCCCTGTGGGACGTGCGGGGCGGCGGCACGCCTTTCCCCGGTATGGGAATGGCGTCCACTTGCGCCCATAATTAATGTGTTTTACCTGCTACGTCGTGACTCGCGTCGTCCGACCCTTTTTCCTCCGCGGGGGTCGGCCGAGGCGGAGTTCCGTTCCGACCCTTCGGGGGTCGGGAGCCAGGGGTCGGACGAGGCGGAGTTTTCTCCCGACCCCTAGGGGGTCGGGATGTAGGTTGAGAGTGCGGAGGCCTGCTCGCTGGGCCTTTCTGTCGGTAGGCCGGGATGCGGCCCCTTACGGTCGTGGGGCTTATTCGGCCCCCGCTTCCGGGCCCGCGCGTCTCTTTTAGCCTCGAGTTGTGCCGAGGGCCCCTCCGCTGGGCCTTAGGTTTATTCACAATCAGTGGCCTAATGAGTTAGTCGCGGGTACCTAGTTTTAGGTATTCGACAGTAGCCCCCGAGTCCCGTGTGGAACGCTTCTGCGTTGCGCTCGGGATTCTGCTTCGAACGTTGAGCGTTTGGTCCTGGCCTGGCTTGCGATTTGAATTCCGGTGGGTGCGCGCGAGCGCCGGGTGTAGCCCCCGAGCCTGGGCGGGAGTGGTACACTCGCTTCCAGGCTGAGTTAGCAACGGGTATCTGCACACGACTTGGCAGCGCGCGTCGATGACCGGGTCGTCACGAGGGTTCTGTTCCTGATGAGTAACCCCGACGTCGCTGTCGGCTTGTGGTATGGCAGCGGTTGGCCAGGGACCCCAGTTAGGTTTTCGCAACCCGTGAGCGCTTCCAGGCTTTTGCGCCTTTCCACGCCGCGCCGAATCTTATCCTTTCGCGCCGGTTGCCTATAAATTGGGGTGTGTTCACGTTCGCCTCTCCCACGCTTGACCATGGAGAGCCGTCGGCGACCGGGCTCGCTGCCCGGCGTCGGACACGTTGGGAGAGGGGTCGCTTCGTGCGCGGGCCTTGCCCCGGACGCGGAGGCCTTCGCCTCGCCTGGTGCTATCCTTCCTGCGATGTTGTGCTTCAGGGTCGAGCCCCCGACCCCAGCTCTCCTCTCGTCTGCTGCTGCTTTCTCGAAGAGCGCGAGCACCGGAGAGCTCGTTCGAGGCCGGCGCGAGCCGTGCCCGGAACGCCGCGCCCATCTCCTTGGGGGCGAGCCGTTCCGGACCCGGAGTCGCTCCCGAAGCCTTTAGGGGCGGTGATGCCCGCTTGGGTCATCCTCGAGGTCGAGTCCTGTGTAACCCGAGCCCTCGGACCTCCATTTTGTGGAAGAAAGAGGGCCGGATCAGGAATCGCTCCCGAGGTGGCCATTGCGGGGTCGGCTCCCCCCTCGGGACGCCGGACCGCTTGTGAGCCGCGGAAGGAACCGGCCCCTCGACTTCCGCGAGCTGGTGGTGGTCTCCGTGGCGCGTTCCCCTGAGGGTTGATTCGTTTGTTATTTTGCAACGGGGTTCTTTTCCGACACTCCTCAGAGGATTGGGGACTTGTTATCTTGTGCTTGAATAAAAGAGAACCCACGTTTTGTTTGCCTTGGCCACGCTGTTGGCCCGAGTTTGTGAATGCGAGCCCCCGAGACCCCGTGCGTTACGGAGTTCGTCCGAAGGTCGTTTCGTCTTTTTATGCGACTTCCCCCGCGTATCACTGCGTTGTGATAGGGGTGCTAAGCCGCCCCGTCCGTTCCTCGATGGTTCGACGGCGGGTGCCCGGTCGAGTTGCTAGCGGGTGAGTTCGCGTGAAGCCCTGGCTTGCCCTTAGCGGGGATCCAATTGAGACCGGCTGGGGTCGACTTTATAAGATCCATGGCGTCAGTCCAACTAGTTCCCGAGTCCGTTCGATCGGTCTCGGGGGCCTTGAAGCCTTCCCGCGTTGGGAAAACCTTGGTCCGACCCTCCATCAGGACTCGGACGCAACCGACAGAGGCCCGTGACACTCCGCGCGTCTGGGTACTGGCCGCTGGGACCCCTCTTTTGTCGCCCCTCACTCTCGTTTTGCCCAGAGTGGCTGTCGAACCCTTCAGACGGGCCAGCCTTCGCACTCTTAGGCCGGAAATGGACCGTCGTGGCGTTCTCAGCCCCTAGCCGACTTTACCTGTGACCTCATTCGGCTTTCCGGACCGAATGGGCCGCCGATGTTCGCGGGTTCCGCAGGGACGTTTCGGATGGCGCCGTTTCGGAGGGGGCACGGATCTCGGAGTGTCGATTCGAAACGACGCGTCTTACCCTAGTTTCTGCGAGAAGGAAGAGGGAGAGAGAGGAAACGAAACGAGAAAGGCGCGCCGCACGAGGCGGGCAATTGAAGGGACGCGACGGGTCGAAGGGTGCCGCGTCGGCTTGCTGGCTACAAATTGGAGTGGCCGTACCCCGGACGGCGCCTTCTTGCTCCCCTCGATTCTTCCCCCTTTCCTCGCGCTACAGTTTTCGCTCTTCCCATTGCTGTCCTTCGCGGTTCTCCACCGCTCGCATTCCTCCATCGCATCGGCGTCATCCTCCCTGTTCCTCGGCCGCGCTTTCGCTCTGCATCCATGCTGTTGGATCCGTGGATGCCATCGTCGGTGACGGAGCAGCAACTGGAGGAGTTGGTGACGGCGGGATTGCTGGTGCCCCGGACCGCCGCGATGGAGTGGATCGCCCCAACGGGCGAGCCCGAACCCCATCCGCCTCCCGGGTACGTGATTTCGTTTGTCCCTTTCCACAAGCGTGGATTGGGGACCCCGCCTCACTGGTTCCTTCGGAGCCTCCTCGTCTACCTCCAGATCGAGTTGCACCATCTCAACCCCAATTCGATATTCCACATCGCGACCTTTATGGCGATGTGCGAGGGGTACTTGGAGATCGAGCCCCACTTCGAGCTTTTCCTCCACTTCTTCCACTGCCAGCCATATTTCACAAAGGCGGCCGGCGTCATTCATCACCCGCCCGTGGGGTGCGCGAGCATTCGGCTCCGCGGGGGGAACAGATCTTCGGAGTACATCGAGGCTTCGAGGGTCTCCTCCAATTCGGGGTGGCACGGGGAGTGGTTCTACCTCAAGAACGACCTCTCGGCGCCGCTTCCGAACTTCACCGGTCGGTACCTCGACATCCAGCCCGAGGCTTGGTCTTATGGCATCGGGGACAAGGCGCGGGCGAAGTATGATTCCCTCTTTCGAGGCCGTGAAGGGACTGCGGCGCAGGGGCGTCACGGCCATCGGCTGCCTCGCGCTTTGCCACAAGCGTCGGGTGCTTCCACTCATGAGTCGGAAGCTCCGGCTGTGGGAGATGGTGCCCGGACCGGATTTGGCGGGGACCGTCTTGGAAACGGCTGGCGAGGTGTCCGACTCCGAGTTGGGGAAGGTGATGTCGGAGGCCTATGGCAAGGGCAACCTCACCTTTGATGGGGACAGGTTCGTGTACCCCCTCCCCGGTCATCCTCCCGCGATTCCTGAGGCAGGCTGCGCTCGGCATGTAAGTTGGTTATTCCCCCGTGTTTTTCTATCGCCGTTTTTCTTTTTTGATTCCCTCCTTTGACTCTTCCGTCTCCTGTTTCAGCCTGAGCTGTCCGGTTGCAGGTCCCGGCTACGCAACCTCCGGAGGACATGGATCAGCGCGCCCTGAACCGGGAGTTTAACGAAGCGTAGCGTCAGCGGAAGGCCTCGGAGAAGGCCAAAAAGTCCGCCCGGATCAGGAAAGACTCCCGCCGACTCCAGCGGCGGAGGCAAGGGTTGGACGTCCCCGAGTCGGAGTCGGAGGCGGGGTCGGACGGCGGAGGTGACGATGATGACGACGGGGACGACGATGGCGACCAGGAAAGCAGGTTCTTCGTGGCGCGCACCGGCGCTGGGTCGAGCGGAGGAGGGGATGGCGACCCGGACATCCAGTCCGACCGCGGGTGGTATGAGATGGAGAGGGACATCCATCAGGAGGAGGCGCTTGAGGAACTCCCGCTACCGCCTCCGCCACCGCCACCTACTCCGGCGCCCGTGTCGAGCGATGTCGCCCCGGGCGGTGGGACGGCGATCCTGAATGTCGCGGGGTCGCCGCTCGCAACGTCCACGGCGACCTTGCCGCCGATTTCAGTGCCGGCGGTTGTTGCTGCTACGAGCGTCGGAGGCGGGGGAGCGGGCCCGCCTCCGAACGTGGGACGCGCAGCCTGGCGCCCGTGGCCGGGAGTCGCTTTCCGGCCACAAGCGGAGTGCCCCGTAGGGGCTGTCCTTGGTGGCGGCGCGCTACTCACGCGTTCCCAAGACCAGGTACGCCTGTCCTTTCGCCTTTCGCGTTCCCAAGATTCGGATCCGGCTGACCTTTTGTTTGTTTTTGCAGGCGAGCGGGTGGTCAGAGTGTGCCCCCTCTTGCGCCCATTAAGCAGCTGCGCCAGCGGGCGAAGGCGCCGGAAGAGAAGGAGGCTGCCCGGAAGGGACCTTCTTCATCCTCGGGCGGCTCCGGCGCAGGGCCGGGCAGTGGCGTCGTCGAGTCTCGTGGCGTGTCCCCTCCGACAGAGGACACCAGCACCGGTGACGGGGAGGCTCGAGCTACGCCCGAGAGGAGCCCGGGCCAGGATGCTCTGGAGGTCGCGCATCGTCCGCCGCAGCTGACCGTCGAGGGAACTACTCCCCCGTGGCCTCGTCCCCAGGGCCCCGGAAGCTCCCTGGTGCTTTAGGGATGGGGGGCCTGATTTCTCGGTCGACGCCGCGGGTGGCCCGCTTCGCGTTGACGATCCCAGTGTCAGGGAGTCGTGGAGGCAGACGGAGAGCGGGTGTGGGCGCGCGTTTTGGGAGGTCCAGGGCGCTCACGACACTCTGGGGACGGCGTTGAGCGTGATGAGATCGATGCGAGTTCCCTTTGAGGTATGACAACACTCCCATGAGGTTTTTCTCCTTTCCGGCTCTTCTTTCCCTTTCCCCTGTTGAGACTTGACTCGTTACTCCCGCGTCCAGGCCGTCCTGATGAACAGTCCGCTCAAATCGGAGCGTCTGCGTCTCCAAAAGGAGCAGCTGGAGAAGCAGGCCTCGGAGGCTGACTCCGCTGTCCGTCGGGCAGCCGAGGCCGAGAAGGAGCTTGCGGAGCTGCGCAAGGAGAACGACGCCCTGCGCAAGCGTGCTACCGACGCCGAGGCGCTTGCTCAGGCGTCGGAGAGGCGGGCGGTGGTGGCCCAGCAACTGGCGGATGCTTCCGCCGCCCAAGTTGACGCGGAGCGGGAAAGGAAGGAGGAGGCCGAGGCTTCCCTCACCGGGCTCGCCGGCGAGGTTTCCGCACTTCGGGCCAGGAAAACTGGTAGGCAGATCTCTTCTGGTACTCGCAATTTTTTACTTGCGGCTTTGCCTGTTTGCTAAATTTCGATTTGTCTCTGTCCAGACCTTGATAAAAAGCTGGCGGAGTCCCAGGCGCTGGTGGAGCAGTTCAGCCAGCTCAAGACCAACCTCGGGCGCGCTTGCACTCGGGTGGGGATGGAGCCGCGCCGTGGTCCCAACTAAGGCTGTAAACGAGCCGAGCTCGAGCGAGCCTGGCCCCTCAAGCTCGAGCTCGCTAGGCCTTCGAGCCGAGCCTGAGCCGAGCCTGAGATCCCATCGAGCTTGTCTGCGGGCTCGAGCTTGGCTCGTCAGAAACTCGCAAAGGCTCGAGCTCGGCTCGAGTAGCGACGGCGAGCTCCTTTAGCAGCGGCGGCATTGGCGGCATGAGCTCGCGGCGCTGACAGCTTGACTCCTCGACCCTTCTCACAGACGGCGAAGCCGCAGCAAGTCGAACCAGCAGCAGCAATGGCGGATGCAAGCTTCTCCGCGCAGGAACAGAGGCGGGTAGGTGGCGCTACCCAAGCGTGGGACGAAGGAGACTAGTAGTAATTGCGGTGGGGTAGCTTTGCCTTTTTATTAATATTTTCTTGGGCAAAAGGGAGCGGTCTGGATGAGCTTTTGGTAGTACTGTAGTAGGTTCTAGCAGAGGGAGCACGTGGGTGTGGGTCCGCTGGAAGATTGGTCTCCCGCCGCACCGTTCGAGTCAGATATAAACGCGCGTATGCTGAAGAAAAGTATTGACGAGCTTAATCGAGCAGCTCGAGCTTGGCTCGTTGGAGCTCGCGAGCTTCGACATAAGCTCAAGCTTGGCTTGAAAACTAGTCGAGCCGAGCTCGAATCGAGCTTTTAACAAACCGAGTTCGAGCAGCTCGTCGAGCCCGAGCTTAATTTACAGCCTTAGTCCCAACGCGGTGGTGGAGATGGTGCTCGAGCTGCCGACCCACGTCAGGGCTCTGGAGGAGGGGGCGATGGAGACCGGTATCCGCTTGACCTTCACCGTCGTTCGCTCCCACTACGAGCCCTCGATCGGGGTGCCGCTGATGAGTGAGGGGTTCCCTGAAGGGACCTCTCCCGGTACCTTGGCGGCGATCGAGGAGGAGGTCTGCCCCCATGCTAAGCGTCTCTTCGCGGGACTTAAGGACGCGTTCCTTCCGTGCCGCGCCGAGCCAGCTGAAGAAGAAACTTAAGTTAGAGTGAGTTGAGTCGGGCCCTCGAAGGCCAAGTTGTTTTAATTTCGGACGAATGATTTAAGCGTGTAACCGTAAGTACTCGTTTAATTTACTATCGTTGTTTTTAATCCTTCGCATTGCACCACGATTGTAGCTTGTTTGACTCCGAGCGTTAGACTTTTGGCCTTGAATCCCTTCCGCTAGCTTAGGCCGTCCTTAGCCGCTGGGGCGTCAGGTGCCTTTGAACCGAGCAGTCGGGCCTGGGACCGTGGTCTGCCACTCTTTCATCTTAAAGCGACAATGTGTGCATCGAGGGGTCGGAACGCGAGTCCTTGGTACGGAAGGTCGAACGCGAACCTTGCGAAATTGCATTGTTTTCGCAAGGTTGTCGCCTCGTCATACCTTTGACCCGCGCGGTGTTGCCACCGCACCCGCCGGGTGCAGCCCCCGAGTGGGGGGCGGGGGGTCGGACCCAACGGCCGCTCCGAATATGGATGAGGTGAGAGTAAAGCGTCTCTACGATAAGAGCAAAAGCGAAACACAGTATGGAAAGGGTTTAGGGATAGAAGAGACGTAGCTGTTCGATGTTCCACGCGTTCTTGATCTGCTGCCCTTCCGAGTCCATCAGCTTGTAGGTTCCGGGTCGGAGCACCTCGGAGATGATAAACGGTCCCTCCCAGGGCGGCGAGAGCTTGTGGCGGTCCTTATTGGTTTGCACGAGTCGGAGGACGAGGTCGCCCACGCTAAACGCTCGCCCGCGGACTCGACGTCTGTGGTAGCGTCGTAAGGCTTGCTGGTACTTTGTTGCGCGTAAGAGTGCGACCTCACGATCCTCATCAATTTTGTCAAGCGCGTCTTCAAGGAAGCGCTTGTTATTGTCTTCCGTGTAGGCCGAGTGCGGGGTCGGGACGGAGGTCGGATTCAGCGCCGGGGTTGAGTGCGGGGTCGGGTCGCCAGGCGCGAGTTTGCCCTCCTCATCGGAGTCGGTCGGCTCTTTGATGGAGGGTTTGTTTAGATCGCTGGCGAAAATGCGGGTCGGGACGGGTTCCCGATTGGAAGCCAGCTTGGCCAAAAGGTCGGCGGCTTCGTTCTGCTGTCGAGGCAGATACGTGATCTCGAAACCGTCGAACTTCTCCTCGAGACGTCGAACCTCGGCACAGTATGCGGCCATCTTGGGGTTGATGCAGTTCGACTCATTTCGGACCTGGTCTACAACAAGCTGTGAGTCCCCAAATATCTCGAGCCTTTTGACTCCGAGCTCGACCGCAGCCTTGACGCCGTTGACCAGGCCCTCGTACTCGGCCATGTTGTGCGACGCCGGGAAGTTAAGTCGGACGGCGTACCTCATCCGTACCTTGAGAGGCGAGACGAGCACCCATCCCCCTCCGGCTCCTCTCTTCGTGAGCGAGCTGTCGAAGTACATCCTCCAGCATTCCCGGTCGACAGGGGCCGCCGGCAGCTGGACCTCGGTCCATTCGGCGATGAACTCCGTGAGAACGTGTGACTTGATCGCCGTTTGAGGCACGAACTCGAGTTCTTGTCCCATGAGCTCGATCGCCCATTTGGCTATCTTGTTCGAGGACTCCTTGTTTCTGGGAACCTCGCCCAAGGGAAATGAGGTCACGACGGCGACGCGGTGGGCGTCAAAGTAGTGGCGCAGCTTGCGCCGCGTAACCACGACCGCGTAGATCATTTTCTGGATCTGGATCCAGCGTGTCTTGGTGTCAGACAGGACTTCGCTGATGAAGTAGACCGGTCGCTGCACCTTAAGCGTGTGCCCCGGCTCGTTTCTCTCCACGACGAGCGCGGTGCTCACCACCTGCGTCGTGGCCGAGATATAGAGCAAGAGAGTCTTTCCTGGGGTCGGGGCGGTCAAGATTGGTGGGTTGGTGAGCATGTCTTTGAGGCCATCTAGAGCCTCCTGGGCCTCCGGCGTCCACTCGAAGTGGTCGAATTTTTTGAGAAGGCGATAAAGGGGTAACCCACGCTCGCCGAGTCTCGAGATGAATCGGCTTAGCGCTGCAAGGCAGCCCATGACTCGCTGGACGCCTTTCACATTCTGGATCGGCCCCATTTTGAGGATGGCGTCGATCTTCTCGGGGTTGGCCTCGATGCCTCGCTCGGATATGCAGAATCCAAGCAGCATGCCCTTCGGGACGCCAAATACACATTTCTCGGGATTGAGCTTGACCCCGTTTGCCCTTAGTCTGTCGAAGACTTTGGTTAGATCGGAGACGAGTTGATCGGTGTGCTTGGACTTGACTACGATGTCATCCATGTATGCCTCCACGACCTCTCCGTTGAGGTCCTCGAAGCACTTGATCATGCATCGTTGATACGTGGCGTCGGCGTTTTTCAGCCCAAAAGGCATGGTGACGTAACAGTACGCACCAAACGGGGTTATGAACGAGGTGGCGAGTTGATCCGACTCCTTCATCGGGATCTGGTGATATCCCGAGTAGGCGTCGAGGAAACAGAGGGTTTCGCACCCTCCGTCGAGTCCACAATTTGGTCTATGCCTTATTGAGATTCGTGTAATCAACACACATCCTCCATTTCCCATTTTTCTTACGAACAAGTACAGGATTAGCTAGCCACTCAGGGTGGTACACTTCTTTAATAAAACCTGCTGCTAGGAGTTTCGCTAGTTCCTCACCGATGGCCTTGTGCTTTTCCTTATCGAAGCGGCGGAGGTGTTGCTTGACTGGTCGAGAGCCCGGCTTGACGCAGAGGGAGTGCTCGGCGACCTCCCGGGAATGCCCGGCATGTCCGAGGGCTTCCATGCAAATATGTCTTGATTGGCGCGGAGGAAGTCGACGAGCGCGCTTTCCTATTTGCTGGAGAGCGATGTCCCGATCCACACCACCTTGCTGTTGGGGTCGGAAGGGTTGAGCGGGATCGACTTGGTGTCGGTGTCGGGGTTGAAGGAGCTCGCCGTCTTCTTCGCGTCCGGCGCGTCCTCCGACTCTACCTGGTTGACGGTCGGCAGCTCCTCCTTGTGGGCGAGCGCCGTCGCGAGGTTGCAATTCTCTAGGTCCACCTCGTACGCCCTCTGCACGGACGTACTCACAGTGATAACCCCTTTCGGGCCCAGCATTTTGAGCTTGAGGTAGGTGTAGTTCGGGACAGCCATGAACTGGGCGTAACAAGGCCGACCCAGGACGGCGTGGTACGCGCCGGGGAAATCCGCCACCTCGAAGGTGAGGGTTTATGTGCGGAAGTTCTCCGGTGTCCCGAAAGTGACTGGCAGGTCGACCTGCCAGTCACTTTCGGGACACCGGAGAACTTCCGCACAGAAACCCTCACCTTCGAGGTGGCGGATTCTGCCCAAGCGGCACCACTTGCTTCCCAGGGACGATCCCGTGGAACGGAGCCCCGGTGGGTCGGATGCGCTTGCGGTCAATGCCCATGGAGTCGAGGGTCTCGGCGTAAAGTATGTTGAGGCCGCTCCCGCCATCCATGAGCATCTTGGTGAGTCGCGTCGAGGCGACAATGGGGTCGACGACCAGCGGATATCGTCCCGGCCGGTGGACCCGATCTGGGTGGTCGGAGAGGTCGAAGGTGACAGCTGTGCCCGACCACTTAAGGAACTCCGGGGTTGCCGGCTCGGCGGCGTACACCTCTCGGCGTTCCACCTTGCGCCGGCGCTTGGGCAGGCAGGCGTCCAACCCGCCGAAGATCATGAGAACCGCGTTGGGCTCGGGGAACGAGCGCTCGGGCTCCTCGTCCCCGTCGACCCTCTTGAGGTCGGACGGCTTCGCCTCCTGCCTCTTCTGCGCCCCGCCGTGGAATTTGCGAAGAAGACCGCAATCCTTGTACAGATGCTTGACGGGGAACGAGTGGTTCGGACACGGTCCCTCGAGCAGCTTTTCGAAGTGGTCGGGGGTCGCCTCGTTGGTGGCTTTCTTGGGCTTGCGATCGACCGCTGCAACCAACGAGGCTTCTTGCCGGTGAAGATTGCTTTTCTTCTTCTTCTTCTTGCCTGTCTGGGTCGACGGACCGGCCCCATCGGCCCGCCTCGACCCTCTTGGCCTTCGCGGTCGGACGCTCAAAGATCGCTCCGACCGCGTCCTCCCCGGAGGCGTGGCTTGTCGCGATGTCGAGGAGCTCCTTTGTGGTGGAAAGGCACTTGCGTCCCAGCTTGTGCACCAGCGACTTGTTCCGAGTCCCCATCAAGAAGGCGCTGATGCCGTCAGCGTCGACGACGTTGGACAAGGAATTGCGCATCCGGGAGAAGCGGCGTATGTACTCGCGCAGCGACTCGTCGGGCTTCTGCTTGCAATTGCGGAGGTCCCAGGAGTTCCCGGGGCGTTCGTACGTCCCTTGGAAGTTTCCCTCGAAGATCTCTCGGAGGTCCTCCCAACACTGGATGAAGCCCCTCGGGAGGTGTTCCAGCCAGGCCCGAGTGGAGTCGGCGAGGTAGAGCGGAAGGTTCCTGATGACGAACAGGTCGTCATCCGCGCCACCGGCTTGACATGCCAGCCGGTAGTCCTCCAGCCACGTGGCCGGATTGGAGTCGCCGGAGTACTTGGTGATGTTCCCGGGCGCGCGCTAACGCTGTGGCACCCGCGCGCGCAGGATGTCCTCGCCGAACGCCCGCGGTCCGGGAGGCGGCGGACTCGGACTCCAGTCCTCGTGGGGGTCGTACCGGCCTCCTCGTCTCGGGTGTTAGCCACGATTAGGGGCTTCGCGCCTCTGATCTTGGCCTTGTGCGCGACGGCGGGCGTCGAGTAAGACCCGAGCGTCCTTGAGTTCGCCGACGCGCTCGTGGATCGGAGGGAGGTTCCGACCCCCTTCCTCCCGACGGGGCGCCTGCTGGACGGACGGCTCGCCGTCACGGTCGCTTGCAGTGTGCGCCCCGGAGCTTCGCCCTCGACGGCGAGACATGGAGCTCTCAGCCTGCTGGTCTGCCGCGAGGCGGATGAGGCTCTCGAGGTCCCGCCTATCCTTCTGCTCGGCCGGGGTCGGCGGCGGCTGCATCCGCCGGAGCAGAGCCGCCGCCGCCGCGATGTTCTGACTGGCCCGCGGGAAATGCGGAAGGCCATCCCCGGCGTCGTTGACGATCTGGTGTTGGACTTGGCGCGCCCGAACGCGCGCTTGGTTCCGGCACTGAGCGAGCTCGTGCTTGACCTGCTCGCGCTCCTGCCGCAGGAGCCGCTCGTGGTCTTGGAGCTCACGTTCCCATGTGAGGAGCTGCCGTACGTCGTGGTTGTTGTAAGCGAGGGCGTTGGCGTCTGCCATCTCGGCGTCAGCGTTCGCCCCCAGTTGGCCGGTGGGAGCTATTGGGGCGAGCCGCCGGGAACGGCTGGGCTCCCACCGGATCGACATTGTCGTCGTTCCTGTTCTCGTCCGCCTCCTCCTCCTCCTGCCCCAGGTCCTCAACGTGACCTTCGATGCTGCCGACCATGCAGCATTCTCGCGTGGGGTCGAGAGTGCAGTAACCGAAGCACTCGCTGAGGAGGTCGGACTCGAAGTCGGAGTCAGGTTCGAGGCGAGGTCGAAGTGCGCGTGCCTGGGACCATCCGCTGGCTGCGGTCGGCGGCATTGATGGGGACGCAACCAGGTTCTGCCGCGTCATCTCCGCTAAGGGCGTGTTCGCCAGCGCCGGCGGGTTGAGGCGGCGGGCGAGCTCACGCAAGAACTGGTCCGCGACGGTGCGGAGGCCGTGAGGTAGAGGAACACCGGGCCGCCAGAACTCTGATTCTGGTGGGAGGTGCCCCCCAGCCCTCAAGCTGTACCAGGACATTCGCCAGCGCGTAGAAAACGCGCCGGCATTCGGACGCACGCGGCTCGGAGCCGAGATACGCCTTGATCCGGCATGGCAAGCCACGGCAACTTCGTTCGCGCGGAGTGACAGCATTCGCGATCACCATCCCAAGCACGGAGGGAGGCGTCCGCGTGCGCGCCACCTTCAGGGACGGCGGGTCGCGAGACCGGCAGGCCGCGCACCACACCGACCCCGTGCAGGTCTCCGTCGTCGAGGCGGACGGTGGGAAGTTGGAGATGATCCAGCGTTGAAGCCTTTCCACCGCGTACCGCATCGATGGGGTAAGCGCGTCGGGGCGCCCCCAAAATTCTTCCTCCGGCGGAAGAGGTGGCCAGCCGTGGAGGCCAGCAGCAGTAGCAGTGAGGGTGTACTGCACGTGGCGGTACTCCTCAGGTCGCGGGTTCGGCCCGAAGTGCGCCTCCATGCGCACCTCGAGGTCGGACCCGTCCATGTCCCGAGCTAGGCGGGGACGAGCCGTGAGCGGTCCCTCTCCATAGAGGGGCGGGTAGTCCTGCATCAGCTGCAGGCGGCCGGTATAGTCGGCCTCGAACTCCAGACTTCCAAACCGGATGGCTTGGTGCGGAGGGAAGAGCGGGGTGGGCAGCAGCCCACTCTCACTTGAACCGGCAGCGTCACGGGCCGCTCGACGGGTAGACCCGTGAGCACTGCGGGACGGTTTCCGCGCCATCGTCGGAGGCGGCGCGGATCGCAACCGTAGCGCGCAGAGGTCCCTTACCTGGCGCGCCAACTGTCGGCGTTGGGAAATCTGGCCGACGAGTAAATTTAGACTACGCGCTACGGGAGGAGGTTGATTCGATGAGTGAGGAAGAACTCGGGGGATTATCCTGGTTCGGGTGATCGAAGCCCTACGTCGAGCAGTTGGTTCGGTTTGTATTGCTCGTAGTATGGGTTACAAGCTTGGCGAGAGAGGGAAGGCTCCCAAGTCTCTGAGTGTCTGTTGTCTCATCCTTACGCGCGTCGCAAGGCCGAGGCGAATGTGTGTGAAGTGAGAAAGTAAGAATGCGGTTAAGCGGTCCCCCAGCCGCGAGTCGAGCTTCCCCTTTTATCTGTCAAGGGGAAAATCGACTGTCCAAGGATGGAGGAAAGAAGAAAAAGAAAAGAAAGAGAGAAGGAAGGCTTGGGCTTCACGTTCTGGTGGGGGGGGGCCTCTCTTGGCGTAGGCTGGCGATTCGTTGTAGATAGGCGGCGCGGACTGCGACGGTTCCTCCCTCCTCGACGGCTTCCTTCACGGGTGATGATGGCGGTCGCTGTTCCGTCGCGCCGGGGATGTCCGCGCCATGTGCGCGTACTGTTGGTCTTGTAGCGATGCGGCTTCGTACTGTTACCGCATGGCGAGGGTCTTGACCGCTGTCAAATGTCCCTGTGGGACGTGCGGGGCGGCGGCACGCCTTTCCCCGGTATGGGAATGGCGTCCACTTGCGCCTATAATTAATGTGTTTTACCTGCTGCGTCGTGACTCGCGTCGTCTGACCCTTTTTCCTCCGCGAGGGTCGGCCGAGGCGGAGTTCCGTTCCGACCCTTCGGGGGTCGGGAGCCAGGGGTCGGACGAGGCGGAGTTTTCTCCCGACCCCTAGGGGGTCGGGACGCAGGTTGAGAGGGCGGAGGCCTGCTCGCTTGCTGGGCCTTTCTGTCGGTAGGCCGGGATGCGGCCCCTTACGGTCGTGGGGCTTATTCGGCCCCCGCTTCCGGGCCCGCGCGTCTCTTTTAGCCTCGAGTTGTGCCGAGGTCCCCTCCGCTGGGCCTTAGGTTTATTCACAATCATCGTGGCCTAATGAGTTAGTCGCGGGTACCTAGTTTTAGGTATCCGACACTTATATTTTCACCATTATTTAATGAAAGCAACCGAAATTCAAAAAACTCTCTTTAACTTTCATTAAACCCGACCAAAAATGTGAATCTCCGGGCTTTTTGTGACCTGAGCTATTGTTTGATTTTTGAAGTATTTCCTTTTAAGAAGGTTTTGCCAAGTACCCTCCTCATTAATCAGCTTGAACAACCATTTGCTAATCAGACACTGGTTCTGTACATCTATGTTTTGAATCCCAAGACCCCCTTGGTCTTTTGGTTGACAAATGATGCTCCATTTAGTTAATCTGTACTTTTTCTTATGGCTATCACTCAGCCAAAAGAATCTGGATCTAAAGTACTCTAGTCTCTCTAGAATACCCCGAGGGACTTCAAAGAAAGAGAGCATAAACATTGCCAAGCTAGTCAAAACCGAATTGATAAGGACTAATCGTCCACCGACCGATAGATGTTTTCCTTTCCAACTACTAAGTTTTTTCTCAAATCGTTGTTCAATTACTTTCCAGTCTGCATTACTTAATTTCCTATAATGCATTGGAATGCCCAGGTATTTAAAAGGGTATTTTCCTGGTTTGCAGCCAAATAATTGTGCGTACTGTTGTTCACAATCTTGTGCTGCTCCAAAGCAGAAGATCTCGCTCTTATAAAAATTAATTTTAAGGCCTGATAATTGTTCAAAAGCACATAATAATAGCTTAAGGTTCTTTGCCTTTTCAATATCATTATCCATAAAGAGTATCGTATCATCTGCATATTGAAGTATAGATAGACCATTGTCTACTAGGTGAGGAACCACACCTTTTATTAAGCCATCAGATTTCGCTCTATTAATAAGGATAGCCAACATATCAGCCACTATATTAAAAAGAATTAGAGATAATGGATCTCCTTATCTGAGACCTTTTTTTGTTTGGAATTGTTGCCCCACTTGATCATTTATTTTAATGCCAACATGACCTCCCTGTAATCGTACTACACGAACGAACAGCACCACCCGAAAATCGGCAACAGCAGTGCAGGGGAGGGACCCCAGACCGCTCTCTCAGCCTATGTACCGTTTGCGCGTCGGCACGTCGCGGCGCCGTCTCGCCTCGCCTGCGCGCGTCGCTCTCCGTCGTGTGGTGTGCCGAGGCGCCGACCGAGCCACCGCTGTCGCTGTCGAGGACACTTGTCGCCGGCGGGGCGACCTCGAGGCTCGAGCGCTCGCTAGGTGCCGTTTGGCCGCGGCGCGGGAGGTCCCGGATGCCCGGAATTAGCTCAGATGTCCGTGGCGGTAACTCGAGCGGCCGCCACTTGCGCTGCCTCCGCCGTCGCTCTCCGGAATCACCCAAGAACGATCGAGCCTGTCTCGTCGTCCACCACCAACCTACTGCTAGTACCAAGCAAGACATTGTCTTCTCTATGCTGCGAAAGGCAAATTCATGCTCCGATCTACTGCTAACTAACGGCGAAAGATCGACTGACTACACATGCGCACCATATTTATGACAAAATCACAAAAGGACTGATACATTAAAAAAATGTCATGGTGTACTAGGCAAAAGGCAAATTCATGCTCTTATCTATTCCGCTTAACATGCTAAAACTCCTTGTTCCTTCTCAATTTGCTACTATTTCCAATTGGAGCACAGTTGCGGCATGCAGTTGGACTCGGGCCTCGGCCTAGTCCACTCGTCGGTGCTGCTAGCCTGTTGTCAAATTGGAGTTTTGAGCCTCTGTATCACTCGTTGGAGAGGGGAGCTCTTGGCCCATAACTCTTCACTTTCTTGGTTTTCTCTCGTGAGCAGGCCGCATCCATTGCCAAATTTCAGCGTCTGACGGAGGAGGAGAGGAACCAGGAAACGGTGAGCTGGGGACTATGCTTCTTGCCTCTTGCCTCTTGCCCTATGCATGTACTTTCTGTGTCACAACACTTCATCGCAGCAGACTTATTCCAGCCTTAGTTAATTTGATTGACAGTTCTTTTTTGTGTAAAATAACCAGGACAAGTCTACGTACACTCCCCCCACATAAGAACGTCGATTGATCTTGATGGTGGAGGAATGTTGAGAATTGCTTACCAACTTTGACATTAATGATGACCGGCTTGTCTCCGTTTTGAAAGAGCATTTTCGCAGAATCTTCGCAATCCACTTGCCTGATACAACAAGTCCATTCGAATACTGTTGCTTTGAATACTGAGTAGTGGGACTCGCGAGTTGTATACACATCACATCAGGGAAAGCTTCTCTTCTGTAAAAAAGACAAGTTTGTGGGTAAAAGTAAATAAAGTGGCTGCAACAAAGTTTTCTCTGAAAAATGTTTATACAAGAGTCTCCGATACTAAGTTTTCTCCACAATCGTGAATCGTCAATGATGCCTTTTGGTCACAAGGCGCCAAGTTGCCGCCCACGGATGGCGCGGTTGGTTGGTGGTCGCCGGGAACCCGCCACGAGACACAAAAGCGGGCTGTGTGTTTTACACGTCGCTCGGCCATCGGCGCCATCTGTGCTGCGATCACCGTGATCCGCTACCGGCTCCTCTGCCATCATCATCAGGCTACATGTGAGATGATGTGAACGGCAACACCTTGACTTGCTGGCCCTCTGGCTGATGTGAGATGCACCTCCTGGGGAGTTGCAACTTGTTCTTTTGCTCCTCGCCTCAACTCTCTGCTGGACACACCAAAATTCGAGTGTAATTGTGCGTAAACTGCTCGCTCCGTCTATAAAGACCGCCTAAGTAGGCCAATGCGAGACACGGGCTGCGAGAAGAAAGGTTCTTAGTTTCAAGCTTTAGTAGAAAACAGTTTCTTCCTCCGCCAATGGTGACCTTCACTTCACGCCGCCGTGAGCCAGAGCTAGTGGCACCCGTGCGGACGACGGCCCGTGAGATCAAGTACCTCTCTGACATCGACAACCAGCGCTCCCTGCGTGTCTACTCCACCATCGTCGAGTTTTTCCGCGGCCAACCCCAAGCTGCCGAGGCGTGACCCTGTAGTTGCCATCAGATCAGCCCTTGCTGAGGCCCTGGTGCACTTCTACCCCGTAGCCGGTCGGATCAGGGAGCTGCAGCCCGATGGCAGGCTGGTGGTCGAGTGCACGGCGGAGGGCGTCGCGTTCGTGGAGGCCGATGTGGAAGTGAGCCTTGAGGACCTCGGTGAGCCGCTGCAGCCGCCGTACCCCTGTGTTGCTGAGCTTGTGTGTGACCTCGACGATACGAAGGCTGCCGCAGGAAGGCCGTTGGTCTTTTTTCAGGTACCCCTGTGTTTTCCTTGCAAATTAGTAGCACATGGTTGGGCAAGCCTTGTTAATTAACATTTGGATCGAAAACACATCCTTCCTATCGCACCTAGTTTCCTCCAAGGAGTACGTGGTGATTTCTTTTTATTTATCTTACTGAATATGTACGTGTCCAGGTGACCCGGTTCAGCTGTGGTGGATTTGCGGTCGGCGTTCACTGGTGCCACGACATGCTCGACGGCTTTGGCATTTGCATGTTCATGAAAGCTGTAGGCGACCTTTTGCTCGAGGAGAGCCACGGCCAACGGTGCTCCCCGTGTGGGAACGAGAGATGCTGACATCGCACGCCCCGCTACGCGACCAGCATCTCCTGGGATACGAGCCGCTCGGCGACAGCGCCGCCGCAACCGAGGAGGAGGACGTGATGCTGACGACTCCACCGGCCCACATGGTTGGGCAGTACTTCCTCTTCGGCCCGGCCGAGATATCCGCCATCCGGAGCCACGTCCCGGCACGGCTCGCCCCGTACTGCACCGTCTTCGACCTGCTCGCCGCCTTGGTGTGGCGTTGCCGCACCGCCGCGCTCGGGTACGGCCCCGACCAGCGCGTGCGGTTCACGTTCGCCAGCAACGCGCGCCGCGGCTGGAAGCGCGACCCGCCGATCCCGGACGGCTTCTACGGCTGCGCACTCGTCTTCCCCGTCGCCGAGACCACCGCCGGCGAGCTGTGCGGGAGCGGCGGCCTCGGTCGCGCGGCGGAGCTGGTGCGCAAGGCCAAGCTGGAGGTTGACGACGAGTACATGAGGTCCACGGTGGAGATGATGGCGCACCGGAAGTGGCCGCCTCTCGTGTTGGAACGGACGTACGTCGTGTCTGACATAACCACCATCGGGGAGGACGCGGTCGACTTTGGATGGGGCAAGCGCGTCGGTGGCGGCATACCCATGGTATGCGATGTCATTAACAAGCTGCTGACCTACTTCATGAAGTGTAAGAGCGCCGATGGCGATGAGTGCACGGTGGTGTCCATGTACTTGCCAAGGGAAGCCATGGAAAAGTCCGCAGCTCAGATCTCCGCTTGGTCCAAGAGCCCAAAAGAGTAGCTAGTGCATTGGCACTTTGGGGTGTGGTACATCGGTATTGTATCGTGTGCGTTCTTTTAAATTTAATATGCAATTGTATCATCGTGTACTTTTCTAAGTATCAATGTATGCATTGGAGATCATGTAATTTTATCCTTTCAAACTTTAGAAATCGTGTAATTTTATATTTTCAAAGTCGACATGTCTAAGTCGTGATGGTTAATTTATTTGTAACCATCACCTTCATGTTTAGCAAGGAAGAAGCCACCACGTCTGCTCCTAAGGGTTAGAAATTTTCATATTAATAGAAAAAAAATGAAAATTATCCACCATTGGTATTTTGAAAACAATTACCTCAAAATACCTACCACATGTTTAAAAATTCCTGACCACGTACTGATTAGTTTGAGCATGTGAAAGGTTAAATGATTTGCTAACAACATACCCAGATTTAGGATTCACGCATTATACAAACATTCTTTACGCCTTTTTTTTTTTTGCGAGAAACATTCTTTACGCCTTTGTGTAGAGGACCATGATATTTGCTAGTACGCCTATGAGCGTTCGACTGGACACTTGTCATTGGGAGGCCGACGTCGACTCTCCAGGTACCGTCGTCTTGTTGTTGTTGTTGTTGTACTACTTGAAAGGTCCTTGCGCGGCGGAGCGGACTCCATCCGTCGCCCGGCGGCAGCCGGCGGCTCTATTACCTTACCTGTCCTGGCAACAGAGATCAGGACGACGACCGGAAGGAAGGAAGGCACGGCCTGTGGAACTCGGCAATCAGCTTTCCCGTCTGCAAGGAAATGGCCATATTCGAAAACATCAGCAGAAAGCAAATGGGTGCGTGCTAGGGGAGAGACCCCGGACCGACCGAGACGAGTGTCCATGCATGTATGTAACCGCTCGCGCGTCGGCACGTCGATCGCCTTCGCCCGGCGCCGTCCCCTCTCGCCCGTTCGCGTCGCTCTCCGTCGCGTGCCCAGGCGCCGTATCGTCTCGTCTCGCCCGGCTGCTGGCACCGCCGCCGTCGCTGTCAGGAACACTTAGGCCTCCTTTGGGAACTCAAATCCCCGCGGGGATCCCGGCCCAATCTCAGGAAAGGCCGCCTGGGAAAAGCCAGCCCGGGGAAGTCCACTGCAGCCTTTGGGAACCCATCAACACGGGAAGGCCTGCCCCGGGTTCGGCCATTTTCCCCGGGCCAGAAAAAATCGCCTCCTCACACCGGGAACGAAATCCTCGCCGCCTCCGGAAGTCCTCGCCGCCGCCTTGCCCCTCATCGCTGCCACAGCCACTTCTCTCTCTCGCCTGCCCCGCATGCGCCTCTCCTCTCTCTTCGCACTCGCAACCTCGCGACGTCGTCGCCTCCCAATCCTGTGTGCCGTTACCTCCACCGCGCGAGAGAGCTCGTTCGTGGCGTGTCCTGCCGGATCCGTGGTGTCTTCTGCCGGATCCGAGGCTGGCGAAGTTGTAGAAGGTGAAGGCCCCGTCTGCTTCTTCGTCTTCAAATTCCGCACCCCTTCGGAGGCGGCAAGTCCACCGGATTCGGCCTCATCTACGACAACCTCGAGGCCGCCAAGAAGTTCGAGCCCAAGAACTGCTTCATCAGGGTACGCTCGATTGCTCTCTTTTCTACTCCCGGTTGCAAAATGTTCTGTGCCTCTGCCAATGTATAACATTGCTATTTGTAGTATTGATCCAATCATCTCTGAAGTGGTAGTCTGGTATAAATGAGAAGAGAAAAATCCTTTTTGCCTCCCTTAACTAATAGGGGTAGCGCAATTTACACCTCAAACTACAAAACCGGGTAACCAGTACCTTCAACTCATCACCTCGGTGCAATTCACCTCCTTGGGCAGTTTTCTGAGTGGTTTTATCCTACGTGGCGCAGTAAGTCCCACATGTTAGTGCCACATCATTTGTTTTTTCTTTTTTCCTTTTTTCCCCCTCTTTCTCTCTCTCTACTACTGAACACAACACTTATCCGGCATTTAGTCGAACACCATGCGGGCAGCCATACCATCCCGCCATCTCTAGCCATTCTCCATCCAAATTGAAACCCAATCGATTCCCAAATTCTAATCACACAATGCAAGCAAGAAGCGGCAGAAATTCCAAGCACACACTTCCCAAATTCCAATCACACACCTACGCCCGGCTTGATGAGGAGCAGGAGCACATGTGCTTGGTGCCGCATCCGCTTGGCGCTTGCAAGTTCCTGCTCGGGCAGCTCTGCGGGCTGCTTTGCCTGCGCTGAGCCGTCGTCGAGGAAGCCGCCGTCTGCAACGGAGACAACCACGATGCTGAGCGTGAACTCGAGGACATTCCCTGACGGCGCCGTCACCGGCGTGCGGACGAGCACCCGCGCGCCGACCGCGGAGGCAGTGGACTGGGCTCGTCCGCGCGTGGAGGCATTGGCGTGGCCTTGTCCCGCCCTGCTGTGGCGGTGCAGCGCTTGGAGGAGAATGGCGTGTGGTGCGGCGCATTGCAAGCCAGGCGGATGCCGGCGAGGTGGCGCGACACTCGCGTGGCGAGGAGGAGGAAGCTGGAGGACGGGGCTTGCCTAGCGCGGAGGACGAGGCTGGCGGTGGCCGCGGTCATGGAGTTCTGCCCCGGCAGCAACCTCCTTGCACTCCAACAGGTGAAGTGGGTGTTGCCCTTTTGTTGTTTGATGAAATGCCGGACAAGCCGGTGTTCAGCAGCAAGAGAGAGAAAGAAAAAGAGAAAGGAGATGATGATGTGGCAACTGATATGTGGGACCCACTGCGCCACGTAGGACAAAACCACTCTAAAAACCACCCAGGGAGGTGAATTGGACCGAGGTGTTGAGTTGAAGGTACTGGTTACCCGGTTTTGTAGTTCGGGTGTAAATTGCGCTACCCCTATTAATTGAGGGAGGCAAAAAAGACTTTTCTCAAATGAGAATAGTATCTGTGGCTAATATATTAGCTACGACCCTTACAAAATTTGAACAGCTAGATGGCACAACAGTAAACTATTTGTGCTTGTCAATATGGATATTTCTCGAGTATGCTAGACTGCTAATTCACAGGTCCATCAATTCAGGTACTAGCCTGCTATTACGAATTTACAACCTATTCATCACAAATTCAGGTACTAGCTTATGTTGTAGTTAGTTCAGTTCACCAGTCCTTGCTATAATTAATCAATAGTATCAACAATCAAACTTGCTGATTCTGTATGCTATTTGCCATGACATCTACCACGATTTTAGCTCTGAATTTTAAATCTTATTGCTAAATGCATTATTACTAGAAGCATCAACAATCAAACTTGCTGATTCTGTATGCTACTTATATGTGCCGTCGTGGAAAACAATATGTGTACTTGCCTTTCTGTCACTAGTCGTCTTCAAGTTACTAATTCTGCATGTTACTGATATGAGCTGTTACTAGTTTGTGTGTTTGTACCTGAATATTTATCTTGAGTAAATCCTGATGTGTTATGCACTCGCTCTGTCGCCAAGAAATCATCTGACCATGGTCGAATCCGAGTGCTCTCATTATTTCCCCTACATGTATTTTTTAGATTAATGTTCAGGCAACAAAACTAGAGAACAATTTCTATATACTAGCATAAATATGATCTATATACTAGCTGATGTTTGCAAGTTCTACAAGTGGAGGTGCTGTGCCTGCAAGTTCTACAGGTGTGGGAGGTGTGAGTGCTGTGGCTGCAAGTTATACAAGTGTGGGTGCTCAAGAAGCGAGCGAAGCCAGTTCTGCAGGTGTGGGTGCTCAAGAAGTGAGTGAACATAGTGGGACTATCTGGAGCACAAGAAGGCACAATCAGGGAAAATGGTGGATGCTATAATGGATAAGAAGATGCGTGCAGAAAAGTATTCTATCAAGAAGTGTCTTGACACCACTGATTGCATGGAAGAGCTAACAGACGAGGATAAAGCTATTGCATCAGAAGTATTTGAAGATGACAAGAATAAAGAGATGTTTATGAAGCATAAAAATCACAATGTGCGACTCCTTTGGCTCCGGAGGAAGATTACGTATGTGTATTATTTCATTCCCTCTTATATCTGAAAATAGATCTTGCAAGTATGTTTTGTTCTTCTTTTAGCTCTTGTTGGTATTGGCACTTTGAGTAGCTTCCAATAAATGCAGCGCTTTGAGGAAGCTGACTGGCTTGGCTAGTATTGCCTGATATTTTACTATGTCGAAGATCATATGCACATTAGATGTTACTAATTAGTACATTACATATTCCTGGAAGCTATTGTTGTGTGCTAGGAAATTATGTCTGTAGAAAAAAGAGAAAATTCCCTGTATACCATTGAAAAAGTTTGGTTGCCTTATCTACCATCAAAAAATTTACGATGCCTTGTGTACCACTAGGTTAGTTTTCCCTGCCCCTGTATACCATCCCGTCAGCTCCGTTCGAGAATCCATCTAAAAAAAGGCTGCCACCTGTCTGTAAAATCCTAAAATGACTGTTGTTGCCCTTAGGAATCAGGAAGCCTAAAATGCCTCCTTCTTGTTCTGCTCACAACCAGAATCGATTGAACATCTTTTGTTCAATTGTTGTATAGCAAAAGTGGTCTGGGGCATAGTAGCTCTATGCTTTAATTCTCACACGAGACCTTGTAGTTTAAACCAATACTGGCAATGGATTAAAATAGTGCTTCCTGATGGGGATAAGGTGTATACAGAAGGACTTGCTGCAATTTGCTGGGCCATTTGGAAAGCAAGGAACAAGGCGTGCTTTGACAAAGTTATTATTAAGCACCCTTGCGATATTATCTTCAATGTTTGTACGTTTTTACGTTATTGGGCAGGTTTATACCCGTCGGAGATGGGGGAGATCATCAAGGCAGGAGCAGAGACGATGCTGAAGACGGCGTTTAAAGTGCTCAACAAACAGGGGCGATGTATCATTCTACGTTCCATACAAGACGAAGATGAAGGTGCAGCAGCTGACAACCAAAGCGGCATGAACGACGACAACTGAAGTGTGATCGTCAACTAACATCAGTCTATGTTAGGAGGTCTAGGTTAATGGTCGCGAGCTGTGGGGGATTTTCTCTGTCTTTTGTGAACTGTAATACAGGTCGAATCGACCTGCTAGGTTTTCTCTTACCCCCAATCTAGTATTTCTAGAGATCTGGTAGCAGATTGGGGCAGGGAAGACTTCTCTCTTCGCGATCCTCGTTCTTAGTTTGTAAACTTTGTGACCTCCGTTCTCGGATGGAGTTGGGTAAACCTCGTTTCGAAAAAAGGAATCAGGTAGCCTTTGCCCCTTCTCCCCGTCGATACAGCGCGAGTGTGCGCATGGCAGCGGGAGGGCTCCGGAGGGAACGCGAGCTCTAGCACTACGCGGCGGGCTGTTGTGGCGGCAGGCGCGCTCGCCCTTGAGCTCGCGCACAGCGGCGCGGCGGCCACGAGCTCGGCATCTAAGGCAGTCCGACGACGATGACCTCGGTCCTCGGAAGCCAACTGCAATGATTGCAGCAGTCCGGCAACGCGGCTGTCACGAGCTCGTCCTCGAGTTTGCACGGCGGCACGGCTTCCAGGAGCTCGGCCTTGATAGCGCTCCGATGGCGAGGACCATAGCATCCCGACGGCAAGCACTGCTGTCGCGGCACGCGCACGCGGTAGCTTGTCAGAATCGCATCCTAGCCACGCCCGTCGGAATGGTCAACCCGTGCTGCTGCTGTGCTGCAGGTTGCTCAAAACTCTCCGTCGTGGGTGCAAGAAAGAAGAACAGAAGAACAGGGGTGGGCAAATGGTCTTTTTACCTCGTCGTTTCCAGACGTTTAGGCTCCTTTTGACAGCAGTGGTACACAAGACCTGTGAAATTTCACTACCGGAAATCGGTTTTTTCCCGAGTGCCAAAACAATTCCTGAGTGCAATTTATCGAGCATTCGGGAAATCCGACTTTTCCCGAGTGCCATACAAATTACACTCGGGAAAACAGCAACACTTGGAAAAAAAAAACATTTCCCGAGTGCCCCGGGGAAGAGACACTCGGGAAAAGATAGACACTCGAGGAAAAAACATTTTCCCGAGTGTTTTTTTTGTTGACACTCGGGAAAAAACATTTCCCAAGTGTAAACGCATAGACACTCGGGAAAGGTTGGGACATTTCCCGAGTGTAATTCAGGCGACACTCGGGGAAGGGGGGGGGGGGGGGAGGGGCTTTCCCGAGTGTAATTCAAATTACACTCGGGAAAGGTGGGTCGCCGTCAGTCAGCCGTCCGTCAGTTCTTTTGATCTCCGAGTGGCGGTTTTACACTCGGGAAAGCCTTTCCCGAGTGCCCGATAAAAGACACTCGGGAAAAATGGGCTTCCCCGAGTACAGAAACGTCGAGTCGGCTTTCCCGAGTGCTACACTCGGGAAAGCTTTTCCGAGTGTGTTCCGGCCCAGCCATTCGGGAAAAGTGGGGATCCTGGTAGTGTTTGCATCAATGGTACACAGGGGATCACAACTTTTCCGATAGTAGATAAGGGAACCGAAGTTTTCTCAATGGTATAGAGGGAATTTGCTCTAGAAAAATACGTTGTATAGTCACATGTGATACTTAGAACTCTGTTTTTATTAATCCGTGCTATGAATATCAACTTTCATAACCAGAAACATGTAGTTAGCATGCCATCTTCTTCGTCTCTGTAGGTTAAGACTTATAACTTTGATGCAGACCGAACATTTTTTAACTGTGCGGCAATCATTTTGTCTCATAAAACCATTTTGTTTTATCACTTCAATTACGTTTCTTTTCTTACTTGCAGGAGGCTTGCAGATACTTGAGAGATGGGAAACTTGCAAATACATCATTCTTGGAAGAACATAGAGACAAGTCTTGTTTGTGCTGACAGCATGTTGAGCTCTGGATTGTTCATTGAGCAATCTCCTATAACTTGAACTAGTCTTTCAGTGATTATGTGATGACCTGTAAACTTGTGATTGTGCTGTGAGTCACCTTGTATGCGCATCTCTGAGCTTTGGATTGCTTATTTGCTTGTGAAAGTGATGCTGATGGATTGTTTATTTTCTTATCAAAATGAGGCACGTAATGATGGAAACTAGTATATTTTCTTGTCAAAATTACGCATGTATTGGTGCTAACAATGTTTTATGATTATTATGGATTTCTCAAGCATTTTATATGGATGCATGACGGACAATTGGACATGCATATGCATGCAGGTTGCAGAAACAGCATGCAGTGGTCACCGTACGTGACTGATCCTGTCCTGCGTTAGCAGTTAGCAAATTAGTTAATTAATTAAAGCAGCCAAATAATAACAGCGATACCAGAGGCATATAGCTACGTGATTGTTCACACACCATCGTATTCGTAACCATCGCACCAGGTGCCTGATGCATCGGCATGCACAACGGCTAAAAGCCGAGAACGTTGCGCCTGACCTGCAGAGATAAGCAATCCCTAAGCTTCCAAATCCATGCGGGGATTAGAGGCCAGCAGGGAGCGCGCGCCCCGGGTGGAAGTGCGCAGGAATTTCCCCATGGGGATGTGCATGTCCGGGGCGCCCTCCCCTGTGCTGCCAAACGAAGCCTTATAGCCGGCGTCGGGGCATACTCGAGCGCTCGCTAGGGGCCATATGCACGATGTTCAGGTTCACTGGCGTGGCCGTTGAAACATCCATTCAGCGGATAACAGAGACCAACACTTGTTCCATAGACATTTTCTACTTTTCGCAGGAAGCAAAAGAATCCGGGCACACAAAAGAATCAGCTCTTCCCGTCCCCCGGAAATGCATGAGAAGATCACACTGGTACATGAACATGTATGTATCGATATTTACCATCTCTCAAAAACGTTCCTCATATCAGTTACTAGGTTGGAGTCTTGGTTGATCACCGGTATATCTATTGTACAAACGCACAACATATTCGAGCTTGTCAGGCTCAGGAACACGAGTCAGACTAAGAGATTCCCCAACAAATGATTAGCGAAAGGTATGGACAAATTCGCCCCCCTTCTTCCGGAGCAAAACTAGCCTTCAGCAGCTCGACTCCACTCCAAACCAGGCGCCGGAGACACTCCACTACACTGAAAAGTGGAAAGGCCGTCAGAACTCAAAACACAGACAACTTTTCAATACAAGTATAGAAGTACTAGAATTTGCCCAACGCAGCAATCTTTTGATGGTGCTTACAAAGTTCATATACGTTCAGCAGCTAATGAGTTCAATATTTCCTTATATCAAGCAGTTCAGAATTAACTTAACCTAGCGAAGATACCCCTGATACCTTCTTCAGCTTAGAGCTCATGTCTAAGACGGAAACAGGAGTCCCTTTGAATGAATGGAATAAGCAAACGAATTATTGAAATTGTGAACCAGTACAACATAGTTTTATTCCATGGCTCAAACTTTGCAATCACACGCACTACTTTTCAGCAGAATAAAATCATATGCTACAGGAAGAGAAAAGTTTAGCGGCCCTCAAGAATAAAACAGGAAATGATTGTACTTATGACACATGTAGAATATGATGTTTCCAGTCATTTTTTTTTTCACATTGCAGCTAGCAAGGGCAAACTTCACCTAGCCAGATAATGATCCTGCAGTTTATTCCCACCACATTTCCATCATAAGACATGATCCATGTTCACTAAGTAACAATGGCATAAATACTACCAAGGTACAAGAAAACAGGCAAAGTTCAGAACACAGCCTAGTTGATGGTCTCTAAGCTTTGCGCCATTGAGGTCAAACTTGGTTAGGTCAATTGAACTGCTCGGGTAGTTTAATATGTTTCACATGCTTTCAAACGTAAATATGTGTTGTACGAGAGGTAACAATCAGGGAAAAAAAAAGGCTGCCAAAAATGATGCAGTCTACTCTAGTTCTTATAGTGCCTTCTGCTAAGCGCAATGTGAGAACAGTTATGACCTGTTTTCAGTTAGGAATTGGATCCAGATCATCAGCATTAACTAAAATGTGAGTTATATCCCGGAAAATCAGCAGCAATAACCACGTCCAAACAGTATATGTGATTGACAACACTCAGTGTACGTGGTCGATAAGAAGTTTTCTAAGTGCAGACGGAAAAATACCAGAATATAGTAAAGCAAGAAAAAAGGGCATAAATAGAAATGGTTGTGGTAAAGCCCGACAAGTGCAATTACCTGTATTCCAGTCTGGCAGTGCCGTTGATTATCTGACAAGTATCAATTTTTTATTTTCAACAAATACCATCTCAAACTTGTGGGAGAAGCTATGTTAGCACCTACTGTCCAACTTGACCAGTAAGGTCTTGCCGCAATATTATCTCTAAAGTCAACTATGTTGATATGATTGCAGATATGCAAAGCCTACAAAACAATTTAATCTAGGGAAAGATTTTTCTTCATAGACTCGTAAACAAGATAAGTAATACTTGCAGCTGGCACCACTTTGAGAAGATTTGGTACAAGCCCTTTGTAGAATGCAGACTTTCCCTCGCCCTGTAGTGTCTTCCAAAAACAATCAGTCATTCCACTGTATGCAGTCTTTGGCGCAGCTTGAATTCTGCAAATATTATTAAAGGGGAAAAAATGTGTGTGAGAAAGTCATGGTTGTATAAGTATACATTTGTGTCAACAAAAGCTACTGCACACCTGGTTCTGATGACTTGTAAAGGGTAGACACATGTTGCTCCTAGCGCTCCTGAGATTGTTCCACAGCCCAGTTGTACTAAAGGGCCTGGATCTACATAAGAATCTCATACCTTGGTTATGCCAATTGGAAGAAAAGAAAGGTATAAGTACATGCTTAACGTTTCAAGAAGTGTACCACTCTCCTTGAGGACATATGTCTTTGACATTTCTTTCAATGATTCGTAAACAGTTAGATCAATTCCAGCATAGGGGACCATGCCAAGCAAAGATGGAACAAGGCCTCTATAGAATGCTCGAGGGCCTTCGCGCATCCATATGTCCCTTGATAGTGCACCAATGCTAGGTATTCTGCTGCCCTTATAAGTCTGTAGGCGAGTTTTCACTAAATCGATGGGATAAATCGCTGTCTGTGCGACAGCACCAGCCAAACCTCCAGCCATGAGGCGCCCAGAAGTACCGATGTCATTCTTATTCTCTCCTTTACTCTTCGTTATGTATTCTTTAAGCATTTCGTAGGTGTAAAATCTTATAGCACTTTCTGGTGCAACTTTAACTACATTCAGTCCATTGCCTCTGAAGAATCCCAAAAATCTGCCCTCTCTCCATATACTATTAACAGCCTGTGCAATGGTTGTATGTTTTTTTTCCACTTGCATAGCAACTTTAAGGCGGTCAAGAGGTGCTGTTGCAGTACGAGATGCTATACCAGCAATTCCTCCTGCAATCAGATATTTGCTTGGACTTACGTGTTTGCTTATTCCTTCTGGTATAGCAGCCTGCTCACCGATATATACAAGGCAGATTCTTTCCCAGTGATGATAAATGTTTTCAATGGTTGCTTCATGAGGGTACAGCAAAAGAAAATCTCTCCATTCCTCAAAAGTTATAATTCCATCGTTGTCCTTATCCACATGCTCAACAAATCGTGAAAGCTCTTCATCAGCAATTTCTATACCTGCAAACAGTAAACTGATATTACTTCCAAGACACATCACAGAGACAAGATTCATCAGCCGGTTCCCCAGGACATAGTAATTTACGTTTTGTAGCAAAGCGCTATCCACAAAAACTCGAGTAGTACATTTTTAGAAGCTAAACGAAATTAAGAAACAAGGAACCCAAACCACTTAGTATGTTAGAAATGATGAAATAGACAGTTCGGACAACATATGCTTGCTAGATATACATGACTTACATTACATATGATTTTTGTTTGGATGATAGTAACATATATACGAGGAAAAACAAACTCAGATGTAAGGCACCAATTAGCACTTTTGAATAGTAAAGCTCATTGCAATGCTCAAGTAGAGTTTAGTTAATAATCAGATAGTAAAACTATTTGTGGTTTTGACATTAGCTGATTACCAGTTTGAAAATTAAAACACTTGAGACCTCACATAACATTACAAGCTAAGAAAAGGCAGTAAAAAGTATAGATTATCATAGCTTCAACTATAGTCAGTCATATCAAAAGGTTTATTCTTCTAAAAAATGACGGATACAGCTGAAGTCATAGAATTTATGGAAGTGCCTAAACTTATGCATAAGCACATCATATATTGTCCACCAGCTATACCTTCAACTAATACGAATCATACCACCAGCTATACGTACTCTGTCCATGAAGCAGGTATTGCACTTATGGTTTCAGCCTTTCACTCAAGGGAGCTGAATTAGGTTCCAGTGTACAATTAACAAACCAAACTGAATAAAATTTCTCACAGCTGTCAGCTAAATTTCTCATCACATTTGAAGATGCTACCGCTTAAAAAAAACTGAAAAATACCTGATTTGTATCTAAGAATCATAATCGGTCCAAACGTGTATCATAAAGTTCCATAGTGAGGGTTTCAGCTACTAACAAAACTAACAGTGTCAGAAGCTGCAGCACAATCATATATTTTATCCCTTTAGCTTTTCAGAGGAGCCAACTTCAGTTGCCGGCATGAGCAGTTGAGTGATGACACGGCTGAACAATATGTTTGTTTACTTCCACCACAAAAAAGAAACAATACTCTGTATTGCATTATGATCACCAAATTTGAATTCGGATACCGATTATAGAAATACTTAGCTTAATTTCTTTCTTTCAGAAGACCATGGCCTCGCGACCTAAATTACATTTAAGACCACGAAGCCGAGCGCGTGCATGTAGTTACCAGCCTTGACGAGCGCGTGCCAGAGCTCCTCGGGCAGGATGCAGCCGTTGTGCTCGACGTCGATGGCCTGAAAAATGCGGTAAAGCTCGAGCTCCTTGTCGTCCATGTACCTCCGGAAGTCGTCGTACCCGACGCGGCCGTCGCGGTCGCGGTCGCAGGCGTGGAGCAGCGCGCGGGCGTAGTCCTCGGCGGCGGCGCCGGCGCCGCCCCCCTCCGGAACGCCGCGCAGCGCGGCGAGGCCGGCCTCAATCTGCGCGTGGTCGAGGTGGCCCCGCCCAGCCGCGTCGAAGAAGCCGAAGACGCCGCGGATCCGCGCATCCCGTTCCGCCTCCGTCTCGCGCAGCGCCAGCAGCACGTGCTCCATCGTCGCCGCCGCCCGCGCCTGGCCGCCGCACCGGCCTCCCCCTCCCCTCGCCACCGCCGGCGCCTCCTGAGGCTTGGTGGTCGCGGCTGCTGCTGCTGCTGCTGCTGCCGCAGCCGCCGAGCTGGGCTCCACCGCCTGGACCGCCGCGCCGGACATGTCTCCGGCGCCGACGGCAGCGAAGGTTCGGGAGCGCGGAGGAGGGAAGAGCAAGCAAGCGAGGAGGTGGCGCCGCGCTGTTGTTTGCTTGTGTTGCGTTGCGCTGATGATGCTCAACTGAAGGCGAAGGGGTGGTTTCCTGTCTGGTCTCCGCAGGGAAGCGAATATCCGCGGCGCTTTTCACGACGGCGATGCTAACGGGCCCGCCAACGCCATAGCTATAAGCAATAAGAAGTATTATTATGGGTTTATTCGCTGGAATCAGCTTTTATGTAGCTTTATTTGTTAAGATTTTATTGTTCATTGCTCAAACAATTCTGCAGGTACAAAGTATACAGGCAACTTTAGACAAGTCAAATCCGGACTTCGATTATATTTTCTGCTGAAAAATATTTAATCTCACCATTTAACCTGTATTATTGTAAAGTCCTGCCACCAATTTGACAAGCAGCATTTCTGGTACGGCTGCGATTAAATAAAGTTGTACATTGACATTATATTAATTTCGCGTTAGAAGCGTCTTGAGGGGAGCAAAATAATGTGCACATTAAAAAAAATAAAGCAGTAGATCTTTTGGTAGCACTATAGTTATAGGACCTTACATTTCCCGTCCAGGTCAACAAACCGGCCCAAGCAGAAAGTCAGAGAAATAAAACGCATCGGAAGAAGTTTACTCCGTCGTCTAGAACGTGGTAAGTGGCGACCCGTCAAAGACCGTGGCACTGTGCTGTCACGCTCAGGATAAAAGGCATTTGTAAATTGCAAGGATCATGGACGATGGACGGCCTCGTCAAGAGAATGCAATGTGAAAGAAAGAGAAAGCGAGCAAGTAGGAGCGTCAGGAATTCAAGGATAAGGTCCGGGCTCCAAAGTGATTACACTCCAATTGCATTGTTCCAAATGTTTCCCGGCCATACCAAAGGCCAAACAAGAAGGGAATGTGCCACGAATGTACTCTTCTGTGTCCTCTCCAGTGAACCAACCGACCTGACATCCAGGCAATGCCCCACTCGCCAGTCGCCAGCAACGAATAAGGCGTCAACAGTTTTCTTTTTTCTTTTTCTTTTTAAAGAACAAATCTAAAGAGTCACAGCCCAAAGGTCAAATAACCGGGCCAGAACCAGAACGCCCAAGCTTTGCGATTCGGTCTTGTGCGGCCCAGGCTCAAAAGGGCCCATTCAGTAAGGCCTAATCCGTATATGTGCATGGGTCCATGACTCTGCATTACACTTTGAGCAAATTCCTTATTTGCCATCAAAATTTTAACTCTTCTCTTATTTGCCATCGAAATTATGTCATTCCCTTATTTGCCATCGGATCAAAATTCATTTCCCCTATTTGCCACTCATGTCACTTTGGCTAATAGAAAATTTTGCTCGCGTCACGACAGTGTTCATGCCACAGTACAAAAATAGGTTTGTCTCAATGTGTACTTTATGCCAAAAAAAAGTTTCAAATTTTTCGGATGAATATTTAAGGTGATTTTGCATAAAAATAAAATATTGCCTCTAATATTCATCCGAAAATTTTGAATTTTTCTTTGCATATGTTATACACCGCGACGACTCCATTTCGCTACTGCAGCACGAATAACGCAGCACGAAAGCAAGATAATCTAACCATCAAAGTGATTAGAGTGGCATATAAGGGAAGTAAATTTTGATCTGATGGCAAGTAAGAAAAATGCATAATTTCGATGGCAAATAAGGGAAGAGTTAAAGTTTCGATGGTAAATAAGGAATTTGCTCTTACACTTTTGGGCATAACTGATTCTCAACCAAAAAAAAAAAAACTTTGGGCATAACTGGACATACCAGTGTATGTGCATGGGTCCATGGCTCTGCATTACACTTTGTTCATTAAAAAAAATAAAATAAAAATAAAGATCACTTATAATTTTGTTGTACGAATGGTTTTCTTTTTTGAGGCAATTGTGTCCTTACCCTCATAATTATAATTGTCTCTTATTTCTTGGGTGCTACATAGTCCAATCTTATCGCAAAATTTCACATCCCAAAGTAAAACAGAGAAAAAAATCTGATCGCACAAATGAACGAGGTACAAAAGTTTTCATGGACCTAGCCATGTAGTGTAGGGATAGTAGGGGTGTAAATAAGTGACCCTTAGAGTAACCTCCGAGTCTTTTTAGTTCAATCATATGAACTAGAGTCTTAACGTTCAGGTACCTATATAAAAACTGAGCCATGCATGTCTGCTGTGACTTGTGGCTCGCCCACCATGAAGTAGGGTCTATCAGAAAAGACGGTTACACATTTATACTGCATACGCAAGCTAGTGCAGTGTATATGATGCTCTAGCTAGAGCACATCCCTCATACCTTGTTATTATTTGCCCTCTGACTATAGATCCATCACTAACGCATGCATTAGCCCATAAGCTTTAAAATAACAGTGATAAGATGTCTCAGTTTGAATATTCACGCAGAGCCGTTGAAACAGGCCCGAGTGCTATACTTTGCTCTGCATATTGTCTGCGCTCTCCTCCAAGTTGACCTACGTACTACGTACGTAGCTAGTGTAGATGGTGCATCTAATCAATTAACATGTCATGTACTCCAGCTTCTACATATGTACAAACATAGTGATGTACAGAAGTTCATCCGCTGATGCTACCACCCTACAACCATGACATGATCAACATGATGGCAACGGTGGTCCCGGCTGGTACGTATGTTACGTGTACAGCGTAGTACTTAATGGAAAACGATAGCTTGGTAGACTAGAGAACAGAGATCAGCTCGTGCAATTAATCGAATTTATTATGCTTTAGCTAATCCCTCTCGTCTGATCGATCGCCAGCTCCGTTAATTATATTGGACCTCGGATCTCTGTTGCAGAGCCCATGCAGATCGATCAACTACCAAAACGATCGACAGCACTATCAATACTGTGCACACTCTTCTCACTTTCTGGTGATAAAGAACTATATATATAGCGGCAGTTGAGTCTCTGTTTGGAACACGGGAATTTCACATCATCTCGCAGAAGTTTTACAGAATACAGTTTGAATTCCCAAAAAAAGGTCCGAAGAATACATATGTCTTGTACCTAATAGAGAACTTTTACGATGCTCCTATCTACTACCAATGGAATTGATTGGAGGAATGGACGGAAGCACGTACAGTCGCATTACACGTGTAAACATGCAAGAGAAGAGAATGTGTCATGATCAGATGCATGGTCGTTTTCCATGTAGAGAGTGCATAAGAGTCGATCGGCATTACCTGACGGCGACCTTATACCATGCACGCTTTTGATTAGGCCACGAACGGAGACGGATCAAATTCAAAGAACGGCGACGCTCGATTAATTAAGAAGCGTTTAATTTGCATCTCTCTCTCTCTCTCTCCCTCCCTCTCTCTCTCTCAGACGACGATCTCTCTGCATGCAACCACCATCGTCGATGAAATCGAGAAACTAGCTAGCCGCCGGAGTTAGCTCATAATTTGTCAATACCTGAAATTGTGTGAACTGAGGGCATCTCACTAGCTTAGGTTGCGTGTACATGGTGTGCCCGACATTTGTAGGATACAATTTCTGTGGTGACTTGGACTAAGGATCTCGTAGTTTTAATTAGTGTGTGTGTGCCTTCATATAATCATACTAGGTGACACCCCGCGCGTTGCTGCGGGATTGTACAAAGAGTTTTTTGTCGTGGGAACTGGATATATATGAAATGATGCAGATGTCGGATGATGTTGTTATGCTGAAGTCTGGAGAAACAACATTTCTGAAAATTATATTCTATTATGCAACAATAAGACATCAACATCATGGATGATTATAATTTTTGAGACCATGACTCCCCAAACGTTTTTACTTACCTCAAGTGCACACATAGCAGAAAATAACTTTTTATAGTTCGATCCTTTTCTCCCTAATTTGCATGAAAGTCAGAAATGATTTACACCAGTCAGAATCCAAGAGGGCTCTGATCAACAAAGGAAAAAATACATAAATTCTTCATTCCTCTTTTTCCGTCTATATTGTTAAAATATAATAGGAAGTTTACTTATTTCCTCTGTATCTTGATCCCTGTCTCATCAGTATAACTGAGTGTACTAAAAAAAAAGAACATACTATAGATACAAAGAAATGATACATAAGACTAAAAAAAGGAAGACTAAGCAGTACACATACCGTTCTCCTTTATGTGCAATTCCCCCTATTGAAACTGTGCATCAGAGGAAGATCTGTATGAAATTGAGAGAGAGAGAGAGAGAGAGAAGCGCCGATTTTTGTTATATGTGCATAATATAATGAAAGGATCGAAAGCAAGAATGAGGACGGTCAGTGAGGAAAAAGAGATTAGAAATAGGAGTAAACAGTAACCTACTGGTTGCATGCGATTGGGCCAGTGGAAAAATGAGGAGGTGGCTATTTATAGATAGATATGCGCCTGTGCTCTTGAGTTGCTGAATCGAAAGGGAACGTCAAAGGTTGTTTTGGTGAGCTATAATGCTGAATTGCATGAGGGAGATTAAAATGGCACAGTAACGGTAGACTCAATGATACAATGGAGCACTTATTCAGCTTGAATCATTCTGCGCATGATGCACAGAGCAAATTCAAGGAGAAATTTTAAGTAATTAATGGTGCCGGTGACCGATAAAGGTGCTGGGAACTTAATGACAAGCATCTCCAAGAGAGCCCCATAAACCTCCCTCAAATCAAAATATTGGGGGTCAATAAAAAAAAATCATCTCCAACAGGGTCCCAGAACCACCCTTAATTTATTCATAGCCCCTAAACTCCCCTCATTTGTAGCTACAAACAGGGGAGGAATTGGGGTCCCCTTCCTTTTTTTTTACAATAGAATTAATATTTTTATGACTCTAAATGCTAATGTGGCCCAATCAAAAGTGTTTTGATCCACTTTTAGGGGGGAACTGTTGGAGGAGGGATGGAAAATTGCCCCTCATAATTTTTTAGTTGCTCCTAAAAATAAATTTATGGGGGCAAATTTATAAAGATCTCTTGGAGATGCTCTAACCATTAGCACAGCCACTATTGCCGATCCTTGACTGCTTGTTTTCTTTGCCAAAAATAAAGAAGTGGCCAAGGAATGATCTAATGGTAAGGAACAAATGAATCTTAGTGATCAGACAGCTGAAAACATTTGTGATGATGTGGCTGCACCAGAGAAGAGAGAGAAATAGCAATTGAGGACCTTTTGCTAGTTGCACTTATAAAAAAATAGTAGATTGGTAGGTACACGGGCATGTACGTGAGATTACTACACTTCACTGCATTTGTATTCACTCGCCTCTCCAGTCTTTTGTGACCATCTAGTTATCTACGATGATGCATGACAAAGACAGACTAACCATGCATGCTAAATGTAACAGCAGATCCCGGTGACATGCTTTAATTAACGACTACCTACATGCGTACGTACGTCTGTCGCCCTGTCTTTCCTCCGCGCATCCGTAGCTATAGCTAGGGTACGTAAGATGAGGCTTTCACATTGTCTCATCTGGAAAATGAACAGCTGAGGTCGATCAACTTGAGAATGATGCATGGCCAACCTGAATGTTTTTGTCCTTGGTGAAGAGCTATCCTCGATGATTCCAATGTGTGCGCAAGTCGAGTGATGTATGATAACTGGTCATCACTTACGTTCCTACATGAACTGAAGAAAGAGCTAACAGACAAGGTTGTGACGGGGAGAGACGCAGTAACAACCGTCCGAAATAAGAACACATACGGTGATCTTCCACATTGCTCTTATTAGCGCTAGAAACTTCAATCTAAAGATCATTTTGGGCTGCCAATAGAGAAAGTTGGTCCAGTCAAGTCAGTTTTTTGGGCCCTGCATACTGGCTGCGATTCTTGCGCACACTAGTTGCTCATTAAACAGAGAAGAAGCTGGTGATAAAGAGAAATTTCCACTGTTGAACTGAACGTGAAAAAGGAGTTGACTCTTGCAAGAATTGTTCCTGTTCTAGTTCTAGTTAAATGTAGCCTTGCTTCTGAGATATAGCTTGCATTCATCGGGCCTTCGGCTTAAACCATCAAGGCGTAAATGCCGCTACTATCAGATCGACCTCAAGTCCACAGCAAACCAAGGCCCTGTTTGTTTCCGATTATAATCGGCTTATGGGTGAAAAAAAGCAAAACGGCGGGATTATAATCGGCTTAGCAGGGACGCCGCTTAGCAGGAGAGCGAGTCGCACACGTGAACCTTGATTTTCTCCACCGCGAGTCCGGGTCCGCGTACAAGATAAGCGGTAGCGTTTCCCTCTCCTGCCCTCTCTCCCCGAGCCCGACTCTCCATCGCCGCCGACGCGGCCGCCCACCCGCCATCCGCCGGCCGCCCCCGCATCGAGACGACCGCGACGCCGCTGCCCTGCGCTGAATCCGCCTCCGACGCGCCTCCCCGCCGCCGCCCCATTCCGGACCGACGCGCCGCGCGCCCGGCCGCGAATCGACGCGCCGCCCCGGCCGGGATCAACTTGCTCGCTCGCCCCGAGTCTGCCTCCCCCCGACTTCGCCGCGGATTGACTCCCCCGCCTCTGTATTCGATTGGGAAGAAATTCTGTAGTTGCATTGCGACGAGCTGACAGTAAAGATTGTAAATTTATGATGCCTTAAGTCTCCGCATCGCTCAACCATCTGCTATTCTGATAGGAAGCTATAGAATTCTACCTCGGTAGAACGTGCTGCGATCTACTTGCCATTAGGAATTTTTATGTGTTCTTCGTGTGTGCGGCTTTGACCAGCAAAGTATGATATTTGGGAGAATGCATATGCTCAAATTACTAGTTTAGGGTCACTGTTTGCTTTAGTATCCATGGTTTCCTTGACAAATAGCATGTCCATCGAAGGAGCTGCATTGCCGCAAATTTGTTGCTTGATTTGTAAGAATGGATTTGTCAAACTAGCAGTACGGCATTGGTTCGACGTTTGAACTAGTAGGCAATACTGCTAGATTACTATTTTTTTCTATCCCGAATGATTTAGTAACTTGAACCCAAAAATAAAATAAAAATACTAGCCTCTCCTCGTAACCAGAACCAAAAGGAGCTATTACGAGCATCAGGGATATTCAAGTCATTTCAACACTCAAGACAGACAATCAAATGAAAATAATCAGGATTGCCAAACACTCAATTTATTTAGACAGCAGATTCTCCAGACAGCGGCTTACCAGAAAAGGCTGCTTCTCAGATAAACGAGTTCCAGATAAGCGGAAACAAACAGGGCCCAAGTAAGATGGAATTACACAACACATAGTCGTCTTGACAACAAGTTTTACTTCTTTTTTTGCGGTGGTTGACAACAAATTTTACCAATATCTCTTGTTAAAAGATGACTAAGTAACATTAGACTTGAGTACCGGATTTGCCTGACTTTCGTGCAGCCAGCTTCCGTATACGACTGACGGTAGAAAAATTAGAAATTGACCATACTCACACGACGAAGAGAGACGGGGCAGTTGAAGCCTTAAGCAGTGCGCGCTCTTACCCACGAGTGGTATCCGAAGCCAACACGAACGCTGCAAAGTCGTGGATGCAGCCCGGGCCTTGTGTTAGCTAGCGTTGTGATGGGCTGCTGTGGCGCTCGTTTGGTGCACGCCCGATCGATGCACGAGAAAGAGAGAGCTACCGCTGAAGCTGATTAAAGCGTGCTTAAAGCCAACTTTATTGCCATGTCTCCAGATTTGTCCTTGCTGCAGCAGCTTTACAAGGAAAGATAACAAAGCTACAAGAAAGTACTCTTTTACAAGCAGCAGTGAAAGACTGCAAGTTGCGAGTGCAAGCCGTGCGAGTACAGCACATAACTAACCATATCAAACTTAACTCTCGTATCCTTTCACCAAATCGACCCTTTGATGTTCAGATCTAGGCATAGGACAGCCGGTTTATAAACACGTCGAGATAGGATAAGCGAGGGATTGATTTCTCAAGAGATTGGAAGTGTCCAGACCACTTGGGCTTGTGTCTCAGGATAATGATTTCGTTTCATGAAACAATATTTGCACCACCAGATTAATAGCAAGTACGTTGTCCAGGGTTTCTAATACTAGCATCGACTGGATTGGCCCGCCCCCGCCGCGCCCCCCCCCCCCCCCCCCCCCCCCCCCCCCCCAACCCAAAAAAAAAAAAAAAGGTCCAGGTACTTTCACCTTTCACCTCACTGCTCCATGCACTCCCAAGATGCTTGACCATAATGTGAAGCATAGTGAATATATTGTACTACCCTTGTCATACAGGAATGTATACTGAAGCTCTGCAGCCTTAAGGTGATTAATCATGGGAATATCAGTCAGGTTAACCATAAGACGACAGAAACCAAATTTATATGGAAAAAACTAGGCAATCCCAACAAGCTTCCGGTAGCTCGCTAAGGTCCATAATTTTGCCGGAAATGATTTTTTGGAGCCCCAGCCTGATCATGTATGGTCCCTAATAGCCTTATCTCTTTGCCTACGCCTCCGACAAAGACCAAACAAATTTTCCCACGTGAATGAACAAGTGGAGATGAAAAAATTCCAACCCCAGACAATTGAGATAAACATTTTCTAGCCGCAAGAGCTTGAAATGCAAATAGGTTTCCATTGTAAGACTACCACGTGCTTCAATTTCTGTTTTTTATTATAGTTGCATTACTGCATTTAAAGGTGCTTCTTCAGTAACTGTGAGAAAGGGTGTAGTAAAGTATACGTGCTAGGGACAGTGTCAGAGAACCAAGATCTCAGAAGCTTCTTAGTACACGTACCAGTTTCTCATTAATTGAGTGGACAAGAGCAACGAACTTCCATTAATCCGATTCACTTTTACAGAACTTAATTTCTGTAGACATGAGGGCAGTTGCTTGCCTGATGAAATATGACCAACACCCATTTATTGCAGATCAAAGCTTCAGTTTTGGCATCAGAGGACGCGTAGTACCCTTGCTCTGCAAATGAGAGTACAAGAGGGTAGAGTCAGGGTACAAAAGTTCAGAAATTTACGGATATTAATATTAAGCCCATTACTACTATTTTTTCTTTCAGAAAAAGAACCGATAATGTATAGGCTGTTCCGAGATGTGTGACTTTTATTAGCAGGCCAATCCATAAAAAAGTGCTTCAAAAACAAGCAATGTGTGGATTGGTATTTCCATACAAAATGGCAACAGTTTGTTCAGGAGACCCCCAAACAGGAAAGTTGAGGGTTAGCGAAGACACAACAGTCAAGCGTGTACAACAGCAAACTGGCAAACATTTTCGGTAAAGACTCGAATCCCTTTCTGATAACCCTGAAATCACATACGAAAAATCAAGGACAGGCTACAGCAAACATAAACTGTAATATATCTAGTTCAAACCCTGAAATCACTCAGAATGTTTGGGTCTTAGCTAAAGATATGCTCCTTTTTATGTATTTGCCATCCAAAGTACCGTGGAGGAGATCCCCAAAGCAAGAGAACTTTTTATTTAAAAAACAGGAGATGAAGAGTACAGATAATGAGACATCTTACCCTAGTTACCTGAGGCAAATAAGAAAAGAAAAGAAAAAAGAAAGAAAGAAATATTACAATGCTTCTAACCAAGCCAGAAATTGTTTTGTAAGAAGAGTTCATCCTTGAAAAGCCACCATAAAGCTTGCAAGGATAAAAACTTAAAGTTGTAACAGACTACCATAAACCTCAACTTCAGAAAAAAATAAAAATAAAACCCAAGCACAAGTAAAACCTACCAATGATATATCACCTGAATTCTTCAATCAACGACAAATGAAGTTCTTGTTACATCAGTCATATTACTATTCTGCTACCTGACTTCCTGTACCAGAGGTGATATTATAAAAGCTTCAAATTAAACAGATCATCAAATTCTCCACCGAGCAACTAGTTAGATCAAAGTATATTATAACGTAGCAGTCACCAGTGTCAGACCAAAGGGGGGGAAAAGCGCTAATATTTCTTCAGCAAACGGACATGATCCACACCTCACACATACTCGTCATCACCAGCCTGTACCTGCAGCTACCTCAGACAAGCTTAATTGCCAACCAACTCCAAGCAATTCCAGAACCAACATCCCAGGACAAAAGCAATTTTGAAAAATCACTAACAAGTCTCCCTGAATCAACCTAAACACTTCAGGAAAAATTTCTAACCAATTTCAACATCTCTTCTATCCTATTCCAGATAAAATTAGGTGTTTTTTTTCATTTTTCTTTTCAGAAGGCAAAACTAGGTGCTGCAACGTGGCGGTAGATCTAAAAAGGCAAGACAAATTGAAGAGGCTATGTCAAATAAAGAACAAATTATTCCAACAACACCACCAACAAAGCCTTTGAATCCTAAGAACAAATTACTCCCACATAATTTTTTTCACAGTAGTACCATATATGTTGTGTAGTTAAGTACATGTCCATGAGCCCAATAGCATTCAACAGCATGATTGGCCCTAGCATCTCTGGAAGAAGTGACGGCGTTAATCTAAAACATATGTACATTAACCCTACACAAACAACTAGCTATAGGAGGCCATAGTACTCCTAAAAAAATATAGGAGGCCATAGTGAATCAACTCAGGGTAGCCCCACAATAAATGTGGCAGCAATGGGTGTAGGTGAGTGTGTTTACTACCACTGTACTAGCAGAGAAGGTGGTTATGCTATACATACACAGTTCACCGACAGCCCAACCCTGCAGACACCATGCGGACCCCATTCAGTTGCCCCTCCCTTGATTTATCTATCCATCTCGATCTTCGCCCAAGTTTTATCCCTGTACACACGCTTGGTATACAGGTAGTGACCCCAGCACACCTGCTCTCTAGTGCATACCTTCCATCATGGTCAGTGAAAACTAGGCCAGACATACTCTTCCTCGCTTGCTCTCTGACATGTATTTGACTACCTACGCAGCTAACCACATTAAACACTACACTGCAGAAGCAAGTACAGGCTGGGCAGTTTATATTCACTCAAACCAGAGCTTTCCTCCCCCACATACATTTGATTCAGAGGAACCCAGCAGCTCATCTGCCTCCTTTGTGTGTCCTTCCATGACAGAGAACATCCATTCCAGAAAGATGGTGCAACCAAAGAAGTTTCGTGGAGTCAGGCAGCGCCACTGGGGATCCTGGGTCTCGGAGATCAGGCACCCACTCCTGTAAGCCCTTCACTACCTCTAATTCTCAGCTAAGAATGCAAAATTTTGATCCATGGATGCAGACTAAATTGTCAATATAAGCACCTTTTGCAATGCATGCAGTAAGAGGAGGGTGTGGCTGGGAACCTTTGAGACGGCTGAGGAGGCTGCAAGGGCATATGACGAGGCTGCTGTGCTGATGAGCGGCCGTAACGCCAAGACTAACTTTCCTGTACAAAGGAACACCACAGGTGAGCCAGCCCCAACTGCAGGACGGGATGTTCGCGGCAACGTCGGCAGCAGCTCCTCTGCTGCCAATCTGTCCCAGATTCTCAGTGCTAAGCTCCGCAAGTGCTGCAAGGCACCATCACCGTCCCTGACCTGCCTTCGCCTAGACCCCGAGAAATCCCACATTGGTGTCTGGCAGAAGCGTGCTGGGGCCCGTGCTGACTCCAATTGGGTCATGACTGTAGAGCTCAACAAAGAGGCAGCGTCCACTGATGCTGCAGCACACTCCACATCAACGGGAACTACATCACCAGCAACAGCAGTGGATGATGAGGAGAGGATCGCACTACAAATGATTGAGGAGTTGTTGAGCAGGAGCAGTCCAGCTTCGCCTTCCCATGGAGACAACGAAGGTCACTTTGTCATCTGAAAAGCATGGACAAAACAGACCAATGAAGGCATCAACCCAGATCAGAATTTCACTAGGCTTGTTGGGACACAGGCAGTTCAGGTTGCTTCAGTAATATAGATAAGTAATGTCTATTACTAAATCCAACTTACAAGTGTGCAGTTATATGTACTTGTGAAAAATCTACATACATAAGTTTCTGTCAAGATACTTTGTTACACATCAACGTCAGTGATATAGTTACTTATAAAGGAAATAAATATATCACAATTGTGTTACTGTTCATCCTTTATACGGAACTTGATGTTGGACTCTGTTCAGAAATCTCAAGAATACAGTTTTTAAAGAAAGAGAGCTCTTTATTCCAAAAGTAGAAGCTGAATAAGTTGAAGAAATAAATTTCAAGAATAAGATGAAGGTGACTTTTGGGAATAAGACATCTGCTTCAATAACAAATAATTCAAAGTGCTATGTTCTTAAGATATCATCACTACGTCAGTGCATATATGTCACCTTATAACTTGTTTAATGTGAAGAAGATACACATAATGGAATATTAGACAAACAAGCCAACACATTTCTTTCATCTTATCAACTAAAGGACTCACTTCAACGAAGGTGGCTGCACCGAGGAAAGATAAAGTTCAGCAAGAAGAACAAGATGCATTTTATTTTATTTTATTGGAATATGAAGATGCAAACTATTCACTAGTACATCCATTAGAAGATCACAATTGGGCACTGGGTATCCAGAAACACACAATGTTAGCATTTCAACAGCATCTCACTGGCACAATGATATGGGATTTCTGGACAGGCAGCTCCACAGCACCAGGCACCACTGAACAGGGATGGAGAATAAAATAATGCCAATATAATTCATTCTGCCAAACTTGTGTTAATGAATAGGTCATGCATAATAATAATAAGTTCAACGTCATGTAACCAACTAACCATCACACTCAGTGATGTGGATGTAGAGATGCTAAGGGTGAGAGCGATGAACCCAATGTGTGGACCATCAAGGTGTGCACCAAACACTTTAAAGGCCTCAAGGGTCGTATTTTTCCTCATTAATAAGCAAATGTAATGTATAAATAATTGGTCATCGTGATAGGCTCCTACAGACAAATATCATAATGGCCAGCATAACATTTGCCTTCAGACTAGGAATAATCAATGTTCAGGGCCCAAAATTCCAGTCGGGACTCACTATTCAGCAATTGGCACCAGTTTTCCATGGCGGGAGTCGGAGCTACAATACCAGGCCAGAAGAGGTATTCTGTATTCTCAGATGAACTGCATATGATGATGGAAGATTAACCTAGAGAGAATGCAAAGGAAAAGGGTGATATAACAACCCAAACCATTAATAGAACCTGGCAAGATTCCTTGGCGAAATATGGCTTTTTTAACCTTTTTTTTTATATAAGCCTGGAGCCTTGATTCATTATTAGCTAGAGAATAACACCACAAGAAAGCTCCATTCATCCACCCAAAAAGGGAAGGAAAAAGGTCCATCGCATGTCAACTATGCACTAAATAGCGAAAATAGTTTAGATAGTGATCATTATCCATCACTTACGAGTGAAACGACAAAGACAAAGAAAGACACAATGAGTGTGGTTCTGTTTCTTTCAGAACTCAGAGAACACAGTCCCTCCCCCCCCCCCCCCCCCCCCCCAAAAAAAAAAAAAAAAAAAAAAAAAAGAGCATCAGCTCCATGGTTGGGCCCGTAGGTTGGTGCCAAATATGCCATGCACTCATGCAGTCAATGCTAAGGGGCCAACCAGCAAGTTGGTCGGTCGCAATGTACGATTGTATTTGAAACAAACAAAACGGAAACACATAGAAGGGATGTGTATTGAGTTCTGGGGTGCAATGGAACAATGTGTATTATCGCTAAGTTAGTGAATTCGGGTTTCTCAACGTAGTTAAGGCATTCGTTTTTATTCAATTTTTAGTCTACACAGAATAATGATCTAAACAAGGAAATCCTTTAAAGGTATTGAGCAAGATCTGTCTTTCTCGCGACCTATGTTTGCATTAATCACGTGTTTCATATGATTATATGACACTCCATTTGATGATTTCACTTCATTCAGTGCACATTAGCTGTTTCCCCTTGCCCCAGAAATTTTTAAACCATCTTTTGCTACCACCGTTGTTTCCTTGCTTGTAGTGAACTTTCTTGCAGTGACATTTTATTAGCTAATATCTGTAACAATTCGCAGGTAGTGTCAATTTTGACTTTGATCTTTCTTCCCTTTGTATTGGTTGCAACCAATACCCAGCACCTCACTGTACATTTCCAATGCACCAGAAAGAAACAGAAGAGCAGGATTGACAAGAAACACAAGCTAGAGCCACATGGGCAAATGTATCCTAACATGGTGTCTCACCTTTCATAACTAAAGACGCTAGCATCTATGTATTTTTAATCACTCGCTTTTTTAGTCTAAATAGAGTATAGACTACAATGTGCCCTACATTGTGAAAATTGCTAATAAATTCAAACTCTTTTGTCCATCAAAGTGCTGCAAGTGTAGTTTAGGGGTGTGACATGGCTGCCCTAAATTCTCTGCCATTTGTGATCGACAATTTCTGGTACCACATTAGCTAGTCAAGGAACTTCCATGATGCAAAAGCACGCATTAAGTATGTCCACTGTCCAGCAAGATAGCTGTAGTGGTCCCCCAACATTAACTCTATCCTTTGCTTCAATCCTATTCAAATAAATCAGTGATGTCATCGTAATTAAGATTGGAAAGCATAACGCATTTACTCACTTTGATGCTGATCTTTTCATATACTAGATCTGCCTAATATGGTGTAAATTCATGTACATGCCACAACTGATTGAAAATGTGTGACAAGGGCAAGGTGCAAAATGTTGATGAAGTTGTAAAAAGAAACTGTGCAGGGAAATACAAGTTGCTGGACAGAAAGCTATTGACGTAATGTTGCAATAGTCGTAAAGAATGCTATATCATACCAGTTAATCCTTTGAATCTTTTTTCACACAATCAGTGATTCGGTGCACTCAAACTATGACAAGAAATGAGTTTTCCTTTTCCAAATCACGTGAACAGATACAAGCTCTCATGCATCAAGTATGCAGGGAGAAAAGAAACACAGAAATAAAAAGAATCAAACATTCACAGTGGTGTGAATCAGATGGCAAAAAGATCTACTAATTTTTCATTATAGTTACTTCTTATCAAGCTGTCATCTTATTACATTCAGTGCGTCAACTTTTGCTAGCAATGATCTATCGACAATTATCAACCAATATTAGACCTTTGGTAAGGACAACTAGAGTGTAAGATCCAACATGCGCCTTTGAGTAGGGCTAAGTACCAAAGGTCCACAGCACAATGGTCCAGGCGTATATTTATTCAGGTCTTGATGATTTATTTGTTCTTATGGAGTTGAACTACCATTGATCCAAAATCAAGCAACGCTGAGAGAGTTTTTCAGTAGTTTTAGCATTCAATTTTGAATTAAAATGTTCCTATAATCAGATTACTAAATGAAATCACTCTCTCTAAGAGGTTTATTTAGACATTAAGTACTACACTCATTAGTTGTGAACAATCCTGGCTAAAAAACAATTCTATGGATGGAAACAGGAAACTTGGTTAGCCAACATTGAAAAAGATTACAAAGTTAATCGATGTCTACTAAAAATCATTTGAGGATACAAAAAACAGAGATATGCATAAAAAAATGGAAATGCAGCACAGAAAATTGCATAAACATGCTGGAGAGCTCTTATTTCAGAAGCCAATAATTTTACCAAACTAATGTTGACATAGATAGTGACAGAAGAAACTGAGCAGACCAGAAAGCCATTAATATAAGAACTAAACTGAACAACAAGATCATGAGAAGAGCAACTTATACCATTTCTCTAAGTCAATTGTATCATCTGTGTCTGGTTTACATATTGTTGAATTTACACTTATTGTGTCTTCTTTATAATTCCTTCATGAATTGATCCCAGGCTTCTCGCACTGGAGGGTGCAGAATCATTTGTTGGCCCGCTTTGGGTCAGCACATACGTGAAGATTTCAGGAGAAATATGATCTAGAGGTAGTTGAATTATCCTTAGATAGCTGGATCTTTAGATGTATTTCTTTCTCAAACAGATTTCACATCGATTACTGAATAGCAAAGGCAGTTCCCAGATAAAAACAAGAAGTATCATATTTAACTTCCAAAAAGATTAACAGCAACTCCTTCGCACATCCTGGTCACGGATGGGACATAGAACACAATTTTCTCTTCCTCTCCTTACCAATAGAGACACTGCTTGTGTATTTTGAATTTGCAAGTTCCCGGGGTATTGGAGCTCCTGCAGTCTTAAGAAACTGAACAAGGTCTTTGAAAAGTCTCCTATCCTCATCGTTCACAAAGACAATAGACATACCCTCGTCTCCCATCCGAGATGCCCTTCCAACTTGGTGAACATATTCATCAATGGAATTTGGCATGTCAAACAATATCACTTGACGAACTTTCACGAGATCCATTCCACGCCCCAAGACCCCAGTAGAAACAATTACAGATGCTTCTCCTGTCAAAAACTTTCTCAAACTCTCTCTTCTCTCATTCATTGTCTTCTCGCCATGGATAGAAACCACCTCCAATCCAGTAGCAACAGTAATTGCTTCAGACAAGAGATCAGCACCAACTCTGGAACTCACAAATACAATAGTTGGAGGTTTAAAGTGCTGCTTACTTTTCATTATCTCAAAAAGCTTCTGCTTCTTCTGTTTAGACCCCACCCAAATAACCACTTGTTTAACTGATTTGTTAGGCCTGCTTGGCCTCCCACAAGAGACTTGTACTACATTCTTAGCCAGTGAATTAGACATCTTCTCAACTTCAGAATGCAATGTTGCTGAAAACATCATAACCTGGGGGTCTGAAAGTGCCCGAAAAATCTGCAAGGCCTGATCCCTGAATCCCCTCTCTAGCAAGCAGTCCACCTCATCCAAAACAAATAAAGACACATCACTAAGGTCAATGTCGTGTTTCATGAGAAGATCAATTAGCCTCCCAGGAGTACCAACGATTAACTCAACACCATTGTCAATTCTGTAAATTTGCTGCGCCAACGGATCTCCGCCAACAACTAGAGCAGTTTTGAAGGGCAAACCTTTTCCAAGCACTTTTGCTTGATCTTCAACTTGCAGGCACAGCTCTCTAGTTGGAGCAAGAACTATAGCCAATGGGCCTCGCTTCCCTGTATATTGTCGCGATCTTTTTCGTGAACAAAGTGCAATTATGGGAATTAGAAAAGAAGCTGTTTTCCCAGAACCAGTATCAGCAGAAACGAGTAAGCTTCTGTTACATATTGAGGCAGGGATGACTTGCATCTGCACTGGTGTAGGCATACAGTATCCTGCAGTCTCAAGATTGTGCACAAGCTTCTCAGGAAGACCACAGGAAGAGAAACACATGATTGGATCAGGAACAGCAACACCCTTCACAGTAATGTCAAGTTTACTTCTCAGCGCATTGATCCGGCTGGCAGCCAAAGTAGGTATATCAGGAAAGTTATTGTCTGTAATACAAAAGCTCTCATCACCAAAAGGAAGATTGACACGTTTTGCTGCTTTTATTGCTGGCTTCGTTTGAGCATCAAGCCTAGCAAGAAGAATTGTCTTGCATTCCACACTGCAGATGTCATCATCAGTCTGATCACATATATATTCGCCATATCGGCCACATACGACACAGTGAGGCTCCCCCGGAAGAGCTTCTCTCTGTTCAAAACATCTTTCCTTCACAGGTAAATCTGCAGATGTAACAATGCCAGGGCAAGGCACTTTAAAATCTCTGATTGCAATATATGAGGAATAAAGACGAAATTCTTTTAATATTAGGAAAAAGAACATCAGAGAAGTGTAGCCTGAGGGTGTATTCATTCAGTTATTAAGAGCTCGGGAATAGAAAAAGGGCTGTAACTATGTTTGCAGGAATCAAGGGAAATAACAAAATGGCCTCCAGATAATAAATTGAAAGTTAGCAAGATTGCAGGAATAACAGGCTCCATTACTCCCAATCACTTAACGTTAAGTCTAAAACAGTCTCTAGGATCATTAACTAAATATATTCTCTGAAACATAAATATTGTGCGTATCCTTGTTGACTGGCATAGAGATTTTTTTTCTAATGTTTCAGTGATAATAAGACCTTCTTAAATATGGGTCGGCCAACATATTTCAATTACCTTCCGGTTCGTTACATTTATCAGATGAAGAAAGCAAGTTATCAGCTGACTGATTCTCCCCATGCTCCATTCGGTCCAGGAAGGAAGCGCCAGAAAACTGCACAGAAGAAAGCGAAGGGGAAATAAAAAGCTTGAACAACTTGAATCTAGAAAAGGCTCTTAGCACCTAAACCAACCGAAGTTTGTACTGAATGCCTAAAACATTTCTAGCACCTTAATCAACATATGGGAGTCTTATTTTGAAAACCTTAATGAGGCATTCCAAGTCATAGGTTTCGGGTGGTATATCTGTTCTGTTTCTAGTAGAACACGGATTCAAGGTAAAGCACAGTCGTTACCCGCAACTCGCTGCTCGCCGTAGACCACGCTCGGTGGCAGGTGCGATTCCAAGGGACCCAACAACCAAGACCCTGCCGCACTGGACACGGCCTTCTCCACCGACGGGACGCGTAATGACCTAGGGTTTGGAATCAGGGGCGATGAGAGGGCACACAGGACCGGATACGCCTACGTCTGGTGCGCTCAGCTAGGCTTCGGGTTTGGGCAGGGCCCCGGAGCATGAGGCGGTTGCCGGCGGCGAGCGAGGTGTACGACGGAGCAATGCGACGGCCGGAGCAGAGATGCGTGCGGACGTGCAGCGTGGGGACGGAAACCTGTGGACACTGGACAGGTTACGAGTTGGGCCTGTTTGCCTTCGAGCTTTTCTTTTTTTCTTTTTTCTTTTTTTTTGAGATACATTGCCTTCGAGCTTATGGACTGGACTGCTTGGGCACAAATGGACCTATTTAGCTCAAATGGGCCTAACTCGCGGCATTGGAAGAGTCCATACTGGGTTGGACCTCAAAGTTTTTCTGTGACCTATTTCTCTCTGATTTTTTTTAAATGTCGTTAAGAAGAATCATAGTTCGAATTTGAATTAAAAAGCTTTGTATGCACATAAAAAAAAAGATCAAAGGAGGTAACATGCTTCTTTACAAACCGGAGGCAGCACATGTCATGTTCATGTTGATCTTACTGGGCGGAAGGGGATCCCCAGTGAGGCGCTAAAGACCCTCCCCTGCCTTACCCCGGCGTCGGCTTCAACTAACAGAGAAGAAAAAGAGGGCAAACGTAGCATTTAGATTCAAAAATGAGGTTGAAATTTGCAAACACTCAAACAAAATGCCTGTTTTCTGAATTGGCGTTGAAAAAAAAAAAGAAGGCAGTGTTCCAATTCCCCCAAACCGTTTTAAGCCAGCGCCTATTTTTGTCAAATATGTAGTGCACCTGACCAGGGTACCGCGGTATGTGTTGATTTTGCACATATTGAAATATATTTCGGTGACTGTATTTCAAAAATAATGCCAAGACTCGAGATTTCCGGCAGCAAGTGTACCGGCCGGTCTGTTCCCATTATATACGCTCTTCTTGTATCAATGGTAATGTCTCCACCACATAAAAGTTCATATGATATGATTTGTTTTTCAAAGTGGATTGGGGCCATCCTCCATCCACCGGCGACCGCCTTGAACCCTCACCGCCATTGGAACATCGTCTGTTGTAAACTAAGATGTTACTAGATTGAACTAGTTGACATTGGCACGCCCTCGATCGCCCATCGCTGCATGTCGAAATTATCACTTGGTGTTTTTTTTTTTTGAGACATTATCACTTGGTGTTTTCAAGAAGACATGGACACCTCAGCTCAGAGAGACATTATCGCCTCCAACTACCGCATCTACCGTTATAAAGGCCAACCTCTAGTGTTGCTGTCACAAGTAGGTACGTAGTACATCGAAAGTCCTTTTGCTCTTGGACATGCTCCCAGTCAGCCTCTGCGAGATGTCTACAACAATTGATTTGTTTCGCATGTGGGTGGTCTTAGAGAGACAATTACGCCGATATACAAATTCGAACATCATGTGTACCAATATAAGATGCTCCAAATACATTTGCATATCTTAGTCTTCATAATAGAATGATAATTACTTGGCATTTATATATTATGTCACCCCTCACCCCTAAATTGTTTGTGTAAGATTACAAAAGGATTTTCCGATCAAACCCTAGCCGGCACCCGCCACCCCCTAGGGCAACACGGGTGCCAATTCCACTCCCCAACCTCTACCTCTCCATCTCCCTCTCCCCACTAGGTTGTCGTCGGAGCCCTAGCTACGAACAACCCATGTAACGGGCGAGGACGGTGACAACAGGGTCTTCGGCTGCGACGTCTTCCTCCCCCCCCCCCCCTCCCCCCCCCCCCCCCCCCTCCCCACCACCACCACTTCAATGGAGAAAATGATCACAAGTGAGGCCTCCATCTGCAACACCAATTAAGTTAGTTGTGTTGGGCATATGATGTCCTAGTTTTCATCAGTTTCATTCCGCAGCTCGCGATGGCGTGTTGGGCGGGCGTCTCGGCGCTCCGCAAGCACGACAACATTCTGCAAGTCGGTGGTTGGTATTAGATCCAATCGAGCCATCTTTTGTGATGAGTGGATGCGTTGTTTGGACTGCCCTGTGCACAGCCTCATCACGATGGTGCATTGTGTTAATTTTGTCGTTGTGCAGTCTGTTGGCGCTTACTCGGCAAGGTGGAGGCAGATTGATGCATGATTAGACGTGGATGTGCTCTCCATGGTGGCCATTGCCCTGACTGACTGCTATCGGGTTCATGGTCGTCATCGACAGTTCACATGGCGTGCGAGTCGGTTGGCTCAGATTAAAAGGTAAAAGCCTAGTCTTGCTGGTGCTAACAGCGATGACGCCCTCGGACGCCATACACCTCCATGTAGGCGTTGTCATAGAACCCGCCTCCGCGAGTGAATTTCTGGGTGAAAACCTAGGGCATGTTTGGCTCAGCTTTCTCAAATGGCTTGTTCATAGCTTATTCATATTACTACAGTAAAATCACTGTTGCTACAGTGAAAACTGAAAAAAGGCACCCCGAATGCTGCTTATTGTGGCTTCTTCTGGCAGTGAACAGTGAAATCACACCCTTAAGCCGGTGGAAGAAGCTCCACCAAACACACCCTTAACTTCCGTCTCAGTTGGGTGTCGATGTCATCTTTGATGTTGCCCCCTCCATGGAGGCGTCGCCTTAGATATTCTATCCGCTTATCGATCCTCTATAGTCATGATCTCATGCGACTATGGCAAATCTTTATTGGTGGCGGTTTGAGTGGTCTTGCTTCAATCAAGATATGTTGTTCCTCAATGGACTGACATATGCTCGAATGGTCCTATACCTGTCGTGCCGAAAGAATGGACATAGGAGTCAACCTTGCTAAAAAACACAACACCGAAGACAATAAAAGATGCATATAAGAGTTGTTTTCTTCGTATTGTTTGATTTGTTCCATCAGTGTTGTAGATTGCAACTATAACTTCTACGAGAGCCAAGGACGAGTTTAATGCAATCTCCATGCTATTCAAAAACCTTAGGTCATCTAAATGACATAATTATGCTTTAGTTTGGAAACTTGCATAAAAGGAGAACTAAAAAGTTTGACAATAGTTGCGTAGGACATGTAAAGATAATCATCAGCATGGTGATGGTGCAGCACCGCCGATGTTTATACTAACAGATTATTATGTCATTCAGTTGTCACACTTGAGAAAGTTCGCTGAGATTGCTTCAAGGAAAAAAAAAAGTTCGCTGAGAAACATTTTAGCATCGGCAGTGCTGCACCAAGCTGATAGCAGCCATGCACTGATAGCAGCCATGAATTTTCGTTTCCATCTCCGAAATTAGAATTTCCTGTGTAAATTGAAACTCTACCGTTTAAGTCCAGTCTCAGGCCTCCTTTGGAACACAGGATAAGAAAAACGTAGGAATAGGATAGGAATGCATATGCAAAACATAGGAATAGAAAACACAGAAATTTTGTAGAGATGAGCATTTGGTTGGGCAGCTGGAAAACATAGGAATTTTATAGAAATGATTATGTTAATCTTGTCTTTATTACTTTCTTAACCAATTCACCCATTCACTTCAATTCTCTTCCATTCAAAACGTTAACGGCAGTTGCCTTTGTTACAGCCACCGACAGACATGGCCCATTTGCGTATCTCATATTTTGTCGGTGATACAGTAGGCACAAGGATAATCACACTTGTCATTAACCACCTATGCAATCATATTAGTATATCAAACTGACAAGCAAAGCAATAATCGGTAAGTCAACCAAACCATGGGTCCTCTCGTCAGTGTAAGCTTATGTGATCCACTCGTGTACTCGTAATGTACTTGTTTCTGCAAGTTCTTCTCCATTCGTCAGAGACAACAGCCAGCAGCCCGCGCATCGTTCAGCTCTGCTCTGGTGCGACGGCGAGCTCGCGTGATAAAGGAGTTCAAGCGGTAGGGCGAGCTCGTGCAGGACAGGCTCGGTGCAGCGGCGAGTTGCAGCTGCAGTTGCGCGGGGCGAGAGTTACGGCGGCGGCGAGCTTGCCCGGCATAGCGCGGGCGAGCTAGTGCGAGTCGTTGCTCGGCCGAGTCCGGCAGCGGCAAGCTCGAGCCGCGGAGGCGCTGGTGTGGGAGGTCGCGGGCAAAAACTGCTGCAGTTCGTTCGTTGATTCGCGATAATCAGTTGTTGATTCTCCTCGTTCCTACGCGAAGGAGTGAAAAAAGAGGTCTGAGCAGATGCTAGGAATCCTGCGTTTTTCCTCTGAAATGAGCACCATAGGAATTTTTCCTTTACTTTTCCTATGCTTCATTCCTACGTTCTAAAGGCATCTACAGTATCAATTCCTAAGGAAACTAGAATCCTACACTTTTCCTATGAATTTCCTTTGATCATGGCTGGGCAATTATTGATGGTACTGGTACCGGTGTGTGGGGGAATAGTAGAGGGTAGGCAGGCCGAAGAACAGGGGATTTCAGCCTGTTTGTTTCGCTGCAGCTGCGGCTGCGGCTGTAGAAAAATAACTGTGAACACTGTAGCTGCTGCTAAAAATACTGTAACTGTTGCTAAAGAAATAACTACGAACACTGTAGCTGCTGCAAAGCAGCTGCTGCAAAACAGCGAGAGGAACACGCATTATGAACGAGAAACGAGAGACAATTGACAGATGAGAGACAGTGAGAGCAGAGAGAGGGAGAAGTAGCTTTCTCAAGAAATAAAGGTTGCTGGTGGCTACTAATGGCACAGGCTGGACGGAAGAGTGGAGTAGGTGTCAAGTGTCAACAGTTGCCGCGCCTTGTCCTCACTTCCCGCTTGCTTTGCTCTGCTTCCCGCTTATATCTATCACTGATTCACTCGGGATTAGCCAAGGAGCAGACCCACAACGCCGGAGACGACGACCCCAGCTGGCGAGCTCGACTTGGATCCAGACCCTGATCCGGAGGAGTCGCTGCCGTCGACGTACGGGCGCCGAGGTACCCGCAGTGGTGATTTTTTGTGTTGGAGTACTAGGAGAGATGCGCCGTGGTTTTTCTTTTTCCCTGTTCATGTTGATTAGAGCTAGGCAGCTAGCGAGGCTTAATCTGTTTTCCCCTTATCAGACGGTTGCAGGTGGAGATCCGTAGCTCGGCAGCCATGGCGGAAGCAGTAGCGGGGCTGCTCACGTCCGCTGTCCTGAAGGTTGCGGGAGAAAAGGTCAGCTCCGCCATCCGGGAACAGGCCAACTTGGCGTGGAACTTCAGCGACGACCTGGACGACATGCAGGATACGATGGTGTCCGTGGCAGCTGTGCTCAAGGACGCCGAGAAGCAGTCCGTCAGGAATGAGTCGGTGCGTGTGTGGCTCAAGCGGCTCAAGCACGCCGCCTTGGACATCTCCTCCGACATGATGGACGACTACCAAGATACTGCGGGTACACAAGCCACCGGCAAGGTGCGTGCGTGAACTCGTAGTATATTTCTGTAGAAAGACCGGCCGGCGTACTCGCATCTGACAGCTTATAAAGATCAAGCAAAATTAAATCAATACTACTAATAAATCAAGTTCATAGGAACAAAATAATAAGAACTTCTAAGACCAGCTACAACAGAAGTTTTGATGCAGTCCATACTCCATAGATCCAGATTTGTTCACACACCTCTCTTTCAAATCGTGAGTTGGGATATGGTAGTAGTACTATTTGAATTATTGTAATTGGGTTCAATGTTATATCTCCTTACTTAGCAAAATTAGCATAGTTTCCAACTGAAACATAAATGAAATTGTTGCAGATACCGGGAGTGCTCTCTTGTCTTCCAGCCGCACGCAAGAAAATGGTCCTGGCTAATAAGATGAAGAATATGAGAGAAAAACTCAGAAAAATTAACGAGGAACGCCAACGCTTTACTTTCACAGAGAACGCTGCTGCTAGTCAGGAGCAGCAGCAATATGATGAGCGCGAAACCACATCATTCGTGAATGAAGCAAAAATCTTAGGGAGGGAGGGAGAAAAGAAGGAAATCACAGACCTAATTCTATCTGCCAGTCACAGTAATGACGGAACTATGATTCTCCCTATTTATGGCCTTGGAGGTATGGGGAAGAGTACCTTGGCAGGACTTGTTTACAAGGACACTCAATTCAAACAGTATGCTCATCGGGTATGGGTTTATGTTTCCCAGAAGTTTGATTTGAAGAAAATAGGAAGATCAATAATTTCACAGCTACCAAAAGATGAAGATGGAGCTCTACAAAATACAGATGAATTGGAAATGATATACCGGTCCCTAGATAATTTGTTTCGTGGCAAAAAGGTTCTGATTGTTTTAGATGACATATGGCAGGAAGATGCCTCGGAGTTGGATAAACTGAAAACTATGCTCCACGTGGGCAGGAATGACAGCATGGTCGATGTCATTGCAACCACGCGCAGCGAAGCCATAGCAAACAAATTTTGCACCAATAAAACATACAAGCTACAACCTTTAAGGGATGATTTATGCTGGGAAATAATAAAGATATCCAGTGGATTTGAAGGTAAAAGCAACAAAGAAAATCTGGCGGAGATAGGATTGGCTATTGCAAAGAAATGTGGGGGCGTGGCATTAGCAGCTCAAGCACTTGGATACATGCTAAAATCTGAAGATCTGAATGGGTGGTCAAAAATGAACAACAGTGATATCTGGAACGAGCCCTATGGAGTTGATAATTCAGAACATATGAGAGTGCTTCCCTCCTTGAAGTTAAGTTATGAACGGATGCTACCAATGCTAAGGTTATGCTTTTCATATTGTGCCGTATTCCCAAAAGGCCATGATATCCATGAAGATGAATTGATTCACCAATGGGTGGCTCTTGATTTCATTAAGGAGCCATCTGAAGGCAAGAAATACATTAAGCAACTTTTGGGAATGTCCTTCCTTCAACATTCGAAGTTGGCATCAGTAAGACACTATATCACTGCAAATTACACTTTTCCCCATTAAGGTTACCAGTTTGCAAGCGTGTATTTTACATAAGTCAGTTCATACAAGCATGCATAGCATATTTATATCATTATGTGGTAGATAAACATTAGGAAGTTCTGAAATTTATTCCCTTATATACTTGTAGTTGTGTAAAAAGAATAGGAAAAATTGTCATGGGCTCCCTTTAACTATCTGTTTCAGTTTATATATTAAAATGTCTTAAGTGAAATGCACCAGCACCCCTCGAACTTGACCCGAGTTCTCATATAAAGAGAGAAAGGAAGAACTGCCTTGAGGACATCATGATGCCACATGGGCATTAGATTCCAAGTTGGTTCAGTTAGGCGTCTAGATGGAAATCTGGCTCAGGATGAGAACAATTAGCAAGTTTTTGGACCTAGAAATCAAGTTTTGTTAGTACCGGGACCTAGATGAGAACTCGGGACAAGTTCAAGGACCGTTGTTGCATTTCACTCAAATGTTTTCTACAAAAGGATTATTTATATGCATATGTAAATAAGACGTCTTTTTTTCTTTTTTTTTTTTGCATAAAACGGCACCTAAGTTCATATCTCTAACTCATGAAATTATTCCAGATTTCTGGGAACCATGTGGTGCGGTACACCATGCACGACCTAGTGCATGACCTGTCAAGGTTAGTCATAGGTGATGAACTAATTATCTTTGATGCTGCAATGAAGAGCAATACAAGTGAGCAGAAATACTGTCAATATGTGTTTCTCACAAATTATGATGGGCAAAAAAATCTGTCAAATATTGTGCCCAATAAAGTCAGGGCACTTCATTTTTCAAGTAGTAGCAAACTGGGCCTCCATGATGGTTCAATGTTTTCATTTGCAAAGTGCTTGCGTGTTTTGGATTTCAGCGAGTGCTCCGGTATATTGTTGCCAGCCTCGATTGGCCAACTGAAGCAATTGAAGTGTCTTATTGCGCCAAAAATTCAACAGGAGAGCTTGCCAAAGTCAATTGCTAAATTATCAAAATTGCAGTACCTAAACCTGCATGGATCTTCTCAAATTTGTGCGTTACCTGAATCAATTGGAAAACTGGGTTGTCTGATACATCTTGATTTGTCAGGTTGTTCTGGTATGTCAGTGCTGCCCGAATCATTTGGATCTTTAAAAACAATGGTGCATCTTGACATGTCTGGTTGCTCTCTGATAAGAGAACTGCCAGGTTCGCTTGGTAATCTCACAAGTTTGCAGCATCTCGATTTATCTAAATGCCCTAATCTCAATAAAATGCCTGAATCAATTGGAGAACTCGGTTGTCTGATACATCTTGATTTGTCAGGTTGTTCTGGTATGTCAGTACTGCCGGTATCATTAGGTGAATTAAAATCAATGGTGCATCTTAACATGTCTGGTTGCTCTCTGATAAGAGAACTGCCAGGTTCACTTGGTAATCTCACAAGTTTGCAGCATCTCGATTTATCTCGCTGCTCCAATCTCAAAGAAATACCTGAATCTTTATGTAGCCTCACACAACTCCGACATCTGAACCTATCATATTGTAGTAAAATTGAACGTATACCAGAAGCTGTAGGCAGCCTCTTTAATCTGCAGTATATAGGCATGTCATTTTGTCGGCAAATCCATGAGCTGCCAGAGTCATTTACTGATCTCCGAAATTTGTTGCATCTGAATTTGGCTGGCTACAGTTTTTTGAAAGGGCTACAGCGAGCTTTGCGTGGTCTCACTGGGCTTCAGTATTTAGATATGTCACTAGATAGATATGAAGATGGTTATCTGCATGATGCCATGAGAAATCTCACCAATCTCAAGTATTTGCGCTTTCGTGCTGGGATTGAAAAAAGTAGTTGCTGTGTTGATTTTATTGGTACCCTTACCAACCTGGAGCATCTGAACATGTCACACAATATACGGCTTGAGTATCTACCAGAAAGCATTGGTAACCTCAAAAGGTTGCATACATTGGATCTCTCACACTGCAGGCGCCTAAAGTCCCTGCCAGATAGTATAAGTGCACTTACACTGAAGTCTTTATTAATTGAAGGGTGCTCAGGTGAACTGATTCATGAAGCCAATTCTCGGTTTCACTATTCACTAACATTACCATTCTTCAATGTTCGAGCCGATGATGTCAGTGCTTGCAGCAATCTTCATCTCCTCAAGGATGCAAATGTACCTGAGTTAACAGTACACTCTCTTGAAAATGTAAGGTTTTTGGAAGAAGCACATAAAGTTAAATTGCTGGACAAAAATAACCTTTAAAGGTTGACATTGGATTGGACCTTGGGTGCTGATCGATTTCTGGATGACAAGGATTTGTTGGGACATCTAGAGCCACCAAGAGGTCTGAAGGACTTGAATCTGTATGGTTATAGCAGTCCAAGCTTTCCTAGCTGGCTCATGAGTATTTCTCATCATCTCCCGAATCTTGTTTCTATTAAGCTGGTTAATCTGCTCACATGTAGCAACCTGCCAGCACTTGGACAGTTGCCAAACCTAAAAGAGCTGTCACTCGAGTATTGTCCCCGCGTCACAAAAATCGACAAGAGTTTCTGTGGTGGTAAAGGAGCATTTCGTCGATTGTCAGATTTCTTGTTGTCTAACATGGAAGGGTTGGAGGAGTGGAGCACAACATACTCTGTTGAGGATGCTGTGGAGGAATTCATGTTCCCAGTTCTAGACAAACTATGTGTAATTCGTTGCCCACGATTGAGGTTGAAACCATGCCCACCAATATTCCGTGAGTGTAAAATAATGAGTAGCGACCAAGTTATATCTTCATTGGATGAGGTCAGCAAAATCGGCCATCTCACCCCCTCTACTTCAAGCACCAAGTTAGCGATCATGGTCAGCAATGTCGAGGATTTGAGTCTGTTTGACCACTTCCGTTCCCTTCAAGTATTGGGTATCCATGCGTGTCATAAACTGGCGAGCTTGCCGGAGAGCATTCGGCATCTCGAGTCCCTTCAATCGCTGACATTGTGGGATTTAAGCATCTCAGCGCTTCCAGAATGGCTGGGCGACCTCTCTTCTCTCGAAAGGCTCACCATCTACAGTTGTGAAAGCATCAAGTCCTTGCCTCCAAGCATACAGAAACTCACCAAGCTCCAGGAGCTACGTATCTGGAATAACCAAGAGCTAAAGTGTCACGCCCGGCCCTGTTGGCGTGCCAGATATGCTACAGGCTGGCGATCACCAGGCGGGAATTGGAGGAAACGTCTTGGCGCGTGATGGCGGGAGCGGCCCAGAGGAAGCAGTCGAACCAGCCCAGCCCGGCCCACAGGTGTCGGCTATATAGAGTAGGAAAGAGAGCCTTGCACGGCAGCTATCGTTTTGTAACAGAACTCTGCTTCTAAATCCCTCTGCTTCTCTTCCTACCTCGATTGCTTCTCTTCTACCCCAAGTTGCTGTACTATCAATTCTCGGATCTAGTTACCCAAATCAATATAGTAGCACCAAACTATCCCAATCCGATTTGTGTTCTTCGATTGCTTGTTGGTTTTTATCTGGATTGCTGTTCTTCTCTGAATTTGCCTGTCAAGAGTTGCGGGTTGTTACATTGGTATCAGAGACATTCGATCGCTGGTGTGCTCGTATTCTCTCGGTTTATCCGTAAAATTCCCAGGGGAAGGTGGTGTTCACGCGAGTGATTCACCGTAAATCCGATACCTAGGGTTGGGTGAACTTGGAGGAGTCACCACGGCGGATCCATACAGGCCTGGTCCGCAAGCTCGTTTCCTCGTCACGGCCATGGCGGACGCGCAGCAGTCGGTCCTCGACGCAATCACCAAGCTCACCGACAAGATGGACAAGCTGGATAAGAAGGTGGATGTGATGGGAAGTGAAGTCACGAAGGTGAAGACACAGGCGGAACTGTCCATGAAGTCGGTGGCTCTCCTGCAGCAAGAGCAGGTGCAGACACTGAAGACCCTGAAGAACCTGACGGGTGCTCCAGGCATTTCGACCGAGGGGATCCTCAACTCTCCCCCGTCGACAGAGACGAACTCCGTTTCTTCGACACCACCGGCTACTCCTACATGCACCAAGGTGATAGACCCACCCCCTCCTCACCCGCAATTTGGCTTGCACCCTGGAGTTGTTCATGTGGAAGTGGATAGAACTGATTACTCTGCTCGTCGGAATTGGATGCCTAAGATGGATTTTCCTAGATTTGATGGAACTGATGTGCGCATTTGGTTAGATAAATGTGAAGCTTACTTTGAAATGTACCAGATCCCTACCAGTTTTAGAGTTATGGCAGCCTCTATTCACATGGTAGATAGTGCTTCACACTGGTTTCAGACTTACAAACAGTCAGTAGATGTACTCCTTTGGGATCATTTTTCTGCTGCTGTTATTGGTGAGTTTGATGTGAATGTGCACAAGCTAAAAGCTATGGAACTGCTTGCTCTTCGTCAGCATACTAGTGTGGATGAGTACAGAAAGGCCTTTGAGCAACTGCTTTATCATATTAAGCTGTATGACAAACATGTCAGTGAAACAATCATGGTCTCTCAATTTCTGTTGGGACTCAAATCTGAATTAAGGGATGTTGTTGAAATTCAATTACCAACTACTGTTGCTCAAGCTGCTACACTGGCTATTATTCAAGAGCATCTGCTCGAGAAGAAAAAGCATTCCAAGAATTACACTAAATCCGGTACCTCATCTTTCAAAGACAGTAAGTCAAACTTTAGCTCTTCTGATTTGTGGAAGGCTAAACAGCTGAAAGAGTTCAGGAGGTTGAATCATCTGTGCTATAAATGTGGTGATAAATATGTGCCTGGTCACCAATGTGCAGTCACTAATCCTGGTCAGCTGAATGCTCTCTGGAGTATTACTTGTGATGGTGGTGGTTTTCTTTCTGATGAGATTCTTGATGTCTTGGAGTCATCTTATTCTGAAGATGCAGAATGTTATATGTCCTTTGCAGCAATTTCTGGCAAGCCAACAAAGAAGGCTATTCAATTGAGAGCTCTGGTGCAGAATAAAGCTCTACTGATTCTTGTAGATTCGGGAAGTTCTCACACATTCCTGAATTCTTCTCTCTTGCAGCAACTGAATTATGCAACTACTGCTACTGCTCCAATGCAGGTCAAGGTGGCTAATGGTGCTATACTTACCTCTGACAGTGAGATAAATAATTTTGAATGGTGGATTCAAGGTCACACTTTCTCTTGTAATGCCAAGGTGTTAGATATTGGAGCTTATGACCTTGTGCTAGGCATGGACTGGCTTGAGCAGTTCAGCCCCATGACTTGTGAGTGGGCAGAGAAGTGGATTGAGTTTATGTACAAAGGCAAAAGAGTCAAACTACAAGGCCTCAAACCTGATATTCCTGATGCACTTCTAGAAATGTCTTGTGAGCAAGTTCTGAAATGCAGTCAGGGAAATGATTTATGGGCTGCTGTTCTAGTTGAACCAGTACCAGATAAAACTGTTGCTGTTGATAAGTACATGAAAGAAGGCATACCTGCTGATATCAAAGAACTAATATCTCAGTATGGGAAAATTTTTGAGCCACCATCATCTTTACCTCCCTCTAGAACATATGATCACTCAATCACCTTACTGCCAGATCAAGCTCCTATTAACTGCAGGCCTTACAGATACTCTCCTGAACAGAAAGATGAAATAGAAAGGCAAGTATCTGAGATGCTCAAGGCTGGTACAATTACACATAGTCTCAGTCCTTTTGCATCACCAGTCCTTCTTGTTAAGAAGAAAGATGGCTCATGGAGGTTCTGTGTGGACTATAGAAAACTGAACTCTATCACAGTCAAGAATAAGTTTCCAATGCCTGTGATTGATGAGTTTCTGGATGAAATAGCTGGAGCAAAATTTTTCTCAACTATTGATCTTGCATCTGGTTTTCACCAAATCCGAATGGTACCTTCTGATGAAGCTAAAACAGCTTTTAAAACTCATCATGGACTGTTCCAATTCAGAGTCATGCCTTTTGGTTTGACTAATGCACCAGCTACTTTTCAGTGCCTTATGAATGATATTTTTGGTCCACACATGAGGAAGTTTGTCCTGGTATTCATGGATGACATATTGGTTTTTAGTAAGTCTTTGGAAGAACACATTAAACATCTGCAAATTGTCTTTGAGACACTGCAAAATCACAACCTATTCATCAAGTTCAGTAAGTGTACTTTTGCACAACAAACCTTGTCATACTTAGGCCATATCATCTCTGACAAAGGTGTTTCTACTGATCCTTCCAAGACTTCTGCCATGCTAAACTGGCCCATGCCTCAGAATTTTACTGAGCTGAGAGGTTTTTTGGGACTCACTAACTATTATAGGAAATTTGTGCAGTCCTATGGTATTATTGCCAAACCACTAACCAATCTGCTACACCACAAGAAGTTTCAGTGGACAAATGATGCTCAGAAGGCTTTTGAACAACTGAAAACAGCCATGACTAGCACTCCAGTTTTGGCTTTTCCAGATTTCACTCAAGAATTTGTCATTGAAACTGATGCCTGTGATCTAGGGGTGGGTGCTGTACTCACACAGAATGGCCATCCTATTGCTTATTTTAGCAAAGCTCTTAGCATTCAGAATCAGAGACTTTCTACTTATGAGAAGGAATTTCTAGCCATCATGATGGCAGTGGATAAGTGGAGAAGTTATCTGCATAAGTGTCCTTTCACTATCAAGACTGACCACAAAAGTCTCTGTCATTTGCAAGATCAGACATTGTCTACTGAATTGCAGAAAAAGGCAATGTCTAAATTGGCTGGTTTACAATGCAGATTCCAGTACAAGAGAGGTCCTGAGAATAAGGCTGCTGATGCCCTTTCTAGGATTGGTCAGTACTTTGGAATCAAGGCAGTTTCTTCTTGCACTCCTGTCTGGGCTCAAGAAGTGATGAATTGTTATGCTACTGATCCTAAAGCTCAAGCATTACTGACCGAGCTGGCAATTGTCAACCCAAATGCTCAAGGTTATACTCTTACAGATGGTCTCATCAGGTACAAGAACAAGATATGGGTTGCTCAAAATGCAGCACTGCAAACAAAGTTGCTGAATGCTTTCCACTCTTCTGCAATGGGTGGTCACTCAGGAATTCAGGCAACTTACCAAAGGATCAGCAAAATTTTTCACTGGCATGGCCTCAAACAAGATGTGGACAATTTTGTCAAGCAATGTTTGATCTGTCAGCAAGCCAAGCATGAGCATGTTAAGACTCCTGGACTACTGCAGCCATTGCCTATTCCAGAGAGTTCTTGGAAAGACTTATCCATGGATTTTATTGAGGGCCTTCCTAAATCTGATGGTTATTCAGTCATCATGGTAATTGTTGATAGGCTGACTAAATACTCCCACTTTATACCGCTCAAGCATCCTTTCACAGCTCAATGTGTGGCCAATCTCTTTCTTCAAAATGTGGTCAAGCTACATGGGCTCCCAAAATCCATAGTTTCAGACAGAGACAAGATATTCACCAGTTCTTTCTGGCAGGAACTGTTTTCTCTGATGAAAATTGAGCTTAACTTCAGTTCTGCATACCATCCACAAACTGATGGACAGACTGAACGTGTGAATCAGTGCTTAGAAATGTATTTGAGGTGTGCTGTTCATGATGCTCCTAAACAGTGGGTTAAATGGTTGCCACTAGCTGAGCTCTGGTACAACACTTCTTTTCATTCAGCATTACAATGTACCCCATTCAAGGCCTTGTATGGAACTGATCCTTCTCCTGGACTATATCCTGAATTACATACTGCTGACAATGCAGCTGTGGTGGACACTTTGAAAGAGAGACATTTGTTTCTGGAATCATTGAAACAGAATCTTGTCAAGGCACAAACAAGAATGAAACACTATGCTGATGCTTCCAGAACTCCAAGAGTCTTTGCTGTTGGTGAACAAGTGTTACTCAAACTTCAGCCTTATGCACAAAATTCAGTTGTGAACAGACCATGTCCAAAGCTGTCCTACAAGTACTATGGCCCCTTCAAAGTGGTGGAGAAAATAGGAGCCGTTGCTTACAAGCTGGAGTTACCACCTGCAAGTCAAATTCACCCTGTGTTCCATGTATCACAGTTGAAGCCATTCACTGAAAATTACACACCAGTTTTCAGTGAGCTACCTCCTTCTGTCACTCTAGACATCTCTTCTGCAGCACCTCTGAAAATTGTGGAAAGGCGCCTGGTGAAGAAAGGAAATTCTGCTACTACCCAAGTACGGGTCACATGGGAGGGTCTTCCAGAATCAATGACCACCTGGGAAGATTACTACGTGTTGAAGTCACGGTTTCCATCTGCAGCAGTCTGGGGACAGCCTGCTTCTTCAGCGGGGAGCAGTGTCACGCCCGGCCCTGTTGGCGTGCCAGATATGCTACAGGCTGGCGATCACCAGGCGGGAATTGGAGGAAACGTCTTGGCGCGTGATGGCGGGAGCGGCCCAGAGGAAGCAGTCGAACCAGCCCAGCCCGGCCCACAGGTGTCGGCTATATAGAGTAGGAAAGAGAGCCTTGCACGGCAGCTATCGTTTTGTAACAGAACTCTGCTTCTAAATCCCTCTGCTTCTCTTCCTACCTCGATTGCTTCTCTTCTACCCCAAGTTGCTGTACTATCAATTCTCGGATCTAGTTACCCAAATCAATATAGTAGCACCAAACTATCCCAATCCGATTTGTGTTCTTCGATTGCTTGTTGGTTTTTATCTGGATTGCTGTTCTTCTCTGAATTTGCCTGTCAAGAGTTGCGGGTTGTTACATAAAGCAGTGGTGTGAGTCAGAAGAGAACAAGAAGAAGCTCGCTCACGTAAACGAGATAGTTAAGTTTGCTACTCCTAAACTTGGTTCTAGATCCATGAGGCTCCAATCACCTCCACCGCTTCCTCTAGCTCCTGCACGCTGTTCGATTACCATCTGTCCAACAGAATACGAACGACAGCTGATCACAACTCACTTTATCAACTCTGCAGGTTTATAAATACTGAGCGCTGTGACTACTGATTAGCTTAAGCAAGCATCACAAGTCATAGTACTCACCAGTCATCAGAGTAAAAGCATATCGTCACAATCAGCTCAATTTCACATGTTTGCTCTGCCGATGCGAACTAATTTGGAGTTGAAGGCAAAGTAAGACACTAAACTGAATCAAGATGTGCAGATTTCATTTTACACTGAATTAGATATGTGTGTGGCCGAGCTACCACCGGCGATCACTCGCTCGTAATGCTAGCTGGCTCTTCCAGAAGCTCTGTTCCATTCGGCACACTTTCGCCTTTTGTGAGCACAGGGAAGAAAACAAGATCCTTCAGACTAAACATTTGCTAGAACCAACTATAATTATTTGCGCATCTGCACCAACAGGCTGAACAGTCTCACATTTGTTTGTGCACATTTGAACATTTACGCTTACTGAATTGTACAATTGTACCGAGTTACCTTCTCCAGGGAGGAGAAAATTAGCGACCCTGCTCTGCTTCCTCTCTTCTCTTTTTCTAGAAGTGCTAGCAAGAAGCTCCAGTTTTCTTACTGAACATTTCAATGAACTGAATGAAGAGATGCAGATCTGCACTAAAATATTGAAAATTCGGATCGTCCGTGCATGCGGGCAGTCAACAAGAACTGGGAACTACTAGTAATCAAGAAGCATTTTCAAACTAGCTTGATGCTCTGCTCTGTTCGCTGCTCTGCTGCCTTATGCCAGAGAAATCAACAAGGATTTTCAGTGTAAAACATGTGCACTTACAAATGACTCAAGAATTGCAGGGTCTATTCGAACATCTGAACTGACTGACTCAAGGCACCTGCCTGCCCAGACACTTGGTCTGTTGTAAATAAATGTCAAGTATACTTCCTTTGCTGAAGATACCATGGGTTTCTTTTGGCAAGAAGCTCTTTCAGCCTGAACGTCTGCAACAAGCGACTAGTAGTAATTGTTTGCACCAACAAACTCAACCGGTTGCACAGCACATCTGAACATGGCTAGTATACAACGAAGCTGCAGGTCTGCATTTACACTAAATATTTGCACGGAGTCTGTATGTCTATGCAGTGCCGGTACTGCAAGTCTGTATGCACAAGCACACACAAGCTAGTGCAGCGCCCAGTGCACGTAGTAGTGCGGCACGGTCCAACTCGCAGACATACGCTGGCCTGGCCACATCTTCTTATCCTTCACCAGCAAGCTGGCCGACGTGGCCGTCGATGATCACCACCGTGTTCACCAGCAGCAGTTTGTCGAGGTATCGACCGCCGCGCCTAGCTGCTTCGTCTCAAAACTGAACGAACGAAGAAGCATAAGGCACGAGCTAGCCAGACCCAGAAGGCAACGACGCCAGCGATGAGGATGAGCATAAGGCAGGACAAGGCAACGGTCATCCAGGATAGCGGGAAGCCGACCCAGCACATATGCCGACATTGACGAGAGCCAAGGGCGCGCGCATCAGGAACAGGCGGCACAATTCATCGGTTGCTGCCATGCGTTGTGCCCTCCACGGCTCATCTGAGATGCGGCACAACTCACCGGTCATGCGCGTCATGCGTTGTGCTTGTGCCCTCCACGCACTGGCACATGGACAAGCAACCGGCAAAGGCTGCGACGTACACAATACAAGTCTGCACTTAGGCTCTGTAGAGGCCCATGTAGGAGATGTGGCCTGTGGCAAACACCAAATGTGAGAGCCCGTTTACGCCTCTGGACGCAAAGTATGCGAACTCTCTTCCTCTCTTTTGTTTTTCCTTTGGTTTATTTTACATTGAGTAAAGTGTGTCTTTAAACTTATTCAATTGTGTCACTTAGATCCTTGTACTTTTAAAATACATAATCAGCATTTTTAAACTTGTCTAATTGTATCACTCAGGTCCTGGGTCCAAACCTGACATGACATATTTGACACCAAATTAAGGGTTGTCCTTTTGGTATCAACATTATGTGTATTTTACACATGACTTTGTGAATCTTAAAATCAAGCCGACTCAATCTTTCGGAGGTGCTTATAGGGATAAGATGTGCATGCATGTGTGTTTATCGCAATGTGTACTCATACGTGTTTGTGAGTGATGTATATATGTATTGTGTTATTTCAAGGGAAAAAAAAAAGATTGCTAGAGTAGTGCTTTGGATGAATCAATCTATTATTTACCAATCTATCTTATTGGGATGACGAGGTTAGTGTTGCATTTTGCTGTGTCGTTTTCCAATCAGTAATAATAGGCTATTTGGACCACTCAATTTGCGTTCCTCAGGAATTTCAAACTTCGTTTTCTGTTTTTAATTTGTTGAGCATATGAGGCTTTAGCACTACGGACACATCTCGACAGATTTGATGCAAGATAGAACCAGACACGGTGCCGAACGGCCGAAGAACTATGGATGATGCCGCAACAGATGCTGGAGTTTCCGTGTGGAATGATCCGTTGGTCCAAAGGAGGACAGGAGGATCAAAGAGCATATCTGCTTGTGTCACCCCCGGTTCAAAGAAAATAACCGAATATAATCTACATGTATGCTAGGATCAGTTAACTATATATGTAATCGACAAATAGTAAAATATCATTATTACAAGCCAAGTAAACGTTAAATATTCGATACATAAGGACCCGTAGGTCTAAAAAAAATTACATATGCAGCAATAAAGCGAAGCGTGTCTTCCATCTCCACAGACGTTGTCCGGGGGAGCGCCAGCCTATTACAAAGCATCCGGATCAAAGTCGTAGTCGTTGTAGTCCGCTTCTCCTCCATCGTCTGAGCAGCAAGATATGACAAAAAAGGGGGGGGGGGGGGGAAACTCACGTGAGTACATAAAGTACTCAGCAAGTGTGGGAAAGAATGACATGTTGGCTATAAGCAAGAAAGGCTTGACTCGGGTTTACTGCACTATGCAAGACTACCAACATAGACTCAAAGCATCCTAATTACTAGGTGTCAACTCTCCAACACAACTGAACCGACAAGGGAAGGACTCATCGGATCCCAATCCGACTACCAACGAACCAGCCCGCCAAGCCCCCCATTAATCATGAATAAGTCCAGGCCGCTCTTAACCGTGAGCACGGCTGTCATGACAGTTTGTATCTCTGCAGAGTTCGCGCACGTTCCCCATGAGTCGTGTTTCCCGTTTTGCTTCACACTTCCAGGGTGTGCAGCCAGGGTCACACTACAAGGCCTTTCCAAGGCTCCTCTCAACCTGTAGACACCCGCTAAGGTTCCACCGCTAACAGCATATGGAGTCCATTTTACTTCCGCTGCAGAAGCCCCCTCTTGCGCCACGAAACAACCGGATGGTGTGTACAGAGAAGAAGAGGATATCCAAGTAATTAACCAGCCTGTACTCATATAGGTCTCATGGCTGCGCTGTTAAGCCATGTTACATACTCCATGAACCAGTCCTTAGAACCTATGGCAGGCACTAGCACAAACCGAACTCTCGTGCACGACGGCACCAAACCAAACATCCCATCCTGCCAAGGTTCCCTAATCTCCATGTCTCTAAAAGCAATTATCATCCCATGAATTAGGTTCAGTAGCCATTAGACAAATTAAGGTAACCTATGAACCAACCTGACAGCACTAGCAATAAGCTACCCAGACCTATGTATTACTCATCAACGGCTTCAAGGAATAATAAGGAAATGACTAGTAAACCATAATATGGGATTCCAATTTAAGACATGCATGCAAATTAAAAATCTAATCCTAAGATGGGTTCAGTATGGTCAACGGCACTTGCCTTGTTGCTGCTCAAATCCTCGAAATCCTGATCTTGGACGTTCAGTGGCTCCGACTCTTGAGTAGAATCTGTCCGCACAATCATTCCGACAAGCAAACAACAAACACACTGAGAAAACAGAACCAACAGCAGCAACATAGTGAAACAAACATACTGCAAGAAAGCCTACGTCATAACGGTCGCATAAGCGCAAAAATCGTCCAAATCGGAGTTCGTATGACAAAGATATAAGAAAATGAAGTAACATTGTTTTCCTGAAATTGCTACACTAGCGTCATGTACTCTGTTTCAGACAGAAAACAGAGTATCCGCAATGAGCTGACGAGCTACAGGGCTTAATATAGTTTATACAGGAAAGGGCCAACTGAGATTAAAAAGCATTGATCTTGTAAGCAATCAGGAAGGACATGTAAACTGGAGCAAGGCTAACTGATGAGATTGCATTGAAGGAAAATAGGAGCAGCTGGCCGCAGCTGACTGCTGCCTTGAGGATTCAGTATATTAGTATATTCAGAGAACAAGAGCTTACAGAATTCAGTATATTCAGAGAATATGGTATATTGTGCAATTGACATCAGGACTGAGGACATCAACAGAAGCTACCGTATTTTATACTAGAAACATAGTACGCTGGGTAACCAGATTAGCAATGAATAGGCATAAAAGTTCTATTCCTGCCGATCCTAGCCTACAGAAGATATCGCCGGAGACCAGCTACGGCAGAAACAACATGGCCATGACATCAAAGCTAAAAGATGATGCGCTTTCTTGTGCTATGGTCTGCGGAACTCGGTGAAAGGCACAGCAAACGAGTAAGAAGGGGCCTGCAGTTCCCACCTATGGCATCGAAACGTCAGGTAGCGTTTGGGGCGTTCTCGCGACAGTGACGGCTCTGGTCGTGCACACGAGGTTCGTCGAGGATCAGGCTGCAGCGTCAGAGGCGAGACACATCAGATCGTCAAGATGTCGTGGTCGTCCTGCAGTGCCGAGACGGCGATCAGCGGCTAGAAAGAGAACCACGAGTATGCGGCAACGGCGTAAGACGGCGCTACTCACCTATGCTCTAGGGAAACGTGTTTTCCTGGCAGCGAAGATGATGGTGTCGGGATCGTCAAGCTCCTTGTTGCCCTGCGATGGGAGAGGTTCGATCAGCAGGGACCCATGGCCCTTCACGGCGACGAAGCACGGCGCAGACTTACCCGGAGATGGCGGCTGCTGCAGTTTCCTCCGGGGAGAACAGAGAGCAAGGAGACGAAACACCACAGCAGGCAAGGAATTGATCAAGGTATGGAAAGAGAAGGAGCCGTTTCCATAGCAGGAGGACAGGCTCTAATTACAGAATCAATGGAGTTAATTAGCGGCAGCAAAAATCACGTCTGCACGTTACCATCATTGAGCCACGGCCTGAATGTCAGAGAGAGAATTGAGATAGCTGCTGGGAGTTTTGGTCTGAGTGTTCCACGTACACGTACTGCTATCGAGTTTAAATTCACTTTTCACACAATGCAAGCAGACAACATGATGCATGTTGAACCTAGACAAATTTTAGTTAAAGAAAAACAGAATTGTATTGATATTTGAATTATTTTACATTGTTCAAAATCCTGGGTGTTACAGCTTGCCCCATAAGCGTCAACTGGAATGTTCGCACGAGGATTTGCAAGGACTTGCTGGTAATAACCGACGGTCCCTTTCTTCCCGTCCCGTAGTCTGTGTTCACGGCCAGGTTCGTTCGGTCCTGATTGTTTGCTTCACGGATCAAAACACGGCTAGCTCCAACTGAAAAGCTTGCTACAAGAGATGGGAAAACCCAATGCAGAGTTGTGTTCTCTGCATGATCTTTTGTGCGTCCATCTTAGTGATAGGCTTGCCAGAAAGGCTACCACGGTTTAAATCCAAGCATACGCTTAGGCATAAACAATACAGCCTTCAAACCTAAATTCGATCAAACCTACTGCATGTATTCTTAGACAAACGTAGCTATAGGAAGTTTGAGGTACACGGTCATAAACTATCTCAAAATCTAGCGATGATATATACTCATCATAAAAATGTTTAACGTGTATGTACATGTGGCCGAGCATAGTTCATTTTCCGGGAAAAAAACAATATGAATGCCTCAAATATATTTTTTTGTGTGTGTGATGAACGGTAAATATGAATTATCCATCGTTTTATCGAGAAAATAACTATATGAGAGGCATAGTGTCTGTTAGGATGCCTCTCACAATCCATACACTCCTGTTGTGACACCATAAGAGCGTAGATCTATATCCATTAGGAACATAAATACGAAATTGCTCATCTTATGACGAAACTTTATAGTGGCGAAAGGTGAATCATAAGTTCTCATACTCATCATAGGCTAAAAGTGGAAAATAAGATTTGTGGTATCCCACTTGATACCGACAAACATATAAAATAGTCGAAATGGATATTCTTTCTGAAAGCAATAGATGTGACAAGTACAATACTAAAAGTTGACTCATTTGACTAAAGTCGCTGAAAAGATACTCGACAGCTTTACCTAACATTATCTTATGACGAGGTACGAAACGTGACAAAAACACACGAGATCTCGTGAGAAGTATTTCAAACGAGAGCCACCACTTCACTTTTAAGGAATCTCTTAGTGGGGTCCATTGACCTGTCCTTTTTAATCCACGCACCATCACTGTCTTGACAAGGAAGAACGTGAGTCTGAAGTCAGCGGGACTGAAGAGCTTGACTCGTGTGGGCCCACCATGCTGCGCCCCCGGCTCGCCGCGTGCCGGCGGCGCCCGGAGCCGCCGCAGAGGATCACCGGCCGGCGGGTCGCTTTGCTTGAACGCCTAGCTCGCTCCGTCCGTCGTGTCGACCGAGCCGTGTCTGGCGAATGGCGATCGAGAAGAGAGGAGTTCAAAGCCGTGGGGGCGAGTAGATTCTCTCGTGCTTGGAGACGACACGATCGGAGGGAAAGATGGGCACCGGCTGGCATATCCACTGGGATATTCGTTTCTCCAAACGGAATTATGCTTGGAATCTTCCCTGCGTTTGGCCCGTACTCCAAATTCATTCGCTTTGGAATCTGGCGACCTGGGCTTGTGTGTGGCTTCGTAATTTATGTCATGCGTACCCAGTGGCCAAGTGCCATGCATACGCTTGTCCCCGATTATTTTTTTTTCTAGTTTTGCTTTAACAAGCAAGCAGTTTTGAGCGTTTCACGTATCTGTAGCAGACTGGTGATCACGAACTAGCATTGCCTTTTATTTTTCGTTTTGACGAATAGAAGCAGCTTTTGACTTTGAAAATCTTATTTTTCTGAATTTGGCAATGTAACAAAATAAACTAAACCAATCAGAATAAAGTCAATGAATGCGTCGGTCATGTGAGGGGGTTCTTCTTGCAGGTATTTCTAAATCAACTTGCTTGATTGATTAGGAGCCCATCTGATAAGTTCAAAATTAATACATGACATCTGTTCGTGGTCCACCTGCGCAAGCAAACAATATAAATCGTGCATCGTTGTCAACAGTGATGTGCTAGGAGGAGGAGGAGGATACCTTGACACGATATTTCGCGATAATCTCCCAATGGGCTTAGCTGTGCTTTTCATAATAGGATATTCCGTGGACGAACACAACACGTCGGCGAAAATTAGGCAATGGAATCATTCTAAGTTGTCCACACAAGCTGCTCTTGGCATACTTGGAAGCTATTGCTCCCAGCTACTTTGTAACATATTTGTGTTATCTTCTACCTACCCCACTATTTATGTGGATACTATCATCACTCTGCATATTTGTCCGATAATAATGTGAGGGTACACATTTACTTATTTCCAATTAAGATCTCACTTCCAATATACAATTAGACACCAAATGAATGGAGATATTTTTCTTCTTCTTCCTTTTTACGAAACAGGGAGATGATTGTTTGGGATGACAATGGATCATCCAATCCTAACCAAGTCAAACCCCACGTACCCATGTTTGGTCTTAGCAACGGAATGAGCTGATCCATAACGAGGCCACACTCATCAAAAGCACATGGCGAAGGATCTTTTGCAGATATCGTCACTGATCACCCAATTTTCGATCTGCTAATAATCTCTCGTTAGATGACGCCCCATGGCGAAATCCATAGGCCACCCTGGGTGCGCCTACCCCTTCCCCTCGCACCTCCGAAAGCCTCCAAACCGCAGCCGCCGCGCGTCGTATAAAACCGCCACGGCGCGAGATATCCACGTCACGAATATTCCGCCTTCTTCTTGCCACACGCATATCCTCTTCCTCCTCCTCCACCCTCCCCGTCCGTCCCCTGCATCCCTCCCCTATTTATCTGGCCCTCTCCCATTCCACCACCGATCACCCAGCAGCTCGATTTCGGTCCCCTTGTCCGCGATGAAGTTCGGCAAGAGCCTGAACAACCAGATCGTGGAGACGCTGCCCGAGTGGCGCGACAAGTTCCTGTCCTACAAGGACCTCAAGAAGCGGCTCAAGCTCCTCGGCGGCGCCGGCGAGCGCGCGAGGAAGCGCCAGCGCGTCGGGGACGGATCGCCGCCGGCGATGACGGCGGAGGAGGCCGCGTTCGTCGCGCTCCTCGAGGCCGAGCTCGACAAGTTCAACGGGTTCTTCCTCGAGAAAGAGGAGGATTACGTCATCCGTCAGAAGGTACTGGTTCGCTTGATCGGTCGAATCCATCGGCCCGACTGCCTTTCTTGTGTTTTCTTTTCGTGGATTCATCTAATTTGTGAGGGTTTGGGTTGATGGTGCGCAGGAGCTGCAGGACAGGGTCGTGCGCGCGGCGGAGACGGGGTCGGCGGAGGAGCTCATGCGGGTGCGGAAGGAGATCGTCGACTTGCACGGCGAGATGGTTCTGCTCGAGAACTACAGCGCGCTCAACTACACCGGTGAGCTCGCCCTCCCTGGCCCTGCCCCTGTTTCTGGTTGCAGATTCTCTTATTGTGATGGGCACCACTCTAACCTCCCATTTCTCCCACATGTATTTTTCATGTCGGGCCGCGGAATATTCTATAATATCAGATGACATGTCATTTTACTTGACTTGAAAATGACATGTTAATCTTTTTTCTACTTTAAAGTATGCCTTGAAATCTTGACTTAACCACACGTGGAAATAAGTTCAGTCGTTTGTGCCCCACACAGGACCAGAATTGCATTCTGTCTCTGTGGTGGCTGCTTGAATGCAATTTGAATTGCATGGTTCTTTTATAAATGTGATGTAAAGATACTTAGAAATGTGTATAACCATCCCTGATAACCCATTAGTGACACTTTATATTTCATTTACAAAGATAGAGCATTAATCAACACAAACAATGGAATCCATTGGAGAAAGGGATTGCATTGCCCATTTGTGATAGGAGGTGCAATTTCTCCAAACTAAAATCAACCAAATCATTTGTGGACCATGGGTTGCTTGCTAAAGGTGTTGCTCCCACTAAAGTTTGTGGGACTCCCACATCGTCTAGTCTATTAACTTAGAAATGTTGGATATTGAGAATTGTTGACTCCAGTGGGACCACAACATTTTGACTTCGCTAGCTCGGCATATTTGTTTTACATGATTCACCCACATATCCAAACAAACATTTCTTGTGAAATGTAAAAGCAATCTGTTTCTTAAGCAGGGGACCGTACTAAACCAATATTTTGGCTTTGTCCTTACCGTAAGTTAAAGCTGTATAGAACATATATTTCCTATATTAATTCCTATTCACTATAAATTATATGACCAATGATATCATCTTCGGCTGTCTAATAGTCAAATTGGAGGACAACGTATCCTTTTTCAGAATAAAAAAAAATCTCTCAACAAAATTGTTCTCCCTTTTTAGAAGGAACGCTTTGTTTTCTGGGTTGGGTGCTGTTGCATTTTTTTGGGTCATATATAAGCATCTTTAGTATCTGTAAAACTGTGAAATGAATGTGAAGTATCTCTCTAGAACTCCTGATATGGTGAAAAATGGACGATTTTCCTGGTGGTTGCAGTAGTGAACTTGGGAGAGAGAAAAAAGAGAGAGTTTGCTCTGCTGGTCCGTGCTGTGTTGCCTTAACGCTGATGAGTTTTTTTTTTCAACAGGTCTGGTGAAAATCCTCAAGAAGTACGACAAGAGGACTGGCGCGCTGATCCGGCTCCCCTTCATCCAGAGCGTTATGCAGGAGCCATTCTTCACCACTGACCTCCTGTACAAGCTCGTGAAGGACTGCGAGGCGATGCTGGACCAGATTCTGCCAAGAAGCCAACCATCTGTGCCGAGCGAAGACGCGAGAGAAGACAGCGACGGCGATGACAAACCTGCAAACCCGAGCGCCTCGTTGGCCAACGGCGCCGGCGGCAGAGCCCTGGAGCTAGAGGACATCGAGGTCATGGAGAGCATGTACATGAAGAGCACAGTGGCCGCACTCAGGGCGCTCAAGGAGATCCGGAGCGGGAGCTCCACGGTGAGCGCGTTCTCCCTGCCGCCGCTGCACGGCGGCGGTGCTCATGAGCGGCAGGAGGAATGAGGCGTGAAATGTCTAGGACTCTAGAAAGGGATAATTGAGCAGATTGTGCCAGACATGTCATGTGAACGATGCCCTTGTTACAAACCATTATTTGCTCTCATCAACATAGCACTTATGGCTGTGCAATGACATCCATGGTTAAGACCATATTGTAACTGTCATGCTTATGGCATTGTAATGGCCATTGTTAATGAGCAATATTGCTAGAGGATAATTCATAGGCTGCAATAATGTGTAATCCCCTATATATATGTACATCAAGATCAATGGAAAATTACCAATTCACTACACACTTGTCTTTCTGTCATTTTCATATTCTAACACGTTATTAGCAGTTCAACCACTGAGCAGCAAGAGAGCAACAAGGGTAAGATATGGCTCCCTGCGATGCTACCTCTTCCCTTCCCCGCCATCTCCGCGCTCGCCAACTTCGTCGCATCCTCACGTCGCTTCTTTGGGCCCCTGCTGTGCGCCGTTCTCGTCGTGGCAGGGGGCGTGCCCCCCCCCGGTCTCCTCCCTCAAGCTTCACTAGCTATGGAGGAAGACGCCGCGAGAACGGCGCCACTGCCCGTAGAGCAACGAGCAGCGACTCAAGCACCTTCGCCACCCGTTGCGGTCCTCCGGTAATGCCGGATACATGCACTGCACCAGGACGCTTTCTGGTGCAGTCACCGCATCATTGTGAGTCCCATGGGTGGACGGCGAAGGTGCGGCTGCCGCCCCAGGGGCTGCCGCAAGAGGTGCCAGACATGGTGACGGCGTTCTGCCCTCGCCATGGTTGGACAAGCTACAATCGTCGTGGCACCGGCTCTTCTAATGAAGAGCACACATTCGCCACGGCATCGCCGCGCCGTGCACCGTCGCCGGAGTACACACCGGCATCACCGGAGTCCACTCCAAGCCAAGCAGCGCCGCCGGAGTTCCTCCTCAGAGGAACCATCGCTGCGCGCCGCGGAGCTCCTCCCTTCTACATGAGTACCGGGGGAGGCTCTAGCAGCACCGGCACGGCTGCAATGGCGCCGCACGGCTTTGAGGAGCCCGCACTTGCTCCTCCGCCGCCTCCTCCGACCACTCTCCTCGCTGGACGCGCCACCGCGACTGCGGCGGCCAACCGCCACCCCGGGCTGCGCCGCAACATGATCCCAACCGGTCATGTGCCGGCATCGGCCGGGAATCCCTCACCCTCAGGTGAGGGGGAGGCTTGAGCGTGGCACCGGAAGGGGTCCAGGGGCGTGGGGAGCCTGCAGCGAACGGCAGCAGACCGGTGACGGCGACGACGGCGGCCTGCTGGCTTGGGTTCGCCTCCATGCGTGCCCCCTGGACCGACAGCGGCGAGAGCCGCCCAATAATTTTTCATTATGCTTAGATTTATATTTCCACAGAAATTTACTTCTAGTCTGAACTTTGTTAGTTCAGTTTATTTTCCTACTGTTAGTCTGAACTTTGTTGGTTCAGTTTTACTTCCTACATTTGTCTGATTCAATAAAGTTTTGTTCAGCACGTATGCATTTCTATGTCCTTTATCTTTACAAGTATTTTTGCAAGTTTACTTACCTCGCCCTGCCTTAATTTATTTTTAATGCAATATTACCTCTAAATTGGAAGAATTCTTTGAAGTTTGAGATCAAATGGACACACGCATAGTTCTGTATTGTGCGCTGCTCCTCAAATTCAGAATTTTATTTTTAACAACATGGCACACGCTATAAATTCCTCTGTTCATTTTTTCAAATTTGGTCATATATCAAAGTGGCATTCAAAAACCACGGAGGGTTCTACACTATTTTTAGATAGTGATTACCTGAATGTGATCATCATGTTTTGGAAAACTGAATATTGAGCTATTTAATCATGCGACGGCCACTATTGTTTACCCTGTTTATTGAGGCTATTTATTTCCTTGTTCAAGTTCATTTTGAATTCACATAATATTGCATAACTATGCCATAATTTCTCAAAAATTTTGGCAATCATAATGTTGGTGAGATGGCAACCAAAGAGTTTGATATCCTCGCTCTTGATGGTTCCAATTTCCCTGCCTGGGCGATGGATGTCAAAGTGAATCTGTCGACTCTTGGACTATACAGATGTATAGATGAAACAGTTGAAGGGTCTGTTACCCCCTCTAACATGTCTAAATACTCCGCTTTGAAAGTGATGAGGAATCATATCCATCCGGATTTGAAAATGGAGTACATGTATGAGGAGGATCCACTCGCTCTATGGACATCTCTCAAAAATCGCTATGAACAGCATAAAGCTATTATCCTCCCAGAGGCAACGCATGAGTGGAACCACTTACGCCTACAGGATTTCAAAACTGTTCATAAGATTTGCGCTAAACTCCGGTTTTGTGAGAAAGAACCTTCTGAAGCGGAGAAAATTGAGAAAATTTTGTCTACAATGCTCCCATAAAAAATGATACTTACTCAACAATACCGGGAGAAGAATTTCACAGTCTACTCTTCGCTCATTCAGACATTGAAACAGGCAGAAAAGAGCCATGAGCTCACCGTGTGGAACTCAAACCAGCGCCCATTGGGCACTGCACCACTGCCTGAAGTACATGCTAATGCGAAGAAAAATGTACCCAATGGGAACATGCAGACTGGAAATTCCTCAGGCAAGGGCAAGCGCAAGAGAGCCAGAAAGCAACGTGGTAACAACCAAAAGGGGAAAGGCATTTCTAAGCCCAAAAATGATGGTGGCAACAAAATCGCCTGCTTTAGGTGTGGTTGCAACAATCATATTGCTAAGAAGTGCAGGACCCCTAAGCATCTTGTTGATCTATACATGAAGTCCATGGGTCATACACAGAACACCCAGAAGTACGAAGCACACTTCGCCTCTCAAGTGCTGGAGACTGGAGCTATGGACCCCATCTCTCAAGGAGCGGGACCGAGCAACACCAAGACACCATCAAATGCACCGGGAGACTCTGCGGACGACGTTGACAAGATGCTCGTGGAATTCTCCAACGACATATTTGGAGATCTCAATTAGACTCCATAGCTTTAGCGTTTAAATTTGCAATAAAGTTCTTGTAATGAAGACATGACGTTGCTACGTTAATGAATTGTAATTTTACACATGCATGCTATATTAATATATTTGTATGTGTTTACTATATTTTGCACTTATTCTTATGAATTTAAATTTTACATTATATAGATTGTTACGGGAGTCAATCCAATGGAAGAAGAGATATACCTAGTGGACAGTTGTACCACTCACACTATACTTAGGGAAGTCAAATTTTTCCAAACTCTCTAAGAAGGACAAGTTTTGACCATCGCAGGACGCAATGCTACGATTGTTGGTGCCGGCAGGGCCACTATCGTACTTCCAATGGGTACACAAATAAGTATCGAGGAGGCATTATTGTATCCCGATTCAACACGTATCCTACTAAGTTATAGAGATATCCGGAAAAATGGAATTCATGTGGAAACATATGAAGAAAACAATGAGGAATTCCTCCTTTTTACCAAACATACTGGATATGGCAAAAGACACTTAAAAAGGTGCCTTCTCTCCCGTCTGAATTGTACTACACATATATCAAACCCGTACCACATGTTGCATACAAAGTGATTTTTCAGAATGTGGATGCATTCAAAACTTGGCATGAATGCCTTGGCCATCCTGGCATGGGGATGATGAGAAAAATCATGAGCAATTCAAGTGGACATGGTATGAGGGACAGAAAATTCCCACAATCCTCAGATTTTGTGTGCACCTCATGTGCAACTGGGAAATTAATTTTGAGACCCTCACCTCTCAAAATAATGGCTGAACCACTTAAGTTTTTTGAACGCATTCAAGGTGACATTTGTGGCCCCATTCAACCATTATCTGGACCATTCAGGTACTTCATGGTTCTAATAAACGCATCCACAAGATGGTCTCATGTGTGTCTATTGTCGACACGGAACCATGCCTTTGCAAAATTCATTGCACAAGTCATTAGACTTAGAGCAAGTCACCCTGAACATCAGATAAAATCAATCAGATTGGAAAATGCAGCAGAATTTTCTTTCAAAGCCTTCAATGACTATTGTATGGCCTTAGGAATTGAAGTCCAACATTCTGTACCATATGTTCATACTCAGAATGGTTTAGCCGAATCTCTTATCAAGAGAATAAAGCTCATTGCTAGACCACTATTGCAAAATTGTAACCTACCAACCTCATGTTGGGGTCACGCGGTCTTACATGCTGGTGACTTAATACAATTGCGCCCAACTGCATACCATACAGCCTCCCCGCTGCAATTGGTTCGTGGTGATCCTCCTAGTATTTCCCATCTCCGGAAATTCGGTTGCGCTGTATACGTACCGATCTCACCACCAAAGCGTACATCTATGGGCCCTCACAGGAAAATGAGGATCTACGTGGGGTATTTATCTCCGTCGATCATTAAATACCTAGAGCCCCTTACAGGGGATTTACTCACAGCCCGGTTCGCTGATTGTATCTTCAACGAAGAATATTTTCCGGCATTAGGGGGAGAATTCAAGTATCACACTGAATGCCCGGAAATAAATTGGGATGCCTTAGAAACCCTAAAGGAGGATCCTCGTACCGCAGAATCCGAACTTCAAGTTCAAAGGATCATTGAATTGCAGATCGCTGCAAACAATTTGCCAGACTCATTTACTGTAAGCAAAAGTGTCTCAAAATCAATCATTCCTGCAAGGAATGTGCCGGAAAGAATAGAGGTACCAAACAAAACTATTCAACTCCCTTCCTCGAAAGAGAGTGGGAGAAGTACGGCAAATCCTCGCAAGCGCACGAGGAAACAGAGAAAAGAATCCTCCGACACAGTAAATGAAACTCAACCTCAAATTAAGAGACACAATGTGGATTTAACCAATCCACTTCCCACATCAACAGTGCACTCAATTTCTGATGATGGGACATTGGAACACCCCGACGCTGCTGTATTGGGAAATACCGAGCCGTTACCTGGGGTGCATGAAATTTCCATAAACTATGTTGATTCTGGAGAATCATTCGATCGTAAGACTACAATTGTCGACACATACTTTGCCTCATCAGTTGCAGATACCATCCAAAATGAACCAGATCCAAAATCCATGGTAGAGTGCAAGAAGCGCTCGGACTGGAACAAATGGAAGGAAGCAATTGAAGCAGAGTTAGCCTCCCTCAATAAAAGAGAGGTATTCTTATCAGTGATACCTACACCTCCAAAAACCTTCCCTGTGGGTTTCAAATGGGTTTTCACCCGGAAACGGAATGAAATCAATGAGGTGGTAAGATATAAGGCGAGGCTTGTAGCACAAGGGTTCACGCAGAGACCCGGCATTGATTTCAATGAAACATATTCTCCAGTCATGAGTGGAATTACGTTCCGATATTTAATATCACTGGCAACTCAAAAGCGTCTATCTATGCAGTTGATGGATGTCGTGACCGCATATTTATATGGGTCACTAGATTCGGACATATATATGAAGGTCCCCGATGGGATTTCTATACCGAATGAAAGCGCAAATCGCAATATGTATTGTGTAAAACTCAAAAGATCACTCTATGGTCTTAAACAGTCGGGAAGAATGTGGTACAACCGACTGAGTGAGTACCTTCTGCAGAAGGGTTACTCTAATAATGATGATTGCCCGTGTCTCTTCATAAAAAAGTCCTCCACAGGATTTTGTATTATATCGGTGTATGTAGATGATTTAAATATCATTGGCAACACACAAGATATTGATGAAGCGCGAAATCATCTTAAGACGGAGTTTGAGATAAAGGATTTGGGTAAAACCAAATTTTGCTTAGGTTTGCAAATCGAGCACCTTCACTCAGGAATTTTAGTGCACCAATCTGTCTATGTCCAGAAATTATTGGAGAAATTCAATATGGACAAAGCACATCCAATTAGAACTCCCATGGTTGTTCGATCCCTCGAGAAAGAAAAAGATGTTTTCCGACCACGGGAGGAAGGAGAAGAGATTCTAGGACCGCAATATCCTTATCTTAGCCTCATTGGAGCACTCATGTATCTCGCCAAAACAGTACCAGGCCTGACATTGCATTTGCAGTGAATCTGTTGGCAAGATATAGTGCTGCCCCGACTAAACGTCATTGGACTGGAGGAAAACAAATCCTTAGGTACCTGAACGGAACTAAGGATTTTGGCTTATTCTTTCAGAAAACTAATGATCCTAGCTTGGTTTGATACACTGATGCTGGTTATATGTCTGATCCCCACAATGCCAGATCACAGACAGGTTTTGTATTCCTTCATGGAGGAACTGCCATATCATGGAAGTCATCTAAACAAACATTAGTGGCTACCTCCACCAATCATTCTGAAATCATCGCACTATTTGAGGCGTCACGGGAATGCGTGTGGCTCCGCAGAATGATACACCATATTGAGCAATCATGTGGTATTGATTCCTCAGAATCTCCTACCATTATCTATGAAGATAATGCTGCTTGTATTACACAGATGCAAACAGGCTACATCAAGAGCAATATCACCAAGCATATCGCTCCTAAGTTGTTTTATCCCCATGAGCTTCAGCAAAGTGGAGAAATAGACATCTTACCAACAAAGTCTTGTGATAATCTGGCAGATCTTTTCACTAAGTCCCTACCTACTTCCTCGTTCGAGAAGTGTGTCAAGGGAATTGGTATGAGACGGCTCAGAAACTTGCAAGCTTCAGGGGGGGACTCTCTGAATGATGGACCTCGTTAAACGCTTCACATTGTACTCTTTTCTTTTATGAGTTTTTACCATCAGGTTTTTCTCATACAAAGTTTTTAATGAGACAATGGTTGTTGCAAGCATATGCCTTATCTCATTTTTTCCCCACCGGGGTTTTTCTAGAGATAAATCAAGGCATGGATTACTCCTTTAAGCCTTGCAGGTTCATGATAGAGTAATCACCACACACATTATTCCTATGTTTTTTTTCCCCATAGGGTTTTTCAAAGGAATTAAAGAACACGTTGATCTCAAGGTGCATGGACTCGATCAAAAGGGGGAGTGTTACAAACCATTATTTGCTCTCATCAACATAGCACTTATGGCTGTGCAATGACACCCATGGTTAAGGCCATATTGTAACTGCCATGCTTATGGCATTGTAATGGCCATTGTTAAGGAGCAATATTGCTGAGCAATATTGCTCCCATTAAAGGATAATTCATGGGCTGCAATAATGTGTAATCCCCTATATATATGTACATCAAGATCAATGGAAAATTACCAATTCACTACACACTTGTCTCACTGTCATTTTCATATTCTAACAGCCCTCACCATGCTTGTGCGCCTGCTCAATATTGACTATGGCTCGGAGTTTGCTCACGGCAACTCCATTTCGGCGCCTTATACTGTGTGTTTTCATACATAATCTGGGAACTGCAGTAACATTAGTGGAAAAAGAGGAATATAGACTCATTTAGCATGTGTAAATGCGTCGAAGGTTTCGTAACATGCCACTCCCAGACTTTTAGCTTATATAAGATCTCACAGATGGACATAAAATTCTAAAAAAAGAAGAATTTGAAGACATCAGAGCATAAATGTGTTGTATTTTTGGATTCTGTTGTCAAGTTAAAGGAATAAGAAATAATTAGTCCTGATGCAGTTGATAAACAGCTTGACAGGACGGTAGGCGGCCAGCGAGCGCAAGCCGGGCCAGTGTCCTGAAGCAGTCAGTAAATTCAAGCTATCTAGGATTGGGAGCACAATATCAGGGGAGATAAGTGAGCCACGCAACATACCCAATTACGGCTTTTTCACGATTTAAAGTGTCCGCCACTTTAAAGATTGTAGAAGCACGCGTGGCATAGGACATCAAGGTGGCACCCTATTGTCGCGACCATAGGAACAAAGAGCATGCTGGCTCAAATCAGGACACAGGAAAAACAAGACGAATTACAATGTTCATTCATACCGTGAAACAGACAACCAAAGCAATCGGCATTCACTCGGCCACCAAGTGTCTTGAAATTTGGGCATATAATTTACAACTTGCCGCCTCAAAACGAAGGTACGATGTACCCCGATAAGTGACCTTATACAACAACAAAATTTTACATCTACAAACACTAGCGAATTGAATCCTACGAGACATGTATATTGCACACAACGATCCGCACTTCATAGGGTCATGCTTCTGATGGTCATTTCTTTCAGGGTGGTAACAGATCTATGGAACAACTTCAGGCTGCGTCCAACTTTGTCCTGCAGGGCCAAACATTAAGTTTCAGATTTTTCAAACCACAACAGTCCAGACAACGCCCAGCACAAAAGACACATGAAAGTGAAGTTCTCTTCTAAGTTACAGCTGAATTATCAAAAGATCAAATGTAACTATTTAAATCTCAAGATTATAAGTAGCGGTCATATTCGACCCCATGAAAGCCTAATAGGACCCAGAAAATTCATAATCCATTCTTATGAGATTCGTACCTCTTTTAAATGCTCCAGTCTCTCCAGCACAGGTAGTAGTTCATCAGAAAATGAAGAAATATCTGCTGCATAACCCCTATATATGCAGACAATTATTTTTGTCTGTCAGAACAGACAGATAGAGATACAGCCTTAAGTTACAAGTGATAGACATTCTTACTCATCATTAAAATGAACAAGGAGAATTGTGATGGCAGATTCCGCTATCTGGAGTAGAAGGGTTATGAGCTGGTCTCGGTTGCCAGCCATGCAACACAAATTTATCATTGCAATATACCTCCTGTAACGAAGGAATTTGTTACCGAATAGAATATATTAATGTAGGATTAGCTATACAAAAGCATATGCCACCAACTTATGTGTACAAAAGAAAACATCGACCATCCTTATATGATGCTAGGTTATCAAGTAATGACACTGTTGTGCAAGCAGAATGAAGATATTTCAGTCTTTTCGAGACGGAAAGGAACAAGTACTCTTTTGCCTGTAGTTCCTTTTCAAAAATTCTTCTATTGCTTGTCAAAACTAAGAAAAAAAGTTACCTTTTACGGATGTTATCATTGGGAGAGATGCAATCCTGCTTCATGCATAATTTAATTATCTCATCAACCTCCTTTCTGGATAATTCATTTAAATCACGAGCCTGCACAAAAAGGAAGCATATATACAAGTTATCCCACATGCTAACTAGTGAAGGAAAAAATATGATAGCCTAGAGCATACTTCCTTCGAACCCGTACACACTAAATCGACGGAATCAAAATGTGTTACATGCAGGTTGCCCTTTCCAGGTACTTCTTCTCCATACTTTTATTCATCAAAATAACATTGATTTGAAATAAATTTGTGAATAGCAGTTCAGAAATTTTAATACCTTATTTAACAGTAAATATTTTTCTTCAGCTACTCTTTCTAGAGCAAGTGTTATTGAATTCAGAAGATCAGAAACCATTTGTAGAGTTGGTTGCTGCTGATCACTATTATGACCGTATGAAACCTGTAAGGTAAAGGTGTTGTGAGAACGGTTAGAAATAAAGATTTGGGTGAAAGAACTAATCCATCTTTTCCACATTCATGTTACCAATTTCTTGTTAAAGGAAATATCTCTAACTTCCAACATGTACTCACTTGAAATCTCATATTCTTCTTTGTAGCCAGAAAATATAGGTAAGAGATAAGGCTGAAGCACACACCAAACACTATCAATTCCGACTTTTGATTCTGGTAACAAACATGTACAGCCATTAGAAAAGTCATGTGTGTGCGTGAAGAGTTGCCGCTATAGTGTGAATCATTCAAAGAGGACCAAGCTAACCTCAATCATGTTTGCTGATTGCATAAAATTCGAAGACCCAAAGTCGAGGCTAAAAAGAGAATCCATAATGGAAAATAGATCTTGGACGTAGCTACATTCCTCATTTTCCTCGTATGCCCACACCTATAAAGTTGTTAACACCTGTTAACCTCCAAAACAGATAAGAAACTATCAAGATCAAGTAAGAAGAGAATATCAAACCTTGCTGAGAATAGAAACCACCATGTTAAGCCGCTCCAATGTGAATAAATTAGCCCCAGACACATTCTCCCTTAAAATGCTATTAAAAACAGATTGATGCTGCTTTGCAAAGTCCATTATCTCTCGTACAATTTTGTTCTTGATCTAAATAAAGAGCAAACATTAATAAGGAATATCCACAAGAGTGAAAAAGACAAAATGCATGCCAAGTAAATTCATAGATAATGCACCAAGAGTAATATCATTCCTGATTACTGTGACAAGACCAGCAAACTCAGGCTATTGTACAACTGTTGGTCTATGTAGCATTGAACTTTCATGATTACGCAAATATAAAATTCCAAACTACCACTTAGCTGATCGCGCATCATCATAACAGTGAATTGGTTTCACCACGGAATTAGCACACAAATGCAAATTCTCCAACATAACATTCTGTAAGGAAGCCTTTCCCTTTAAATCAATAACAATAACACTTTGCCAAGTGCACTACGTAAATGACAGGCAGAAAATGCAGGACAGCCAAAAATAAGCTAACCTCAAGAAAATCAGCAGAGTCCACAAGTGAAGTGAAAGAGGTGACTATTCGCAATACGGGTGCAACAAGTGACCTCTTCTTGTCAATTTCACCAGCCCGTTCTTTCACTATACTGGTGATTGCTCTTGAGTTTCCCTGAGTTATAGAACTGTAAGTGCAAATTCAGAAAGGATAGATAGTTATATTGGCAAACAAAGAGCACCTTTTTATGCAACCCCATGAGGTTGAATGATGAAAGATTTTGCAAAGCACCCATGGACAACAGAATCTGAGAGCCATGTTTGCCGTAATGGTGACTTATTCTCAGCAGTAATGAAAACTGAGCTTCAATAGTGCAAAACCGTTGTGAAGACTCCGATGATAATGACATATCCTGAAAAACACCAACACAGAAAAATGATGACACATAACAGGGAAGGTCGGTATATAAAAAAAGAGGCATGGTGAACATATTATCAAAACAAAACCTCCATAAAACATTTTCCAGAAAACCTTATCTTCTTAAGTTCATTTTCACTAAATACAATGTGAATCACAAAATATGCTAATGAAAAATAATACATTGCTCAGGCTTCATAAAACAAAGCAAATAAATGTAAATGCATCTTTCAGAAAGAGTCAGAAGGTTGATAAATGTGCACAAAACTATGAATATGCTTGCTTACGAATATAAATAAAATACCTGCCCACTTAGGCTAAGTTTAAATTTCTATGTAACTTGTATAACAGCAATATATAGCAACACTTTGGCTTCATGCACAAAGAAACAAAAATTTCTCGTTAACTTTCTATTCTATAGTTTCAAGGACCTTTTTTCATGGGGATCATCATAATAGCGGCATGGCAAATTTGGAAGCAGAGGAATGACAAAAATTTTCAGAGGGAACAACCTTCCTTTCCATCATGGCTAAACAATATAGTAGAAGAAACCACTCTACAAGCAAACACAATGACAGAAGAAAAGAAGACCTCTTTCCACAACCCAATCAACTTGTACAGATAGTGTTTATACAATTCCTTTGGGCCCTTAAAAGGCCCTTGAGAGTTATGCTCTGTCTCTTGTACATTTACTTTCTATTCTATTTAATAAGACAGAAAATCAAAAGGAAAAAATATGTATCCATTTTACAACCTAAATGAAACAAGACAATTAGAACTAACCAATGCAGGCTTTGGCAACTGAATCAACCAATAAAAGCCTTAAAGTTCCTTCCCAGAATCCAAGGGAAGTTATAGTCATTTTACAAGGAAATCTAAGGCTTTTCCCTGTCTTAAAACTTCAAAACACCACTACATAACTTCAGCTATAACCTATCCGCACTTCCCACAATCTGAGGGAATCACTGCGATACCTTAGCCTCTACAATTGAAGCGTTATTACATCACCAATGAAAGTCCAGACCCTCCTAGTTTAACAGACCCATGATATGTGTTTGTGTTCAACAAAATACGATGCAGCCGAGCATACATATAATAAAGAAAACAAGGCCCACAAAGATTTCTTTCAAGAAAATCAGGTCCTTAAAGATTCCTTCAAGACAGGCAGTACTTCGAAAGAGAAATGAATGCTCAAAAGTCTGCGAGGATTCAAGAAAAGGTAGAGCAGCAGCATATAAAATTCAGACCTTTGACAAATAGTTTGTAACATCACTTAGACATGATCTGAGAATTCCTCGACTTTGAATTTGGTTTAAGAAATACTTTTCATGGTCAATGCTAATTAATGCATCAAGAACGTAGAATGAAATTGCTCTCCCAGTTTCACTACCATGGACAGCATCCTTTGTAACCTGTAATAAGAACCAAACGATGAATATCAGATCACTTGTAGTGTCAACCATTTGATTAGTTAATTTAATCATCCACCCATCTCTACAAGTCTTAAGTAGCTATAAAAATGCTATAATTGGCCAAAAGCATAAGAAATAATAATAAGGCAAGCTTCCACAGTTTATACTTTATAGCAGGATCTCATAGGCAAAGTTCTGTTTACATTGAGACCTAGCTAGCTGCTAGCACACAGAAGGCAGAAGCGGCTCAATACAATGGAACTCGACAAAAATGAAGCACTTGGAACTACTTGTCGTTACCTTGCATTCAAAATCGGATCACATTTTAGGAAGTTTTCTTTCTTTATTTTTTTCTCAAACATGCAGGACTAAAAGTCATATATTTTTTTCCTCAAGAGAATTGCTAGAAACACTAAAAAGAACAAGCGCCCAAAAGGACAAAACAAAACATTTTCGAACAGAACTCTTCTGATTTGCTGAAAATAAAAAATAAAAAAATGGGATGATAGTTACAAGCGCAAAACGTAAAAGAAAATGGAGTAACAACACCATTCCTATATTATGTGCCTGGAACTAAAACTTCAGAGTTGCATCATGCTGCACACTAACATGGTATTTGGAAGCAGGGAGAATTAGCAGTACAACCTATCTGTGCCATATTTCCTTAAAAGAAAAAAGGAAAAACTATCGGTGCCATGAGGCAGAAATGCTACGAATGTACAATAAGTTATGTTTATCAACCTGAAACACACAAATATTACAAAAGATGCAAGGTTCACATTAACAGAAGAAAGGTGTACCAAATCAACAATCGCTTGAGCTTCCTTCCTTATGATGGAAAAGTTGGCATGCACTAGGTCATTATGCTCCTTTAGAACCTTTACAAGGACACTCAGATGATAAGGCTATATTCAGTAATGAAAAGGAAAACATAAAGACACAGGAAAAGAAAGAGACCTTTTGAAGAGTGAGGTCATCTTCATCTCCCTCTTGTTCTTCAAGTAGCAAGAACCGAAGAACAGATGGAGGGATATCGGAGTCAAGAATGCTACGACAATACTGAAAATAACTCAATAGCAATGCATATTGGCTGCAGAAGACAAGTCAAAGTTAGTATTTTATATTTGTAAAAGGGACAGATCATATGGAAAGAAAGTATATCCATGGTGCTCAAAGTCACTTCATGAAGTTACCGTCTTCGCAAGGCTTCAGAAGATTCACTTCTAAGTGTTGCCATTATAAGCTTGAATAATAATGAGTTACAAGCTGCATTTGATAACTGTTTTGCTGAAATAATGTCAACACAAGTAACCGCATCAGAGTCTGCACCAGCTGGGCAGATGAATCTTTCGTCCCGCAGTTTAGCCATGCAGGTCAACGCAACCTTGGAAATGAACAAGTTCAGAACAGGTACGTAAGTTATGCCACTCGATAAGGAAATTGGTATTGCTACATGGCCATTAACAGACTTCTTACATTGGTTAAAACATATGCCATTTTCACTGAGCAATCTGGAGATGTTGTGGCACTCAATGAAGCATCAAGCAGCCTGCATCAAGCATCATTGGTAAATTTATCTAAAATAAGCATCTTTATGTAATGGATGGGAGGTGCCACTTACTGGAACAATAATTCAGAACGATCCTCAAGTAATGACATCCTTCTAGATACAGCAACCTGAATTTCAGAAAGAGAAACCAGTGTATTACATCCAATTTCAAATCTACACAAATAATAAGCAGACAAGTAAACAACTCACTTCAACAATCTGAGACCATCCAGTCAACATATGAAGTTGGGCAGCCTGTTCTTCAAGATTTTTGTTATATCGCCAAGCCCATTTAAGCAAATGATGAACTAACTCTTTTAATTCGCCTTTCTCATGCTCAGTTAGTTGCGAGCTCAACTCCTGGGACATCTGAAACCCCACAAAAGAAAACTAACTCATTAAACGCAAGACCTTTTATTACAAGGACTACAAACATAACAAGGACCATAAGAATGAACATACAACCTGGATAAGTTTTTCATGGAAAGCATCCAGATCAATCAGCCGATCGCCTCTCTCTGAATAATAATATACACCTCCAAATTCAGACGTCGCAGAGTTCCTCAGGATCTCCTCAATCTGTGACACCAAAATCTATTGAGAAATTGTTTAAAAACTATAGGGAACTTGAAGGTTTAACGGCATACCTTTGAGTCAACTCCCAGGTTGGAAAGCAACTGGGGATATTTCATTGAAGTGTCTGGACATCTGAACTGTATAACTTCAAGCAAATCCAAAACCTGTGTGCAAAATCACATATATAACTAATAAGGTTCTGCTGCAACATTGGAAACTAGATAAAACACAATCCATGACCAGCACACAAAATATAAAACTTCTATTATCAAGCTAGTTTCTAAAACATTGAAAACAATAGAGTCTCCCTTTAATGAGCCAGTTTACAAAAACAACGTTTCGTGTGGATTTCCCTGAGGTTTTTGAATTCGCAGGTGACAACATCGCACAAAGAAATGAAGCATTAAAAAGTCCAAAACAAGTTCAGAACCTAGGGGAAAACTATTAGAAACAACAGGAAGAAGTGTTACCTTATTTCTATTTGTTGGTCCATTGCTAATGCCAGCGGAAGTGTCAGGTGAATGGAACAAGTTTGCACTCCTGAAGTTCTCGACACACTGACCAAACGTATGATAAAGAATAGCCAGACAGGCTTCGCGGTATACAGATGAAGATATATCGGATTGATGCAATGCCAATGCTAATATCTTTAACAACCACGCCCTCTGCAAATCAACAAATAAAGGTTTCAGCAAATGAAACTACTAACGTAGTTGAATCATTAGCAGGCAATCATCAAAATATAATAGCACCCAGAAAAGAAGGCATATATATGTTTCCATCCAGAAGATGCAATTGTTGAGTAGCACAAACATATGAAATGAACTCGTATATTTCCAGAGCCCAGCTGTTATTTGTCACGTTCATAGGCGCTCAAAGGTCGCCCCTACTACTGTAAAAGAAGGCCACCCCCACGAAATGGTCGAGTGGTATGAAATTCCCAAGGCATGGTTCAGAGAGGGAGGGGGATCCAGTGTTCTACTGTGCTCTGTTTTGTTTTTCCCATTTCCTTTCTCTTCCTTTTTATATATAAGGCCCACGTTAATATGGCATAGGATAAGGCAAGAAGAAAAAACTACTCAGGGTATCCAGGCAGTTGACCTCCAAATTTCCTAACTAATTTCCTAACTACAACAGCTCTAACTTCCAAGATTAAGCACTCAGGCTCTGAAAGATAGATCGTGTGTCGTTCATCTCACCAACAATTTTCAATTCTTGCAAGCATTAAACTTCTGGCATTCACTATATCAAAGATAAAGGCATAAATGTAAAACCACTACACAGAATGAGTAACATAAAATAAAGGTTGACAAATAAATTGCGAGACATGTTGATAACCACAATGAATAGAAATTTATTGTCTTTCATTTTTATGCCAAATTATAAGGCTATGCAACATTACACATAAGTTATCAGTTTTAAATAATTTTCCCATGTTCCAAAAAACTAAATAAAAACATGATGAAATGAGTGAAGTTCGATGCAAAGAGGACTACACCTCATGGAGCATGCTGATACGGAGAGATTGGTTACTGTTCCGTCTGGGAAGCGGCATGACACCAATGGTTCCAACATGCTGACATTAGTAGACACGAAAATTATGAATTATAACAGAAATTTTGGGAAACATTGATTCAGAGAACAGAGAAGAATGAGAACCTTAGAAAAGAACTGGTACTTCTTTGCGCTCAGGAGATCCATTACAGGGCCGCAAGTTAAAGGATCAAGACATAACTCGTAGAGAAGCTGAATTCAGATGAGGCAAACGCAAATATGAAATACAGATAAGTAAAATAGTAAGACATTGTCATTTCCGAGTACAATGCTAACTAAACAAACCTGAAAACTGAACTCATGCAGTAAGGCATTTATATCAGGCTTTGTCACCTTTTCGAGGTTGTCAAGAATTATCTTCAAACAACTGGGGCATAATGAAAGTCAGTTCAAAATTAACGAAGATATCACTATACAAAAAAGGCACGTCCAGGAGCCAACCTATAGTGGGATTTTGGTTTTAGAATGGTTCTTTCAATAGTACCATTGACATCAAACCTCAAGAGCAAATGTGTAATGTTTGGAGCTGGACGGCAAATATTATCCACAAGCAACTGCATACAAAATTGTTTAGATTAATAAAAACACAGGTGGTTAACTAGTTCATACAAGCTCCAAGGGAATACAAACCTGCAGTATTAGAACTCCAACATCATCTTTTGTATTGTCTATGACCTGAGAATCATCAAATCGAAACTCCAAGCAAGCAGCATAATCTTCAATTATAGCTTTTGCAACATCAGCTTTCAGTAGCAACTGTACCAGTCCAACTATCCTAGAACTGCCATAAAAATAAATAAGAAGTAAGAAAATAGTGAAGCGAACAGGTTTGACTAGCTGCATATGTGATATGGAGTAAATCATACACACTTAATATCTAGCAAGTTGATAGACAGCGCAGACAGTAAAAAAAAAATATTTGGATTTACCTCAGAATTCCCATAATTTTTATTGAACACTGCTGAATCTGAGGAAGATAGTCGTATCGTACAAACTCGAGAAGTGATATGATCTGTCTATGATTTTGTGCTAATACAACATCCAATGGCTTCACAATCCAAATGGCAATACAGAAGCAATAAGATGAAGAAAGAAACGATGGTAAAAAAAATCTGATAATAAAGATATCAAACCTGGTAGAGTGGACGGAAAACATCAGCAAGGGCCAGATCTCTCTCCATAACAAGAATAAATATTTCAAGAGATAGATGGACAGTCTTCTCAAGAAGAATACCATAGGTTTGGGTAGTTCGCTCATTAATAAGAGAGTCAACACCCACCAATATGATGTTCATAATATTTCGGAAAGCAACTTTCCCACTCATGAAGTCCTGAAACAGAATTCCACCAGTAAAGATTATACATAATGTATGGCATGGAACATCGGGCAAACATTTAAGATCTTTGAAAACAGTTGTGTAAATGGGATAACATAGATGCTACAAAGCCAAAGTAGCGAGCAGTTACCCACGTATGTTATAGTAAGTTTCATGGGATCCAGATGACAGGAAACATATTTATCTTGCTAAATTTAAACCAATTAGCCTGTTTTGCAAGTTTATTTTGAATCGTTAAAACAAACATATATTTGAGGAGCATGAGTCAAATTAGCAGGCCAATTTAACAAGGATCAATTATTTCTTAGATGAGTTACCACTATGACGATAGGAAACATAGAAAGCTCACAGCTCACAATTGACAGCTAACCTGGGGGTTTTCTGGCCTTCACTTTCTAAGCACAATAGAACAGATCAGGCCTTGTTCAAGAAAAGAACATATGTTTATTTATGTCTATCAGCAGTGTTCAGAATAAAGATGAGTGTTCCAAATTCCCAACATTGCAAGGTATAACTAATTATACGGTTGATACTGCAAATATACTGAATCGCCATCAAAGCGGAACGGAAAGAGTAGCTAAGAAATATTATTCGATGCTGCTTAAAGGTCAGTATGTAAGGAATCGGTAGCAAGGGTGGAATGTTCACAGTGAAAAGTGGCTCCAGCTACAAGAAGATTGTCAATGAACTTATCATAAAGCAAACTTTACACTGAAGTCGTGTGATGTTTAATACATTAGGTGTTAGGATACTCAAAATCAGTAGGACATGGACATACTTTGAGTAGTTCAAGAACAGGGAGCTGTCCTGCGATTGAGGAAGGTGCCGATGTGTTTATAGAAGCATAAATATCATCATCCTTTAAGTCATACATGCTCAACACCCTGTATTTGAACAATAACCAACTTGTCACTAAGAGCGACAATGCATTGTATAGCGAAAATAACCTTATTAATCATAATAAGCAGATGTGAAGATCGAGGAAGCTATCCAGCTACTGTTTATGCGTAAAAAAAAAAGAACCTATCCAAGCTAATAGGAATGTATCTGCATAGATCCAAGTTTTATCTGAGAGCTATCTGTGACAATATCAAAACAATTATCCTTCATGATTGCTTTTATTTTAACCCAAGCTAAACAAAGGTGCTTCTATGATTCACTATTTTAATATTGTTGGACATTGTTCCACCTCTTTTTTTTTCAAGTATGGGTCTTTACAGGAATCACACAAATCTGAAAGCGTTTGGGGTAGAAAGTACTCCCTCCGTTTTTAATTATATGATACTGTTGATTTTTTTTGTTACTTTGACCAATCGTCTTATCTATAAAATTTTTTGCAAATAGCTAAATGTATATCTTAAAGAAATTGTAATGACAAATCCAATGATATTTATTTCACATTAGGTAACTAATTACTTAACAATATATTGGTCAAAGTTCAACAAAAAAGTCAGCGGCGTCATATATTTAAAAACGGAGGGAGTAGCTCAAATAGGCTTGTGTTTTCAAAGTTGTGCAACACCCAAACCACTCTGAATGTGCTGATGCAAAACTCTGGGTGCCCCAAACTTCCCATCCACAACAAGAATTCAAATTTTCAAACAAATTTCACATTCTACTCACATGCGGAAGTGCTCCAGGCAGGCAAGTGCAAGTTCCCATTTTTCCTGAGGGTCGGCATAGGCTCTTTGAGGAAAAGGCCCAAAGACATCCTCATAAACAAACTTAAAGATACCCATGAACCTGATGGCAAAAGCATTTTTGTCTTAGAAAATGTTGAACATCAGGGAGGAATATGTAAAATAATAAGTAAAAAGTAAGCACCTCCGGCCTTTGTCGCTTATGTTTCTTTCTTCTGCAATAAGCGCATTGACCAATTTGAGAAATGATATGGTCGACGGATAACTTTCCCTCCTTGCTTCAACTTCATTCAACTCAAATCTCATATCATAAACCTGCCACCAACATAGATTAAACACCAAGCTGGCTTAGTGATTATATTAGTATTTTTTATATGAATACAGAAAGATCAACAATTTCATGAACTAGATTAGCAGACGGTGCATTAGGTTTCGCTTGAAGACATTTTCAATTAAACAAAAGAAGATGGGCAATTTGATGCAAGGTTTTGCCAGCATCGATTCTATTGAAGCATTTTGCCATGCGTTTATTGCCGATCACCAACATATTAAATCTAAAACATTCAAGCAAAAAAACTCGAAAATGCATTGACGCGGTATCAATAATCACTAGCTATTGATAAGCGCTTTCGATGCAAGGTTTTGTTACGCAGATTGTATTCATTTCATTCACTTGTTGAGCAGTGTATTAAGCATGAAACGATGGGGTAAAAACGCAGTGCCTTGCAGCATCAATAATTCCTAATTTCCAATGCATCAGAATTAGCCCTAACCGGGCCTTTCTGACAGAGAAAACAATGACGTACATAAACCGATGTAACAGACCACCTAACCCAACACGGTTTACTAGTTTTGGCCGAATACTAGCATCCACAGAACAGCGTAATTCCAACAAGAATCACAAGGAAAAGTCAACACTCAAAAGAGGGAAATGTATCCAAAGTCCAAACGGACACATAGTAAATTGCATTGTGATATCAACAAATTTTGTGGCTGCTGCTTTCTAATGTATCAGCAGACACACCTTACCTAAATTTTAGAGGAATCTGAACCAGTTAAGAATCAGGCTTATTTTACCTATATCAAGCTTGCTAGTTTGGTACAATAAATAACTCTAAGAATCCTCAGAAAGTTGGAACTTTCAACAACAAAAAATAAGTCAACCAAACACAAAATATACAAAGGGAATAAACATTAACTAGTAAACAGATAAATTAAGAGATAGCCCCTAGTACCGAACTAAATAATTTAACATAGTACCATTAAACAAAAAACCAAATACAGTGGTCCTGACGCCAAGGTAGACATTAAGGTACAAAAAAATCAGAGCATATATGAAACAAGCAGATGTGTACTATGAAAACTATGGCAGGTTCATTGTTTGCCACAACAGCGATGGGCAAATCTAGCATTTGAGCACAAAAAAAATGTGTTAGAAGAGGAAAGAGGATTGGTTTCTTTGCTTGTTTACATTTTGCTTTGTTTGATGATAAGAGTTTAAAAAGGAAAGTTCAAATTGAGCATTGAATATCTAGGGTACCTGCGCTGTCGAATGATGACCAAGTGATGTCGAAACCACTGGAAGATCATATTGTTCAAGATAACTCCAAATAGCATCTTTAAGTAAGGGTGACACTTTGATAAATGCAGCAACAGCATTTCGCAAAGCCCCCTGCACAAGATTCACATATCACAAAACATCATCGTCACTACCAATCCCCACCATCCAAATCGAACAAGGATGGCACATTTATACATATACTCAGAGAAAAATGTCTTTTACCTTCAAGTATGGAGGCACATTTTCGTAGCTGAGAAGTTTAAATAAAGGTTCGATGTCAGGGAACCATTTCCTTCTTTCTGTAGGATTCCCATTTTCAACCACCTACAGCATGTTCATAATTTACAAACAAAGTGAGTATATCTTCATTTGGAACACACATATACAACAGCAGCAAACAAAGGTAGCAAAAACAGTAATATGCATACACCAAGCATAAACAAAAGAAAAGGGGAGAAACGACCAAAAAACAGCATTTTAGAGCAGGACATTTCACTAACAAAGTAAACAAGACAAGAAAATTTATGAGTAGAAATCATAGTTTTTAAGAGGCCAAGGAGAGGCATGGCAACCAACCCATAAGACGAGGCAAGACAAGACCATAAGCATATTACATATACTCAATCTTGTGTACTCCCTCTAGTTTTTAGTTAATGTTGTCAAGATAACTTGTTTAGCTCAAATAAAGTAAAAGTGTTGCCCTAACATCATCAATTGAAAACCGGAGGGAGTAAAAAATAAGAAAGAGATGGGAGACTGCTTTCCTTTGGACAAGCCAGCCCATTATCCTTGCTAGACCCTACAAAGCCAATACAACTACGAATTGTAACCCTAGGTTTGACACAACAGAGTGGAGTGGGTACGCAATCTGCGTTATTCCTCATCTCCTTCGCTGCTGTGGTCACCTGCCGCCGCAAGGCGGTGAGTCTCCTTCAGTTAACCACATCAGCTGGAGCTGCCCCGATGAAGGCCACATCCAGCTCAACAAAATCGACCACTGGACGGGAATTCAACGGAGATGTGTGAGGTGGCAGCTTCTTTGCCACTGGCAGCAGCTCCCTCCCACTCCGCTGTTTTCCTGTGTCTACCTCTCCCTCTCGTTCCCCCTTTGTTCACTGTTTTGGTAAGACGAGAGCCGTGCCTTGCAATCCCGGTGTGTCTTGTCTCATAGGCAACGCCTTAAAACTATGGTTGAAATCAGGAATAGAAAGAGTACAGCATGATAGAACCAAGTAGCATAGCCCACAGCATGCTGGTACTTATTTATGCAGTGACGGAGGAAGTGACAAATTCCTACAGCTGATGCTGTTCAATCACAACTACAGAATTTTGTGTAAATCATCTACCATTCCAAAATAAAGAATTTCACAAGATAGGCTACACAAACGATAACTTGAAAAAAAAATGATATAGCCATGGAAAATGGAAGGCAATGCTGAAAGCCTGAAAGTAATATATATTGCATCGAAAATAGTCAACCATCAGAAGCACAAATGAAACCCAGACCTTCTGAAGAACAGCTAAGTAAGCAACAAGTGCCTGTGCATCTCCCTCTGGAAAGTCAGGCAGCATGCTTGCGGAAGATTGAATGGATTTTTTAAACTTTTCTTCGTAGATAGATAAGCAATCAAACAAAGTGCTCCACCCAACAGAGCGGTACACTTTTCCCTGTAGCAGCTCATAGACTTTTGCAGCACCAACTTCAGTGGAAGCCTGAGAAGTCCAATAACTCAGTCAGAGTAAACATCGGAAAACTGAACAGAGCAGTAATTATAATGCATACCAAAGTACTGAGAAGTCCAAGGAAGGCCACAAGAGTTTGTGTGTTAGTGTGGTCTTCTCCTGCATACATAACAAAGGTCCATAGCTCCTCATTTCCATGTACTAGCTCGGGCTCTTTCTGATGAGAACATGCATAAAACAAAAAGGATGCAATGGTCATATAAACTTCAGAAAATTAAAATCAATCAGTGCATGAGAGATCATTCGAATATTATGTGTATCTAGTCTCTTGCTGACAACAATGGACACAAGTTTCAGTAGAAATGCAATAACCATATGTGCCCCTAGTGCAGTATCAAATTTTCATTGTCGCTCCATGTTCAATTTAATTCTAACGTTGAAACAAGATCTTTAAAGTGCAGCCGAGATATCCTCTCAGTTTCTATATAAACATCCCTCACAGTAACAAGTTATAGAAACCCTTGAATCCCAAATGACATTGTTCATAAAATCAGTTTATCTCAATTAGAATTTATAAACTGTGTAACAACCACCGCCATGTGCAAAAAAAAGATTTTATGGACGAGTACACAATGTTGGGCGCACATGCAAAAAGTTGTAGTCTATTTCACACATGATTTAGTGAAATAAAAAAGAAAAGGGTCTGAATTATGTGTGCTGAGTGTCCGAGTTCAATAATTGTCTATTACAGTGCATTTGAGGCAAACCTTATTTGTTACGAAGCACTATAAGCAGCTAGCTAGCACAAATATTACATAACTACAAAAATTAAGAATCAGGCAGAACACACATGAGGATGCAAACACAAATTATTACTAAATCATGAATGTTTCCTGGTACACAGATTTGATTTATTTATTTTTTAGAATATAAATGATGGAAACTGTACCTGATAGATCTCCCTAACTAGTTCCAGCAAAGATACGAAAGGTTGATTGGTAGGTTGACCAGTTTGTTCCCCATTGCCACCGGGATCTTCTCTGTGATCTCGTGGTGGACCATACGGACTGAGGGCAGCCATTGCATTTTCCTTCATTTCCTTAATCTGTTAACGAAGAAATATCACCGTTTTTGGACAAGAACGGAAGCAAGTTACTTGGAATGATACCCCCACAGATATCCTGACAGGTAGTGCTCCGATTAAGTATTCTAACCTTGTCTCTAGAAGTTGGGTGAGAAAGAAAGCACATCATCAACTTGTGTGTGTAGCCAGTGTACATGTAGACAATGTCCTCATCATCATTCTGCATAAAATAAAAATAAAATATCACAACCAAGAAAACTGTTCTGCTATCATAGGAAGAATGAAGTTCAACGACAAGAGACAATGTCAACTCATTCAGTGTGGCCACTGTACGTTTCATTATCTATTGCCAGGACATGCCAACCTCCCAATAGAGTTCCAACAACTCAATTTCAAGCGAGATACAGAGAAAAAAATGTCTTATGCTTGGCAGGAGAAACAGTCAAGCGTCAAGCCCCGTTGCATAATCAAGATTGTTGCCTCATCGATCCCAGAAGCCAGAAACAGCATTGCATTAGTTTGAGGATCCGATTCATCAGCTAGAGAAAGGTAAAAATGGACACACACCTATAGCAAATTCATAAACTTCTTAATCTCAACTCATTTTTCCCTCTTAATTTCCTAATATTGAGAACTCCTATCACTCCACGATTAAACAATACCTAATTAAATTTGCTAGGGCTATTGCCTCAAAAAACAAAGTTTGCTTACTGGAATGAATTTATAAACAGCGACAGAGAAACTAATGTACTTAATAGAATCCAGGTAAACAAATTGTTAATTTGCTTCTAGCATGTCTCAGAGCAAATCAAGCTGCCAATTCAGCAAAAAGAACAATTAAAACAGACACGACATTACTATGCAAAAATTCCAAGGGAGATATGTTAAATGTATAGAAGCAAAAATATTTCAGATTAAGAAAACAGTAGGGTACTAGGTAATAAGACATGCAGTCAAATAAGACAACAATGAGGTTCAGGTTTGCTATACCTGGTATGCAGCTGTTTTCAAAACTCGCTCTCGAAAAAACTCAAAAGCGTTATGGCGACAAATAATTTCAAGACATGACCAAATATCTGACATGTCTCTTGAACTACTGCGATCTTGAGTTAACATCAAATGAACAGTCCATGCAAGTCGCACAACACCAACGAATCCTTCGACAGTCGTATTGTTACCTGTCCTCATCACCTGCAATCATAAAAAAAAAAATACAGTTTGCAATTGTAAGTCCCATGTTGTCTGCCCGAAGATACTGAACAGTTCCAGTAAAAATATATACTTTACAGCTTACAAGCTCATGAAATTCGTGTCTAAATGAGGAGTCAGATGACAACGATGCTCTCTCTCCAGAAGTACTCAGGATATCAGAAACAAAAGATACTACAAGGGAGAACAGAACTCCATAGGTGATCTGCGACGATAAATGGGGAAAAAGTAAGGTTTCATTTGGGAACAACAAGCATATGGATTTGCTGCAATAACTAGCTAGAACCATCATATTATTCAGAAGTATTCAAAATTCAAACCTGAAGCTCCACACTAGCATTTTCATTTGCTTCAGCTGCACAGTCCTTTAATATTGAAAATACATCCTTAACCTCCTTGGGGCCTAAATGAAGTTATATAAAGGTACATTGTTAGTAGTAGCATAAGTGCTGGCTTTCTACAACTTGACATGAACAGAAAGCTACACTGTCACAGCAGGAAGGTTGGTGCATGCCATTGAATTATTCAAATCACTAGTTAGTTTAATGGCAAGAAGGTTCAAAGAGCCTCACAATGACAGGAAGGGGTATTGATGGCAACTTAATAGAAGGTTTCACTTACTCATTAGTTTAATAATTCCAGAAAGAGCAAGGCAATGGCTCAAACTCAACCTCTCTCTCGAGACAATAGCCCGTCTTTCCACAAGAGCCCCTCTAAAATCAAGCACATAGCGCTCACAACCTGGTCGGCCTATTCCAGTTGGTTCTTCCCGGTTGAGTTCCTTTATGACAAAAGTAATTGTAAGTCATCATTTCTTTCAAAGAAAATAGACTAAACCTCTTCTGATTCATTTTTAAAATATTTAGCTGCATCATAAGTTGCTAAAAAATAGCTAGAACTGATTAGCTTCATATGGAACTGTAAATAAAATAGTGAAGAAATAAAAAAGAATAAATCAGCACAGAGCCAACATCAAGCCACCTATCTTAGTGCAAAAGCCGCTGCCCCTGCTCTTTTTCACTATTTTACATGTATTCCTGCCTCTAAATTTTAGCTCAAAGGGTCAACTTCAGACCTACATTTGAGGATGACAGAGTTTACAGGATTTGGCCTTAGCCAAACCATGGATTTTTTTAAAATTGTGTCCAATGCAACTCATTGAATGAAAGGGCAAAAGCCATGAACGCATAGGGTATATTCAACTGTCATCATAAGGCCCGCAACCTTTACAAGGGTAATTATCCGCTGTCGAAGACCGTCTCTAAATAGAACCTCCATTTGCTCTTGAATTTCAGATATCAGATCAGCATCAAGACCTTGGTCAAGTCCAACAGACTACAAGAGATAAAGAAAGAAAAAAAAATCAAATTTGTCTTTCAATAATCAAGTTAGTCTATAACTGGAATGAAAAGGATCAGTAGATTACTCGCAACAGAATGTACAGAGAGGTTATAAGATCCCTTCTTTCCATGTACCAAAGGCCAGCTGCAAGCCTGTATATTTCCAACGGCTCTCGACCATATAAAACCCACTACAAAATCAACGGATGCATTTAATATGGTAATATAGCAGTTCAAACATGGATGGCATTAACAGAACCAGAACAAACTTCAATTCGCAAATTATACCTCTCTGTTGGCATCAACTAGCAAACGAACACACTCAATCTCGTTAAGATTGAGTTCATCACTCAACTTTACAGCCTGCAAAGGAGAAGTGCAAATTTCTGAGCCTTGAAAAAGCAACAGCGGAACAGCCCACAAATGCTGGACTGAATAAACCAAACGACAAGCCATCTTTTCATGAGCAAACACAACCAAACGAAAAAAATCCAGGTCTCAGCTTTTAGGAATTATCAAGGGCATTGATCAAGATTTGTGGGTCCAACCAGGGGTAAGGCAAGGATCTCTATACACAACAGAACACATAATACACTATACATGTTTTCTATCAAGCAATTCGGCAGAACAAAATAAAGGGTACCAATAATAATAAGTCAATGTCGTTACACTAATTTAAGAATATGGTGAGACGTGAGAGGATGGTAGCTTAAACATGCTCCTTGCTTAAAAGAAACAGTATATCATCAAGCCAGAAACCAATCAGCCTAGCCATACTTTTACTACCATTGTTGAAGATAGAAACATCCTATAGTATTTATATAGCACAGAATTGATGCAATAAAAAAAATGTGGTTTCATTAATCCTCTGAGATAAGTAGTCGTCAATTGTTACAATTGTCACATGTAGTAACAGCAAATCATCTTCAGTTAATTGCTACCAAAAACAAAAAGCCAATCTGTAGGTCCACCAACAATGTAAGAAGCTACATACTACGAACTACCACCATCTCCAAAAAAGATAACTAGAGCCCAATCCACCATTCAAAATCTAGTATAGCACAAAGAAGTTAGAGCTACAGCAAGGACACCAGCCATTTCAACATCAAACTGCAAGAAAATGACAAATTCTGAATCAAAGGACAGCTCATCTCAACATATGTCAGAATTCATATGTTTGCAAATGTCAGTGTCATCTGAATTCTCTATCAAAGACTAGTTCAAAACTACAGGTTTGCACCTCGACACACCAACTAAAGCGTTATGTGTCATCCACATTCCAGAGCTTCAATCAAGAGAACAAGCATTCACACAGGGCTCAGCTTAAATGCAGAAATAACTCATATGACTGGAGCAAAACCAGCGAAATGCCCGCGCAACTCACCAAATTAAAGTGGGTGAGGAAGGGAGCTTACGATTTGCACGTCGGTGTCGTCGAGTGTGATTGGCGGCATGTCAGGGAGCCGCACCTCTTTGCTCTCCACCTGAGTCCGATCCGACGCCTTCGGCCCCTGTTCACGCACACAGCAGAGACGCCAAATTCAGTCAAACCAAATTCTATGGCACGCCGACGAATCCTAGAATGAGGAGGCAAATGCCTCGCGAAGGGGCGCACCGGGTAGGAGAGCAGAGTGCGGAACGCGGGGGCGGCGTCGCGGACGGCGTGGAAGAGCTCCACGCGCTGCGCGGGCGACGGCGGCCCGGGCCCGAGCAGCGCCGCCTCGATGATGCGCAGAAGCTCGCGCGGCGGAGGCGGCGCCATCGCCGTAGAACAGCCCCGGTCGCCGGCGAGAACCCTAGGACGAGTCGGCACTCGGCGGTGGTCGGCGGGGTGAGAGGGGGACCGATTTAAAACCCTAGCTAGGCGAGCTCGGCGCTGGCGGGCTTCTGGGTTTTTGGACAGATGGGGCCTCGGCGGCTCGGCGCTGGTCGCGTGGGAGATGAGCTGCGGTCGCGTGGCTCTTACGAGGGGGCCGTGCCATCTGGGCCGTTCGTGAGTTTGTTTTGTCACGCGCCGTCCGAAACGCGATGACGGACAGTCGAGCGGGCGCTGCTAATCCGCGCACGCACACGGCGAAGCCAACTCGCGTGCGACGCTCCGACAGCATACGACAACCCGGTCTTCTTCCTCCTCGGTTCGACTCCGCTCCCTCCTCTCCGTCTCCGGCGAGGCGCCCCCGCCACAGGCCGCCTCCTCCGTCTCCGGCGGCTACCGCCGCCTGATCCGCCACCCACGACCACCGCCGGCGCTAAATTCTACGAGCTCCGCTCCCCCGCCGACGACCTCCTCCGCCCTCGACCGCCGCAGCCGCTAACTCGTCCGACTACGACGTCCCCGCCGCCTACCCCGCCCACTGCCCTCCTACCTACCCGCGGCCGGCGGCGCCATCGTTGCCTCGCCGCCCCGCCGCCACCGCCACCCACCGCCGGGTCGCGGCCGCCGCCCCCCGGACTCCTCCTCTACAGCCGACGGCCATGGAAGGCCTCCCCCAACCCCCAACCCCGAACCCCGAACCCTGAACCCGAAGCTTCCTGCACTCGCCGGCGTCGCCGCTCCTTCTTCCTCTCATCGCCGCTGGTTCGGAGCGGACACGTGAGCAGCGCTACGCGCGCACGCGCGTAGATAAGACTTTCTGCAGTTCTGATTCCGCATTCTATGTACGGTGCAGTTTAGCGCCTTTTGATAGGGCTCTGGTTGAGCCAGTTTTGGTTGTGGCTGTGGTTTTTTTAGAAAAATAGTTGTGCTGGTTGTGCCTAAAACGTTTGGTAAAACGCTTTTTTCTGCAGCTTCTCCATATTTTTAGAGACAAATATGGAAAGATGCGAGCGTCGTAGAGAAAAAAAGCCGGTGAAGCTATCATTTTGTGGCTTCATAGTTCACCTTATTTTTGGATACGACTTAATTTCTCTTTTTTTTTAAAGAGAAGCACTTGAAGAAGCATCTTTTTGGTTGGAAACCATGTGAAACCATTGAAAAAACCATTGGGGAAGCCCTACCAAATGGGGGCCTTAATTTAGTTGTACAGTAATTTTTAGTTTCGATCAAATCTTCAGTGGTTTAACTCAATTTAGTTGTACAGTAATTTTTTCCTTTAAAGTTTAAACTAATAGATCTCGGGTTATAACACACCGTTGCAAAAATTGAGTCGAAGTATCTTTTTTAATAAAAGTTTTCACATAAAATTTTGAAATAAATCCCGTCAAAATTTGTATGAAATTTATATAATGACCGCCCTAATAACTTGGCAATTCAAATATTTAACATCTTCAATAGTGCTCTTTTTCACTTTTCATGTCTGTTATCTTTTCTGCTACATGCAAATTGTTGTTATTTGTAATATTGCTATCGTGATATGAGAAGAGAGATCATATGGAATAGGAGTCCTACGTTCCTTAAGTGTTGCAAATTAGCATAAGGAGCCAATTGTAGAGCTGAAAGGAGTAACCCATGAATAATACTGAAGCCATACCAACCTAGATTTACGCCGTAAGAAAACTATGAACAGTAGAAGCTACATAAAGAATACACGCGGATGTTTTCAACATAGTTAAACACCGCATAGTGTGAACATAAAGCTTTTTCTGAATGAGCGTAGTCTGGAGGGGGGAAGGAAATCAGACAGCAAGCTACGATGGCAAAAGCCAACCCACATTTACACCTAGTGCTATGTGATGCCTCCTCTGTGTATGAAATGTATGCCAAATGGCAAATAGTCAATACCATTGTTCTGATTATCTTCGCTAACATGGAGCATGCACTCGCCAACCATGCTTCGGAGCACCACGCAAGGTCACGCATTCCAGACACACACGTTAGCTAATCACCAGCGCACAACATGCTCTCACATGAGCGGCGCCCGAAACGTGTTCATCGCTAGTGCACAAGGGATCAATGGGCGTCCCTTGGCAGCCTCTTCCGCCCAAAGTCCCCAACGGAATCGGCTAAGTATGCGTTTCTGTTGCAAGTGAGTCCATGGACACAACAGACCGAGCAAGACGCATGTACAACAAACCGAGCTATCCGAGCTATCTTGTCGCCTTCAGCAACAACTCGAGCGCGCACTACAGCATTAACGCACTACAGCGGCGGACAGAAAAAATAAGTAGCGGCGGTTTTCAAAAAGAACCGCCGCTGTAGTGCCACGCGCGGAACTGTTATGACATGCCGCCGCTAGAAAAGATTACTAGCGGCGCACCGTAACAAAAACCGCCGCTAGAAAGCTTTTTTAGCGGCGGTCTTTAACAGATTCCGCCGCTACAAATGCAGCTGCTTGTAGCAGCGGTTGTTCTCAGCCACCGCCTCTACAAAACGCTTTCTAGCGGCGTATTTCTCCGTATCCGCCGGTACTATTGGTTTTGCAGCGGCGGTCCTTTCTCCGACCGCCGCTGGAAAGTGGCCGTTGACGAGGAACAGCGCCGCCTTCGTCGCGGCGTCTCACGCGCGGAACAGTCGCGTTCGTCGTTTCTCTCACGCGCGGAAGAGCGCGCCGCGGCTGTCGCTTCTTTTACGAGCGCACATTCGCTTCTTTCACGAGCGCACAGGAGGGAAGATTCGAGAGCGCGCCGCCCGCTATAAACACGGCGCCGCGCGCATCCCCTGCCAATCGACTCCACCAGCGCGCACGCTCAGCTCGTCGCCCGACGCCCTCCCACCCCGCGCACGCTCAGCTCGCCGCGCGAGCTCTCTATTTGCTCGTCGCTCGCCCCGCCACTGCCACCACCGTCCGCACCATGGACGGCTCGAGCTCCCGGCGCGGACAGCGTTGCGTCCCCCTTCGCGCCGCTAGCGGGAGCCGCGCTCCGGCGAAGCGGTGCCCGCCGTCCACTATTCCGGGCAACCCACCCCGCTCGCGTGAAGAAGGCCGCGCGCGTCAAGAAGAAGGCTTTGACGAGGGGCTGCGCATCCGTATCCGAAGATGTCCCTCCGGCAAGATCTTCTATCTTTGCCCCATTTGCCCCGGAATGCTGACCGAGTCGATGGGTCAGATGATGTTCCATGTGCTGGAGATGCGCAACTTGGAGGATGTGCACGAGGTGGGGAGGAACCGCCACCACCTCCTCGCTCGCAACCATGGTTGGGAGTAGGTGCGCTTGCGACGACCGCGCGCAAAATGAAGGAACAAGCCGCCGACGATCGCGCGCCATTTTGGGAGAGAAAGCTACTGCGCGCGCTGACCACTACTACTTGTTGAGTTTAGTTTGTGTTTGTGAGAGTTGTTGAGTTTGTCTTTGTGCATTTCTAATTTGCATTGCTTGTTCTAGCTAGTTAGTTAGATTGGTTAGTTGTCTTTGATAATTAGTTAGTTAGCTAGATTGGTTAGTTGTCTTTGATAATTAGTTAGTTTGGTTGCATGATGTATTCGTTTGTTAGTGTATTGAGGAAGTTGGCTTCTTCCTAGTATTTGTAAAAAATGAAGCAATTTGTCCAAAGTATTGATGCAATTTGTCAAAACAATGATACAATTTGTCTAAAAAATGATCCAATTTGTCTACAAAATTCAGTTGCCGAGATTAAATAAAAATGATGCAATTTGTAGCGGCGGCTCATATTACAAACCGCGCTACAAATACGTTTCGAGCGGCGCTTATGCGTTACAAACCGCCGCTATAAATGCATTAGTAGCGGCGGCTTTCGTTACGAACCGCCGCTAAAAAGGTCTGGGGGTATAAAAACACCCTCGGTTCCATCTCTGTTTCACTCTAAAACTGGCGGCCCGAATTTTTCGAATATTTAGCAAAAACGAGGGGGGAGGTTTTCAATTCATTTCTTTTGGATGAGATTGTAGATCAAGGTAAAACCAAGTGGATCCATGTTTTTATGTCGCATTCCGTGCTAAAATCAAGCTCAATTTTGAATTTCAATGTTTGGCGGATTTCATCAAATTCGGCCAAAATTCTAACGATTTGTGGTGTTAGTGTGGCTTCGGATTGTACTTTTGGACAACCTTGAACATGTGCTTGCATTACTTTCAATGTTTAGTGGCTTCTTAAACATTTTGTCACTTGAACACTTGGATCTAGCAATAGAAATGAATTGAAGGGTGTATTTGATAGCACTAGTGGACTATTAACGGACACATCCGGGAAGACAAAGGACGGGCTGAGAGCACGTAGAGATCTTGTCGAGTTGGGAATAAGGCCGGAGCTACACCCTCAAGAAAGGGCAAATGGCAAGTTCTACCTCCCCCGGCAAGCTACACCCTGACGAAGGAGGAGAAAAAAGCGTTCTGCAAGTGCTTACGCGAGATTAAAGTCCCGACCGGTTACTCGCGCAATGTCAAGAATCTTGTTAACATGCAAGAGTTGAAGATAAGTGGATACAACACTCATGATTGTCATACAATGCTTTCGGTGTACCTCACTATCGCGATCCGAGCAATCAAACCAGAGTACGTAAAGTTGTCAATCACGCGCCTGTGCTACTTCTTCAATGCAATCAGCAAAAAGGTGATAAGTTTTGACGAGTTGGAAGACCTACGGACCCACATAAAGGAAACAATGTGCATGCTTGAGATGTGCTTCCCTCCATCCTTCTTTGATACGATGGAACACTTCATGATTCATATACCTGACCAGGTATTTGCACTTGGGCCTGTGTACCTGCATCACATGTTTCCTTTCGAGCGGTTCATGTATGTAATGAAGCGATATGTACGGACCCGTTCCCACCCTGAGGGATCGATGATTGAGGGATACACGACAGAGGAGATCATTGAGTGTCTCTTGGATTACATTAAAGACAAAAGGTCGATTGGACTTCCAGTTCATCATCATGAGGGCAGGCTAGCCGGGAAAGGAATCGCTGGCAGGAAAGTATTCCTAGCTCGTGATTACACAGAGGTGGAAAAAGCACATTATAGCATCTTGCAACAACTTGACATCGTGGGGCCGTACTTTGAGCAACACCTGCAGGAGCTTCGCAACAACAATAAGGAATGCCCAGATGATTGAATAATAAATGAACATAAGCGTTCCTTCACCACGTGGTTGAGCAATTTGGACCTACCAAGTGGTGACACAGTTGATGAGAAAATGTTGAGAAGGTTGGCTTGTCGCCCCTCAATGTCTGTGGTGACCTTTCAAGCATATGACATCAATGGGTTCACCTTTCACACGAAATAAAAGGATAAAAGGAGCAAGTGTCAAAACTTTGGGGTTCGAACAGAATCCTATGACGCAGATGGAACGTTGACTTCATACTATGGGTACATTGAGGAAATATGGGAACTAGACTACGGAGAAAATTTACAGCTCCCAATATTTCGGTGCAAATGGGTCAAGCCAGATGGTGTGCAAACAGACGAATATGGGTTACAAATCTTGGATCTCGACAATGTAGGTTACAAAGATGACCCTTGGATGCTTGCATGGTCCGTGGAACAAGTGTGGTATTCACCTGACCCCGGTAATCCAAATAAATGCATCATTGTTCCTGGGAAACAAAGAATCGTGGGTGTAGACAATGTGGAAGATGGAGATGACTACAATCAGTATGATGAGGTGCCATTTTTCCTGGATCCAAATAATTTCAAACTGTTAGAAGTAAGACTCACGTATCCAACAAACAAGCCTTACATGCGCAGTGATTGCGACGGAAAAGTAGTGAAGGGATGAATGAAAAACATAATATGTAACATTTTCCTATGATGGCCTGGTTCATATAATATTATATGTACTTTATTTCCTACAATTGCATTAATAATACATTTTCGTATGATGTTCTGTTTTTACATGACCGAATGTGCCCCCTCTCGCTGGCGATTCGCCGACCAATCGCCGGTGGATTTGTCAGCGATTGCGTCGGCGATGAGAAGGGGAAAGAGAGAGAAAGCAAAAGCTAGAGAGAGAGAGGACGGGATGAAATGAGGAACTGGAAATCTGGAAACGCTCCCCGCCTCTTGGTAGACCTCACTAACCGGTAGACCCCACAGGGCTGAAAAGCCGCTTCGGGCAGGTCTGTGACGCAGCGTCGGATCCAAATTGTGCGGCTCGGAAGATAGAGTTTACCTTGTTTGGGCTATTTGTAGCGGCGGTTTTATGGATGACGTCATAATCCGCCGCTTTAATTTCCTATTTTCAGCGGCGCTTTAATTTTCTATTTTCAGCGGCGGTTTTTTGGATGACGTCATCTTTATCCGCCGCTTACAATCCTTCTATAAAACTGTCCACACACCGCTCGTTAAACCCTAAATCCCCGGCGCTTCTTCCACCACGCCGTCAGGCTGCCGGATTTTCCCACCGCGCCGCCGCTGCCGCCTCATCGCGGCTCCCTCCCCTACGAGCTGGAGCCCGAAGATCCGCCGCGTGGAGAGCCACTTGCTGTGGCCGCCCCATCCCTGACCACCTCGATGCCCCCTCGCCGCCTTGTCGTCGCGCCCCCCTCCCCGACGAGGTCGCCGCCGCGACCTCGGACACCTCCAAGATCCCCGGCGTCGAGGGCCTCTCGTCGACGACCTCGGGCCCCTCCCCGACGACCTTAGGCCCCTCCTCCTCGCGCCCCCCACGGCGACGACCTCGGGCCCCTCCTCCTCGCGGCCCCCACGCCGACGACCTCGAGCCCCCTCGCCGACGACCTCGGGCCCCTCCTCCTTGCTGCCCCCCGCCGACGACCTCGGGCCCCTCCTCCTCGCGGCCCCCACGCCGAGGACCTCGAGCGCCCTCGCCGACGACCTCGGGTCCGCTCCTCCTCGCTGACCCCCAGGTGCGCCCCTCCTCCTCGTCTGCAGTGATAATTAACAAGAAGAAAAATACTCCAGTTTAGTAATGGATTCACAATGCTATTGATTCACAAAGTTGTTTTCGAAAATCCTACTGTAGATGAATAGAAGTTTGTTTACCGTAGCAATGTACTATAAGCTAGATATACAGTCATACCGTAAGAACAAAATAAAAAATGCGATAAGGCAATACCTCACTGCTTGGCTGTGTGTGTGCGATATGGCAATAGCTAAAAGTGCCTTTGCAAATTGCAAGCGTCAGTTGAGTATCTAATCATATTATTTAGTTACTATTATGTTGTTTAAGGACCCTGTGTTAGTTAGCATTGCTCATATTATTTAGTTAGCACTAGTTGAACACCAATGTCTGTGAGCCTGGCTGGTCGCGTCGGCTTGGCTGTGTGTGTGCTACTGCTGCTTGCCTTCGTGTTTTTTTTTTTTTTTGCTCGATGGCACCAACGTATAGCAAGCCCTGTTTCTGAATCAAGCTAGTTCAGTTTAGGGAAGGAGAAGATGGAAAGCGTATTACTGTCTCAGCTGAAAGGAAAAAATGTTTTGCTCCACAACATGATTTTTTAAATGCTGCTGATTTATTTTCAAAAAATGTAGATTTCGAAATATATTTATATTGTTTTAAATTAGTGTGCAACATAGGAAAATAGGAATCAATCCCCAATTTGAATTAGTGTGCAAGATAGGAAAATAGGAATCAATCCTCTCCCCAGTCCTCTGTTCCAAGCACACACAAAGCAAAATCTGTAGCACAACATCCCTCTCCGATCCATAGTTGCTGATAGGTTTAAATTTAAAATTTTAGTCTTCTAACTCCTACGAATGGAGAACAAGACTGCTTCGGAAGGTGTGGGCGTGCCGCAAGAGTCTGGAACTAAGATGATCGAGTACACTGAAGACAACGTGGATGGCGATGAACATGAGCACTCCGGTGCCGAGGATGGAGGCAGTGATCATAGCGGTCCCTGGGAGGAACCTGAGGATCCTTTTCCTCGAGAACACCGACCAAAACCCACACAAGACGACATGGACAAAGATTTTGATCCTGGGGAGGAGGTATCCGGTCATTGCTTCCTTCATGTTGTCAAATCGCTATCATTTATTTTCTCAATTTCCTTTCATGACCATCAATTGATCTAAATCTATTTTCCAATGTAGATGCAACCTCGACGAAGCGCCCGCCGAAAACTCTCGAAAGAGATCGCGCTCCATCCTGCCGTTGAGGACGACACGGAAGAAGTGGCCGTCCAACCGAGCCCAATGAAGCGGAAGCGCGGTCAACGCTCGGCAAACAAGGCAGAGGGCACGTATGATGTGCTAGAGATAAATCCCGTTGATGGGAAACCATCAAAACCAGAGGGTATATGCGCAAAGTGGCGCAACTGCTGCGGCGTTGTGTGCAGGGATCTGTGTAGAATCACCTGGGAAGATTGGCGCTTAGCGCCGAAGGACCGCAAAGAGGAAATGTGGAAAGCTGTGAAGAAGAAAATCCGCTTCCCTGCTAAATATGAGAAAAAAGGCAGATGGGCTACAATGAAAGAGCTCAACAAGATCTTTCGCGATTACAAGGCGAAACTCAACTGCAATTATGTGAAGAAGGGCCTCACCCCACCTGAGTTGGTCATGAGAAAAATCCGAAAAGACGATTGGCTTGAATTTGTTCAGCAGAAGACCAGCGCAGAGGCTATGGAGTTGAGTAGGAAGATGCAAGAGGTGAACAAGATGAACCAGTAACCAGTCCACCTAGGACCGGGCGGTTACCAAGCGAGGATACCTTTATGGAGGGAGATCGAAAATAAGCTCCAAGAACAAGGGATACCAAGCCCATTCCCAGAGGGTACCGAGGAACGTACCAAGAATTGGTGTCTTGCTCGCTCGGACTTAACTGATGATGGCCAGCTCATTTTCAAGGACCCTGCTGTCAGTGAAGTCATGCAGAAGATAACGGGTCCAATCCAGAAGGAAAAAGAGCTAGGTCTATTTAAGCCAACGTATCACAGGGACACGCTCACCAAGGCTCTAGGAAAGAACGAGCACGGAGGGCGCATCCGAGGTCTTACATCATCGGGCACATGGAAAGATGGTTTCCCGGAAGCTTCGGATGCCTCCACTGGTGGCAGCTTGTACAAGAAGAAGCACTTCTACAAGCAGGACATTGCGGAGACAGCTGCTAATGAATTTGCTTCAAAATTTAATGACTTCCAGAAGCAGAATCCCAATTTAGCTACTCCACCTGCTCACCTTCAACCGGTGGCAGTAAATCTCGAGAAATATATGGCTCTGAGGGAATCAATGAATAGGCCAGCGTCACAAGTTCAGGTGACACAAGATCAAGGGAACATAGCAGAAAAGATCACTGAGAGCACTCCATGTGAACTGTACATCCCATATGGGCACAAGGGAAAGAAATTGCTAGTCGCCAGAGGCATGGCACTTCCGGGTGAAACGGTGCACCATCGACATATTCCTCATGGCTACGTCAGGGTAAGTGTGTCTGATATAGTGCCTGGACATGAGGACTACGATATCGAAGTCCCATTTGTTGAGGAGGGGATAGAAACTCTCCAGGACGCTCTCAACACTTTCATCATGTGGAATCAACAATATGTTGTGTGCGGCAGCTCCACACCACGGCCGTCTCCGAAGTCCTGTCATGATTCACACCATGCTAGCCAAAATGGTGCGCCCGACGACAAGGATGGCGGGCAACCATCTTCTAATTCAGGGTCAGGTTCCAGAATCAAAACAACTGGTGAAGCTAAGGGTCAAGATGATGGCTGGAGCCATCGCGTGGAGGGGCCTAGGGTGCCTAGTCCTAAGGACGATGACAAAAGGGGCGAGGTTGAAAGTCCTAAGCCACCCTATACTAATGAACCTGAGGAAAGTACCGAGGTTGTAGGTGCTAAGGTGCTCAGTACCGCGGAAACTGACAAAGGGGCCAACATTGCCGCGGAAACTGACAAAGGGGCCGACATTGCCGCGGAAGGTGACAAAGGGGCCGACATTGAAAGTGCAAATGTTATGAATGACAATGAACTGGATTCGCGTGAGGCACATTCGAAAGCATACAAGCCTCCAATTCCAAAGACAATTACTCCATACGACAAGAAAGAGAAGCATGATAATGTGGAGATGTTCCTTGACTCAATGAGGAGGAACTGGAAAGGGCCTTCCACGCAACAAATTGCTGATGTTAATAATGTTGAGTGTCGCCAGCCAGTCTCGTACGAGGACTTGCACGACGACGACTATCCGACATTCGAACTGGGGAAGCCTCTTTTACCAAGCAAGCGCTTCAACAACGAACTGCCGTGGGAGATGCACAAGATGCATGACTGGTACATGGAGGCAAGCAAACAAGGAGTGTCCTACATCAGTTGTCGTGTTCCCCGGGAGGCCTTCAACTCTGACCCATTTTCATTTGCCTTATTCTTCTCCGATTTGCACGATTTGTACCGGCTTAACAAGCTCGACGTCAACTTCGTAACACTATGGTGCCTGTAAGTGTCTCTGTCCATTTCATAATTTCTTATTTCGTATTTCATGTCCTAGTAAATGATGACTACCGCTCTTTGTAGATTGAATATGACCGATCAAACCCGACAATGGTATCACACCAAGAAGAGGTGGAAGACCGGGTACCTAAACCCGATCCTAGTATCTCAAAGCGCCATCAACCCAGTGCTTGATGGAAAGATGCAGCACGCAAAGAAGACTCGAAAAGAGATAGCGGATCTCAAGAAGAAGTTGATAGCTAAAAAGAGGAGTGAAGTCGCGACGTATATTTATGATTGTTTCATGAAGTGGCAAGACAAAGAAATCATTGTTTGCCCCTACAACTTGAAGTGAGCCCTTCTCTTCACTATTATTCTCTTATCTATTTTCGAAATTCATGAACTAGTAAATAAATGACTAACGTCCCAAATTATTTGTAGCCAACATTGGATATGTTTTCTGCTAATCCCGACAAATGGTTGGTGCCAAGTGTTGGATAGTGCATACACTGACCCAGATAACTACAAGGATATTGTTAGCGTCTTTAACTGGTAATTACGAAACTTCTTCATGAAAACATATTAGGCCGCACAAATTTTTGTAACACGACTTCTTTCGCATTTCAATAGCGCTTACGAGAACTATGTGAGGGATGGAGGTATAGGCAGCCCAAAACGGAAAAAAAAGATGTACTTTCGAAACAACTTCCCATGGGTAACACATCTACATTTTATAAAATGCATGCATTTCTTAGTATGATATATCGATCTAACATGTGTTTCGCTATTTACAGTGCTACAAACAACCTTCGGAAAGTGTCCATTGCGGATACTACACTTGCTGGTTTGCCAGAAGTTCGTCAAAGTACTTGGATCGCGTTGTAGAACTTTCTCCGAGAGAAAAGGATGAGATCGTAAGCATTTCCTGCTGCTTATTTACTTGTACTTTTCATATTCATTTCATTTTTCTTGAATAAATCAGTACTCTTACACTAATTCTTTGGGATGCAGAGAATGAAGAGGCAGCAAAATAAGGTTGTGCCGTCCAAGCAAGGACCTCTTAGTCTGAGTGAAGGCCATCTGTTAGTAGTCGTCGCTAACATGTGTCATTTCCTTCTAAGAGAGGTCATTTATCCTACAGGTAAGTACTTCAATGCTGCAGATGAACTAGCCATTAATCACCGGCAGCTTTGTCTTTGGTGCGGTTCAAGGCAACCATATGAGCCAGAAAAGGAAGAAAATGAGAACAATGTTGTACCTCTTGATGACTTAGATGAAGATTTCCCACCGATTGATGAATAGCTAGGCTAGTTCATTGGAAACTTTGGCAATGTAATGGTGTATATATGAAACCTTGATCATGTGAATGTGGAACTTAATTGTGATGATAGTGTGGTTTGTTATCTGATCTGTGATGATATAGTGTTTTGTTACCTGATATGTGATGATATTATGTTATGTTATCTGATCTGTGATTGTGTATTTGTAATCTGCTATTTCTGAACATGTTATTCGAAATACATCTCATTAATTTTTTTTTCCAAACAACAATTTAGCGGCAGACTGTAATACCATCCGCCGCTACTATAACACATCAGCCGCCGCCACAGATTCTTTTGTAGCGGCGGTGTATATCGGCACCGCCACTAGAAAAAGCTTAGTAGCGGCGGATGAGGTTGAAGACCGCCGCTGAAAATTACATTTCTAGCGGCGGTTTTCGTTATAAGCCGCCTCTACTAAGTACGTTTGTAGCGGCTGTTTTCATCAAACTCCGCCTCTACAAATTGTTTTGTAGCGGCGGCTTCAGCCGGCCGCCGCTAAAAAGTTGATTTGTAGCGGCACTTCCGTAGCGGCGGACCAGCGGAACCGCCGCTATAGTGGGTTGTGGTCCGCCGCTGTAGTGGGCTTGTGCTGTAGTGGCGGACAAGCGGCCTCTCTTAATCGTCCGTTACAGCTGGCACCTTTGTTCTGATTAGCTTTGGTGCCTGTTAGTAAAACCCAACCTAGATTTACCAAAAGGTAACCATGAAATGAAGCCATGTCAAAGGAACACACAAGAATGTTTCTATTGTAGTTAAACACACGTTAGTTTGAACATAGAGATGAATGTGCACTTGTGTAAATGAATGTCTGTAATGAGTCTGGAGGACAGGATACCATAGCAAAAAATCAGACGAACAAGCTACTATAGCAAGATCCAACCTAGATTCATAACTAGTGCTACGTCAGTGGCTACTCGCGCGTATGACATGTCTGCCAGCCAAGAAGAACTCACGTTGGTTGTAGGCAGCACCAAAAAGAAGGCAATGGCATCCCCAACACAACGACGCCTACCTCACCAACCATGTCGTGCCTCGCGCCATCGTGCGGGGCTTGTGAGATTGTGTTGGTCCCATTACCCACAAGGAATGGCAGTGCGCGGAGCGGCTGAAATCGTCGTATGTGCACCGGACGCCTCTCGCGGCATGCGCAATGCACGCATTGGAACCTTTTTCTTTCTTTTTTCGTTCTCTTTTTCTCTCACGCCATTGCATGCATCTTGTCGTCTCCGGCAACAAACCGGGCGCGGACAAGCGACCTCTCTTCGTCGTCCGTTACGCCTGACACCTTTGTTCTGATTAGCTTCGCTGCCATGGAACACGCGATTGCCAGCCATGCTGATGCTTCAGAGCGCCACGCAAGGACTCACGTTCCAGACCGCGTGTTAGCCGTTCACTAGCACACAACATGCCCTCACGCCGAGCGGCGCCGCGAACGTGTTCATCGCCGGTGCGCGAGGGATCAATGGGCGCCCCTCGGCCTCTTCCGCCCAGGTTCGCCAACGGAACCGGCAAAGCGCGCGTTTCTGTCGCGAGTGAGTCCATGGACACAACAGACCGAGCAAGACGCATGTACATGAACGCCAGGACACAGCTAGTGTGCGTGCCAAGCAAATGCGTTCTTGCAGCTGGAAAGCGAACACTCTGGCTGACGAACCCACCGGACTGCCAAGTCCGCCATGCCAGAAGTCGTGGCCACTCACCGTGCCCACGGTTCAGGGGCGTAGGACAAATTAAAGCACCGGGTTGCTTCAAAAAAAATTAAAGCACCGGAGTGCCACGGAGGCGTCGTCTGTCGCTCCGTGGTCCGTGGACACGGCCTGAACGGGGAGAAACTGCTATAAATTGGCGCCCGCCCCGCCAGAACTCAAGAACAAGAGAAGCCATCTCCTCGAGAGAAATTAGCTATCCTCTCATACACTCGGTTTTGACTTCGAGGTAATTAGCAATTTGTTTCCAAAGATAGGCGTTTACGATTTCTGTCATTGGATTACAACGTTACACGTATGATTGCATTGAATTGTGACATTTCAGGCAAGGGCTTTCTGAGTCCGAACGATGGCGGCGACAATGGCGGTGACGACGATGGTGACCAAGAGCAAGGAGAGCTGGTCCCTGCAGTTCCCTGAGTTCGCCTTCCCCTGGAACTCGCGAGAGGACAAGAGCCACGTCCAGTTCCATCGCCGCGCGCCGTTCGCCAGCGTCAGCCTCGACATGCCCCCGCCGGCGCGCCCCGCCGACAACTGCGACGTCGCGCGCCAGCTCGCGGCCGCCGCGAAGGAGAAGCAGGCCGGCGCCGGGGAGGCTGAAGGGGAGGAGATGGCGGCGGCGGCAGGGACGGAGCAGAAGAAGAAGAAGGGCGGCGCCGGCGGCAGGAGGCAGCAGCACCAGCTGGGCGCGCTGAAGAAGGTGGCGCGCGTCAAGATCGCGAACCCGCACCTGCGTCGCCTGGTCAGCGGCGCCGTCGCCGGCGCCGTGTCGCGGACGTTCGTGGCGCCGCTGGAGACGATCCGCACGCACCTGATGGTGGGCAGCTGCGGCGCCGAGACCATGGCCGGCGTGTTCCAGTGGATCATGCGCACCGAGGGCTGGCCCGGCCTGTTCCGCGGCAACGCCGTCAACGTGCTCCGTGTCGCGCCGAGCAAGGCCATCGAGGCAAGCCATTAACCTGCTTTTTTTCTTGGAGATCTTGAATCGGTGATGGTTTGCTTGCATCGGTGACACTTCCCCTTACTCTGTTGTTGTTTGTTTACATGCATGGTGCTGCAGCATTTCACCTATGACACGGCCAAGAAGTTCCTGACCCCGAAGGCCGACGAGCCGCCCAAGGTCCCCATCCCAACGCCGCTGGTCGCCGGAGCTCTCGCCGGAGTCGCCTCGACCCTCTGCACCTACCCCATGGAGCTGATCAAGACCAGGGTCACCATCGAGGTGAGGATAACACGAACAAACTTCTCACTTAATTTCTCACCATCGAGGTGAAATTTTGCAACGCTAACGATCACGCATGTGATGCAGAGGGGCGTGTACGACAACGTGGCGCACGCGTTCGTGAAGATCCTGCGCGAGGAAGGCCCGGGGGAGCTGTACCGCGGGCTGGCGCCGAGCCTGATCGGCGTGGTGCCGTACGCGGCCTGCAACTTCTACGCCTACGAGACGCTGAAGCGGCTCTACCGCCGCGCGTCCGGGCTCAGGAGCGGCGCCGACGTGGGCGCCGCCGCGACGCTGCTCATCGGGTCCATGGCCGGCGCCATCGCCAGCTCGGCCACGTTCCCGCTCGAGGTGGCGCGCAAGCAGATGCAGGTGGGCGCCGTGGGCGGGAGGCAGGTCTACAACAACGTCCTGCACGCCATGTACTGCATCGTCAAGAAGGAGGGCGCCGGCGGACTGTACCGCGGCCTCGGACCCAGCTGCATCAAGCTCATGCCCGCCGCCGGCATCTCCTTCATGTGCTACGAGGCTTGCAAGAGGATCCTCGTCGAAGGCGAGGAAGAGGACGAGCAGGAGGAAGAGGAGGCCCCTGAGGACAAGGAGAAGAAAGCTGCGTGATCAAGTGAACGGACTTCTCCAAGACATGGTGAATCGATCAATGCGGTGGTGAAGCATGGAATGGAAGAAGATATTGACAACTTGTGTGTCAAAGCTGAACCGAAGGCCTGCAAGCATGTTCTCTCATCCGGAGCTGGAAGAAGTATATTTGTAGTTTCATTTGGTGCTGTCAGGGTGCATGTTTTGCGTTCGAGAGTACTCCTTATAGTTCAAGTTGTGCTTCTTAAACCTTTCTGTACTCAAATAAGTGGCGTCCCTTAACTGTGGTCAGGAATAAACAGTGGAGGCGTGGAGCCATCATATAATTTGGTATTTGGTACTGAATGTTATCGCAGCAATGCAACATCATCCATATAGCCATCACGCCATGCCTGCTATTGAACTGGCATACATGCTGTGTAGGATAGGAGTAGAGAGGAGACCAAATATTCACATGAAGAAAGATGAGTGATCAAGTGGGCTTTTCCAAGACATGGTGAATCAATCAATGTGGTGAAGCATGGAATGGGAAAAGAGTGTCAAACTGAACCGAAGGCCTGCAAGCATGTTCTCATCTGGAGCTGGAAGAAGCCAATTTGTAGTTCCATTTGGTGCTATCAGGGTGCATATTTTGCGTTCGAGAGTACTCGTTACAATTCAAGTTGTGCTTTAAAAACCTTTCTGTGCTCAGTAAGTTCTCTTAACTGGGACAAGAATAAACAGTGGAGCCATCATATAATTTGGTATTTGGAGTGGTTCGAAATTTTTTTGGTATTTGCCTATTTGGTACGGAATGTCATCACAGCAATGCAATCAGGATAGCTAATGCCCCATCCATACAGCCATCACGCCATGCCTGCTATTGAACTGGCATACATGCTGTGTAGGAGTAGAGAGGAGAGCAAATTTTCACATGAAGAAACGTGCTGTGTAGGAGTAGAGAGGAGAGCAAATTTTCACATGAAGAAACATGCTGTGTAGGAGTAGATAGGGTGAAGCATGGCGTGGACGAAGACATGGAAAAGTTCTGTATCTAAGTGGGCTGGAAGAAGTATATTTGTAGTTTCCTTTGGTGCTGTCAGGGTGCATATTTTGCATCCGAGAGTACTCGAGTTCAAGTTGTGCTTGTAAAACCTTTCAATATTCAATAAGCGAAGTGAATTGTAGCGCAGGTTGATTTTGTGGCAAAATTTGTGGGATTTTGTGTCACATCTTTGTGAAAAGGAATCGTGCAGCGAGAGAAAACAGTGTGTAGCTTAAACAAGCACCTGGCTTTTCTCACATCTATTCGAGGGAAAAAATGAATGAGCCTTAAGAAAATTTATTGTACCGTCAAGAAATGCTGATGCTACATGCAGAATTCTGATTTCTTACGGATTTTTATTTCAAAATCCCAGATAGTACATTTTATTATTTAGGCTTAATTGCAAAAACCATCCTATAAGTCACTTGGAGTTTGATATTCCCACCCATAAGTGTTTTTATTGCAAATCCTCACCCACCTACTAAGCTTTGTTGCAAAAACCACTCAAGTTTGCACATGTTTAATCAATTAAATATGTTTTCATTCGTTTGGAGTAGTCCATGGTGTTCTTATGAAACTTACAAATTTTGAGAGTACAATCTCCATATTTGAAATTTGCAAAAAAAAAAAAGAGCCAGTTAGAGTAAAAATGGCAGCAAGATGAATTGAGCTTATTTCAACACTTAACAATGTTAAATTAGTCGACTTAGTTTTTTATGGGTTTATATTGTCGAACATATATGAAATTTATGAAATATATGTGTTTTTGCAACAAAATATAGTAGTTGGGTGGGTATTTGCAACATAATGACTTATGAGTTGGAATTTCAAACATCAAGTAATTTATGGGATGGTTTTTTTGCAATTTTCCCTTTTATTTATTGGGGAAAAAACTCAGTCAACAACTCAACTAATATAATAACAGGAATTCACAAACGAAGTTGAAACATTTGGTATATGAATCTGGATTTCACTATAAATGTACAAATTCTGACAATTATTAGCGACATCAGGATGGTGGATATAGCGTAGCAAACCTTTTAGCTCCCCTTCTTCTTCTAGCCTTAGGTTCCATGGGCTTCTTAGAAGGTTCATCTGGCACAGGAGTAGGGGCAGGAGCAGGCTCTGGGTAGTAAGGAGCAGGAGCAGGTTGTTCTGGGTACGGGTGGTAAGGATAAGGAGCAGGATACTCTGTACCGTAATAAGGAGCAGCAGGATACCCTGGGTACGGGTAATAAGGAGCAGGAGCCGGCATGGGAGGATACCTATAATCAGGCTTTTTTTCTTCCTCTTCTTTTTTCTTTTTTTCTTCCGCTTCTTTTTTTCTTTTTTTCTTCTTCTTCTTTTTTCGTTTTGTCCTCATCAGGATAATCCGGCATTTCTCCTATGCGAAATGGTACAGCATGCTCTGTCATGATCCACACTATGGTAGCGAGTTCACCACCACGGCTGAGCTGCTTAGCGTGGGATTCCCTGCTGCATCCAGTGCCCGCGTGGAGAAGCTTATCAACCCACACATCAAAGATGAACTCCAACATCTCCTGCATGTCCATTATTTTCATTTCTTCCTCATTACTCTTTGTTATTTTCTCAAGCAGAAACATGCCAAGTTCAGCTCCATCCGTCATAAGGCGTATATTCGCGTTGTCATCCTTGTGCTTACCCCAATATTCGTCATTGAGACTCTTTTCGTATAAGATCTTGGCAAACTTATTCTTGCTTGATTTAGAACTACTATTTTTATTGCTTGGACTCCATACCTGAATCAGAGCTCGGCGTGTTACCTGGAACAGACTGCGGAGCTCAAGACCCGGCAGCATGTGTGGGCGCTGAGCGACGAGGAACATCAGGTATTCTGAAAGGGCCTCAATTGCCTTGGCATATTTTCCACAGTTTCCTTCGCGTTGTTGATCGGCGTAGGCGAGGAAAATGCTGGTGCCAATGTGCCAGACGAGGATGTCCTCCTGGAATTCACGGCCGAAAGAGGGCTCGTCATCTTTTGGAAATACCTCCGGACGTCTATTCACTGCCACTTGGCCCCAGTTCTTTGTGATGTCCAGCATGGTGTAGGGATCCCCAGGGGACTTCACGTCAGGGGACTTCTTACCGGAACCAGAGTCCTGCATTGTCAATCTCCGCAGTATCCTTTGGAACAGCAACATCTTGACTTTTGGGCAGAGTTGGAACACAAACCTCGGGTCCTCCAATCCAATCTCGACCAACAGCCAGCAGCGTAGATCCGAAGTCCAATCACGAACACGGGTGCACTCTTCAAGCAAGTTGTACCGTCCGAATTTGCCGGACCACCTCCGGTAGCACCTTGGATCCCGCCCAAGAAGCCAGTGAGAAGGATCTAGGAACATGACGATGTTGCGGAGCCGGCGCCATCCTCTGCACAGAACAGCACGGTGAAGGGAAGCCGCCAGTCTACCCTTTAGGAACGCGTATGCCCAGGTTGACCCTAGGGCCCTCGCCAGCCATACCACATCCAGAAGGACGGCAACCGCCAGCAAGATGTAGGTGATGATGACGTCAGCTGTACTTTTGATGCAATCCTTTGGAAAGAGAAAGAAGAGCACGGTGGCGGCGGCCGCGGCGGGCGGCGCGAAGAGGCGGATGAGGTAGCCTCCCCAGGTGTGGATGAGGGCTTCCTTGGAGTAGAGGATGTCGTACATGAGGGAGAGCTCCATCTCCAACACCCTGCACATACTGCGACACTCCAATGAGAAGATCCTCTCGCTGGAAGCAATTAAATCCTTGTCCTCCTCGGAGGAATAAGAATCATCCACCATGGCACGCTTGCAGAAATGAAACATTTCGTGTGCAAACAGCAGGGCTTCTTCATCATCCAGCGTCGGACCACGGTCCACTGGTTTTAGTGGGACCACATGATTCTTCTTCATTGAGTCCCGGATGTGATCCAAGTTGCCACGCCTTAGAGCGTAGCCCCTCTCCATGTACTTGAAAGCACCAACGACGAACATGATCGCAGATGCCGGGCGCAAGTTCCCGCCGTCGCCGTGGTATATGTACTTGTACAGGATAAACAAGGCGCCCAAGACACGCTGGATGACATCTATCGCTTGGCGCCCGGAGAGTTTGTTGTCCTCCAGGGCGTAGGCGCTGATGTTGTCCGGGAAGCCAAGATGCAGCAACAGGAACGGCGCCCAGAACGCGACGACCTGATGCTCGCAGGTTGTAGCGGTGGTGTCGTCAGAAAGAGATAGCTTGCCGAGGGCGTACGTCGCGGACATCTCGGTGGCGATCATGTACGCGGGCCACAGCAGGAGCTTTCCCCAGATGGATACATGTTGCCTGCGGGTCCTGGCGAGGAAGACGAGGGCGACATGCGCGCCGACGCTGAAAAGCACGGCAAACCGGAGCCCCCATGCGCCCCAGAAATCCAGCGCGTGTTTTACTAGCCGTGAAGACTTTGATTTTCGGGCCACTGTGCTCCTGGATACACAGAGATGGAGATCATACAAAATCAGATTGGAAGTGTCATGATCCATGGCAGTCAATCACACGTACAAATTTGACTCAGTGGAATGAAACAAATATCAGAATTCATAAAGCGCTGAGGATACATACCGTTTCTAAGAGTCCGGCCAGTTCACTACTCAGGCACTCGGGGCATTAATTAGCAGGAGGAACTGTGAAAATCTAGTGTACGATGAGCTCGTTGATGTCTTTCTTGTCTCTTAACTGGAGGCTAGACTGCCAGAGAGCTCACATGCAGGCGGGATTAGTTGTTTTGCCTTCCCATCGGAGGATTAGGTTTCTACCAACCGGGACAGCTTGTGTGTGTGTGTGTGTTTTTTTTAAGAATTTATTTGGAGGGACTCAAAAGATTCCTCCTTAGACATGTCGGGCATCGTGAGAATCATCCCATGGCATTTAGGCCCTTTTTGTTTGCGATTTTGATTCCAAAAATTCAACTTTTGGATTGTGATTTTAAAAGCAAAAGCTTGAGTTGTTTGTTTCCTTGGATTGTGACTTCCTGGATTCCTTCCTCAGGAAGAGAAAAGTCTGAAATGCCCGTCTGAAATGCCCTCAATTGCATTGCATGTCATGTTTGCTTAATTAAACACACAGTATTCTAACGGAGTCGTTTTGGAGCAATTACAAAATACGAACAATTGAGAATAATTAGAAATACATAATGTCGGTACAAACTTAACATTGGTCCATACAAATATCTTCTCATAAAATAACTACTCACTCCTAGCAACGTGAGTAACTTCCATGAACTTCGATGGACACTTTGGTCTTTTTGCAAATGAAAATCGGGAGACTGGGCCAAATTCTCAAATTCCACAATCTAGGTCCAGAATCTGCCCCTTTGTTTCTGATGTGATTCTAAAAGTTAGAATCCATAATCAGAATCACAAACAAAAGAGGCCTACAAATTGAGTCCAACTTGCATATGATATGATCTAGCCAGTCCCTTTCTTTACTTCGTTTTGTTTTGCTTGCGCTATGCTTGTTATCACTCACAAAATTAAAATCGTGGTTGGATCACCCGTTGATGAATACTGCTGGACCACGCGAGCACCTTATCATGCCCATATTCATGGGATGATCAGCATAAACAGGACACACTAGCCAACTCTATAAAACCCACTGATAAAATATTGCTGCCGTTGCATAATGTAACACCCTGTGTTTGCCCATAATTAAAAATCACTAAAAAATTTGAACTTTTTTAAATTTGAACAAAATTCAATCAAAATAGAAGTCAAATTCATGACAAATTCAAAATTTCGAATTTTAAATGTGCATCAAACCCCACCATCTGCATATTTGGAATTTCCTGATTTTATTTATGTGTTCATTTGGTTTTGATCCTTTTTCAAATTTGAATTTCATTCAAATTCGAATCCTAGAAATTTTCTGAAAATGTTCAAACTTTTCTTTTCCCCCGGGCCGCCCTTTTCCTTCCCCGGCCCACTCCTCTTCTTCTTTTTCTTTTTCCCGTGCGCCAGCCCACGGCCCAGCTTCTCTCCCCCCGGCCCAGCAGCAGCCCAGCCCGTTCCTGCGCGCTGAGCCACTGACAGGTGGGCCCCACCTGTCAGCGTCGTCTTCCTTCTGACGCCGCGCCAGGAGCGCCCATGCCGGCCGTCGTCGCCCCGTCTCGTCGCGCTACACCGCCGCCGCAGGAGCTTCACGTGCACGCGTAGCGCCTTCGTCTCCGCGCCTCGCCCCGTCCCGTCCGCCAACTCCCGCTGCAGCGCGCCCATCTCTCCCCCAGCTTGACCGACGACGAAGACCGGCGAGCCTCTACTCTTCGACGTCAGCCCAGCTCCGCAGCCGTCGCGCCCATCGCACTGTGGCCTTCGTGGCGCCCGCGTCACGCGCATGGGCGACGTCCTTCCGCCTGGCAAGCCATCGCGTCGTTGTACTCGGGCGAGGACCAAGCCGGCGACCGCAGCTCGAGCCGGTGCCCAACGGCTCCTCCTCGGCCGCCTATAAAAGGCCGCTGAGCTCCACGCCGCGTCCCTCTCCACTCTTCCGAGCTTAATCTCGCCCAATCCACGCCCGAGCACCATCAATTCCGGTTTTCCCCGCCGTCTCCCTCAACTCCGGCGGCCCTTCAAATCGTGAAATTGCCGGCTACCCAGTAAAGCTCCGCCCTCTTCTCTTCTTCTCTGGCGTCTCTGTGCCTTCCCTAACATCTTGCGCCTCGCCATTTTTGCAGTTGAGCTGCAGAGCATGGCGGGCAAGGGCGGCTAGGGTTACGGCCACCGCGAGCACGTCGTCGTCAAGCTTCCGGCCTCCTCCGCCTTCTTCGAGCCCACTGTGAGCTCCGCCTCCCTCTCCTCTCTTTCCCGCGCCTTCAAATTCCTCGCCCCGCGCACTGGCGCGTGCTCCGCGTCGAGCACCGCCACCCGCCGCCGCGCGAACACGTCGCCGGCAGGCTTCCCGGCCGCGCTCGGCCCAGCCAAGGCGCGCGCCAGCTTCCCCGCGCACGCGCGCACCCGTGCAGCCACACGAGCGCGCTCAATCGCCCGCACGCGCGTCGTCCCCTCGCGCGCAGTGGCGCCGCCGCACTCCGGCGAGCCCGCGTCACCGCTCTGCCCGCCGCCGTCGTCAACACGTAGCTGTAGGAGCTCCGCCGCGCCGCGTAAAGCCCGTAGGTGCTTACCTCGTCGCGAGCCGTGTCCTGTAGCCACCGCTGGTGAGCATTCCGGCGACGCGCCGCCGCGCGCACCCCGCTCCGGCGTCATCTGGCCGCGCCGCGCCACCATCCGACGTGGCATGCCACGTCGGCACGCGGGCCCGCGACGACCGGGTCGCCTCGCCACGCGGCAGACCCGGTGCACCGTGCACCAGCCTCACAGACGCGCCCGGTCCACCGCCCCGTGGACCGAGCTCACGGCACAGTAACATACAGTGGACCTGACCCCGCTGGCCCACTTGTCAGCCTCACACACGCTCTGTAAATGCTAGATCTACTCGCAGTTTGCACACAGAACCTTATTTCGAGCAATTTCCTTTATCAGAAAAATTCCCAAAAATTCCTAAAAATACTAGATTATCTCCTAATCATTTTGCAACACTTGTTTACTCCATAATAATTAGGATTATGTCTATGGTTAATTACTTAGCTTAATCCTAATTATTTCCTATGTTGCAAACTTGTAAAATCTATATCTTTTTCATCTTAGCTCCGATTCGGGTGATTCTTTCACCAAAATTCATCTAAAATCATGAGCTACTTATTGTTACCAAAACCCTCTGTTGTTGATCTCTTTTTGGTATTCATTTGATTTACTTGCTTGTTAGTTTAATTGTTTGATCGGTAGACTTATTCGATCATTGTTTACTTTTAAATCATTAGAGGAGCAAACTTTTGAGGAAGGAGCTGAGGATCCGGATTTCGAGTACTTAGAAGAATAAGACTTTGGTGAAGGCAAGTTCTAACCCCTTTGATCATGTTGTCCCTATATTTGCAAATATCCAACTTAGAGCCCAGTTTAGAAATAAAATGTGCATGATGTTTAAATGTGATTTAAATGCTTAGTATGATCCTAAGTACTGTTGATTGCCATGCCTTGACATTGCTTATCCTGATTCCTTTGTTAGACCTAGGATTCAATATCATTTCTTTAATGATATGCTGAAATGATATGCTGCTTAGGACTTATTACCATGTGTACTTAATTAATCTTGCTATACATACTTTTTTATGTGAAATGGTGTGTGTTTGGTGGAGTGTGTGTGTGAATATGAAATGTGGGATGGTAAAATACTAGTGATAATTGTACAATACATAGTGGGGTTATTCCTGGCGGGAGCAGGCGAGGTAGTCCTCAGTAGGGAAGCCTATCTCTGGGATGCGATTCCTCCTTTGAGGATAGCTATTGAAGATGCTTGCTTCGGTCGTATAAGGACCGGTTCATGTGCCGCCTTACCTAGCACCTTTCGTACAACCACATGCCTTGAATGGGAAAGGTTTGGAACCACACCCTACTATAGTGTTCACCCGGTACCCACCTGGAGGGCAAGAGTTGCGGCAGAAGCCAGGAGAAGACTCGACATAGCCGGTGTCGGGATCCAGCATATGGTGTTTATTCAGGCCTTTCTACATGATAATGATGATATTGTGAAGCCCCTGGTTGCAGTATTTCCGTGGTGGTGCCGTGGTGACACCAAGTAGGTACGTGACCATTAGTATGCCTGCCCAATCCATGACGATGGGAAGGACTGGTATGCCTTGTGGGGAATTGTGTACAACCTCTGCAGAGTTAAAAACCTATCATGATAGCCGTGTCCCACGGTAATGGGCAACGTGAAAGCTTGTGCCACACAATGATTAGTATAACGGTGTGAGTTACTTCCTTGGTGTGTTTTTGGAATACTCCGGTGTGGAACCGTGCGCTGGTTTCCTGCCAACATTAAAACTTGGGAACTGGCGGGATGGACTGCATCTCCCCCAGGGCCACAACCCCACTAAATACCACTGATAATTATGATAATAGTTTGTGAACTGTTTTGTTTTTCAAACAACCGTTGCATAAAACTGGCTTTCCGCCCAGATGATAAACCCTCAACCTATCCTTTGGTTTCACCCTTGCATCAAAGTATCCCTCATTGTTAGGACTTGCTGAGTACCTTATGTACTCACCCTTGCTTTAATCAAACAGATGAAGAACCAGAGTACGTGGAGGATGGTGATGAAGAGTAGGGTCCTATCTGCACTCAAGATGCCTGTGCTAGTGCCGTTTCCGTCTTCCGCTGTAGTAGTATTTAAGTGGTTCTGCTGTTGCAGCCCATCAGCTTGATGCTTGTTGTAATAAAGTGGCCTTTGGCCGGCTGTTGTAAGACCTTTTATATATGAAGGCTTGTATGAGACTTGGTAATATTTGTGTAAGTGATGACTCTGTGATATCAGTCTGTATAAAGTGTTCGTATCAGCGTCTGATCCAGGGACTGGTACGGTAAGCAATAGTGCTCCAGAAATGGGATACGACACATAATCACGCGACTAATATCAACAACACTGCCAGACGTGTTGCACCAAAGCTGGTGTTGAGCTTGGGATGCCATTCTTTCTTCCTGACCGCGTGGAAACAAACGGAACATATATAGATTTACAACCCATTTGGTCCCGAACTTTGTTACTCTAAAGAAAACATCCGCCAAACTTAACTATTTGAAAAGGGAACATCACCGGAAGTGAACTGATTGCTTGCTCGATCCCTTAAGTTATACACATCCGGCCGGATTAGCTTGTTGCAGCCTATCTGAATTTTTTAGGCAGGAAACGAATTCACCGGAAGTGAACTGATTGCTTATGGTTTTCAAAATATAGATAGACGGACTCAAAAGGTTCCAATTTACTAATGTTGGGCGGCGTGAGAACCATCCAATGGCATTCCTCTGTTACTAAATTGTGTCCAACTTGCATAGATTCTTGTATGTCCCTTTGTTTAATTTCCTTCTGTGTGCCATCCACCTCACGGCCGGTCGCAGGTTAGTAAATGAAGTGACCAGCGACATTATATTGCACCTCGTATATAATGATTGCTTGATTAACTATTGACATATTGTTAGCTTAATTACTGATTGAATAAAGTTGCTGCGGGGCTTGGTTGTGCCCACGGGTGTATGCATAAAAAACACAAGCAAGCTAATGACCCTTACAATGATCCACGTTATAACGTTCATTTGTTGTTTAATCAGTGTATCTACAGAAATGACGTCTTAATTTGGTAAAAAACCAGAGGCAACGAAGCTGCGGGAAGGGGAAAGAGGAAAAAAAGGGTAGGGTGGGGTGGGGTGGGGTGGGGGGGGGGGGGGGGGGGGTGATATACGATGTATGATATATAGCGCCGTGGGGTGTCATGGTCCACTGCCAGCCTCTCTGAAAACATCAAGCTCCTATTGTACTCATAAAATTGGAAGCAGTGGTCTTGTGCTCCCTCACCTCGCCAAAGAATGGATGTGTCTTAGGATTTCTGTTGTCAAATTTTTATTCTTCTTATTAATATATGTCTTCCATGTTCAAGGTCTTTCAAAAAATATATTATAAATAGTGGGTCATATAACGATAGAATCGATTGTACATGCCCTTTATCCTTTTAACGTTCAGATTTATTTCAGTTTTTTAATCACATTACGCATTAAAAAATTATTTGAACCACAATTTTAAATTCTTATTGAGGGACTACAAACTTAAGAGTTAATCATAGTTCTATAGTCTGAATATTGTGGACTTATTCTAATTTATTATTATCATATTTTTTATTGGTTCTTTATTTATCTCTTAAAAGTTGTCCTAAAAGATAGTTGCCTTCAGATTTTAGGCTACAATCGATTGCAGCCTAGTGGTTACAAATGCCTCAGTAGCATATCAGGTCTGGGTTCAACTCCTCGTGTGAGCGAATTGTTTAGTCTTTAACGACGTGTGGTTTTAACGACAGGCGACATGGCCGTTGACAGGGAGACGCTAGTGATGAATTCGTCAATCTCAAAGATTTACCAACTTAGTTTTCAAAAACGCTCATAAAGTAAGATTTGTATATGTACGTTACATTCATTCAGCGAGTGTGCGTTCAGGATTTGCTCGTCCCTCTCCACTCTGCTTAGCGTAACGTCAACGAACCAAGCACCCGCCTTGGGTCGTACGTGCATCGGCGCCCGCCCCCGGCAGACGGGCAGACAACTGACCACGCCTCGCACGTTTCAGCCCCCGGGAGCTTGCTCTTTTCCTCACACGCGCGTCCGCAGCTCATCTCCAGCAGCGACTTGGATGAAGACACGCGATTCAGTTGCCAGTGGTCTCTCTCTCTTCCTCTCGCCCACCGTCCTTTGCTATTTGTCCTGATCAACCTTGCTTTCCCGCTGCAGAGCGCTGGCTCTAGTTTTTTTTTTATAGAAATTACACAGTATAATTCATACACTCACAACGGACGCACACTCACCCCTATGAACGCACATACGCAAACCCTACTTCTATAAGCATTTTCGAAGACTGAGCCGGCAAATTCTCCAGATTCCCAAAATCACCACTGGCGCCTCGCTGTCGACGGCCACAAATGCCACCAGGAGTCGAACCCAGAATCTCAAAGGTGCTAGTCGGGTACCTTAACCATTAAGCCAAGACCCTTTCACAACGCTGACTTTAGTAGCTACATATGTTTGGAAACGCCACACAAAGGCTTGCGTTCTGGAACGCACGCAGATCGCCAGCAACTAACACAGCCGGGCCGGGTCTCACGCGAGCGGCGCCCGGAACTTCATGCTCACGCGCCATGCTCCGTCTGTTTCGTCCGTGGACTCACTCGCAACAGAAACGGCCATGGTCAGTCATGAACACCAGCACCCCGCCACCGTGCGTGCCGGGCAGATGAACTAGCGCAGCTGGAAAGCGAACACTGGCTGGCAAACCCACAGGACTGCACCCCTGGAGATCCTAGTCACTATGTCGCCTAACCAAATTACCCAGGAGACTGTGTTGTGCCTACGGCTCAGAGGAGAAAATCCCCTGGAGTCCCAAGAAGGAGCTCTGGCGCTCGTGACGACCAGGGAGAAACGGTTATAAAATGGCGCCCTCCCTGCCAGAACTTAGAAGTCAAGCCATTTCCTCAAGTGACTCGAGGATCTACCTGACCAGAAGGTTGCATGATAAGTCATCTGGAGCTGGAAGAAGTATATTTTGCGTACGAAAGTACTCGCTGTTAAGAGTCAGGAATAAGCAATGGAGCTATAATTTGGTAATTGGTACTGAATGTTATAACCAGCAATGCACCATCATCATAACTTCCGCCCCATCCATACAGCCATCACACCATGCCTGCTATTGAACTAGCATACACGCTATGCAGATTGGAGAGCAAATTTTCACATCAATAAGCAGCGGGATATCTTCCTGACGAAATGGGGACAAATCAAGAGTATCATACCCATACATCTCACCAACACAAGTTACCATCCAGACCTAATGAATCAAGTAAAAGCACACTAAATAAGCTGCGCCCTTAATTGATAGTACTACAAGCACTTGTCGCTTGCCAACTCTGACAAATTAAACAGGTTTTGATCTAGCTGAACAGTAAAATAAGCTACAACAGGGATCTTCCCAGCATTTAGCTTTGCTCCTCAGCCTCCGCGGCAGCCTCCCGCTCTTCAGCAGCTGCTGCCATCAGCTCATCAAATTTGTCCGTCTTACCAAGTACTATCTCAATCTGACGAGCACACACAGGGTTAAAAAAATAATCATACTACGAAAATTGGAAGCTTAAAAGTAATAGTTCATTGGAAGAATATTACCTTGGCCTTCTGGATAGGGCGGTTCCTGTTGTCATCTTTGACATCAACTGTAGATGTCATGATCTCTGCAAGTAATTATCTGTAATGTTAGGCTGAACCAAGAAGAAAATTGATTGATGATTGACCCTAATGTTTGGAACAGGGCTTACTCTTCTCGACAGCAAGACCATTATTTTTCAGAATTTCCGCTACAGTTACCACCGTTGCAATTGCTGAAAGAAGAAACTTACATGTTTATATTGCAAGTGCAAAAAATGAATGTAGGTACACAAACAAATACCCAAGATGAAAATGAAGCAAATCAAACCAGCCGTGTTAACAGGTCTGAAGCATAAGGTAACACACAAGATATATGGTCAAATATTATAACAAGATGCCTGGATAATTTGCAATAGAAAACTCATGTCACATCTCAACAACTTTAAGTAAACAGGCACATCAATACAGATTTAATTGAAGTAATCCACTCAACCTGGTTCTAAAGAAACAACCGCCCTGGATGGGAACACCGGTCCATCAGCGAACACAAGCATAACATGCATTTAATGCCATGGACAAGTGCCGACTGTTTTCAGGCCTCAAGGGGCCAATATTGATTAATTCAGGGATTTTTTTAGGGCTGATTAATTCAGGGTTAGACCCAGGGAGGGATGCATGACCAGCCCTGGGCCTAGCTTCTACAGCGTTCACTGGTAACCTAAACTTAAGTTAGGCTCAGATAGGCAAGACACACAGTGCTACCTGACCTCCCATGAGGCCCAAATACACTTAATTCCAAGTCCATATCATCTACTGTGTGTCCCACATCAGCCCTCCGATCTGGCGTATAGCCAGCGCATCACCTCTTCACGTCCCCGGCACCCTCCCCACACATCCCCCGTTGCCCCTTTGTTCCTACGCTGGGTCACCAGAAGATGACAGCAATTGTGTCTCCCACTAACCACGTGTCACCCCAATGTCACTCTTCACACTGGAGTGACACCTGTTTCCACGTGGACACACGCTGCCCGTGAGACGTCACCAACATGCTATATGACACTGCCACAAACACCACCACCATGCAGACCATGCACAGCCCTTGGTCGCATGGAGTGGCAATATGAACTAGGGCTGTTTTTAATTATTACTGACTATAACACTGGGTCCTAGTTGTAAACAGCGCTGCAATGAGCACTTCACCTACAGATACTCAAGGAGGTTTATGCAGCAAACATGAATGGAACAATGTTAAACCCCCCAAACAGGGCAAGTCCAAAACCATGCAAACAAAAAGAAATATCCACAATAAACTACGTAGTAAGAAGGTACATAAGATTCGCAACTTTGACAAGCTCACAGCATTATGGCAATCCTTACATAAGAAGCAATCAATAAATTGTTGCCATTACAAGACTACACAATCTTTCCCCAAATAATCTAGCATACAACCGCAGCTTTGCAGAGATTAACGAAACATATGCCTAAATCAATAAAAGAGAAGATCTGGGAGCCAAGGATTTACCCATGCCGAGGGCCGAGAGCTCCACTTCGTCATGCAGTTGCATGTACCTCTGCACACAAGAAACATCACGCAACAGATTAGCTACTCCGTTTGCATTGCCCATACTCAGAGCAAACACGAATCAACAATCAAGTCAAACCGCTCGCGACTACGTATCCCCTCGGCCGAAAATCCTAAGAGCGGGAAGCAACCATTCTACCTAGGGTTTAGCCCCGCCACCAGGCCAAAATCCATAAACAAAATCCCCCAAAAATAATAGACTCTGGTTGTCTCTCCACCAGCCGAAAGGATTGGATTTATTTCTCCCGTCCTCACCTTGGCGAGGTTGACGTAGAAGAAGAGGGGCTTCTTGGTGTTGGAGACTTGGATGCGGTTCTTCTTGTGCCCCTCCGCGCCTGCCCCGGCCGCCGCGGCGCCGTCCGAGATGTTCAGGTTGTTCACAGCCTCGGTGACCGCCTCCATCGCTGCTGATGTCGCAAGAGCTCGGTGAAGCGCGAGAGGAGAGAAGGCAATGGGGGATTTCGGCGGCGATGGATGGAGAGGGAAACTCTATCGGCGGACTGGGTTTTATACGGGGTAGGGTTACGGGCGCTTGAAGGGGTTCCGGTTTTCTTTGCCCAAAATAGGCTCGTCGTGTCTGGCTCCAACACCGACCGACTCATGGGCCACGGCACCGTGTCCTGACCGGTCAAGAACTCTGATCCGCTCCAAGCCTCCAATCATTGGAAAAGTGAAGATGACCGTTTTAAATTCCCATTTTTTTTTCTTCTTTTGAGTTTGATCGTCGTCGGATAAAAGAAATATTACTGACTGATGCTAAATGATTGTGAATTCTAATGGTAAGTTGTCTAAAGCATTACCAATGGAAACTATATTTTTCCTTTAGGAAAAGCTAAAACACGCTTGTGTGAAACACACCGCTGCCATCACTTGAATTTTTCTTCCTCTCCCTCTCTCAGCTTTGGTGAGCAAAACAACTTATTCCCTGACTCCGGCGGTACTTCGGTGAGGTTAGTGTTTCGGGTTGGGATAAGGATTCACAGTTTGGGGAACTCAATGGTGTCAGAGTAGTGGCAGGATATCACGATTGGGCTATGGTCGGGGTGGGGGCAAGCAAGTCCATGGTGGCAAAGGGAGGCGGCGGGGGAGGGCGCAAGAAGAAGGTTGCCTTGGCGGGCTAAGGCCTCGTCGGACCTCTGGGGCGGGAAGGTGGATGATCGGAGGAGGAAGACGACCCAAAGCAGCACAATCTCAAATCTGACGGTTGGAAATTTGAGTGATGAAGAAGGAAATTTCACCCGGGCAAGCTATAGACATTCCCTTTCCTTTGATAAACTGGTCCATGGAGCAAATATTTGCAGAAAGCTAGCAATATCAGACCCTTTTTTATCTTCTGTTGAGTTTTCAATTCTCTAAGAACATACAAAAAGAAGTTATAAATAGGAATAATTCCTTGTATTTGTTGTGATAAATTTTAAATCTGATGTACCATGGTTAAACTGAATTTAATTCAGTGACAATTAGTTTTGCCGTGGCAAATTTGAAACCCGGTGTGCCATGGTTGTAACTGAATTTAATTCTAGTTTGTTTGTTAGGTTGCTCTGTGCCATGTTCAGCAAGCAAAAACCATTAAATGCAAAGAGCACAAAGCTGAACATATTATTGAACGATGAAGCAAAATTTATTCTGGATGAAAGGAGGTTTCACTCCCCACAGGTTGATGCATGATGCCTCACGGCAGCCATCGGAACAGCTGGTTGTGGCTGCCGCAATAACCAAACGAAACGAGTTGCATGTTGCTGATCCAATCGGACCCTAAGACGGGATGAAAGCGCCTGAACATTTCGTGGCCATACTCATACTTTTTGGAAGCTTTCAAAACCTTGCTCACTTCTAACAAGCAACATATTTGGACATGTTGAAGCATAACATACTCTCCGTATCGCTCGAAAAAAAACATATTCTCCGCAGAAAACAACTCATCTTGCAACAAGCTAGTACACCACCATACAAATCCAGTTGATGTATTGTGAGGGATGATGTGGTGACACCGTGACGGCCACTACGAGAAAAATGCAAATCTAAAGCTCCCACCTTCCTCAGCTTTGGTTGACATGATTGTATATGGCCGAGCTCCACCACTTGGTACCGTACTGTCTAGTTCTTACAGTTGCTTAGAAGACTAAATGTTGATCATTTCTGTGCAGATGCATCAAGTTGTGTTGGCGTTAATCCACAGAAAAAGGAAAAAGAAGGGCTACCTAGGGCCTTGCATGAACATTTTTTCTTTAAAGAAATCCAGTTACTGATGAACAATTCAAGGAACAGATGGTGTGAACTTATACAGGGAGGATTACAAATGAGGGACCTTTACAATCGGTTACTAATAATAACAGCAGTAATGCACAAATAAAAGGGACAAGTTGGACCAATAAAGCTCAAACCTATTTGTCTAAAGATCACAATTTTCTGACTGTCTTTGCCTGCAAGTTCAGTTGCGTTGAACATCCTTGTATCGGATTAGCTTCCTATTTTGTGAAAGGTATAATGCAACTGGACGGCATATCAGTGTGCAACAACAACTGCACCGTAATCCACATCAATGCAAGAACGCAATGAGATAATTTAAGTCATTGCTGGATTTGCTTTAGCTTTTCTTCTTGGTTTTCATAATCTCCAAGCCTCTTTAACCATCGCAAACCTAGATCACATCCTGCCTCAGCCGCAATTTGAAACTGCTCCTTCGCTAGCTTTATGGGGTCCTGCTGTATGGTCCGTTTTCGCATCTTACCAGTTGATGGACTCTTACCTGAGTTGAACCTGGTAATCACTTCTGGTACTTCAGCACCTGAAGAAAAAGAAACACAGTTTTAGCTGCTGTATAGAATTTCGTAGTTCAGTTCAAATTCAACTAGATTAATTGGTCATTACTGAATAACATAACTGGTAGCTTAACCACCTTCATCAAAGTTTCAAATAACAGATATTTTCCACATAATCCATAATATGTTAATGCGTAGTTAGATCATAAGACATTAAAATTTATTTTCACCTTTCAGAAGCAGGGATCCATATGCAATGGCAGCTCCAGCATGTCCCTGAAGATGGTCGGAGCTCAGAAGTCAAAATATGAACTGACTTCACAATAAAGGTTATATAAGTAAATGAAACAATATATGGAAGCTTTGTTTCATGCTATTGATTTTGAGGGAAAATATTGACACCTTTTCTGAAGCTCTGTGGAAACACCACATGGCAGAGGCTATATCCCTCTTAACACAGTCTCCAGTTAGATACACAGCACCTAGAAGATATAGAGCACCAGGGTGCAGCTGCAATCAAGGATTCAGATGAAAATTTGACAGGCTAGCCAACAAGCATATCGGAAAGGAAGAGATCAGCATTCCGGTGAGCAGCATACCTGGTCAACAGCTTGCTCAATGTAGTGGAAAGCCTGTTGATCAGACTGAACATAGTCATTCTACAACAGAAACAAAGATGAACCGTCAATACAAGTGAGCGTTAAATCCGCGATCAAATGCAGAATAAGTGTCCACTGTTTAACAGAAATCAGCTTGATTAACTCATAGGGAGAAAGGAAAAAAGGGAATGAAATGCGAAAAACCTCAATCCTTAGTCGACATCCAAGTTCATATTGCGCATCTGGATCACCCATACTTGCAGCTTCAACTAACAGAGCAGCACCACTACACACATGACATTAAGCAGATTTTATTCGGCAAGAAAAATCTATTGCAAGACATGTATCATGAGGTGGCAGCAAAAACAAATATTTTAAGCAGACTACAGTCAAAATACAAGGGAAATTTCACTTCCTTTAGTATTTTATAAATTCTAATTGTGCAAGCAGTCTTTGAGATGGTGTCCAGGACTCCAGGCAGTAAACCCTTTTTTTGCATTCGTATGATCGTATCCCAGCCGCTTTCAGTTGAATGCAGAGCCAGCAAATTTTGATGCAACTAAATGACACATAACACTATTTGTACACAGTGCCTCCAATATAATGTTCACAACAGACAGCAGTAGGCTGAAAAATAGTCGACTTCCAACCATTTTAGACAGAATACACATTAGTCATTGCTGGCTACGGTTGATACTTTTACTGCTCGTGGGATTTCAGACAAAAACAAACTAAACACCCAATACCGACATATTCTCTAATGACTGATGCCCTAAATCCTATAACCATTGATCAAGAGTCTAAGCCAAATTTCTATCAGGACAGGAAGTTCCACACATTACATACAAATATTATGCTTTTTTAGGGAGGGGGAAAAATGGGGAGACATTAGAAGTTTTCTGGTATGATGAGCGCTGTTCAGCACACTAGCTACAACAATAACAAGACCAATATTGAAAGACTAGAAGCCTAGAATGGAGCAGATTACAAAGCCATGCCAAATTTTGAGAATATGAGTTGAGAATAATACACAGTTGTATTACAATTCAAACGATTGATTAAGCTATCAGATATAGCAACACAGGGGGCATACATAACAGTTTCCACATAAATTATGGTTATAAATCACAAGCTTGGAAGCGTAATATGAAAATATAGATACATCACGGTATCATCAGGTATCAATCATCTGATGACGACAGTTAGTGTAGAGTGCTTAACTGACATCAAGTTTTCAGAATCATGGTACTGAGGTGTTTTGAACAAGGCACTCAACAATGATTTTAAGATTTCATCAGCTTAAACTTAAAATTATCTAAAAGATGTATGTAAAAGATGCGACCAAGCACAAAAACACAAAAATTGGCAAAAGAGTTTTCTTGCAAGAACAAATAAATACAGCGCGCCAGCAACAGAGTCAATGTGAATAAAATAGTCAGAAGTCACTCACATTGCCTTACAAGCTCCAGGAACATGATACTTGAAATGCATCTTGCCCAGCCAGTATCTCGCATGGGTATTCATATTGTCAATCTCTAGAGCCAGCTCAAAGTTCTCCTTAGCACCCTTTTAACATGAAAGAAGATTTGCAGAACAAAATGATTAAACAGTTTGACACACATAAAAAAAGACATTGTTTGAATCACACGTTGATGAAGCAAGTGACCATGTGACATGGAATTTGTTAAGATAATAGGAAAGTAAAAGCTCAAGACGATTTAAGGGAAATATCTCAATAACTCCAATTGATGTTTTCATGAAATATTTCTATAAATCATCAGTTGAAGAATGAATGACACAGCCATAGGCATTCCGGTACCCCGGGTGCTTCACCAATGTGGAAAGATGAAATACAAGTTTCACCTTCTAGGCTACAGTATAACGAACTATTGCGGATTAGGCGCTCCCTCATTGTGGAGAAATGGGGCAGAAAAGGAAGAGAAATCCTGAGCAGTACCCTGAGCAGCGGGATCAGGCGCTTGTCGTTTCGGTCACAATAGTCGATGACACGATCGACCTCCTGAAGCGCGCTCCATCCCTTTGCCACCAGCTCCATCGCCTTCTTGTTCCTGTCGTGCATCGACCTCTGGGGGAAAAAAAAACAGCATTCCGTTCGTCATGACACTGGCACGAAGCATTAGTTTAACCATATGAGATCCATCCACGCGCCAGTCGGCGCCGCCCTCACCTGCGGGTTCAGCGTGGCGGCGAGCTGGCTGAAGCGATTGGACGAAGAGGAGGCGGCGGCCAGCCGCCGTGCTGATGCAGCGAACATGGCGGCGTGTTGCCTGGCCCGGGATGGAGCAGGAGCGGCCTGACGACCTAGCCGTGAGCTAGGGTTTATCCCTCGACGGCGACGGCGACTCGCGCCCTTGTGCTGCCTCTGTTCCTGCGGCGGAAGGGGAGCGTGGAGCTCTGGCGGCCGCTCAGGCCAGGGAGTGCTGAGTCACTGACTGGTGGGACCAGCACGTCGCCGAAGAGGAGGCAGAGCGAGACACTGGGTCGGTCCGGTTGTATCTGAGGCCCACAGCTGCACGGCCACACTGGGCCTTGCCAACCTAACCAAGAGGCCCGCAGCTGCACGGTCACACTGGGCCAGGCGAAGCGTGCAGGCACGAAATGGATTTCCATTTTCCACCTGTCAGGCGACGGTGGTAGGGATGGTAATTTGGAGACGAGTACCCGGTACCCGTCGGGTAGCCGACCCGATGGGGTCGGGTATGGGGTTTATTTTCTACCCATGGGTGGCACCCGTACCTGTTCCGACATGAGTCGGGTACGGGACGGGGATTTATCTACACCCATGGGTGACCGACAGGTACCCGAAATTTAAATTGAGATCTAAATTTGACTCATTTTATATGATATGTGAGATGTTTCATATTAATGTGTGCTATTCATAGACTATTCAACAACAGTTTTAGTCAATTTTTTCATGTGTTGTTGTTTATTATGTGAGATGCTACAAAATTATGAAACTTTATTGAATTTTGAGACCAGCATGTATTTATAGTGTTGCACCCGTGGGTTACCCGATACCCGCCCCGATACCCGACGGGTGTGGGGCCGGTAGGGATTTTCACCCACGGAGACGGGACGGGTGGGGATTTTTACCCGCTGCACTTATCGGGGCGGGTATGGGTTTGCTCTACACGTCCCGAACCCGCCCCATTGCCATCCCTAGCCAGTGGTGACTTCGTCAATCACCCTGTTCGCTTCGCTGCTTTACAGCAGCTGTTTTGCAGCCGCTACAGTGTTCGCAGTTATTTCTTCAGCAGCAGCTACAGTGTTCGCAGTTATTTTTCTGCAGCCGCAGCCGCAGCTGCAGCCTACCGAACAAGCTGAATATCTAGAATGTGTTAGCATAATCTTCGAATATGCTTATAAGGGTAGGATTTATGTACGTATGTCCATAGAGATGAGTGTGCGTGCGTTGTGGGCGTTTGAGTTGTACTTTGTATTTTTAAAAAAAAACTGCCGTGACCATCGAATTATCGATAGATTTTGTACAACTTTATAACAACTCGGGATCGTTTTACTTTATCTGAAGTTGGAGGCTAATACTTAATATTTTTTCGAGGGCAAAAGAAAAAGAGAGAGAAAGAAATGAAGCAGAGAGCGAGCCGTATGGAATCCCATTCAAGCGTGAAGGCAAGGGGAAGGGGATCAGCGATGCATGGCTCCAAAATCTGGACAATGACTTGGAACAAGGCTCGGGAACGGATTGATGGGCAAGTGCCAGGTCAAGTCGTTCCCTTGAAAATTCAGCATCAGTGGCCGGACAAAGAAATTAAGCTCTTCACAAATTTCATTATAATGTAATCTTTAATTCTGTCTGACAATATGAGATATTATAATGACTCTACACTGACTGCGTCCTTCAGGTATTTGCTTCGCAAAAATGTTTTTTTTTTCTGGCGTTGTTCAAAGAGAATTCTGAACAGAACATATGGAGGCCCAGCTACGCCTCGAGTACTTGGCAATGGAGGATGGTGTTCTTGGCACGGCCGCGGCCGGCGATGTTGGACAAGATATCCGTGACGAAGTTCTTGGCATGGGATTTGCCAACAAGGGTCTCCCACTGCTCCTTGCCCGTCCCCGCGGCGACGTTGACGGCCGATACGCTCATGTCGTTCCGGACAACGCAGAGCCTGCCGTCAAGAGCGACAATGGCGGCCGCCTCCACGGCCTGCGAGCTGCCCCGATGCTGCTTGCTGTCGACGCAGGCGTTCCACTCGCCCGCGGCCTCGTCGTAGGCCTTGATCCGGCACCCGTCCTTGCAGTCGGCGGCGTAGAGCCGGCCGTCGAGGCACGCGCTGGGGCTCCTCCACCCGGTGACCATGCCGTCGAGCACGACCGACCACGCGTCGGCCTCCGGCGAGTACACCTGGCTCACCACCTGCTGCCCGGCGCCGATCCCCTTCAGGTACCACCTCCCGCCGTGCACGGCGCCGACGAACGGCACCATCGCCGCCGCCATGTCGGCCACGATCGACCACCGGTTCTTGGCCGGGTCGAACGCCTCCGCGGATTTGATCCCGCCGCTTCCGCCGCCGCTCTCGCCGCCGGCGACGTACAGGCGGTTGCCGATCACGGCCGCGCCGAAGCAGTGGCGGCGCCGGAGCATGTCCGGCGCGCGGTGCCACCGGTTGCTCCGCGCGCTGTAGAACACCACCCGCCGCATCGCGCCGCCGCGGCGCGGGTCCCGGCCGCCGAGGAGGTACAGGTGGCACCCGCCTAGCGCGGCGCAGCCGAACCCGTCGGCGCCGGCGTACTCGCGCGGCACGGGCGGCAGCGCGCGCCACGACGCCCCAGCAGCGGACGGGTCGAGCGCGTCCCACGACACGCGGCCGTCGCGGGAGTCGCGCCTCACGGCGTAGAGCCACGGCTCGGCGAGCCCGAGCCGGCGGCGGAGGCCGTAGAAGTAGTTGCCGGCGAGCAGGCTCTGCCACCGCCGGCACACCAGCCTGAGCTTCCAGTGGTCGGCTCTGGGCACGCGGGTGAGGCATGCGATGGCGAGGTCGTCGGGGAGGCCCGGGAGCAGCGGGCATTGCCCGGCGGCGCGGCTGCTCCGGTCACCGCCACCGCCGCCCTGCCGCGGCGAGGCCTTCGGCTTCAGCGGGTGGATGGACGCCCTCAGGCTCGGTTCCACGCACCCCTTCGGCAACGGGAACCGCCTCGCCGCGGCGGCGGATGATTTGTCCAACCGGCACAGGCATGCCGAGCTATCAACCTGCGCGCGTTAGACAGCGCAGGAAATGAAAAAGTTTCAGGTGGTTGCACATTTGTGACGAAGTAGGCGGATCATAAAAGAAGATGATTAATAAACCATAATTGCGTCGTAATTTTGGTGTTGTTTGGGATTAAAACGAGTGTTCTGTTATAAAGGTGATTGCTTCATGAATGATGATACCCGGAGTGTTGGGACAAGAACATAGGACACTCGATGGTGTCATGAAGCAACAGCTGCTTGCGAAAGTTGTTCAACTACTTTGTGAGGGCGGGGACCAAGTTTGATGGCGTAGCCATGCAAGTTTCACCATGAAGGAAATTAGCAATTTGCTGACAATTTTATCGTAAATAGACTTCTGAAGATATCTGAAATAATTGTATGAAACTTTAGGGGTGGGCAATTTCAATTTCTCCCTCACTGATTTTTTTTCCCACTAAAAAGAGACATCTAAACTCCATCAGTTGAAAGCAAACACAGCAATGACGTTTATTTGCCCGTATATTCAAGTGATTTGTCACCCACAATTTACTATTTTCTCACCTCTCAGATTTTTCTTTCAACTAAAAAAACGAAAAACAAAACATCAACAATTCCCGAATTGAACTTTCGCTGTTAAAAAAACTCAGTGCAAGAAAATATCTCGACGCTCAAACACACTGGCATGTAGACCTCATCTGACTTCAAAGCAGAGTAGTACATATTCAATTTTTCTGTTGACATTTTCTCCTCCAGTATTTCAGAAATTCTGTGAACTACTAAGCTAACCTAAACGCCTTCATGCCGATTGACGATAAAGGATAGCATGGCCAAAGATTTCTAGAATATTGACCAATTCGCACTTATTCCAGAGCAACGAATTAAGGGAAGATAAGGGAAACAGAGACATACCAAAGGAGCTCGGTTCCTTCTATCCATGCCTGTTCCTGAAGCCAAGAATCAAAGAAACTTGAACCAGAACCACTCGCCAAGCAAATATCACACCATTGCCATGCTTCAGCTTGTGTTAGCGCTTCGCCTGACCTGTCGATCAAGAGAAGCAGCAGGAAATGGAAGGCCACACTAAACCCTCCTAACTAGAAGCTTCTCCCAACACCCTGCAGGCTGCATCAAGCTGGTCTGCAACCGCATGGAGGAGGAGGAAGAAGAAGAAGAAGAAGAAGAAGAAGAAAGGGATGAGCGGGGTGGTGACTGTTGGCAACTAAATGGAGAGCCACCCCTCGCATTAAAGCCTGGTGCGTGTGTGTCTGCCTGTGGGCCCAGACGGCAGTTGCATCACACAGCACTTGGCAGGACAGGATGACTCGAGAAGGGACTTCAGAATTGAGCCTCATTTTCTGTCGCTTTCGTCTCCACGTTTGCTTATCCCCGTCAACCACCCTCGTTCGTTTGCATGGTTGATTAGCCCGGCGATTATCCTGTCCTCTAGATTACTTAAATGCATTGCAGCTGTTCTCCTTTTGTTAATCAGAAATAGTACGCTTTTTATAGTTTTCCATGGAGAAACCTTTTGCTTCTGCTGTTGTTTGTTTGGCAGCTACTACCACGATGTCAGCAGATAAAGCATTCTATTTAATTTATCTAGCTTCGTATGTTTCATCAATCGGTTCCACATAAATTATGGCATATAATGCGTTTAAATTGTGTGATAGCAAAGAAAGAGCGAAAAAGGTTGCGCACCTACGAGAACAACAGGAGCTGACAAGAAGGAACGGCGGGGACCCTGTCAAAATCAAGCCATTATAAAATGAAAAACACGCAAATTCGTTCATCTAAAATAAGCCGCAACTAATTGTCTTGGAGTCCCTTGGAATCAAAACAAGAGGGAAACAGACAGGAGGAGATGAGGTGTGATCCATCCGAAAATCGCCAAGAGTTGAGAGGTCAATTCGCAGGCGCCATCTGATGACAGAGCTGGACGGCCAGCACAAGATTTGATGACACAACTGATTTGGCCATGACCAATGCATAAGCTACACACCGTCGAACCTTAGACACGAAGGCGATCGCGTACATATTTACTTAGCCTGTTTCACTACGTGTGCAAACATGATGATATGTGGGGGAAAATCAGTATAAATGACTTGATGTCTGATTAAAGTTCTTTTTTTTCACTATTTTAGTACCACTATGAAGGACGTGAGTCTTGGTATCCACGTAAAATGACGTTTACTGCGTGCATAGACCGGCAAACCTTGTAAATCACCTTGAAAAAGTAGTAGCGGTGAGACGTAGTCATGAATCGAATAGTCAGAGGAGGAACCTGTCAGTGCATTCATATATGTCACGGAGATTTGATGGACTGCATGTCTCCGAGCGAATGTCACGGAGTAGTCATCTAGACTGGTGAAGTAATTATCATAAGATTTTTTAGAACAGTAGTTATCATAAGATGTGTCAGTTTCGAGAAGATGGGATGCCTTGACAAAAAAGAAGACCTGGTGTGTGTGCTGAACTGCTACATGAACAGAACAGCCATGGACGACGACTCGCGCATACGCATGTTTTTTTTTTCTCGAACGCGCAGGAGAGCTGTGTGTCATTTCATTAAGGAGAAGTAGAAAGGGTACAAAGGTCGGCTGAGGCCGATACTAGCTAACAATTACATTCGCGCCGGTTACATTCGAACAACTCACGCCGGAAGTCAAAGGAGCTATGGCATAATCTCCTTCAGCCTTTTTGCACCAGCTAGCTTCCATTGCATTGCTTCGTCGGCGACGGCTCGGATGATTGTGGCAGCCAGCGGTGCGGCCCCGTCGAAGACGCATCGATTCCGATGGTTCCATATAGTCCAACATACTAGGATTACCAGAGTATGGAAACCTTTTCTTTTCTCCCTTGGGACTCTTCTTTGAGCCCGACGCCACCATTCCCTGAGGCTCTCCTCGCTCAACTCTGGAGTGACTTGCTGCAGGCCAACAATGCTAAGCACATTGAACCATACCTCGCGCGCAACAACACATGATGTGAGGATGTGCTGTACGGTCTCATCCTCTTGATCACACAGCGGGCAACGATCCGGGTGTTGAAGTCCACGTCGCGCGAGACGGTCGGCGGTCCAACAGCGATTGAGGATGGCGAGCCACACAAAAATCTTTGCTCTGAGAGGCGCCCAGGTGTTCCATAATCTCTTGTGAGGCTCAAATGTTACCGATCCCATGAAGAAGCGTAGGTACGCGGACTTTGTGGTGAACACACCTGAGGCCTCCGGTGTCCACACATGATGGTCGCTCTCACCTGGAGTGAGAGTGAAGTCCTGAAGTGTTGCAAGTAGTTGAATCCCTTGCCACACTGCAAGCACCGACGGCGCCCCTTGTATGTCCTCTCTCCACTGGTTGTCCACTAGAGCATCAGCGACTGTTCTCTTACGCCATCCTCTTCTTTTGACATAGGCTGCAAGCGCAGGGGCCAGCTCCATGATGGATTTGCCATGCACCCATCTATCGGTCCAGAAGAGAGTAGACCGGCCATCCCCCAGGATAGTGATTACTGAGATTGCAAACATGGCTTTTGCATTGGCCGGCGCATGGACTCCCAGCGACGCCCAAGGACGTTCCGGTTGTGTCTTCTCAAACCATAACCATCTCATCCGCAGCGCCCAGCTCAAGGTTTCCAAATTATGGATGCCGAGACCTCCCAGCTGCAAAGGCCGCGTTACTCGCTCCCAAGCTACCGGGCAGTGACCGCCCCGGAGTTCTTGTCGCCCCCTCCATAGAAACCTCCTACGGATTTTGTTGATTTCTTTAATGACCCATTTCGGAACGTCTAGTGCTATAAGCACATGGATCGGTATAGCAATGAGCACGGCCCGGACTAAAATGAGACGTCCTGCCAAGGCCATAAGTTCTGACTTCCAACCCGGCAGCTTGTCCGCAATTTTATCAATGATTGGCTGGAGATCCGCCTTCGTGAGCTTCCACACCGACAGCGGCAACCCGAGGTATCTGCATGGGAAGCTCGATATCTGACATGGCATGGTTTCCTCCACTCGGTGCACATGATCGTCGAGACATCGGATTGGGATGATGGACGACTTTGACATATTGGTGTGCAGTCCTGAAGCATTTCCAAAGATACGAAGAATTTCCTTGATGAGGGCCAAGTCATTGTTCGCGGGCGAGAGGAATAGCACCACATCATCGGCGTAGAGAGACATTCTGTGCACTGGACGCCTGGCTGTTAAGGGTTGCCATAGGTTCAGCTCTTCCGCTTTGGTAACTAGTGAGTTTAGGACATCCATGACAATAATGAATAGCATGGGAGACAACGGATCGCCCTGTCGCAGCCCTCTCCGGTGTTGAATTTGATCTCCCGGCCGACCATTCAGCAACACCTTTGTCGTTGACGTCTTTAGGAGACTGCACAACATTGTTCTCCATTTGACTCCGAACCCCAGATGAGAAAGGACTTCCAGTAAAAAGGCCCATGAAACGGTGTCAAAAGCCTTAGTGATGTCTAGCTTTAAGAGCAGGCGTGGTTCCTTCTGCCGGTGGAGATGCACCGCCATTTGACGAACTAACATATAGTTGTCGTGGATGCAACGTCCTCGAACAAAGGCGCTTCGATTGGGCGCTGTTGACGGTCGTTACGGACCAATTTCGACCGTCAATTAGCTCAATAAATAAGAAGGACTGAGCATTTCTTACACGCATTTTATTTAGAAATAATCTATTTCCACATGTACCTCTAGATTTTAGTTTGCAGGTGGAATAAGGGAGAAATCTAGGTGAAACCATGCCCCAAGGCGACGAAACAACACTTTTACAAACTCGACGTTCGCCGCGGGAATACAACTCCAAGACAAAAGGCCAAATATCGTCAAAGTCCAACACAACTAAGGCCAAATGCACCTGGACCAGAGAAGTAGACCCAGAGGGGGAGCCACCTGCCAAAGCCCAGCCCAGGAGGGGCCAGGCACAGGTCGGCCGACCCCCCTGGCCAGGTCGGCTGACCTGGCAGGGTGGCCCCCTGGGCCCATCTTTTTGTGGCGGTTTGTAACCGACCTCTGGAGGTCGGTTCCCCCTGCATTAAATGCCACCGACCTCGGGAACCGCCTCAAAGTTGCCGACCTTCAAGGACTATATAAGGAGGGGTACCCCCCCTCCTTTCAACACACACACCACAACAGAAGGATCATTCCCTCCTCTCCTCACGCTAGAGCTAGAGACTCTTCTAGGTAGTGCTAGGCTGAGTAGTGGGCTGCCTTATTGCTCCCAAGGTCTTGTGGAGAATTGAGTATAGCTCTTGTATCCTCTCTTTGTAAGACTTGTTCTTCGTATAATGGAATACATTCGTTCGTATAGTTGTTATGTGCTTAGTAGTTTGATCATGATCCTGCATGAGTGTTCATCGTTCGTTCATGTTTGTTCATCGCTCGTTCATGTTTGTTCATCGTTCGTTCATCGTTCATCGATGATCGCTAGTAAACATACATCGAGCGTTCCTTGTTCGTTTATGCTTGATTATCGATTATTCTTGCACGTACTTAATTGATCGTCGTTCGTCGCTCGTTCTTGAGCGACGAACGCTTATGCATAACTTAGTGCTTGCTTTGACCCTTTCGTTTAACTCGTGCTAGTTAGGCTAGTTGTTCTTATGTTTTGGCATCGGGCCTCTCTGTCCTGCAAATGTGCTCTAGATTTATCACCCCGTCGATCCGAAGGGTTGGGGGTGCCTCGAGGGATCTAGAGTTGTGGTTAGTGACGCCGGCATGGTGCTGGGGTTGTCTCTCCACCCTTGAGTATGTGCGTGTCCCACGGTTTGTAGAGGTAGGTGGCAGGAAGTGACAGCCCTGTCCATCCAAAGGAACCCTCCACGTTCGGGCACGGCATAGGAGTATGTAAATGCGCCGGAGTCGCGGGGCAGACCCTGCGTATGCCGGACCTCCCGAAGTTGCCTAGATATAAGACGCTTGCTTGCGCTTGCATGATCTTAGATGATAGGTAGAGGCCTTGCATGCTCTATGAATGTTGTACTTTAGGAGTAGTAGCTCACTAGTCTAACTTAGTATTGCTTAGAATTGTCTCTCGCCTTTTATTAGAGAGAGTGGAATACCTTCGTGTGTGTCACACTATCCTCAACTATTGAACCTTACCCCTGCTTTGGAATGTGGTTATATCATCTATCATTTGTAACACCATGAGCATAAGTACTCTTGTCAACCATGTCTTCCCTTGGGAAAATATAAATACGATACCCTTGGAATACTCTCGGGTGAAATGTTACAACGGGTTATCCGTCCGCTTGCGGATATTCAATTAACATGATAAACCTTATAATACATATCTAGTACTTGTTACTAGACGTGGATTATTTGGTTAATAGTGCAAGTGACTCAAACCATAACCCCCGGCGTCTCCCGCGGTCGCGTATTTTCTGCGTGACCGTAAGAGACGCCAACAGGCGCCACCATATTTCTAAGCTTCGGTGCAAGCCGCTCAGCCATGATCTTGGTCATTAGCTTGGCAAAACTATGCACAAGACTAATCGGCCTGTATTCTCCCACTTGAATTGCATCCTCTTTTTTCGGGATCAGAACCATGAACGCCGAATTCAACATAAAAAGCTTCCGGCTGTCCCCCTCATGTAGCGCCCCCACAGCTGCCATAACATCCTCCTTAATGATAGGCCAACACACTTTGTAAAATCTCCCGGTGAAGCCATCCGGGCCGGGCGCCTTGTCCATCGGCATTTTCTTGATAACGGCCCAGACCTCGTCCTCAGAAATTGGTGTGTCCAGACTGGATAGATCATGCGGTGGCTAATAGAAGGCTGTCAGGTTTAAGGTTTCTTCTCGATTCTCAGGTTTTCCCAAGAGATTGTTATAGAATTCCCAAACAGCCTCCTCTTTATCTTCCTGTTCAGTCAGCAGGTTGTCCCCAACTTTCAGCTTAGCAATGAAATTCTTGCGCTTCCGGTATCTTGCATGGGAGTGGAAGAAATTTGGGTTGGCATCTCCCTCACTGAGCCAATCTATTCTCGACCGCAAACGCGCGATTGTGCGCTGCATGGAAGCCAATGCCAGACAATGTTGCTTAACACTCCTACGCAGCCATGCTTCTGGTGGTGAAAGTCCCCGTACATCCTGGGCGATCTCAAGCCGATGAAGAATCTCCCGCGCCAGTTCAAGCTGCGTCCCCACGTTGTCAACCTTCTTTGAGCTCCAGGACTGCAGGGCGCGACTGGTGTTTAGCAATTTCAGAGCCAAGCGTTCCATTGGGCAAGCTGCTGTCGTGTTTATGATCCACGCATTCTGTACCACCTCCAGAAAGCCATCCAACTGCGGCCAAAAACTTTCGAAGTGAAAGCGACGCTTTCCCGTTGCATTGCTGCGTAGCCCCAAGATGAGTGGGCAATGATCGGAGATGCCAGCCGCCGTGCTTTGGAGGAGGAAATCTGGGAAGATGTCTTCCCAAGCCGCTGTGCAGAACACACGGTCAAGTCGGACGAGGGTGGGGGCTGCTCTCTCATTTGACCACGTAAAGCGGCGTCCGAGCAACTCAATCTCTCGCAATTCAAGATCATTGAGGAGGCGTCGGAAACGCCCCATCATAGCTCTATCGACATTGGCGTTGTTCTTGTCAGCGGATCGATATATGAGGTTGAAATCTCCAGCCAGCATCCAGGGACCTGTACAGGCCGCCCTCACGTCACACAACTCTTGAAGGAATAGCAGCTTCTGAGGATCTGCTTGGGGACCGTACACTCCTGTGAACCACCACTCCCTCCCATCAGAGTTACGCAACAGAACCGAGGCAGAGAACGTATCAATCCTCGACGTAACCGCCTGGCATACAACTCCCTTCCAAGCTATAAGGACCCCTCCTCTTGTGCCATTGGTTGGCAGCGCAATATGGCGATCGAAGTCGGGCCCAAGCGCGGAGAGCAGGATCCTGGTGGTCAAGGTTTGAACTTTTGTCTCCTGCAAGCATACCAAATCTGGTCGCGAGGATCCGATCAGAGCCCTCACCGTATCTCTCCGGGATTTCTTGTTTAGGCCACGTACATTCAATACTAAAACATTTGCGACATCCATTGAGAAGGAAAAAAACATACAACCAGAGGAGAAAAGTCCAAGGCAGAGGCTACAGCATCAAGGCGCAGCTAGTACTAGCTCAGCCGAGCGAGCCTCACATTCCTCCGGGACTGTCCAGCCAAATAACCCAGCTAAAGCAGCGATTTGAGCGCTCGTCAGGGGGTGGTCGAAGAGGCGCGCGTATGCTTCTGCTGCTTCAGTAGCCAATTGTTCGACTGGTGGGGTAATCCCCAGCCTCTTCATGATCAGCGCTTGGGCTCTCTGAATTGAGTTGTTGGTGTAACCCGCCGCAGCAATACGCCGGCTACGTCGCACCGCCGTGGTGACTGGGCGCGCCCTTCTTCTGCGCGGTCGTCGCGGTGGGGTGGAGAGTAGGATGGGGCTGGCGCCAGTCGATCTCGTAACGGAATCGAGGAAGGCCTGCGCCGGCGCCAAATCGTCCACCGGGCGCGTAGGGGAGACACGCGGGTTTAAATCCACGAAGCCCGCGTTGCTTCGGTCGGTCACTAAAGGGCCCAGGCCCAAATCAGATTCCGCCCCGACAGCTGATGCGGCCTGCACGCGGTCGACATCCCCCATGCACCTTTCACCAGATTGGGCCGGCCCAAGATCATCGTGCGATAGGCCATCCTGGGCCGGTGTAACGGGCCCAGTCTGCGATCCCCCACCCGGGATGGTTGCTTCCGCATCCCCTCGCCTTGGCACCAAAGGGGCAGGGCTAGGGTTTCTTCTGCTTGCTCGGGAAGCTTCGTCCAGCATGGGGTCCCAAACCGGTAAGGGGCGAAACCCAACGCGTGGCTCCAGGGAGTAAATGAGGACCTCTATCAGCCCCGCCTGACCGTTGGGACCCGCCTGGCGCGCATCCCCCGGAACGGCTAGTCGCCCTTCTTCAATTTCTGGTAGTTGAGGAGCGGGGTGTGGGGCCACCGTCATTAATGGTGCCGGTGGGTTACCGGTGGATCGCCGGAGCTCGCGCACCGTAGCGGCGGCGTCGACGGCCATCCCGGCAGCAGCTCCCCCCTCGTCAGGAGAGGGGGTGTCCTCCAAAGCGGCCCCGCGGCGTCCGTGTCTTGACCTGCCCCGTGAACGCCGCCTACGCTTGGGGTGCGCAGCCGGCGAGTCGTCCTCACTTGAATGATCAGTCGGCGGCGTCGGAGGGGGAGACGGAGGCGGAGAGTCGGGCGGGAAGCGCACCAAGAGCCTGCGGACCTGAATATGCACCTTATACTTGAGCGTGCGACGCATCGGTTCGAATGGTCCGTCAAAATGATTGGGCTCCGGGACGGTGAGGGTGCGAGTGCTTGGGATGAACTCCGGCCGCACCGTCCAAGCAATGACCCGAAACGTGGACCAGTCCCGGCGAGCAGCTGTCGCCGGCTCCACACTCTCAATAGAGCAAAACGGGCGGAGGAGGTCAGCCGCCGTGGCATAGTTCCAGACATGCGCCGGGATCCCTTTCAGGTCAATCTGCACCTTATGGTAAAGGGCTCCTTGCTCCGCGTGCGCCACTCGGTGCCACTGCCGGAGACCGAGCGTGAACGCCGCCGTGTGAACTGTGCGGTCTCCTTGCAAAACCAGCTGGAATGCGTCATGATCCGGCAAAAGAAGAATGAAATCCTCTGGTTCCGAGCGATGAATCTCCAACTTGTCTTCTGGAATGTTGAAGTTGGCAGCAATGGCGCGGACAGCCTCCTCAGGCTCAACGGGAGGGCGAGTACCAAGGACAGTGACGAACACTGCCCTGTACTCAAGCTCAGCTTCCCATTGATCAATCTCCTCCGTGCGGTCAATGTAGCATACATCCAATGCGTTCTGCCGGGCTGCAGCCTCAAGAGCTGCGAGCGGGGAAACTGGTCTCTCCGGAGACAGCGGCGGAGAGGGCTCAGAGGGGGCTCCATCGCCACCTTCACCCGGGCGTCCACTCCCCCGGCGGCCACGTCCACGGCCACGGCGTCGACGGCGGCGTCGCTTGTGCGACTGGTCAGGCACGGATCCATCCCCTTCCGCCGGAGCGTGCGCACGGGGACGGGGCGGGGGAGGTGGGAGCGGGGGCCGCCGCGTCGGGCGCGCCGGCCACGCAGCGTGCTTGCTGGTCCGCTGAGGCTGGCTGCACTCGAAGGACCGGTGACCAGATCTGCCGCAGTTGAGGCATCTCGTGGGCTCACGGCAGTCAATCTTGCGGTGCCCTCTCTCCAAGCAGTTGAAGCAACGACCTTTGAAGTCAGCACGGATCTCATGGATGTCACGCCTGGGTTTGGACGCCGTCAGCTTCCGGTCGCGCCTACCCCGCACCACCTGCCAGCCGTCCGCATCCGGCGCAGCATCCGAGACCCTACGGATCTCGGAGCGTAGCCTGACGCGCACCGGCGGCGGCGGAGAAGGGGGAGGGGACCGGGAACGGCGACCGCCGGACGGAGGCCGCATCAGCACGTCGCGGTAGGAGGCGCACGGAGAGGGAGCGCCACACTCGAGCTCCACACCGCCGGGAGGAGAAGTTGGGCTATCCCTCCACCGCAGATGCTTTGGGCGTCCTGTAGAGGAGGGGTAGAAAGGCGGGGCTTCTGGGGAGAGGGACGAGGAGGTGGGCGCCGGCGCCGGAGTGGCCGCCGGCGAGTGGGTGGCTGGGTTGGGGGAGGAGGGGTGGGGAGAGGTGGGAGCCATACGGCAGTGCCCTTCGCCAATCAATTGGCAAGGCGAACGCATGTTTCAGCCAACAGTTCCAGAATTGGCAAGGCCATTCGTATCTTCTAATGGAAAATGTATTGTTTAAAGTTTAAAATGTTGAGCATGCTGAATTGGAGAAACAGGGCAAATCAAGTTAGCTTCGTCAGACAACACAAAATCAGCAACGCTTCTGTTGTTTTCACGGAAGGAATACCCCAAGCTCAGTAGCTTTGCCTCCCAATCCGTTAGCAACGAACATGAATACTTATGATATAGCTGATCGCTAATTAGTACTTGGTGTGCCTGTTTGGTTGGTGGTGGTTTGTAAGTTACATTCAATAAATAACTTGATGTGCAGCCGGCAGCCTGGCAGAAGTACGTGTTGATGTGCAGATTCAGAGTAACCAAATGCCAGTTCAGAATAGAGAAAAAGGACAGCAGAAATGCAGCACAGTTCGTGGCAAAGGACCTGACCAAGAATGCCAACACGGAAGCAAGATCAGATGAATTGTCGACTGCAGAACACCTTCTGCTATGCTTCAATCTTCAGGCTTTTCCGGTTTCTTCCCTACTGTCCTTCCTGGTCCTGATCAGTGAGAGCGGAAGCGCCATGGGATTCTTCCCTACTGTCCTTCTGGGAGGACAAGGAGCAAGCAGCGTATGGAACGCGGCACCACTCCGGCGACAAACCGCCGGCCGCGGGTTGCCCTCACGGCCTCGCCGGCGACTAGCCCACGACGCGGCACCACATCCAGACGAGCTAAGGCTGCGGGTGGCGGTCGCGTGAACCTGACGGAGGCAATCGCGGGATTCGCCTGCGGCGAGGCCACCAGAGCACAGCCGCGCCGGCGCCACCTCGCCGGATTGCCGCGTCCACTGGCCAGGAAAGTTTACAGATAGACCCTTGATTTGGATCGCGACTATTAATCGCGATCCAAATTAGGGATATATGTGAAAATATTTGGATCGTGACTATTAATCGCGATCCAAATTAGAGGTATATCTGCAAATATTTGGATCGCGATTATTAACCGCGATCCAAATATTTACAATTGCCCCCCTAGTTGAACGGCGGCTGCTCCTACGATTCCCCCTCTCGGCTCCGCCCATCTCCGCCGCCGCTGTCCGCCCAACTAGAGTCGCGAGGCCCCGTCCCAGTCCCAGCCATCTCCGTATTCTCCGCACGAGCCCTAGGTCGGCGCCCATGGCGGGGTCCGAAGGTGCAGATTGGGTGGACCGCCGGAGAGCGCCGCCGCCGGTCGAGGGCGAGGCAACTTCATCACGATCGATTTGGTAGCTCAGGATCAGGATTCGTATACTGAACTCTTAGAAGCTCAAGAAACGGATGCGTGCCCGTTGCAAATTCAGTAGCTGATGAGCAATTGCAGAGTAAGTTTTCTGCAACCTGAACCTGCTCAGCCTCAGCAGTCGTCACAGCATGGCGTGGCGTCGTCCACGGGCTCAGCACACCATTGTCACGCATGGAACGTCAAGAACTGGAATAGAAGCCAATGTGCAGTGCAGGTCCCGAGCATCCATCTGAATCAGAGGATGCTGCACGGAGCTCTGCTAGTCAAGGCTGGATCACTGCTTACTTCTCGTTTGGTAAACCACTGCTCAGAGCCTATCTGCAGTAACTATTACCATGTTGCATTGTTCGGTCTGGGGCTTGTTTGGTTTCCTTCCCAAGAGAGCCTAGCCCGTATCTGCCAGCCAGGCCGCGCTGAGACAGGCTCGCTGCATGCAACATGGTATTGTTTGGTTGCCCGAATCAATCCATACAGGATGAACAAAGCAGTTGTTTGGTTGCCTGTATGGGTGTGTAATACATTAGATTCAAAAAAAGAAAATAAATATTAAAATTACATTTTATATGTTTGTATATATGATCCAGCATTAATTTACCATATCAAACCTTAATCTAATTTAAAATACATTAATATCACTTGATATGTACTAATCAATGTGTTAATCACATCATTATTGGCTAACCAGATGCATCCCCCGAGCCAGGCCTTCCAGAAACGCAAATGAATTCCGTTTCTGCAGAGCCAGGCTGCGGGCTGGCTTTTGCATCTCGGAAGCCAGGCCCAGATGTCCGTGCAAGCAACCAATCATCCGAACCTGCATGCAGCGGGGGCCTGGTCGCGGCCTCAGCCAGGCAACCAAACGTGCCCCGGTGTCACTGTCGACGCCTCTCCAACAGCGTTCGTGCTTGCATCTTCAAGATATGAACAACAAGGGTTGTGTGTCGTTGCAGTCTTCTACATGAGTGTACAGGATGCAGTAGCAAATGATGCATCCAGCGATGGACAGAACACTGTGTAATATACGGCACCTTCCTGATGTCGGATCGTCGACAGTCGCCAACTCATGACTAAAACTGATGCCTCTTGATACACCTCGTCTCGTGGTAGTCGTCAAAATATGCATGCGTGCGTATTTGTTGACGATAGAGAAATGAGGTTACTGTTTTTCAGAACAGAGAACCTGTACCACCAAATGTTCCAAATCAGCACCTTTGACTCAGGTTACACACCAGCACAGCATGTGGTCATTGTTTTCGATCTCCCTCGATGAGGCTTTAGCACAGGAATCGCATGTCGTTGCATTCAACGGTTCAGTTACAATGATAATTTTTGCGCTCATGCTTAAAGTAGATTCTGAAGATGACGCCATTGTACAGTGAAGCTCATGTTGCGAAGCAAACAAGAAGTGAATTATTTGCCACCTGCTCAATAAGGGCCCAGACAAATCTCGCTCTACTATCTCATTTTTTGGTATAATACTCCAGGTATGTAACAGAGGTTTGGTTCGCCACTCGAGGTATCAAGGTCGAGATAGCTCAATTGAATAGTTTGACCAGAACTGATTCCAGAACTGACATCTATGGCGTGATCTTCCATTTCTGACATCTATGGCGCCAATGCAGAATTTCATTTCCAGACATTGGACCTTAGCAAGAGTGCAAGACAAGCAGATACACGTGAAGGTGAAGCATGTTAATGGCCCAAAAGATATGTTACTATATGTTAAACCATTTCACAGGAATATTCTGAACCGTACGTCAGGTAGTAGCAATACAGTGAGATATACTATGACCGTCTGCACACATTTTTTTTACCCCAGTTCTTTGGGGTTCTCCTTTGGCCAGTAAACACACTGACCGAATCAACTCAACATATAAGCATAATCGACCATAAAATCATATTATTTTCCTGTCATCTTCTGTTCTATTGGCCTTCTCCACTGGCAGTGCTACCTGGCCCTCTTCTGCTTACAGTGGTGTTTTTCAGTATCTGCACAAGGGAGAAAATTTCCAATCAGAACATATCTTATTCCTGCATCATACATTCATACCATAACTACTCAGGAGTCAACCACAAACAAGAACTTTTGCATCCTCTGCATAGTTCCTGTTTGATTGTTTATATCATATTGAATACCGTCGTCAAATCTTGCTGGTGCACAAGCCACCATCAAGCAATAAAGGACTAACGGAAAAAAAGTGATGAATATGAGAGATAAGACAACGATTTCAATTCTGGTGGAACAAACAAGATACGATTATTAGCACAAAAAATTTAGCATCTAGTAGGAAACACAGTCAATCAGCATATTCCAAAATTTAGCAATCAATGGACACAAGAACCAACAACATAGACGAAGTGTACCTGTCGGAGCATCTGGTTCTCATTCTGGAGGGTGGAGAACTTCTCTTCCATTTCTGAATTCTTCTTCTCCAGGTCCTTCACCTTCACCTCTAAATCAGTTAAATAAGCCTTCTTCCTCTCTCTTGCCTGTTGGGCTGACACCCGATTCCTCAGTAATCTTCACCAGTCAAAAAATAGCAAATCAACCCACTCATCATTGTGAATAGGGAAAATATGATATTTTCCTAGAACTCATACTAATGTAACGTTTAATTCACCAAAGAGTTCAATTTTTGAGCATTTAAAAAATGTTGACTGCACCACAAGTTAACATAAAGTAATGTTCTTACGCCAACAGAAATAAAGATGTTAAACTAGCACACAAGCTAAACCATTTGTTGAAATATTATGCTTTATCCATCAAGATGGTACTATATTACTTCTTTAGGAGATATACCTGCAGGGTTCATTAGCTATCAATGTTCGGTCACATAGATGAGTTGCATATTATTAACAAACTATTAATAAATGCTGATGGATGTGTTAAACCAACGCTATTACTGCTGCTAACTTGAACTTGGCACTGTCACGTGCACCATACCCCAATGTTGCATGACAAGAATTAAGAGACAAACATGAATATTATTTGTCTAACGTGATATGTATGCCCACAACTGTTTTCCACTTGCATCGTATCCCACCTAACTTTATATATTTAGAAGGGCAAGTAGCGTATTGCCCTACATTCAAATCATGGAACATAGCACAGGGGCAACCAAAAAAAAAAAAAAAAACCAAAATAAGCATGCTTCCAATCAACCACCTCTCGTCCTCTCCTGACTAGTCCTAAAATGTGTGATTCCAACAAAATGAACTGCATTTCCGAACAACCTCACTTAACAAGCTCAGAATTTCCTTTCATATTTGTGAAAAGTGCCGTCCAGCCATCTAGCTCCACAAGCACAATTTTCTTATCTAACTCAAGGAGGGGTCCTAGCTCTGATGTGGAGTCATAATGGTTCACCATGCACTGAATCCAAAGTATGCATAGCTAGCATACCCATCAAAGATATTTTCTTTTTTTGTCACATGTTAAATGGTCCAATCAAACATCACCGAAGATATAATTTATTTTTTCAACAAAATTAAATGGGCCAATCAAAATTCAGACCCGTGACTCATCACTTTTTCCACACTAATAATACTAGTACCTAACTGAATTCCGTACTAGGAGTACCTATCGACTTTGTATTGTGGAGCGATATGTTCATCTAAGAATTCCGTACTAGAGCCGGCCAGTACATGCATCCTGACTAATTTAAACTGTTCATCTAAGAATTTAATTTAAACTGATCTTTTTGTCGAACAATGAGCATAGGACCACTGCTGTAGTGCTGTTCCTTAGGGGAAAAAAAAAATTGAATTCTACGCAGGCGAGTCTAGAGTATGATGCTGTAACTACGACTGCTATTGCAAAATCTCTTACCTTTTGAGACGCTTGTGCTCCTTATCCGCGGGGCTGCGCACACGGCGCCGTCCGCCGGCCTGCGCCGCGGACGCCTGTGCGCGCTCCGCGCTGCCGACCTCCCTGCCCGACGTGGAAGCCCCGCCGGGCAGCTCCAGGCCGAGCTCCGGCACCCTCCTTATCTCCTCATCACTCTCCATCCCTGTGTGCAGCTCAATTGGATCAGAAAAAAACGTATCGACAGAGCTTGGTACGGAACAGGACAGAAGAGATGGACCAAAACGGCAGGCAACAAGAAGATGATGATGATGATGCAAGAGAGACAGAGCAACGGGGGAGGAGCTGGGTGTTTGCCTTCCTTGAGGTCCATCTCCATGTGGTGCGCGGAGCTTGACGACCTCTCGCTGCTCGAAGGCAGCGAGCTCGCCGCCTGTTCCTGCATTCTCTCCCTCCCTGCTCGTTCTTCCAGCAGATTTGCCTGCGCGCGCTCTGCTTCTCTTGTCCCGGGTGTCCTGCCGGCCTGGTATGGTGGCCTGGCTGTTTGCATGTATGGTCCAAGAGAACTTTTTGTTCAACCATTTCGCAGATGAACACCTGAAAAGTTTAATTTGGCAGACCAACACCTGGCAAGTTCCGAATATTCCACAAAAGCACTATTCCTTAACATCCACGTCCCTACGCAACGCAGACACACGGATCATAGGGTCTGTACGTGATTTTAGGATAACAAACGGGTCTCGACCGTAAAGCCAGCTCGCAGCGACAGCATTAATTGCCCCGACAAGCAACTGGAGGTTTGGGGTTTTAGCCGCCGCAGCGCAGCCGTCCAACCGCAGGAGATCCACGGCCGGGAACCCGCCGTCGTGGCCGCCGCGGAGACCACGCGTTCGCCGGCGCCATCCAAAGGCGCCGAGCGCGGCTACGTGGACGGGCTCCGGCTCTCTCGCTCCCGTCGCCGACACCGACACGCGGGCCACGGTACCTGAGGGGCCCGCGCGTCGGCGAGCGTGACGCGGTGGCGTCGTGCGCGCTCGTACTGGCCGACGGGCGGCGCCGGCGCTTTCGCGCGAGGCCCGCGTGCGCGTTTCGTGAAGTGCTCGTTTTTTTAGCGGCGGAGCGCGCTGGCTCGTTGCTGGCCACGCGCGAAACAACGGGCGGTTGGATTGGACGGCGAGCGAATGGCGTGCGCCGCACCCGCGCGAGTACGTCGGCCGCATCGTGAAGCGAGGGCGATGCTCCATCGAGGCTGGGCCAGCAGCGGTGCCGCTGCACCGGCAGGAGATCGCGTTCAGGTTTAGCCCTCGCTTATTCCAATACTTAGGTTATTTTTCCGCGCGTTGCTGTGGGAACTTCATGATGTTTGAGGGAGACCGTTAGAGATGAAACTAAAATCTTAAAGTTGCAAATTTGTATTGTACTATGCATGAAACATGAAACATTTTATGAAATTTTTATGTGCTTAGGATAGTAAACGGCATGGTTTGAAGAAGACAACATTGTTTTAGGAAAATTTCTTACAATTATACAATGTTAGGGTCAAGAAAATGACACGATTATGCATGTAAAATCAGATGTACAGACAATAATGAAGCAATCATATACGATTAAATATTGGGGCAATTACTGTGAAAATCATTTCCTGCTCGTGACTGCACATCATCAAAAGGATGAGATAGTATGAACCTTCTAAACACATAATGGAAATGAAAGTAGAACCTTGTTGCTTCCAAATAATGTTTAAATAAATTAAAATTCATATCTTACTAATGTTTATGGAACTATAGTAACATGTCGGTGGCAAAGATGGTTGACTAACATCTGCGTTCATGGCTTCATGCGTGCAACAGTGCAAGGACTTAATGGCATGGCCCATTGATGACTCCATCACGTATTGAGGAAATGTGGGAATTGTGTATTTTATTGCCCAGCAAATAAAAAGGACCATCCGAAGAAAACACATGCTTTGGGAAAGTATCTATCCATAGCACGTTAAGTGGTGTTTTTGAGCTGTAGCATCGATTCCATTGTTACTTTTTTTGTGGGCGGCAATCGATCCATTTACAGAGGGACCTCTATGTTACATCCGCTAGCCACATAGATGCTTTGAGGAAGAAAACCATCCCATTCGAGCAAGCAAGGCATTTACCCACAATGAATCAGTCAAAAATTTCAGAATGCCCAATCCAAGCAAGAGGAGAAGAAGGACGTCAACCAATAGCAAAGGATCCATCGGCGGTGCATGCAAGCATGAGTCACAGGATGATGATGAGGTCAATGGCAAGAGTGCAAGCCAGGCGACGGATTGCATTTGCCTTGCTGTTTGGCAGAAACGCTTCTGGAGATGAAAGGCAGCTGCTGGTGGTGTTTTGCTTGCGCATAATGCAGATGGTGGTTTATATAGGAGTTTTAGAGCTGGCCCCATGCGACGGTTAATACGCTTTGATGATGGTGTATCTATTAGAGCTGGCCCAGCGTGGCAGTTTCAGTTTGAAAGCTAAAACGGTGATGGCTGGTGGGCAAGAGGCATGATGCAAATTGGGGAGGGAGAAGAAGAGGAAACGCTTGGCTTTTTAAGAGTTATTAAGAAGACTGTTTTAATGGTCGTATAACACTATTGAGGTCTCAGGGATACCAATGGCTAGAGGTGGTAGACTAAAGTACATCCAACGGTGAAAGTTATTCAGGTGATGTGGCTCAATGTGGTGCAAGCTTTATAGCAATAAATGACATATAGTGGGTTGCATCTATATAAGATATATAGATTAACGGTGCCTGTCTGCAATTTAATTGATGAAGAAAATAATTTAATTGTCATGGTATGATTTATTCCAATATATATGGTGATAACATTTATTTCAAGTGTCCATAATATTGTATCTAAACTTTGGAGCAACTAAAAAAATACTTCATATATACATCCTGTCAAAATTGTATGTGTGGTACATTCAGAAAAACTTGTGTAAATAAGGAGTTACACACCTTAAACACTCCCTTCGTCTTGTTTTTATTGGCACAAAGACTAAGGAGGAAACCAATTAGTTCGTTATTCGATTTACAACTCCTAAGAAAATCCTGTTGCCGCTTCAATTCTGCGTCGTGATTGTCGTGATCACGACATGCACGACTAGCTGCATGGTGATGAGCCAACCGCAGCCTCTAGTGCGTTTACCAGCCAATCAGCCACGACAAAGAAGAAGCATGCTAGTAATTAATTATGGAGTCCAGGCCAAGACCCTAACAGAAACACGCCCAACAAATGGAAAAAAAAACTTCTTTGGCTAATGCACCCGTAAAAAGGAGATGGAGGGAGTATATGATAAGAGTCACATAAACAATGACAAATATGTGTATATATACATTATAGTCGCAAGAAAGATTATCACATTGCCATGTGTTATATATTATCACAAGAGATCCCAGCAAGTTTCTTTGACTTTTGACATAGTTTCTTTGCATTTTGACATATAGAGATTATCGTACAGGCGACAAGGGCATAGAATAAACTTTCATCAACTTTTTAATGCATATGTACCTAACAACACTATAATAAAATTTCCTTTCACAACATGTTAAATATTCTTTTTTACTCCTTATATATTTTTTCTTATATTTATATAACTAGCTTCAATGTTCATCCGGTGAAAACTATCATCTTGTAAATATCTCACTCATGAAGAGGCAGTGACAAGTCCTTAGTGAATAAACACTTCATCGAAACAAATATGAGCATAAAAAATTTAAATTTGCGACACCTTGTGGCACCCAAAATCTACACAACTCATATTTCTTGTAATCTAAAATGTTTAACTATATGCTGCTATTATATATTTGGTGTTTTCACCCCTTGGTTCCTTTGTCAAGAAAATAACGCAAAACCATTAAGGACTAGCCATATATATAAAGCAAAGAGTTTTCATCCATTGGCTCCTTTTGTTAAGAAAATTTAAAATATCTATATCTCATGCATTCTTGTGGGAGGCGGTGGCCACTACTCCTACCCAACAAAACCATGAAAACTAGTGTTGAGGCATAAGTTGAACAGAATCGCAAAGATGAAAACTACGGTTGGCTCATACCTTCACATCTGGTGCTTTTGGCTTTATTCAGCCCGCCTTTGCCTAAAGAAATAGTTTGCGCCAATTCCAAAAAAAAAAGTTTGCGCATCACCGGCCACTGGCAAGGTCGAACTTTTCCAATTTCTCCAATTTAACTGGCCGTGTGTACGCACGTGCGAACGATGAGTGTTATAACACGCACTACAAGAGGAGAAGCATCTCCCGACAGTGCCTTTGTTAGTGGCCAACAGTGCATAGTTCATTTAGCTAACTCTTTAACATAACTGTAGGAAATGAGTTTGTAGCTAATAATGTTGTTGGCAATTTGCAAGAACTGTAGGGAAAGTAGGAATTTGCACTTTGTCGACACCCTCATACAAAACTGTCGGGAAAAAGGTAATATCTTGTAGTGACGAGAGTAAGATTCTATCTTGAGAGAGAGGCAACGAACGATCGATCGATCCCAGTGACTTTACCTGTTGCTTAAAGCCTGCATGGAAGTGAAATTGTGAACCTGGAACTTGAAAGCAAATAAAAAACAGAAAAGGATGGTTCATAAAGCATCTTAAGAACCACGAACAGTGTTGCCTAAGGATTCACGGGGCGTTTTGAACTGAACAGACTCTTGAAATCAAAACATTTTCTGCTAAATTCATCCAGAGTTCAAATGGGACCTCAAATGCACACAGCTACTTTGTGATCACTCAATTACATCAGGATGTTTGAACATACTTTGATGATCTTATGTATGTTCAAGTTTGCAGTAACATCAGAATGTTCACACCATACGTTTGCATCATGGTGATGTCCTACCGCTTCGTGGGCCTGGCTCGCCGCGCCGACAAGCCGCCGCCGGTCCGCCGGAACATGGAGCAGAGGACGCAGCCGGACACCCTCGGCGACGGCGGTTCAGCCGCCGGGGCCACGTCCCTCGTCCGGAACGCCATCCTGTTCCTACCCGACGCCGCCTCCCTCTCCTGTTGATTATGCTGATCCTTCTGCACCTTGGGCTTGACGAACAGCTTCCTCTTCTTGTCGTCGACGTCTGCAGCAGCATCGCGGCCGCGCCGCCGCAGCATGGCGACGCTGCCGACGCTCCGCGAGTGCCGCAGCTCCGGCTGACGCGCCGCGCCGCCGTCGTTGGGCTTCTCCTCGGCGCCCTCGGTGAGGAAGCGCTCGTCCCAGACCAGCCCCGACGAGCCTGACCTCCTGAAGGTCTGCGCGGACCTCTGCAGCCCTGCCATCTCTCTCACACACACAATCTCTTCCCTGATGGTGTCTGTGGATGATTATGCCCGTGCGCTTGGTATGCAAATATTTGAAGGAGAAAAGGAGTGGACGACTTGAGAGAAAGTGGGCAGACAGTGCAGCCGTCAAATGATAGTGTCTGTGAAAAGCAAGCAGCGGTGCTTGCCTGGAAATCACTAACAGGGACAGTGCAATTGATTAGCTTAACGGGAATAGCTAAGAAATGATCAGAGATGGCCGTGCCGTACGTGCTGTTCACTGATGCCAACTTCTGAGCACCAAAGGAACCCACCTTCCGGCCGCCGAGATCAGAATTTCTTGTTAACATTTGCTTACTGAAAGTCAGAAGTGCCTCTCCTTCCCATCGATTTTTTTTCCCCATCGAAAAAAGAAGTGCCTCTCCTTTTTTTGCTGTGAACATCTCTAACATGTTGCCCCAAATATCCATACAAAAATTCAACGACCAAACTTTACAAAGCTTGACTATACGTATCCTGAACCGTCATTCTTTTGTGACTGGAGAGATTTAATTTCCTAATCCTTTTTTTCTCGGTTACACAGAAAATGCATATGCAGATACAGCGAAAATAGTACACCATGGTACACGAAATGTGGACCGATGTGTATGGATGTTTGAGTCCCCTCATCAGGAGGGTTCAACTTAGTTCTGCATCTTCAGATATCATTTGATTCTGTTTCCCAAATCAGGTTTCTTCGCTTGTCAGAGCTGATCAACGTCCCATGACAAAAAGGATCAAGCAGAATCAGCCGCGGTTGTACAGCATCTAAACAAATAATCATAGTGACGAATGATTCCATAAATATGCCATTAGCATAAGAAGAATCTATATGTCACGGTTGATGAAATGAGCAGCAAATGCTACTTCTTTTTCCTGCTACTGCTGGCTCCTTTCGAGCTTTCAGCAATGCAGGCCTCCACAGAGGCCACTAGGCTTGCTTCCAGTTCATGACCTCTCACTGCCGATCTTACCTTCCTCAAAATATGTTGCTTCATCACAGCTCTCTCAGCAGACTGGACGTTCTTGCACATGTTCAATCCCTGGATGTATCTTGACACTGCTCCGCTGAAAGAATCGCCAGTTTTCTCAAGGGCCACAAGCTTCTCAATGACTTGAGAAGAGAGCATTCTTTCAATACAGGGTTTGGTTCCGACCACCGCAATGTCCACCAAAAGTTGCATGGCTAGATCCTTTGTTTTTAAAGACTTTCGGTCCAGCAAGTTCACCAATTTTTCTATGGTTCCCAGTTGCAGAAATCTCTGCAGGACAAGCGATCCACCCTTTGCAAAGACAATCTGGTGCAGGGCATAATATGCTGAATCCTGGAGCTCATCAATGTTGCATTGCATCATATCAATGAGCTCATGAACAATATTAAGCTCCAAGAACCTACGTACGTATGGCTCTCCTCCAGTGCATGCCAATTTCATCACCAAAAAGGCAGACTGAGACCTCACTTGGTTGCTTTCAACTTCTCTTCGTTGCAGGAGGAATGCCAACCTGTCGAACAGATTGCTTCCAAAAAGGAGATCTTGCACCCTTGAATCATTAGCCCTCTCAGCGAACAGTAATAAACCTTGGATAGCTTCGATGATATCTTTATGGTCTTTCTGTAAGATTTTATGAAGAAACACTTCAAAGGATTGTTGCGGCTTCGGAGATGGAGGCACATTTTGGTCAAATAGAACAAATCTCTCCAAGCTGAGACGAGCATGCCAGGGTAAGTGAATCAGAACTGCAGGCCCCATGCACCCTTGAAGTGGTGCACCAAGCTCACAGAAAGTTTTAAGCATGATAATTGCATGATGTTGTGAGATCTCGGAACCAGTACCTAGAAGTACAAGAAGTTTCTTATCAATCCCTGATTCAATCATGGTCTCAACGGCCTTCAACTTTCCAACCTTTGTCAAAGATACAAGTGTTGTAAACACAATTTCATGCCAATGCTCATTTTCGGGGGACAAGAGATCTGCAATTTGATCCATGGGGATTCTTGACAAAATTTCATCAGCAATTGCGTCATCAACGTGCTCAGATATCTTGGCAAGAACAGAAGATAAGTTGGCTAGAGTTGAAGCATCTTCACACACACCAAGAAGATCAATCAATCTATCCACAGAACCAGCTGTTTCAAGAGATTGGGCAAGATTTATGTAGTCTGCTTGGAAAAAGATAACTGTGACTGCCTTGGTGACTTCAAAAATTAGAGCAGATGAGCCAACAGAAATTATCTCAGCTATTCGAGGGCCAAGTATTTTGCTGAACCCAAGTCTGCTTGCCTCAAAGTCGGATATGGATCTGCAGGCCACGAGAGCTTGAGCTGTGCTTCGCAATAAAGTCTCTATCTCCGCGAACTGTAGTAGAGAAAAGAATGATCTCATCTTATGTTCAGCTGGCCCTTTCACACAGTCTTTGCCAAAAACAAAAAGCCAAGGCGCAACTAATGCAGCATAATCAGAAAATGATTCAGATAAAAGAGTACGGACGGCATCATTTGTTTTGTTATCAAGGTAAAGCGAAACCATGTCATGCATATGATACAGCTGTTGATCCTCCAGCTTAATGATGAGTGAGCCTTCTACCAGTTTTGAAACCACCAGAGAGAACAAACTGTCCTGCACAAGTGCTGACCAAATGGATTCCAGGCAAGCCTCTGGAACAGGTTCTTCCCAAGAGATAGCTGCAAGAACCCTGAAAAAAGTTTTAGAATTTTCTGGCATTGCTTCTAAGCTGAACTCAAAAGATCCAAATACGGTCAATGTTGTCTCCACGTCTTTCTCGTTGACATATGAAACCGGCCCTGGCGCGCAAGTGGCATATGCGGAAAGATTGGATATGGCTTTCTCCCATTTTTCCACTCTGGTCTCCTTCCTGAGAGCCTTGCCCATGACAGCAACTGTTAGGGGATGGTGACCACAACGATCCAGTAAAACTTCTGCAACAGGCTGCAATTTGGATTTTTGAACTTTTCAGTAACTCTAACGTAACACAACTTACAAAGATTGCATAAACACATATATTAATATCAATTGGAACTGTATTTTTATTATCTATCAAGGTAATATGTTATTACCTAAAAAATGTTGTTAATAGAATAAGGTCAATCTTGAAATGCAAACATGTGCGCCAGTATAGATTTTATAGTAGGGTTGCCTTCATGAAAGCAGGAGATCAGTATATGCAAATTACCATCAACAAAGAAAGCTAATATATGTGATAGCAGATGGAATTAGTAAATTGCCAATAACACAAATAGTAGAGCTTAGTAGCATACCGGAAGCTCTCCGACACTGAGCAAGCTGTGATAGAGAAGAATTTCCTTGCTGATCTCGTTGATGTCATCTTTGGTTATTTCTACCTTTTCAGCTTCTGCTATCTCATAAATCGCTTCATCCCTTGTCGTCACGAGATATCTGCAATCATTATCGTATAGTTTTGTGAAGCGATCAACGATGTCTTGCTCCCAGACATCATCAAGCAGGATCAGCATGGTCCTCCCGACCAACGCTGTCTGGAGCAAGCAGCAGACATCATCAAGATCTTTTCCCATCTCCTCATTGACAGTCATGGAACCGATCTGCACAAGGAACTTGCAAATCTTCCTAACAAGCCTCTTATGGTATTCACTTCTACTTCCATTACACGCTGCCCTGCTGCACCAGCGTCCAAAGCTAATCTCAATTGCCCCATCCACAAAAGTACCAGAAGGGTCAGAAGCTATTTGTCGAGCAAGGCACGACTTCCCAATACCAGATAACCCGACAATGAGGACGACTCGATGACCACCATCCTTCTCCAGTACCTCCCTGACATAGCTGCACTTCTTGGACACCGGGTAGCCACGCTCCGACTTGATCCTCACCAGCGACGGCGTGCTCTTTGCAGTAGCCGCTATAACATCGCCAACGCTCTGGGTCAGCTCCTGCAGCTCCAGCCACCAGTTGAGGTCGTCCCTGATCAGCTTGATGCACTTCATGAGCGGGTCGCCCACCACGGAGCTGCGCACCACCCTGGCGAACCCCTTCCCCTTGCCCTTCTTGAGCACCTGCCTCGCCTTGGCGATGTTAGCGTGGAGCTGGTCCAGGAGCCGGCCCAGGCTCTGGAACTGGCGCTCCAGCTGCGGGCCGTGCATCTTGTGCGCGTGCCGCTGCCTCGACTGCTGCGTCAGCGCGTCGAGGTCCGACACGAAGTCCTCCAGCACCTGCAGCCGCCTCGGCGCCTCGGAGAAGTCCGAGGCCGCCTGCTCCAGCGCCCCGACTGCGGACACCATGGCCGACACCAGCTGCGTCGCCGAGGCGAGGACGCCAACCACGTCCATGGCTTGGGCTCAAGAACTCCTGCAACAGCAAGTGCGCCTCGGATCGCTGCACGAGAGCAGGAATGGACTTAGGCAGTCAGCGCCGGCTGCCACAATTCCACGAACATATAGCGTGCACTCTGCTGGTCACCGCAACGACCAGTGAGATGCACCGAAACCAACCAACTGATCATTCACCACAACACAGACATCGATCCAATTCACAAGAATCCGTGGGAATCCCGAAACTGCAGTTCGCATCCGACCTCAGCAGCGCATGAGCTCCACCCGCAGCTAGCAACCACGACCTCCCGCCTGAACGGAATTACAGGTGATGAGCGGAAGAAACCTTGGAATTGGACACTAGCTCACGCCATAGCAGAAAAACTCCGAGTGGGAAAAGAATATGCAAAGGGTCACGGACCTAGAAGCAGCAGCCATGGCGGAGCGGATCGGCCGCATCGGTGAAGTGATCGCCGGCGGAAGCTTCAGCGAAGGAAGGACGCCGTGTCCTTTTGTGCCCGAGTCAACAAGGCAAGTGAGAACGGACGGGATTTTTTTTCTTAAAAAAATTGAAATGAGGGAAAGGGTTGTTCGATTCTCCGCCGTCTTGCTATCCGCCCAACTGAGCTTCCAGCGGCTACTGGACAGCCAAATTACGATTTTGCTCCTTGTACTTTGCAAAAATAACATAAACTGCCATCGATCTCTGGTCCGACTCTTTCCTTTGCAAGAGGACGGTGGGGGACCGGGCAAGTGGGGCCCATGTGCACATGCAAAGTAGCGGCTGCTGCTAGCTGGTATCCAAACATCCGCTTCAGATTATGGACAGAAACTAGCTTCTGAGATCCGTAAAAAAATCCAGATTTTGGTAGCGGCTTCCAGTTTTCAAACGGAACCTTGCCTCACTCCAGCTTTCCAGATTGTGAAAATCTGCTGGCCTAGATTCCAGAAGCTGCGGCAGAATCCGGCCCGTTTGGACGCCGGCCAGCTGCTAGCTTTTGCATTCTGAAAATCATAGAGCTTCCAAACGGGGCCTGATGCGACGACTCGTCGTCTGGGAGGCCGAGGACGTTGCTGCGCCGCGGCCGGCCGGCACGATGGTGTTAACGGGCTGTTGCTCGGCCTGTCCGGAGGTTTGGACAACGGGCTGAGCCGGGAAAACGGGCTGGAGGTGGAGACGTCCGGCAGCGCGCACTCCTTTCACAGTTTCAGCACACCTTGCTGAGGGATGGGCTAGATTTGGACCTTTTTTTTTTTAAACGCTAGATTTGGACTTTGTCACACTGGACTAGTAAACTTGTTTTGATGCAGTCAGAAGTCAGAACTGCCCTAAAACTACTGCAAAACTAGCATTCCGTTTCACAAAAGCACCGATTTTCAAAGCTTCCTTATAAGTTGGCGTGTACCCTGTTCGTGTTCTATAATTGAACGCAATGTCCCTTTTGGGAAGGGAAATCATATGATTGGTTTGGTTGTGATCAAATAGCAGTATGAAGAAACATTAGCCTTTCTATTTTCCCCTCCCAGCCTGTTTTTGAGAGTTTTTTTTTTCTTTTGGGTGAGGACGGAGGAGCCCTCCCAAACATTCATTGGTTACTTTGCAATGCTTTAGAACGTTATAGGACCTGTCAAAGGAGTGGGCCACGCGTGATTGCTAAGAGCATCTCTAAGAGAGCCTCATAAATCTCTTTTAAATTTAGTTATTGGGATTTTAGGTAAAAAAACTATCTCCAACAGGACCCTAAAACAACTTCCAACTTTCCCATAGCTCCTAAACTCCCCTCATTTATAGCTACAAACAGGAAAAGAATTAGAGCCCCTATTTCTTTTTTTTTTCCACTACAATTAATGTTTTTGTGGCCCCAAATCCTGATGTGGCCCAATCAAATTTGTTTTGATCCACTTTTAGAGAAGGACTGTTGGAGGAGGGAGGACAAATTGCCTCTTATAATTTTTTGGTTGCTGCTAAAAACAAGTTTATGAGTTTAATTTTACGAGGTTCTCTTGGAGATGCTCTTAACGGCTCCTAAACACGGTTTCGTTCTTCCTTTTTGCAGCGAATTTCGCGGGAAGATGAGCATGCATTCTGGTCTGGACGTCCTTCCTCTCCCATCATCTTCAAAGTCCGTGCAATGTGGCCGCAGGTGCAGGCAGGAGAAGGAAGGGTCGCGAAAGAGACGCGCGCGAGGCACGCCGCAGCCAAAGGCGGGCAGCGGCAGTGCAAGGCGGCGGCTGCAGGCACTGGCGAGCGGAGCGGCCTTTGGGTTTTGGCAGCTGATGGGCAGCACGATGATAAAAGGACGGAAAGAAGAAGCCGCAGAGGCGTAAAGCAGGCCAAAGCGCGGTGTTTAAAGCGCAAAAACAAAGGAAAGGAAAGGGAGGCCGGCGAGGCGATCGAAGAAGGAATCTCTCTCTCCCGAGAGGAATGGACTCGCCAATGCCGTCGCAGCGCCGGGGGCGATCGAGGTGGCTGCCCCTGCCATGCTTTGCTTTTGACTCATCATCTTTCTCTGCCCTGCTGCTATCCGAAACATCATCAGTCCGCCCGTTTGGGCGGCACATGCCGATGCTGGTGCTTACCATGTAGTACTTAAACCTGTAGTAGACATCCCCTAATTGCACCGTGTTATTCACAGAATGAGTTCCAAGTTTAAGCTTTCGAGAAGGGCATCCAATGCACGAGGGGATTTCACTCGCTGGTTTGCCGTTTGCGTGAGTGGCTGTGCGCGCCAGCCTCCAGGTTTTACCGTGGTCCGCGTGTTGATACTTGATCCACTACCTGGTGCTGCAGCGGTCCAGCCACCAGCGCGCCTCCGGGCAACGTGTGTTGCGCACGTGGTGGCGCACGGTTATGCGTGAAAGCACACGCATGTGACCGCATGAAATTGTGCGGGGGCAACAGGTTTTGGTTCGCCGCGCGCCTCAGTGCATCGCACGTGCACCGCCGATGATCACTGAACTCGGCACAGCACGGCCATTGTTTAGCTGAATGTTACCAATCATGCTGTGATTGAAAATATGTTCCAATCAAGTGGTTATTTTGACTGAATATCGACTTGCCTCGCAGTTCTAAGCAAAACCATGCATAATAGCGATGAACCAAAAGGGCCGACAAAGCAGGGATATTAAGAAGCAACAGTACTAGTTAATACTTCTGAAGCAAAGCGTTTTGGGGTTACATCATGTCACTCTGAAGCGCAAACATGCCGAAATGAAGGGAAATAAAACAGCAAACATAGGTCGGAAGGTACTGTCCCGAAAGGGAATGAGGACCAAATCTAAAAACGGGAATGAACAAAACTAGTAATAGCATCGATCGGCGGATGTCTTTTTTTTCGCATTCTACTACTCTCTTATGGGGAGGACACTTGCTGCTTCTGCTCGTCGCTGCAAACTCCATCATCTCTGAGACGCGTCAGCTCCTACACCTCAGTGCCTGCACATAACGAGCATGCCGCGTTAAGATGATGAACACCAGAAACGAAACCAAAGCAAAACATTTGATAATTTACAAGTAATTTTCGTAGGTCATGGCGGCGCTACCGGAGTCCCGTGGTGCGTTGCACCTGAAACATTCCATCCTGCTAGCAAAGTTGTGCTCGTTGCATCCAGACCTGCCAACGACATTCAGAGATAAACGCAGAAGCGTTAACTGAAGGAAAATGCATTCACCGTACGAAACTGAATAACAAGTATACTATGATGAATCACAAGTCAAATACGTCAATTTGACACTAAATGAATGGAGCACGAAGGGTGCTACGGTCCAACAGGACGTTACAAATGACCAAAGAGTCATATCTACCATTTTGGCTAAAATATCTACAGTTAGGTGAGCTCATATAAAAATCATCAGCTTTAACATGCATGCATACATATGATGCTAGGTTTATACTTCTGTCTTTGCTCTGGTAACCAGGGCCTGCTGGTAACCCAATCCTTATTTTCTAGAGTCCCCAATTAGGTACTAGTGGCATATATAGAAGTAAACAATGACAACCACACAACTATGCCACAAAAACATGTATGTATCCATAGCTAATTCATTAACAGAAAGTGTCTAAAAAATAAGAAAGGGTCGTGCAGGTGACGCACCTGGTGCAAATCCAATCCCCAGACTTCCAATTAGGGCGGTTGGCACGGGCAGCTCCGCCGAAGCCGAAGCCCCCCCGTGAGCGAGACATGTCAGCATCGAAACCGCCAGCGCCACTGTTGACAGCAGCTTCATCCTTGAAAGCAGAGCACTTGAAGCAGTTGGAGCGGCTGGCGAAGTTGTGTGCGCCGCAGGAGCAGTACCAGTCACCAGGGCGAACATCAGACCCAGCACCAAAGCCGCCGCCGAAGGACGAGCCGCCGCGACCACCGAAGCCAGCATCGCGGCCACCGAAGTTAGCATAGTCACCTCCAGCGCTGCCACGATCAGCAGCACCACGCGGCTCGCCGCAGCGCTGGCATATGTCCCGCCGGCTGAAGTTGAGGTGCTGGCACGCCCTGCAGTCCCAGTCTCCTGGCTTCCTGTTCATTTTGCCTGCGGAACACACATAGTGAAAACAATGCGACATAAGTACAGCTAGTCTAGCCAAATAAAAGATGATATGAACAGACTATTAAGCAAGAAGAAAACATGCAAGCTTGAACAACCCAAGTTATGTCTTTACTGTATGCGGTGCTTCTTGCCAAAAGCCAAGAAACAGAATCCAACCAAGAAGTTACAGTAATAGAAAGCTCAATTACCTAAACAAAGCTGTGCTGTTGTGTTGCTAGGCACTAAGATGAGAAGTGTTGTGATGGGGAAGGTTGATGCAGCAAGGTGAGTATGTGCAGGGGTATTTATAGTGAGGTTTGGAGGGGATGCTGAAACCGAGGGTGAGCTATCTTTGTGCCTTTGATTCTTGGTGCACTTTGGCCCGCGAAGAACAAGGGAATCACGTAAAACTAGAAAGAAGAGTGTTAAAGAAAAGAAGAGAAAGCCATTAAAGGGAAAAGAATTATGGGGAGTTTGAATGCTTCCTTTACCCTGCATCTCTGCCTCCCTTGGCAACATCTTTTGAGACATGGGATGAAGGGATGTGCACTTCTACGCATTCTTGTGCTTAGGAAATTTAACATCTTTTGCTGCGTTTATTTATATAATAAGATTCAAAGGTCGCAACACTAGTATGAAAATTTCGGGGGAAGATTAGCAGAGCATTCAACCCACCCGCACAAAAATGTTATGGCTAGTAATAGACTACTAGTATTCTCATCTATTTGGAGGGCACATTTTGAGTAAATAAGCAGAGCATTAAGATTAATGTCAAAAAAAAAACACAGTTGACAACTCCCAGAACTTCGACAGGAATCAAGACAATGAATCGAAATTAATATTTATATAATAAGATTCAAAGGTCGCAACACTAGTATGAAAATTTCGGGGGAAGATTAGCAGAGCATTCAACCCACCCGCACAAAAACGTTATGGCTAGTAATAGACTAATAGTATTCTCATCTATTTGGAGGGCACATTTTGAGTAAATAAGCAGAGCATTAAGATTAATGTCGGGGAAAAAAAAACACAGTTGACAACTCCCAGAACTTCGACAGGAATCAAAACAATGAATCGAAATTAATATTAGCACATTAAATAATTTGAGCTCAAGTATGGTCAAATTCTTTTTCTCCTTTAAGTAGAACTTTGGAAGCAATCTTTCATAACAAACATTTCCATGAATGTTTAACAGAACACTTTAGTGCTAGTTTGGCCATATTAGGACAAATACAAAATCTAGAACTATTCCTGAGTGAAACTGAGACAAGAATCAGAGCACATCACGATCAGAATCTCTAAATATGCAAGACAGAAACAGACCCTAATAGTATGACATCAAGAGCAAATCTTGATTTTATTTATGCATGAGGTTGGGAGTTCAGTTACTAGTAACTGCTGAACAACAGAGTCCTCTGCCATTCCTTTTTCTAAGGGCAAAAGAATCACCAATTCTTTTACTTGATTCCAAAACTAGAACATATCTTTACTAAAAGGGAATAAGATCTAATTTACTCCGCCCAACAATCCAGCTTACCACACTAAGTTGGGCAATAGTGTTGGCCACACTCCTGTTCTATCAAAACACGTGTCATGGAATATTACATGGACAGCAGTACTAAAACATTGTAGCAAACGTATGGAAAGAAGCAAAAACCTAAATTAAGCACTGATTCCAAGGGAAATTAAGTATATATGCAAATAAGCAAATATTATGAGGGGTTGAGAATGGTTCAGATTATTTTTGAACTTATGCTCATTTATATAACTATTGATTCCTGCAACTAAGAAAAAGGCTATTCGTGCTCCTGATATTCGACGCTAACTTTGCTTTCTTTTATACTATCAATAATTGATAAAGAGTGTAGAATCCATTCCAACAAACCATCACATCAATGCATGGCTATATCCATTTCTGTCGAGCAATGTACATCAAGATGATACCTCATCCGTTCTTCAGTTCAAACAAGCAATTCGTCTTAAACAGGAACAACTTTCCTTTATTATGATGATGATGATTCAGATATCTGTTCCATTACTAAATGGCAGAACATAATTAATTTGCAGAGACATTTTTTATCACTGAGATGGCAGAAAAAAAATCCAATTATAAATGAGAAGTATCAGCAAGGTTCTCAATAAGGTGCCTCTTTTTTCATATGGATCAGAAATGGACTAGCAGAAATTTTGGATAAGAAGGAACAAGCATGAATACATTATATATGGCGCCAAGTGAATATTCTAAATGCAAGGAGCGAAAGGAGCATAAAGTATTTGCGCAACTAATGAAATGCACTTACACACACACAAAAAAAAAGACGAGAAACAAAAAATAGTTCTTGCCCAAATATTGCTCAGTAAGTATTCAATAACCTAAGCTATTTTTCTTTTCTTGGAACATCCTCAGAACCTTTCAGGAATTCGTCCACCTCTTTGGGCCCCCTGTGTTTCCTCACTTATCAACAGCAAAGGGGCTACTGATACACACCTTTGCCATATATACTAAATATAGCAGACTGTACTCATATCCATAATAGAGGTGTGCATTGCTGTCTAATCTAAATGAAAAGCATACTAGCAAATAGTTACACAATAGAAGACTAATAAATTGAGGTGGCAGGAGATAAGAGAAAGAAAAAGTAACTTCAAATCAAGACAGAGCCAATTGGATTGCTGAGCTGTAAGTGTTGAGCACTAGGCTTTATCTTTTTCGTTATGAGAGGGAGTTATCGGATACAGAGAAAGATGGCATTATCTCATAATGAACTCTCCATGCGCAAAACAAGATGAAATTGATTCCTAGCAGAAAGCAAAGGGTGAGGATATGATGCATAACCGGCGAGAATGCATGAATTTCAATAAAGATAGGACGAAATCAAGAGGGTAGTAGTCCTCGAGGGTGGCATTGACTGCCATCTTTAGAACTCTTTTAAGTTCCCTTTAATTTTCAGCTGTGTTAGAATCTCCTGTGTTGTTTCCCTAGCCCCTTTACTTGTGCTCATCCTTGCCAAAGCTCGTCGACCCGACTGGCCAGAGCGTGAGGCTCCGGGAGCGTTTGCTCCTGTCGGTCGCGGGTTTGAGCGGCGGCACCAGCGCGGTACTGTAGCTCGCTACAGTGCCGCGCGTGCACTGTAGCGAAATATCTGCAGTGCACGTAAAAATATCCCCTCGCCTTCTCCGGGTCAAAGCACATGGTAAAGACTCGCGCCGAAGCTCACAACGGCCAGCTGAGTCCCTGTGTAGGATCGGGGAGGGGGTTCGGGGGTTTTCTCGGCCTGCGTGAGAGGCTCTTCTCCTTAAGCAAATGCCGTCGGGGGCGGTCTTACCCCCGACAGGTCGAGTTTTTTTGTGCTCATCCTTGAGGCTTTACATCAGTGGATTTACTTTTGCTTTTTATCAACTCCATCTATTTGCTCTTATGATACTGTTATACTACTAACTAGAACTAGAGGAGATATTAGATGCTAGGAGGGAAGATATAGGTTATAGGTTTCAAAACCATAGGATGATATGCCTTCTCTTCCATTCCATTCTCTTGGGTGAAGTGAAAGGAACAGCAGATACAAATCATAAGTCGTGTAAAAAACTGAGGGCCAAAAGCTAATTCGGATTCTCTCCTAGGGAAGTGCTTCCATGCATGACCATGACCGAACCCCAAAGGAAATGATCATTTGATAGCCCCTAACATGCTTTGATTCTCGCTTTTGCACAAATAAGAAACAGCTCAGGCTTTCAGCTTTTGTATAAACAAAGCATACTCAAACAAGAATGAAGACTTTTATCAGAGCAAAATAAACTTCAGCAACAATGTTGCCTCTATCATGGTGTTACTAACGAATGAGTAAGCTTCAAAACCTGGATTTCGGTAGAAATCATGAACTAATTTTAACTGTAAGTGGAAACTTAAAAGTTGATATCTGTATTTGTAGCAGGAGTTAACTTAGACTACAATACTGTTTTAAGTTTCTTTCTTACTAATAAAACTCATATTTCTATAAACCTCTTAGCTAAGTTATCCAACTACTTGTGTGCATAGGAGTACAATATTTCTGACTCAATACCGTCATTGCGCGACAGCAGAAAATTACTCATAAACATTTATAATTCCATGCAGCCCGTACCTAGATTTACCGGAGCCCGCATACTAGTCAAACGGACATAAATAATCAATGCTATCCCAAAGCATGAAATTTCCAAGCTTAAACCCCCCTTTTGCAAACATTGGTTTAAGTACGCTCTTGCTCCTAGAAAATGAATCATTAGTTGCACTTGCATGCTATATCTTTGTCTCTAGGATTCCAAAGACGATGGTACAGTTTCACAGACCATCTCTTTCTGGTTGTACATATACTACCTCACTGACATAAGACTCCAAACAATGTAAAGATCTCGGTGTGGCTACCTTTTGTGCTACCTGACCCGCACAGCGCTGAGTCAACACACGGATGGGCCACAATGGGGGCACTACCTAAGACAATGAGCAGTATAATAGAGGGGTTCAAGATCTTTAATTATGTTGTTATAGATTGTATGCACACGCCATGAGTACAATAGATTCCATGGCATGTGTGGTGTCTTGATGCAGCATACTTGCACTCCTGTAGTTTCTTGATGACGTAATCGGTCCTCGATCAACAAGACGAAAGTCAGTCAGCCAGTTTGGCTGACCAGCTTTCTTGTATAGGCTCGATGCGGATGCAGTGATGCGGTGCATTGCTATCACGGAGAGGTACAGATAAAGATCTTTGGCCCGTCAAGGACATCAAAAGCAATTGCACTAGAGCTTTCAATTTTCCATTGAATGGATAACACCAGAATGGTGCGCAGCATGATTGCACAACATAACTATGGGGCCAGGCAAAACCGACATTGTTTCAACTAGTATGGAATGGATTGCATTATGTCTGAAGGGAAAAACATGCAAATAGACAACAATCCAAGATCAAAATAGCCAAACTACCAACTGCTCCAAACTTACATTTCAGACAATCAGACGACAGCCCATATAACTCTGTAACTGTATGCAGGCAAGCCATCAAGCCCATATAACTCTGTAACTGTAACTCAAGAAATGGTGATTCCTCAGGTATGAACGGCCAAACAGCACTGAAGAAATCCTCCGATTCCCACAAATCCAGCAAAACCACTAGCAATCCGCACGGCGACAAAGATCGCGGCAAACGAAGCATCAGCCACCTGCCGCGTCAAAAGCCCCCACCTCGCCCCAGATGCCTCCCCACGCCGTAGCTGTCGACCGATCAGCGGCCGCACGAATCTTGACGAAGCGCGTCCTGAACCCCGTCCCCAAAACCCTACCGCGCGCGAATGAGGCGGCCAGCCCGCCGAGAGCGCGAACGAAACATAGGTCCCCCAAAAGGCCAAAAACCCAAGGCGAACTCGCGCTCGCAGCGCGACGCGCCTCTACCGATCGGTCCGTCTCTAACAACGAAATTAACAAGAAATCCAAACGATAAACAGCAGAGCGCTTGATGCAATCACGAAGAACCGAATCCAAATCACGGAACCATCAAACCAACCGGACCATGATCTTACGACGAGAGGAGGCGGAGGAGGATGGACACGTACCTGATCTCGGATCCTCCTTCACTCCTCGCGACTTGTAGACGGCGGCGCGGCGGGAGCAGAGCAATCTCGTCAGGATCGAAGGCGGGCGGAAGGAAACCGAACGAAACGAGAGGGGATTCCGGAAACCTACCTGTTCGTCGGCCTCGTCGCCGCAAGAACAGAGGAGAAGTTTCTGTCTTTTTTTTTTTTTTCGGCGTGCGCGTGTATTTGTTTCGCCTGACGGTGAGGGAGAAGGGAGGGTCACGCGCGGCGCCGACGTCGAGGCCGGTCAAAGGGAAACGTCTGCCGGGCCCACATGTCGGCGGCAGCAGGGCGCGGGGGACGTTCGCCGTGGCTTTCGTGGACGCCAAGGATGACATGATTTGTTGGCTCATTGACAGGTGGGCCGTGTCTTGCCTGCGAGGATACGTTGGACACGTGCTCGGGCGTGAGTGTCTGGATGATATCCACCGTCCAAGCGGTTGCTTATCCACCGTCTAAATTCGTTTTGGATCGATGCGGAGAGGTTTCACTTTCAGAGGAGCCGCTGTTTGAAAACAAAATTCTACAGAAATTACTTCTTTTATTTTCAAAAAAAAAAGAAGAAAATGCTTCAGAATACACCCGTTTATCCGACTTTTATTCGACCAAGTGTTTTAAGCCATTTGATTGATATGTGAACCACCACCCGAGTGATTTTAACCATTGGATTTCTTGGTTGTACAAAAGTCTACCAAATAGGTCTACTCCTCTATAACAGTGCTAAAAAAAATTGAAATACCGCCTGAGTGCATTTCACATGTTACAATACCAGAAATGCTATCTGGCATAACATTATCCTATAATTCCTTCAAAAAAAAACATCTGACAGAACCAACTTTGACGAGCTCACGGTCGCGCATATTACAAACCGAGATACAAACTGAAATGGTTGTACTTTTTGAAACTTGAATTTTGAAACCATGTAGCCATCATCATATCCACCTCTCGGGTGAATACCGCAGATTCAGATCAATCAAAATCCGTATGTTCTAAAGCTTGCATCCGTAATTATGCATTAGATTCTGTAGCAAGATTTATCGCCTCCCAAACAGCAAGCAATTTGCAATTCAGTCTTGAAAGCACTATCAATTCTAATAACCCTGCCAGCTACAGGTACAGCTGCCACAAATATATACCATTGTTATTTCTGATCATCACACCCCTACCTCCATGATCATCTCCCTGACGATTATCATGCATGACTGGTCATTGCAGAGTTCATGCATAAGTGCATAACAGTCAGGCATAGAGTCGTCGACAGTGACTCACGGGTGTAAACATCAACAGAACACAATACTTCAGAATTGGTTTCCCTGACCTGCTTCATCAATCTGCACCAGGCAAAAGTCCAATAGAAGGATCCCTGGTGGTGCCGGACTGGTGAGAACCATCTCCCATTTATGCATCAAAGGCCGCAACAAGCGCTATGAAGCCTGATGGCGCGTCTGATGAACGAGGATCCAGATGCAGCATAAACCTACAACTTATTCTGCACCGAGAAGATGCTCAAATGAAAATCCAACCTTGGTATGTTCTGCATCCAAGAAGAAAATGAAGGCATGAAGAACCGAATGTTCAGGGGATCTGTCACTAGTTTTCGGATGGTAAATGTGAGACCCAGGATGACAGAAGGTGCAACTGATGCGAAGTGCAGATTTCTCCAAGAACTACTAACAAATGCATTCATTATTACCATGGCAAACTGTAGACATGGTTGGATGCACTGATGCAGTGGCAGAGCTGCAGAAACATCTTGCAACAAATTCATCTTTGCATCGTACATTACTTGGAATCTTCATCACCAATATCCAGGCTACCAAACCTTGTTGTGATCGCAAGTGAAGGATGCAAGTTCACCTGCACATCTGCTTTTTCCAAGGGAAACAAAAGGTCCATATCATGGTTTGAGCTCTTGCAGGAGTGAAATAAACTCCCTCTGGTTTTTAACTGATGACATTAGAACAACATTTTTTAGTTCATTTTTGACCTAAGAAAGTTGTCCTGATGACATCAATTAAAAACCAGAGGGAGTAGTTATCAAAGATACACATCAGAGAAAACAATAACGTCATAGGATTATGCCAGGACAATCTCTTCAGCTGTCACTGAATAATTCTACAAATTAATTCAATCAAAGATTTCTGCAGGTAAATTTATCGTATCCTCGTATTGTCAAGACGAGGTGGAAAAGATGAATGGATAATATGATTTCCTCCCATCTTGATTCACTCGTAAACCACCACAAGTTTCAGCTGGACGTATCAACAAATTTATCATAGATTTACCGATTCAGTTGTTTTGGTGAGTGACAATGCAGGCAAGACATTTATTTGTTGGCAGGTCACTGACGCTTGACACAAAATGCTTGCCTGCTATCCCTTTTATTTTTCTCGTCAACTGAGATATAGCCATAACCCCACAGTTATAGTGTGCTTAGCATTCTTTCTTTGTGTACCTCTAGTTATCCATTCTTTTTTCTCTATCTAGTGACTGGTTTTTTACTTCTTATCAAGATCATTAAACCCCCTCAAGATAAGATCTCGTGATGTACTTAGTATCTAATAGTGGGATCACACTATAAATCATTTCTAATGATCAAACTATTCCCCAAAAAAAAAAAAGAATGGAAACAATGTATAGAAAGAGCAATGATGCTAACAGATAGATTTAAACTGGCTATGAGATTATTTCATTCATTAAGTCTAAGGTCAGCATTATGGGAAATAAAGAAATATGAGGGAAAATGTGAATAGAACATATTTCAGCTGAATCCTTAGAGGACATTCAAATAAAAATGCAAATCCATTAATTTACAACAGTGAACTACATTAAGTAACATATCACACATCATACATCACATTTACCACTTGTGAACCTCAAGGGTGTTGTGCATTTTACCCAATTACAGAACAGAAGTTAAATGCCCACCAAGCTGCAGGTACCTGAAAAGTGAAAGAAAACAAATGTATTTATAGCTTCGGGCTAAACAAAGTAAGAGTGCTATAACAAAGCAATATATTTTTATCGTAGTTAATTTTATATCAAGTATTGTGAAAACAAAGAGATTAAATTTTATTGTAACAGGGCAATATCAATATCACTTCCACCACAGTCTCTGATCCTATGCACTAATTCCTATTCTTAAGAATGTAGACGGAGGGTTTGCTGGTTATTGTATTGAGGAGCCTTCTTGATAAGGTGAATCCGCCACGAATCTGAACTTGGTTGCCCGCATATTATAGTGGAAGCAAGTCATAACAAAATATCCTTGAAAGAACTGTTAAGCCGTTTCTATGGATCGCGTGAACTGAAACTGTTGCACCACAATTCACCGAAAGCGCTAACAACATTTGTCTCATTATTATGGATAAATGCCAAAAAGCCCAAAAAAGTGTGCACATGAAAACAGGTAAGAGCTTTCAAAGATTTGACAGGGAGCAGTTCAATCCCAAATTCCTAAACAAACAAGCGTTGATCGTTCTTTTGAGAGGATAGTGCTGTTAATTTTTGCTTCAGCTGCATGAAGCAAGAGCAAACAAGCTCAGATCCACTTTGGATTCACCTTATGCTAAGGCAGTTAACGCAACCAAGAACAGAGGTAAATAGGTCTTCTTCCGCAGTAATGAAAACTAAGGATGCTAGAGCTGGGAACTACGGCAAAGTGATGTTCCTATTATCATGCTACGGTTAACAGTGTCTTCGTTATTCCAAGTGATACCCTAGTGGTTAAAACTTAACTATGGAGTCTTTGCTGATTGATTTGGCATACTAGCTAGTTTGTCGGGAAAAAATTCTTTTGCTTCTCCATTTTTTTGCCCCTTTCAGTGCATATTACGCGCAATACGTAATTCTTGCAGGTAGAAATTCGAAACAAGAATTAAGATTTGGGAAAAATTGCTTACATCAGTCGCTTTCGTGGCCTTGGTTGCCCCCGTCAATCCTACGGAGGCCGTCAAGCGCATCGACGAGTTTTGGGTCGATGGACGCGGCAGTCTTGAAGGCGTCCCGTGCTTCGGTGGCGAGGCCCTTCTTCTCGTAGCACTGGCCGAGCAAGGCGTGGGCGCGGGCGTTCTCGGGACTGAGGCGCACGGCCTCGGCGAGATCGGCGGCGGCCTGGTCGAGCCGGCGGCGGCGGTGGAGCGCGAGCGCGATCTCGGCGCGCTTGGCGAGCGCGTCCCCTCGCTCCCGCGGCTCGAGCGAGCGGGCGAGCTGCGGCGCGAGGGCGGAGTCGAGGGCGCGCAGCGCGGGGAGGCGGTGGCCCTGGAGGTCGAGGGCGAGGGCCTTGAGGATGAGCGGCGCGGCGTCGCGCGGGTCGAGGGCGATGGCGCGGTCGGCCTCGGCGACGGCCGCGCGGGCGAGCTGGCCGGGGGGCTTGGGCGCCGCGGCGCGCGCGCGGGCCAGGAGCTGCGCGCCCTGCGCGAAGTGCCGGCGCGACTGGGCCGCGGCGGAGCCGCCGGAGCGGCGGAGGCGGTGCTGGGCGACCCGGCGCGGGAGCGAGTGGAGCGCGACGAGCATGCCCGCGGCGAGCAGGAAGAGGAGGCACTGGACGGCGAACTCCGGCCAGGTGCCGGCGGCGCCAAGCGCGAAGGCGGACATGGCTCGGTGCGAGGTGCGAGTTGAGACCAGTTGGACTGTGATTGGGTATCGGCCTGGCAGCGGCACGGGTTGTCGTGACTCGTGAGGAGTCTCTTGTTGCCTTGCCGTAGGGTCCATCAATTTTTCTTTTCTTTTTTTCGAGAAGGAAAAAATAGGCAAGCACTATAAAAACCTGCAAACAGGGACGTGTACACCAAAGCCACAAGACTAGCGAATCAACATGGAGGCCTCAGCGACAGCGTTGTACGAGCGCCTGACCAAGCGATCCTCCGCGACCAACACCTCCGGCCTCGCGGCGTTCTCTCACCGCCTTACGAAGCAGTTGTCCGCGGCGAACGACGGCGGCAACATCGTTCTCTCGCCGCTGTCCATCCACTCCGGTCTGTCCCTGGTGGCCCTAGGCTCCCGGGGCGACACATTGAGCGAGATCCTCGACGCGCTCGGCGAGAAGACTCGCGAGGGCCTCGCCGAGAACGTCCGCGGCATGGTGGAATGCGCCTTCCCGGAGAACCCGCGGCCCGGCGGTCCCGCGCGTCGCGTACGCGAGTGCTCTGTGGCACGAGGCCACGCAGACGTTGAAGACGGAGTACCGCGACGCGGCAGCCGCGTCCTGCCGGGCCGTCGTGCGCGCCGTCGACTTCATGTCAAAGGTCCGTGAACTCAGATCGATTTAATCTGATATCACATCCCTTTTTTCCCCTACGTTATGAACTGAACATGATATAAGTGCCTCGTCGTCGGTGGTGCAGCCAAAACAAGCAGCGAAGGAGATCAACAGCTGGGTCGCAACGGCGACGAACACACTCATCGACTCGATCGTCAGCCCAGGCTCGGTGCACAAAGACACGCGCCTCGTGGTCACCAACGCCGTCTACTTCAAAGGCAGGTGGGAGACGCCGTTCCACAAATCGAACACCAGGGAACACAAGTTCCACCGCGTGGACGGCAGCGCCGTCGACGCCATGTTCATGAGCAGCAGCCGGAAGCAGTTCATCGCCATCCACGACGGGTTCAAGGTGCTCAAGATGCCATATAAAATGCACGACGACTTCTACACGGGGCTGCGCGACGCGGCCATGGCCGTCCCTCCTCCAAGGACGATGCCAACACCGACGCCACAGTACTCGATGTGCGTGTTCCTGCCGGACGCGCGCGACGGGCTGCGGAGCCTGGAGGACAGGATGGCGTCCAGCCCGAGCTTCGTCCGCGACCACATGCCGGAGAGGCGCGTCGAGGTCGGCGAGTTCCGGGTGCCCAAGTTCAAGCTCGAGTTCTACGTCCAGCGTCATGCGAGCGCTACAAAGTCTGGGGATCACGGCCGTGTTCACAAGAAGAGCCGAGCTGCCGGACATGCTGCAGGACGCCGGCCGTGGCGAGCCGCTGTTTGTTTCGGACGTCTTGCACAAGGCGGTCATCGAGGTGAACGAGGAAGGCACCGAGGCTGCGGCTTGCACGGCGTATGTGATGGCCGGTTCATGCCCTGAGCCGACGCCTCGTCCGGTGCGTGTGGACTTTGTCGCGGATCATCCGTTTGCGTTCTTCGTGGTGGAGGAAGGGTCCGGTGCTATTCTCTTTGCGGGGCACGTCCTTGATCCTACAAAATCCTAGTTTCTTTTAATCTTTTAATCCACAAACAAATAAATTTCTGGTTCCTGTAGTGGCACGCGACAATCTCTCGATAAAATGTTGCCTTGCTCCACTAGATTTGTGCTAGTAGAGTCATTTAGATGTGACAATGGTATGGTTCGTTTGTTACTATGTATGCCACGTTTTTATCTGATGGACGTGCTAGAGCCTTTTTCGCATCCTCTCTTGGTGCCCTCCCGCCTCCGAATTAAGCAGCCTTCCCTGGGCTCGCCTGTTCAACAATATAAACAGACGACGATTGAAATGTGCCAATCACATGTGCTTATGTAAAATCGCTTGAAGTTTTAAGATTATTGGCGATGATGAAAACTGGCGATAGATAATGTGTCCTGACATTTGGTGCAAACATTCGGGTTTAGCAAGTTTAAGCTCCCGTAGAATTATTTCTGTGGGTTAGCGTGAATGATTCAATCGAGAACATGATCACTTTGTATGAATGAAACCCCACAAACCTAATTGCCAGTTGCCGCAATGATCGGACATTGAGAACTATAGCTGTGCTGATTACAAGTGAATAAGCAGGACGAGGTGGATGCCGTGCTCCAGGCCCGACACCCGTGCAATATTGGCTACAAGGATCTCGAGACAATGGTAACAAATCAGGGGAATACGAGCGATACTACAAGCAAGTCGTGAGGAAACGTGTTGGGCGTGTGCAACACGCCACGTCGCCACAGTGGTGTATTAAGCAGTTCATGCCTTGCGGCGTAAGTATAGATTGATTTGAGCGGGGACAGCAGCAACATCAACCGCGTAAACCATGGCCTCCGCGGCGGCCCGGCAGTGCGCCAGCTCCGGCCGGATGGCGTTGTCCAGGAACCTGTCCGCAAAGCGCTCCTTGGCGACCAACACCTCCGGCTTGGCGGCGCTGTCCCACCGCCTAACGAAGCAGCTCTCCGCGGCCAACGGCAACAACCTCGTTTTCTCGCCGCTGTCCATCCACTCGGCGCTCTCCATGGTGGCCCTAGGCGCCCAGGGCTGCACCTCGAGCGAGATCCTCGACGCGCTCGGCGAGAAGACGGGCGAGGGGCTCGCCGAGAACGCACGCGGCATGGTGGAGAGCGCTTTCCCGGAGAACCCGCAGTCCGGCGGCCCGCGCGTCGCGTACGCGAGCGCCCTGTGGCACGATGCCACGGCGAAGCTGAAGCCGGCGTTCTGCGACGCCGCCGCGCTGTCCTGCCGGGCCGTCGTGCGCGCCGTCGACTTCAGGCCAAAGGTCCGTGCGTGAACTTGGATCGATTTTGATCTGATTCTGATACTATCACATACTTTTTCCCTGCGTTTTGAACCCTTACGATAAGGGCCTCGTACGTCTTCGGTGTTGCAGCCAAAAGAAGCAGCGAGGAGATCAATAGCTGGGTCGCAAAGGTGACGAACAACCTTATCGACTCGATCGTCGGCCCGGGCTCCGTGGACAACCGGACACGCCTTGTGGTTACCAACGCCGTCTACTTCAAAGGCAAATGGGAGACGCCGTTCGACGAGTCCGACACCAAGGAACACAAGCTCCACCGCATGGATGGTGGCGCCGTCGACGCCAAGTTCATGAGCAGCAGCATAAAACAATTCATCGCCATCCACGACGGATTCAAGGTGCTCAAGATGCCGTATGCGATGCGCGACGACACCTCCTCCATGACAGGTCCACGGAACGCGGCCATGGCCTTGGCCGTCCCGGAAAGGACGACGCCAACGTCACAGTACTCGATGTGCGTGTTCCTGCCGGAGACGCGCGACGGGCTCCGGAGCCTCCAGGACAGGATGGCATCCAGCCCGAGCTTCGTCCGCGACCACATGCCGGACAGGCGTGTCGTGGTCGGCGAGTTCCGGGTCCCCAAGTTCAAGCTCAAATTCTGCAACAGCATCAAGCAAGCGCTGCGTAATCTTGGGATCACGACCGTGTTCACGGGAGGAGCTGAGCTGCCGGACATGCTGCAGGGCGAGCCGGTGACTTTTTCGGACGTTTTGCACAAGGCGGTCATCGAGGTGAACGAGGAAGGCACAGAGGCTGCGGCTTGCACAGCCTTTACGGGGTTCATTTCATGCCGTGCGTCGAAGCCTCGTCCGGTGCCTGTGGACTTTGTCGCGGATCATCCTTTTGCCTTCTTTGTGGTGGAGGAAGGGTCCGACGCGATTCTCTTTGAGGGGCACGTCCTTGATCCTACACGGTCCTAGTTTCCTGTACATCTTTAACTCACACAGAAATTTAAATTATTAAATTTCTGGTTCCGGTAGTGGCGCGTGATAAATTATCAATAAAATGTTGTTTTAATATTTCTAGATGATCTTGAGAAACTGGAGTTGCAAAATGGGTCAGAGCAAACAGATTTGTAGGGCCTGACCCAATAGAAGATGATGAACAGTTTAGATCAGGATTTTGTGCAATAAAAAAATTCTGATCGTGGGATCAAACTTTTTTTATCTTTTGCTTTTGCAACCACTCAGGGATCTTGAACAAATTTTTTGACTATATACTCTTGTGCACTTTAATGCATACTCATACATTTGATGGCTTAATTAAAGTGTATTTTGCTATCCACTTTAGAATGCGGTATGTTATCAGCTACATTTCAGATATCGTGGCTACAATATGCCAGCGCGTAGCAATTTCGTCCGGCAATGAGAATTATAGCCAATGTACTCCAGACCTGACACCCGTCCGAACAGATACCTTCTAAAATTAGTTGGCTAAAAAATCAGCTGACTAATATTTTAGTTGGCTAAAATTAGCCAGCTAGAGGATAAACAAGGCTTACGTTCACTTCACCTAGGAACAAGTTAAGAGTTTAGGGCGATTGAGGCCCAAGGAACATTTTGCAATGCCGCAATTATCGGGCATTGAGAATTATAGTTGCGCTGATTATAGAAGTGAATAAGCAGGACGAGGGGGGGACCGGGGGGTGCCGTGCTCCAGGCCTGACACCCGTGCAATGTTGGCTACAGGGATCTCGCGATAATGGTAACAAATCAGGGGAATATGAGCGATACTTTAGGCAAGGAGATAAGGCGTGAGAAACGTCTTGGACGTGTACAACACGGCAGTGGCCCATTAAGTAGTTCATGCCTTGCGGCGTAAGCATAGATTGATTTGAGGCGTTAGACCAGCAACATCAACCGAGAGTATACCATATGGCCTCCGCGGCGGCGCGGCAGTGTGCCAGCTCCGGCCGGATGGCGTTGTCCCGGCACCTGACCAAGCGATCTTTCGCGACCAACACCTCCGGCTTGGCGGCGCTGTCCCACCGCCTGACGAAGCAGCTCTCCGCTGCCAACGACAACAACCACGGATCCAACGGCGCCGGCAACCTCGTCTTCTCGCCGCTGTCCATCCACTCGGCGCTCTCCCTGGTCGCCCTAGGCGCCAAGGGCCGCACCTCGAGCGAGCTCCTCGACGCGCTCGGCGAGAAGACGCGTGAGGTGCTCGCCGAGAACGCCTGCGGCATGGTGGAGCGCGCCTTCCCGGAGAACCCGCAGCCCGGCGGCCCGCGCGTCGCGTACGCGAGCGCCCTGTGGCACGAGGCCACGGCGAAGCCGAAGCCAGCGTACCGCGACGCCGCAGCCGCGTCATGCCGGGCCGTCGTGCGCGCCGTCGACTTCATGTCAAAGGTCTGCTCGCTCGCCGTGCGAACTTGGATCGATTTAATCTGATATATCACATACTTTTTCGCTGCGGTTTGAACCCTTACAATGAGTCTCTCGTACGCCGTCGATGGTGTAGCCAAAAGAAGCAGAGAAGGAGATCAACAGCTGGGTCGCAACGGTGACGAACAACCTCATCGACTCGATCGTCGGCCCGGACTCCGTGAACAATGGGACACGCCTTGTGGTCACCAATGCTCTCTACTTCAAAGGCAAATGGGAGACGCCGTTCGACGAGTCCAACACCAAGGAACACAAGTTCCACTGCATGGACGGCAGCGCCGTCGACGCCAAGTTCATGAGCAGCAACAGGGAACAGTTCATCGCCGTCCACGACGGGTTCAAGGTGCTCAAGATGCCGTACGTGATGGGTCGGCGCCCACGGAACGCGGCCATGGCCGTCCCGGAAAGGACGACGACGCCAACGCCAACGCCGCCGCCACAGTACTCGATGTGCGTGTTCCTGCCGGACGCGCGCGACGGGCTGCGGAGCCTCGAGGACAGGATGGCTTCCAGCCCCGGCTTCGTCCACGAGCACATGCCGGAGAGGAGCGTCGCGGTCGGCGAGTTCCGGGTCCCCAAGTTCAAGCTCGAGTTCTCCAACAGCGTCAAGCAAGCGCTGCATAATCTGGGGATCACGGCCGTGTTCACGGGAGGAGCTGAGCTGCCGGACATGCTGGAGGGCGAGCCGTTGGTTGTTTCTGACGTCTTGCACAAGGCGGTCATCGAGGTGAACGAGGAAGGCACCGAGGCTGCTGCTTGCACGTCCGTCGGGATGTTCGGTTCATGCAGGGTGCCGGGGCCTCGTCCAGTGCCCGTGGACTTCGTCGCGGATCATCCTTTTGCGTTCTTTGTGGTGGAGGAAGGGTCCGGCGCCATTCTCTTTGCCGGGCACGTCCTTGATCCTACACGACCCTAGTTTCCTACATCTTTAATTCACACACAAGTAAACTTCTGGTTCTAGTAGTGGCACGTGATAAGCTCTCAATAAAATGTTGCCTTGCTCCAATACATTCGTTTTTTCAACTATGATTGTGCCATGTTTTTTTGGGGAATGGACGAGCCAGAGCTTCGTTTTTTCACATCCTCTCCTGGTCCCTTCCCTTCTCCAAATTAAGCTTTCTTCCCTGGCCTCATTTTGGTCATCGATAAAATCGGCTGAAGTTCTAAGATTATTGGCGATGGCGGAAACGGCAATAGATAATTTGTACCTGACATTTGGCGCAAATGTTTAGCTTAAATTGTTTTAGCTCACATAAAGAGTTTATCTTGGTCAGGTTCTGCTCCCATCGGATGCTTGTCTTTATCTAATCTATCATCTTAATTTTTCTCCAAACTTTTTATGCTATCCAGTCACTTCTGTTTAAATTGTGCATTCATGCAGAAGTCAGAGAGAGAAGATAGGAAAACTCATAATTTTACTTGTGTAAAAAAAATACTTTTTTCATACTTTAAAATGGATCCCTGTTCATGTTACATATATACGAAGCACTAGCATACATGATAAAGAACACATGCTCATGCAAACTGAGCGTAGCCGTTAGTTTTTTTCTTTTCTTGATGGAACCAGCTCTCTGGGTTCAAGTTCGAGACGCGACATAAGTGTTGAATTTATGGCTAATTATTATTTTAGTGGGAGGCGATATCTTCATCGATAACGAGATGACCGAACCTACGCGGCTGTATTGTGTTACTTCAAAAAGAAGGCTCGCGCCATTGGTCCTGTACACATATAGGCGACACGAGACAAATAATATCAAGAATACCAGATATGATGTTTGGACTGATGGAGATGTGTAGTGACAGAGCTTTTCTATGGCCAAGGTGGGCCATGCGCCCCCACCCCGATTCAGAAAAAAATATATGAAAAATCACCATATATCCAAAACTAATTACTCCAAACTCTAATGGTCGGCCTCCTCTTTCCAACGATGGAAATCAATGGCTGGCCCTCTGAAAATCACTTCGAGCTCTGTTACTGGAGATGTGAATCAACTGGATGGAAAACATGACAGGACAACCAAGTATGGATCATATTTTCAGTGATTGATTACATGGAGTGGATAGCAAACTGCAATACAAAATGTTTGTTGGAACATTTACAATTTTATGGGCAATTTGGTTAAGTCGAAATAACATGATCTTTAACAATGCACAAGTTGTTACTTCTATGCAGGTAATATTCAGAGAGACACGTTGGTTTGCTTCTGGACACTTTGCAAAAGGAGGAGGAGAGTCCCCAAATACAATAAGGGTGCAATTGTGCTTGAGACAATTGTTATGGAGGTTTTTGCTAGTTAGTAATAGAATTCAGCTTCAGCGGTCAAATAAAGAAACTATGGCGTGTTACAATTTTAAGTCTTTTATTATGGTTTAAAAGTTGGACCTATGGATTGTAATAATGAACAGATACAGCCTACATGCATTGAGACTGAAATATATTCTTTTTTTTAAAAAAAATGGCAGGGCAAACCAAAAATGGAAAAGAAAAAGAAAGCTTTTGTTCACACAGTACTGGGCTATCTGCAAGTATGTTCATCCGTCTGCTTGCGAGGTTGGAAGCCCATCGGAACTTCAGGGCCCTCGTCAACAGTGCCTGTCCCCCGACGGCCCCGACGAGAGATCGCTCGAACCAGCTCATCGTTGCAGGGGCAAAATCGTACTTACTCCCGCGTACCGCACGGGTAGGTTAATACTTGGCCGCCGCGGCCCTCTCCACTCTCCTATCCCCACCTCACTCCGCTTGTGCGGCCGCGTGGAGCTGGGCCGCCATCGCGGCAAAACCCCTCGCCACCCCGCCGCGCGACCTCGCGGCGATCTCCGACACGATCGGCGCCGCCGTCGGCGCGGGGACCCCGTCGCCGGCGAGCCCACGCCCGAATTTCCCCGAGGTTCGTGCGCCCCGTCTGTGCTCTGTCTTCGCGGTCGCGTTGCCGGATCGCGCGCGCCAGGGGCCTGGGTTTAAGCGCGTTGGCCGTCTCGATCTGCGCGGTCGGTCACGTGTTTGCGCGCGAATTCGCGCGTTGGGGATTTTGGATGGAGACCGTGGTCTAGGTATTGCGGTTGGGGGTGCCGTAGGGTTTTGGGGTTTGGGGATGGGCATAGTGTGGAGCGTTCTTGGATCCTGATCTGGCTGCGAGGAGTGTTGTTCGTGTGTTACGAGCTATGCTCGCATGTTAGGTGGGGCTTTGAGATCACTGGTGTGGCTCTTCGATTCCCCTCTGCGTAAATTAGTGTTGGCTGACCTAAATAATGATGTGGATTGCGTTGGAACAAATGTGCAGAGCTAGAACCCATGTAGCGATATGTTGCATAATGCACGCATATATGATTTGTACCAAGGCAGGGGGTTCAGACCGCAACTGGTTTTAATGCTATAAGCTGGTTATCAGTGGAACATGTGTAAGGTAGTTGGTGATTACGGTCAGTGTTGGTGGGTTTCTATCGGAGGACACCAAAAGGAATTGCTTGTGAGTTGGCGGTTTCTGAAGCTGTTGAATTATGCAAGTGTATACAAATCCGAAGTAACCACATTTGAAGAGGGAAACTGATGCTATGCAAGAAAGATGCATATTGACAACTGTTTACCGGTGTTCGTTTCGTAAATTTATTGTTCAACATGTTCGTCATTGCCATAAAAGCTTACCTTTTTTCTGTTGTACGTAGTGTTACATGTACCATCCCATTCAATTTTGTAAAGAAGTTGCTAATTGACAACTGTTTACTGGAGTTTTATATGTAAATAAACTTTGCTGTGTGCATCAATGCAGTGTTTTCTTAGCATTGTTTTTGGTACATAATGCTTTTATTCATTTGTTCATTTTTTTCCCATTATGAAGCAGCCTTGGTGGCTAGGGACTGTGGCCGTCTGAAAATATGGCAAGAAAGAGAAACCCACTCGTATTTCTGGATATATCCGTAGGTGGTGCACAAGATGAAAGAATGGTTTTTGAGGTACTTTGTTTTCTTGTTGCTGTTTCTTTAGGCCTAGTGGAGCTGTAAGTGCAACTGCTGGAGAGTTAATGATATCGGAGCTGTAAATTTCTTGTCGAGTCTAAAGATGGTCTCTGTGTAACAGTTGGAATTGTGTTTCCTTGCAGTTGTTTGCTGATGCTGCTCCCGTGACAGCTGAGAACTTCAGAGCATTATGCACAGGTAACTCTTCTTTTCTTTTACTTCTTTCTAGGTGGAAATTATGAATCCATCTGTTGGTTAGTGTTAATTGCGAATGGTTAATTTTAACAGCTGCTGTAGGATAACATAATATGCCTGCTTGGTAACGCGGTGCTATGCGACATGTGATCTCACAAAATTGCTAGGTTTTTTGATTGACCATCTTGCTCATGAATTCTAGGGGATGCGGTCTGACAGTAATGCATCCATCTATCAAAAATAGTTTAGCTTTTGTCATCAACCAGTTCTCACTATTGAATATTTCAAGTAACCTTGCTTTAAATCTCTGAACTACTGCAGTATGCTATAGTAAATTTGATAATCTACACCTACTGTACTGAAACTAGAAAAAGATACTGTTAAGAACTTGATTCTAGAAACTGCACTCTCTATGCTTATCTGTTCCAAAAACTGCATTATTTAGCACTGGAATGTTAGCTAGAGCCTAGTGGGCAACAAGATCGTGCTTACTAGGACTGTTTGGATGACACTATGCCAGGAGCCATCATGCATATTATGTTATTTTAGGTATTAGGAAATGTGATATTCTCAGAAAATTTCTAGATTTATACGCCGATTGGGCCTGTTGCTCTTGATCAGGATCATACCTGGGGGACTCAGATCTGCCAATACATCATCCAAATGGTCACAATAAGTACTGTCTCACTGCAATCAGGCCTGTGGTCAGTAATATTCCAGTGCTAAAGCGTGTAGTTTTTTTTTTTTTCCTTTTTTGAACAAAACCTTGGGCAACCGCAGGTGTAGTTCACTGAAACAAGCTTTCTAAAGTATCGATTTTTATTTTTATTTTTGTGTAAAATGTTAATCTTTAAATGTGTTCACACCTTTTGGTGCTTTGTTTGATCAGGCTAAAACAATTTCTGTCCAAATATTGTATTGCTGGTTTAGGAAAAATTTCTATTGTGAATAGATATTAGTAGTATTCGTAGTAATGCTTGCTCTAAGTCTCTAGTTTCCTAAACAAAGCAGTTGTCACGTAGTTGCAGTGCTCTGCTGAGCCCTTTTTTTGGCAGTCCCAGTTTTTTAATTATTTCCTTTAGAAGGCTGTTTGGAATATTATGCAGTGGAAGATTGTCAGGTGGAACGGAGGGTTGGGGTGGGGGTAAACAGCATGGGCTATACCAATATATGGCAAACTAAGTGCTGTTGATTTCTGTAGTATGAATTAGGACTGGGCACAAAACCCGAGCCCGAAGCCCGAACCCGAGAAAACCCGACCCCGAACCCGAAAAACCCGAAATTTTAAACCCAAATGAGTTCCTCGGGTAGCAGTTTAGGAAACCCGAAATTATTTTGGAATTTTCGGGTTACCCGGTACCTAGCCCATTTGACCCGAATTTATGGGATGCACAACCAACAGCCCAATAGGCCCACCATAGGAAACTCTAAAGCCCAGCAACAACATACGTATAAATACAAAACCTAGCATTTCCAGGGAGTCTCACGGAAGGTCACACAGCCATACCGATTCCAATCCCAGCCGCCACAACTGCTTCGCCTCCACTCGTTCTTTTGCCTTATCCCATCCCCGATTTCTCTCTCTCTTGGTCGATGGTGGTGGCCACGGCGCCAATATGTGCGTTGGCATTGACCGGGGCCTGTCCGCCGGCACCACCGCGATGTGCTCCGTAGTGGGCGTCTTCTTCCTAGACCACATCGCGCTGCAGTTCCGCACCTCCTACAGCGCGCCGTCGTCGCAGGTGTTCAGCCGCGGGGAGCTAGTCGTCGACACCGTGCAGATCACGCGCAGCTACTTCGTCGCCGGCGTGCTGTCCGTGATTCGGGTAAATCGGAGTACCCGAAACCCGAACCCGAAGTTTCGGGTACCCGAAATGTCGGGTAGTGCTCTTTTCGGGGCCAATCTCGGGTAGAGATTCCTAAAACCTGAAATTGAGAAAACCCGAATAACCCGACCCGATTTATCGGGTTTACCCGAACGCCCAGGTCTAGTATGAATGCTGTTATCTGTGATTATGAAGAGTGTTTTTAAAACCATATAGCAGTTTTACTATTAGCAACATAGTTGGACGCTCTCGTTGATTCTTGACATCTTTATTAATGAGATTAGTTAGCTTCCTTTTCAAAGTAATTTAGCATAAAAGTTTGTGCTCGTCTAGGTCTAGCTTTTAGAGTGTGCAACTGCAGTTTGCCATACAATTATCTAATGTGACCTTAATTGTGAAACTTATATTGACATTTGCAGCAAGGTAATGCTGTTGCTGCAAGTGAGTTTCTTACACGTTTAAAGGAAATTTGGATGCGTAGTATGCCTTGTGGCCTTGCATTTCCATTTCTTCTTCTGCAGTTGCATGCCGGCAAATAATGTTGAAGTATCTTGTGTCTGGGTTATAAAATAAAATTAGAACCATTGATGAAGGTTCTGAAGTTGTGTTAAACAAAAACATTCTTGCATGCTATCATAGCTTCAGTTCTAGACTTCCAGTCTAGATGACATGTTCAACAAGCGCTTATTTTTTGGAACAAAATATGGTGACTACTTAATCATTCTTTCACATGTGCCGCAGCTGAAAAGTTTTACAGTTACTTTACAGTGTGTTCATTTTTGAGCTGAAGTTCTGTCTTCACTGTGTCAACATTCTTTTGCTAAATAATGTTGCATGCGCTAGGTGAGATGGGAATTGGGCAGAAGACTAAGAAGCCATTGTGTTACAAGGGATCAACCTTCCACCGTGTCATCAAGGGGCTAATGGCACAAGTTAGTTTATTCTCCCGTTCTGTAATTTTGTATTTATGACTTTACGTTTTTGCTTTTGTTTATAAGTTACCCTTTGTATTTTGAGGCTAGAATTTGGTTAGCTTTACCTTTTTCCGTTTTTAGCGAGTTTCCTGTTTCCCTCTCCATGATGTAGGATGCAAGACAGATGATATCGACTGCTTTTCTTGTCATTTAGTATTTATTAAGGTTGTATGCTGTATTATCTATATTTTCTATTTCTACATTTCCTATTCTAGCAAGACACGCAAAAATCATTGGATAGCTATATTAACATTTGCTGATTGGTACAATGTTTTTCAGGGCGGTGACTTCTCAAAAGGAAATGGTGAGTCCCTACAATTAACCCTTATATGGTTTTGCATTTCATTTTATGTACCAGAAAAGGTGGTAACTCAGAACCATTCTATGGTTTTTTTTGTTCGAATGAAATAAAAGGTTATCTTTGTGTCTCAGTACTTATATTTAGTGTATGTTTATGCCTCAGTACTTAAGCTGAGGGCTTACTTGCGTGTCTTTCTTTTTGAGTGAGGATACAGCCTGCTGCTTTTAACAAGCTGTGCTGTTGTTCATCCATCTTGTCGAATGTCTTAACTCCTGTGCGTTGGTTTTATAAGAAATTGAGAATCTGTGGCTGCTTGGTGTTTGATGTTCGCTGGGCATCCCTTCTGTTCTTGTTAATAGTAATTCTACTGTCCATGTCGAAGTATGATCTTTTGTAGCTTCAGATATGTTTCCTTTTTTTCTTTTTGCATGTCTTATCTAGGTACCATTGCCTATGTACCGGGTGTTCAAATTTTTGGATTTGCTTAGTGCTAGTTATGTTTTTTGTATTGCAATAACTCGCTCCAAGAAACCAGTTGTATGTTTTCCACATTAATGAATTGAAGTAAGTTTGCCCATTACTGTTGCATGTGATTAAATACGTTCAGTCTTTCTTAATACTTTGTTTCTGTTTTGCATCTGCTAGCGCAATGAGATTTTAACTTGCGCACAAAGTAGTTATAAATTGTTGGTTGTAGAAGTGACTGTAATTTAATCGTGTTACAGGATCTGGTGGAGAAAGCATATATGGTGGTAATTTTGCAGGTATTAACCATTTAATGTAACTGGTCTGGAACCCATTAGATAGTGGAAAGTTTAAATATTTATAACTTGCTACATTGTATGGATTAATTCAGAATGTTGCTTAGCAGTTACTAGCCAAATGCTGTCATTATATTTGTAGACTTTTATGTAAGAGTGCATTCAAAATCTTAAATGTTGTATACGTTATGGCACTAATGTTTTTGTTTGCTTTACACAAAAAATACAATAAATCTTGTCCGACTGTGCTTGCAAGCTATAAGTCAGTGACAATCTGTTGTTTACATTTCAGATGAAACTTGTAACCTACGCCATGATGATCGTGGTCTCTTGACTACAGCAGATACTGGATCCAAAACTAATGGCTCCCAGTTCTGTATCACTTTCAAGCCAAATTCTCATCTTGACAGGTTTGCTCCGACATATTTCATTCGGATACTGTGTTTCAGTATTGTACAAAAAACATCATTGGGCCATGCGAATTGATTCTGTATACCATCAATTTGATACTATGTATTCATTTCTGTTTCATTTCAATAGTTTCCCTAATCTAAAGCACTAGATAGTTGTCTGTTCGACTTATTTATTAAAGAATATTATCTAAAACTAACAGCTTAATTTCTCTGTTTTGTCAAGCATTGGAAGTAGAGAAGAGCTCTCTGTTTCTTCTTTTACTTGTTGGCTTGTAGGGTACTTGGATTCCATTGTTGGTTAACTCAAATTGGAAGCAATAGTGTTGTAGAGCTGTAGAACTTGATATAATGCTGTACCAACCAGTTTTCAAGTTCTATTTAGTCTTTTCATTATTGGACACCCTCAGATTGGGATGATATGGTTTTAGGCAGTTTTGCATATTGGTGCAGAAAGGGCTCTGCCTAAGATTAAATCCCTTATAGTACAAAATTTACACCCAATTGTTCTTTGACTCTACTGAGAGGTTTGGTGGTAATTTGATACTTTGTTGCAGGAAACACACTGTTTTTGGCAAGCTTATTCTTGGAAATGATGTGCTGACGAGGATTGAGCAGGTTGATGTTCATGGGCCTGATTCGAGTCCTGTTGTTCCAATAAGAGTAGTGGACTGTGGGGAGCTTGATCGTAAAGACCATGGATCTGTGACAACTGAAAGCGGTAATGCTCGGAGCTTTTGTGAAGTTTGCCAGAACCTTTAAAGCCATATAAGGGCCATAACCTCATCTAATATTATTTTTCTGTTATTATGGTTGCACAGATAAAAAGAAAGTAAAATCAAGGTTGTCAAAGGATATATCTTCTGACGAGGAAAGCAATGAAGGAAAGCATAAGGCCCGTCATAGAAAATCTTCAAAGAGGAGAAGAAAGAAGAGGAGATATTCTTATTCTGAATCAGATAGCTCATCCGAGTCAGAGACTGAGACATCAGATTCCGAGAGTGATTCTGATGCTGACTCCAGTGATTCATCTGATCTCAGCAGCTCAAGTGATGACAGACGAAGGCGGAGAAAGAAACACTCGAAAAGAAACAAACGCAAGCGTGCAAGAAGAAAGCGTGATCAGAGGCGTGAGAGAAGGCGTAGGAAGCGTGACAAGAAATCAAAGCAGAAATCAAAAAGGTCTGTTCACATTATCGAATTGAATGTTTAAGACCTTTGACATGTAACATATTCTTATTTATCAGCAGGACGCTCGAGACTGACAGTGAAACTGAAAGTGCAAGCGAGTGCAGTTCTGAGGATGGTAGAAGCAAGAGGCACCATCATGGGCGAAAGTCAAAGGCATCATCTCATATTTCTGGTATGCAACACCTATATAATTTTCTCCTGTTTTTCGCGAAGCTTAAATTGAAGTATAGGAGTACTGGACTATAGGTTCTTGACCAATGTTCTAATTTCTTAATTGGGTCCTTGAACATTTAAATACACTATCTCAATGAATCACCCTTGGTGTTATATACTACCTCAGTCCATCTTGTTGGCAATTCAGGCAAGTCTCTCACAACTCACACTCACGAACACACAAGAACGCAATGTTTTGGTGCTGCGATAAAGCTACAGCTTTTCGGGTTGTTTTCTTCTCTTATTTATCCCTGAGTACAAACTACCACTAGCCCGTAATAGGCGCAGCTACTGGCCGTAGTGGCCGCTACAAACTTGCACACGTTCACCACCGTGCGCTTGACTCCTAGATGCCAGGAACAAGAAAAGACTGATTCAACGCCTATCCAACTAACCAGCTGACTTGCTAACAGAAAGACTGAAACTAACTGAAACTCTGACCAGGACACTTGACACACTACGACTGACAAAGCACGAGGTTTATCTACTAACACATCTGTTAGCGCAACATGATTCTGTACCTGTCAGAAAAGGGCATGGGATACCTTGGTTAACTGCTAAGTGTAACATGATTACATATCTGCAATTATATTCAAGAAACTGATGGAATGATTTTTATAACACATGGTAGGTAGGAATCTACGAGCAAATCGCAAATGAGTGTGGTGCAAGTTTTGGCTCGCAGGGCACATAAATGCTTTCTCTGTAGGATGGTGTATTTTTCATGATCTGTTTGGATGGTTGATTGAATTGGCGTAGTTGTTCCATAATTTTATGTGGCATGAGGCACGCCTGTTAATAATTATTTGGCGCATCTAATTCGCTCCATTGCTCTAAAAACAGCCAGCAGAAGTTGTAGCCCTGCACTATGTGAGATTTTTGGGTCCTTGCTTGGTTTGGGTGTAATATATCTAGTTCAAATACTAATAACCCTGTGTGATCTTTTTTCCAGCGGAAAACCTGGCAGCAGTGGCTGCTTTGAAGGACGCTGCTTCAACTCAACAAAAGAGTGTGATTCCAAGGAGTCCGGCACAAGAGGATAACTCTCCGCTGCAGAACGGGGAGGTCCATAACAATGGTGTAACTGAATCAATCCAAAGGAATGTGGATATCATGCCTTCTTTAACTGGCAATCGAAGCAAATCTAGGTTTCCTATACTTCTTCACACATCTATCATTCTTTGTGCTTTCTGCTTCTGCAAGTGAGGTGTTTCATCTGACATTGATAAGCAGGAGCCTGAGCAAGAGTATGAGTATCAGTCCAAGGAGAAGCCCAATCAAAAGGTCAGTAAGCAGGAGCCCAGATATCCGTAATCTCAGTAGAAGTCCTGTCCGTGCATTGAAAAGAAGTGAAAACCTGAGTCCAGCCAGACAGAGGAGCATCAGCATGAGTCCTGCTAGAAGAAGCCCCAGCAAGAGTCCAACTAGAAGTGCAAGCAGAAGCCCAGTTGCCCGCATGAGCAGAAGTCCAGCTAAAGGTCGTAAAAGAAGTGTTAGCAGGGGCTTAGCTAGGTCCTTGCAAAGAAGAAGTCCAAGCAGGAGCCCAAAGAGAACTCCTATGCGAAAAAGTGTCAGCCCAAACCCTGCAATAGACAAAAGAAGAAGCATTAGCCGGACCTCTGCAAGATCTCCATTGCGTGTTAGTCGAAGCCCAGCTAGATTTTCAAGGAGCCCACATAGGCGTGCTAGGAAAAGTCCAATCAGAAGTCCTAGAAGGAATATACGTAGAAGCCCCAGCAGGAGCCCTGTCAGAATACCTAGAAGAAGTTTGAGCAGAAGCCCTGTGAGAGGTGGGCGACCTCGCAGGAACATCAGCAGAAGTCCTAGCCCACCTCGCAAAGCAATATCACCACCACCAAACAATGGCAGGAGCCCATCCAGGAGTGGCTCCCCTGACGGGTCTCCAAAACGCATAAGGCGAGGGCGGGGATTTACTCAGCGGTACTCATTTGCTAGACAATACCGTTCGCCTTCTGTTGATCGCTCGCATCGCTATGGCGGAAGGAGTGACCGCGACAGGTAATTCATTTCAATGTTTGAACTGTGACATTCTTTTGTTTTGTAGCATTTGATAAAAATATTTTTTGATCCCTAGATACATGGGTTATCGAGGCCCCCGTCACCGATCACCTCCTAGACGGTACAGAAGCCCACCCAGAGGCAGAGCATCACCAAGGTATATTAACCGCTGTTGCATTTGGTATACTAACTATTTACGATGCACATCACTAAGTCAGTTTCAGAATGAGTTTGATGCTTAGCTTATTATAATGGTTGTTCCATGTCATGATTTCTGTTATTTTGCCACTTGAGGCCTAGCAGGTACAGGAGGAGGAGCCCAAGCATCTCACGCAGCCCTGTCCATAGAGACCGAGGGAGGGAGGCGGATACAGCAGAAGTCCAGTACAGAGCCGTTCACCCCCAGCTGGGAAACCAAGGCCACATGGTGACCGCACACGATCAGTCTCCAGGAGTGTATCGAGATCAAGGTCCCCTCCGCCCAATCATGATCGCACCCCTCCTGAATCCCCATCTCCAAGGCGTGCAAGTGATGATAAGTCTCGGTCTGTGTCTGTTAGTCCTGATGGCAAGAAAGGTCTTGTTTCCTACGGAGATGCCTCCCCCGATTCTGCTGAGAAGTGAAGTGGCAGTGAAATGTATTTACCACCTTTTATTTTATGTTTGTGCTGCTACTGGTAGATAATGTTTTGACTTTTGAGGAGCCCCCTCTGGTGCTGTCGCTGTAGAAATGTTGTTCAGGATGATGGTGGGTGCTGTTAGCATATGCTTCTGTTGAACTTGTAGCACCTGTTCACTTTTGGTAGATTTCGGATGTATTTCACGTTTGCAGCTTAATAATATTTTGTTCTCGGATTCGAGGAGCGTGTACTCGTTATCCTTTTTTGCATTCATCTGGTGCTATGGTATCTTCAGAATCTAAAGCTTAAGCATTAATTTCTGTTAAATACCGTAGCACCGTGCTAGTGGGAGCTTTCCGTGCCTGTAATGGCAATGCTTTTCTTTGCAGGGCAATATGGCGCGTAGGTGCCCTTATACTGGTACAAATGTTATGCAGAAAGTATGGTATTGTACAATGACATCTGATGTTTGTCGATAGTTTGGTCTCTTGCTTACCTTCGCCTCCACAATACACCTCGCGCGCACCGGATCCCGTGTGGCTCGACAGGAACGGCCAAAACGAAACCGACGTGGCCACTCGCCGCGCCACTCGCTGCCGTTACCCTCCCATGTTCAAACGTCCACCGTGCATTCCCCCATCAACGGTTTACATCCTCTCTCCCAACTCGTGAACCGTCAAAATTCCCCAATTCCGAGCGCCGCCCGCAACCACCACAGGCGGCGCGGCGATGGAGGCCGCGACGGCGGCGATGGTGTGGTTCCGGAAGGGGCTGCGCGTGCACGACAACCCGGCGCTGGACGCCGCCCGCCGCGGCGCGGGGAGGCTCTACCCGGTGTTCGTGCTCGACCCGCGGTACCTGCGCCCGGACCCCGCCGCGGCGTCCCCGGGCTCCGCGCGCGCCGGGGTCGCCCGCGTCCGCTTCCTCCTCGAGAGCCTCAGCGACCTCGACGCCCGGCTCCGCCGCATGGGGTCCCGCCTCCTCCTCCTCCGCGCCCGCGACGACGTCGCCGACGCCGTCTGTGCGGCGCTCAAGGACGTAAGCATCCCAATCTCAACCTCCCGTCCATTTCGCTGAACATTCCCTCCCGAGATTATGGAATGTGAAGTCCTTGTGTTGTTGCGTTGTAGTGGAACATTGGCAAGCTGTGCTTTGAGTCCGACACTGAGCCGTACGCGTTGGCCCGCGACAAGAAAGTCATGGTGAGGCCGCTAATCATCACATTTCCCCAGTAGTTCTTGTACGAGGCTTTACCTGACGAACACTCTGTTTCGTCAAGGATTTCGCAATGGCGTCGGGGATCGAGGTTTTCACGCCGGTCAGCCACACCCTCTTCGACCCAGCAGAAATCATACAGAAGGTACTTATCCAATAACCCACGGCCAATTTCTGACCAAATGTTTGGAAAACTCTGCTTACTGAATTTTCGTTTTGGCTACTTGGAGAATGGTGGCCGACCGCCGTTGACGTACCAGTCGTTTGTCTCCATTGCCGGGGAGCCGCCTGAACCATTGATGGAGGAGTACACTGAGCTCCCGCCGGTGGGAGACACAGGGGAGTACGAGCTGTTGCCTGTTCCCACAGTGGAGGAGCTTGGGTATGGGGATATCAGTCAGGTAGGCTGATGCCAAACTTTTTGAAAGAACTCGTATCGCAGTTGCTGCTCGACCGGTTCCTTTAACTATGGGATGGTTCTTTGTAGGAGGAGATTTCACCGTTCCGAGGAGGGGAGACTGAAGCTTTGAGGAGAATGAAAGAGTCACTACAAAATAATGTGGGTGCTTCTGGAATACTGTATTATATCCGATATATATCGTCCATCAATTTTGTTTGTTTGCACGAGTGATCTTGTTTCATTTTTCTTATGTTTATGCAGGAATGGGTAGCCAAATTTGAGAAACCTAAGGGCGATCCTTCTGCCTTCCTGAAACCTGCAACAACTGTCCTGTCACCATATCTGAAGGTGAGTTTGGTACCACCCACTGCTGTTGTTGTCCTAGCTCTCCAATATTTTCAGGCTAGTCTGAGACGGATTGCCATGTTGCAGTTTGGCTGCCTGTCGTCCAGATATTTTTACCACTGCATTCAGGATGTCTACAGGAGTGTCAGAAATCATACAAAACCACCAGTTTCATTGGCAGGCCAGGTAATTTTTTCTTGCTTCATTTGGTGCTTAATAAGAAAAGAAGAAAACACGATTTCTTCTTGTTTCTTATTCTTTCCGGATTTGAGTGCACGACTCATGTTTCTGTAACAGTTGCTGTGGAGAGACTTTTTCTACACCGTGTCTTATGGAACTCCAAATTTTGATCGGATGAAAGGAAACAAAATATGCAAGCAGGTTTGCTCCATTTGATCATGTTATCTCCTGTACATTGGCTCCGCTTCAAGTTGAATGATCGTAATCGCAACCCCTTTTTAGTTTAGATTCCATGGAGCGAGAACGAGGAACTGTTGGCAGCATGGAGAGATGGGCGGACAGGTTACCCATGGATTGATGCTATCATGATTCAGGTTTTGCCAAAACATTACTAATGCTTGCCACACTTTTTTTTTTCAGTGATATATGTATCTGTTACTTTGCATCAGCTATAATAACCAGAATATCTGATAGTGTTCTTACCATGTGCTTGATCGCCAGCTAAGGAAGTGGGGTTGGATGCATCACCTTGCACGCCATTCAGTTGCCTGTTTCTTGACACGCGGTGATATGGTATGGTCTGTTAGCTTTGATTAAGAGATCCAGCTGGGAATTTTATGCCTAGTTTTATTGGAACCTTGTTAGCAGAAAATCAATGTGACTGTATTTTTTTTGTTCTGTTAAATTTGAAACTTGAGAACAGAGGGAGGCCATAACCCATGGGCCAATGTTGTATTCGTAGAATCTGCTAAGCATTTTTGTAACCTAACAATATCTGGTAACTACATTATCATTTTCAAATATTCGAGGATGTTGACATATGCATTATAATTATTTGTATTATAATATAAATAAATCAGCAAGATTATTTTGATAGAATTAATGCTTCTTCTACACATTTGTAACTTTTTTTTTATGTGAAGTTTATCCACTGGGAGAAAGGTCGTGACGTCTTTGAAAGGCTATTGATTGATTCTGACTGGGCCATTAATAACGGCAATTGGCTGTGGCTTTCTTGCTCATCCTTTTTCTGTCAGGTACTGATAATGCATTTCTTTCGGATACCACTTCTCATGGACAATTTTCTTCAGGCTGATGGTCCTCTTATTTTCATCTTCTAAAACAGTACCACAGAATTTACTCCCCTATCACGTTTGGCAAGAAGTATGATCCTAACGGGAAGTACATCAGGCATTTCATCCCAGTGCTGAAAGGTACTTCCATCTGGTACAGCATTTTAGCACAAAAAAGAACGCCCATGTAAAGTCAGAAGTAGGCATTTCTTTTTAATGATAATGATGACTAACCACTGTGGCGCAATGATGCATCCTATTCATTCAGACATGCCAAAGGAGTACATCTACGAGCCTTGGACTGCTCCCCTTAGCGTCCAGAAGAAGGCCAATTGTATTATTGGCAAAGACTACCCAAGACCAGGTAAATGAAAGCCGCCTTAAATACCAACAAAAATACATTTATAAACCCTGTGGTTAGACATATTTAATGTATATATAAAATAATTTTGGTTTTCCAGTGGTTGATCATGAGACTGCAAGCAAAGATTGCAGAAAGAGGATGGGGGAGGCCTATGCGTCTAGTCGCGTTGATGGCAACCCCATCAAAGGAAAGCCCTCAAATGCGTTACGGAGAAAAATGTCTCACGATGACACCTCTAACTCGCCATTGTTAAACTACTGAAGAGGAGCAGCTGAGCCGAGCGATGCTGCGGCCCCACTACGTATCAACTTTACACTAATGTATCCTTTTCAGAGCTGAAAGTAGAGGTTGTGGTGAGAACCACGGCGTTCTGCATATTGAATCTGTAGCTGTCTGATATTCTGAAGTAGTTTACCCGACAGGAAATGGATTGTGATCTTTCTGAACTGTATTGTCTCAGTCAACAACTAAAGAAGAAATCCTTAACATAAGGTCATGTAACAGTTGTTTAGTACTTGTTTATATGCTTGTCATCCACTAGGACTACTAATAAGACCTCATTCCTAACATGAAATCTTTTCCTGATTCCTAACAGGCTCTTACATATGCAACGAAGAGCCAAGAGCGTACACATGTTTGCCGATTGCTTCCTACTGTTTAGCTAGGTAGCCTTACGAAAATTATTCCCTCACACCGCTGTGAAAACCAATACCCAAATGATACTCTCGTCCTGTATCCATGATGAGATTCACTCTAACCTGCAAACTGTCGACAACTATAAGTTTATTATCTTTATAACTGAGATAGCTGGAAAGAAATATGCTAAAAACATGGTGAATCCTTGGCTTTACAAAAATGGTGAATACTGGGTTTTTCACAACATGCAAATGTTTCTTGCAAATAAAACAAAAAGTAGCATAAATCTGAATAGAGCGAGTAGTATGTAACAAAGAAAAAAACAGATGACTTTAGCTTAATTTGCATTGTGAAATGCAAAGAACAAAAATAAGAAACATGGTCAGTGTTTGAGCTGACTTCTACTTTCCGTGGGCGTTTTGGATAGCTCCCAGCATCCAAGCCTTGTCTAACACTTGACCACGATCACTTTCGATGTCAACGTGATGAGAACAAAATCTTGGTGATTTACTCTCCTGAACAATTGAAGTTGGTGCAATATACCTTCTAATACGATTTGTCATTTTTATTTCATGGCGTATAAATTTAAATGAGTAAATTGATGCTCAACTTTGCGCTAGGAGTTATTACATAATTCCTCTCCTAAGTATCTCAGCATCCCGTGGGCCCCAGCATTCAAGCATCCTCTCCTCTCCCTCTCCTCTCCCTCCTCTCCCTCTCCTCTGCTCTCTATATATCGCGGCGGCATTCGCGGTGCGTTTCTATTCCCCATCCTGTACCTTCCACAATTCAAGTCCACGAGACAGGCAACTTGTAATCTGCGCACGATGGGGAGCTCCGTCGCCGGCAAGGCTTCCGTCGGGCTCGAGGGTTCCGTCCCCGGCAAGCAGGCTTCAGTCGGGGTCAAGGACCCGGGCAGTGGTTTCGCCACGGGATCCTCCTCCCGCGAGACGGGGACGTAAGTAATAATTCATTATACGAGCTGTACAGTTTTTTTTTTTTTTTTTTTTTGCAAACACGCAGGAGAACTGCGTGTTATTTGTATTAAGTAGAAAAATTCCGTACACCTTACATGCCGTTACTCCGGCCGAGGTTAGTCTACGAGCTGTACAGTTTTCCAGTGTCCTATAACATTGTGGTAATTGAATTTGTTCATTAAATTGTGTAGGTCTCAGCCACTGGGTCAGAGAACGGGTTGTTCAGGTCAGCTACAGTCTTCCACTATTTTCTTTAATTAGGAACATCATCATTAAGGATTTTGTAATTTGCTACATATCTGTGCTAGTTAATAAGAATGTTTCTCAATGGCAGGACTGGTAACTGACCCATCGGCCTGGTTGAAAGCAGCTACTGGTAAAAATGGTTTTCTCTGCTTTAACTTAGCACTCTATTTGTTTCATAGTAATTCACTAGGACGTCTCGATCAGATGGTAGCTGTTTAGTGGTTACCTGGCCCGCTAGATTCCAAGAACACCTATCGTGATCATTCTTATTGCATTGGCTATGGATTTTTGCTTTTAAATTATAAAACTTTAATGGTAGTTAAATATAGTTGCAACATTTTGGTTTTCTATGCAAACACTTGATTGTGTTTCTGAACTTTTTGATTATGTTTGTGTTCAATCAACCAATTTCTCAACTAATACGTACACACTTGAAACTGTGAGTGAGTATGAAACCAACTCTATTTTCCAATAAAGTTATTGTCATTTTTTGCCATCAGTTCTAATTATCCTTTCAGATTGTCTATGTGCACTGCTTTATGAATCTATTTGATACTCAGATGAAGCTTTGCGAGCTGCTATGTCCGCCGCACTGTATCAGGTATATCCTATGGGGTATAGTTACGATGAAGGTAATGTGTCTGTTTTTTACTCCACCATGTTGTCATAGTGTCCACTTATCCATGCTTTTATTTGGTAAACCATGTGAATTTATTTTAAGCCTTTTTGACCAATTCGACTAGTCCATCATATACAACTTATTATTTACATTTAAGTTAGAACTTGAGAACAAGGAGTAATAATTCTTCCTATTTATGCTTTCTCCAAATATTCATTGATGGCTTGTGCTCACTTTTCTTACACGTATAGCTATTGATTACAGTTACTAGCTAGTGTTGTCACTATGTTTTTCATCAGTTTTGACAAAGGATTTTGTGCCCAGAATCTCACCTTTCTTACAAGCTTCCAATTACACCTCATTAGCGGCATACTCCTGTGCAATTTTTTTTGTTACAATTTTGTAGATCTCTGTGGTTTGTAATGCAAATACATTTTTACCCTCCATCGTTCGTTTAGTCATGTCAAATTGATTCAGGAAGAATGAAGCCACCCAATGACATATACTTGCATCTAATCATCTTTTCAAGAGTTCAGCAGGCAGGCTAGTAAAAAAAACTATCATACTGAAAGTATTTGGAAATTATGATTCAGGAATGGATCGAAAGAGATCGAGGTCAAGTGTTAGCCAAGGTTTGAATGCTGGAAGTTATCCAAAACGCCCACAGACAGCTGAAGAAGTAAGTCAGGTCAAGCACTGACCGTGGTGCTTTTTTCTGGCGCTTGCATTTCACAGTGCAATCAAGCTGCAGTCATATGACTTTGTTGCCCTACTATTGGCCAAACTCCCTCCAGTCCATTCAACTTCACAATGCATAGAACGATGTCCCATTTGAAATGAATTTGTTACCTTTAGCATTTTTGTGGTTGATTTTGACGACGATCTTCCAAGCTGCCGTGCGCCAAGCAGCTATCGTTGCCGAAGAAGGAAGACGTGTTTGACTTATATGGAGCTAAGTATTCGTAGTTTGAGTACAGTGGCACCACGCACTGGCACTGCTGAGCATTCAGAGTTCCAAACAATGCCTGATGTCTTGTTCGCGTGCATCGCTGCCGCCATGCTTAGGTCCCTGCAAACTCCAGAGCACCGGGCCGGCCGGACGCGCGACAAGTGAAGTTCGTCGCGCTGCCACGCTCGCAGTTCACACAGTAGCCGGCTAGCCGCCGCCGGTTCCCAGCTTCCTCGCATGCGCGATGAGTGGCGTGCATGGCAGATATGCGCTGGGCAAGCTGGTGTCGGACAAACCCGCCCGCCGGCGCGCACTGATCCGCTGATCACGTCGACGTTTTCTTCTCTTTGCTATTTTGGAGGGAAATCACATGGACCAACCGATTCAAACGGCCGGGCTTGCCATGGCATGGGCCAAACAGGCTGAAAGTGGTGGCGACACGGGCTAGTAGGCGAGCAAACTTTGCAGGCCGTTGGCTAGGTTTGGGCTTGTGGGGCCCGAGAATCCGTGGGCCTTGCGTGGGCACGAAGCATACATAACAAAAAGGAAATCAACTCGAAGTTCAAACTTTCTAACGTGTGTCAAATTATTTGACTCAGTTATGGAGAATTCGATTTCGAGCAATTGATGCTAAAAAAAAAAAAGTTATGGAGAATTCGATTTCGAGCAATTATGGCATCGATCAGGTCCAAAACATATGCGTATATACGCCTTCATTTTAGCTAGTTCGTTCTTTCATCCGCCACATGCATAAAACAGCTTTGGTACGCATTTCATTTTCGACCTTAAGAAATCGGTGACTTACTTGCAGACTGCTTACTTGTGGAACTAATCCTTTTCACTAGTGGTATGTTTTATGTGGGTGATAGCTGAAAGAGATATTTCCTCTTTGACAGTGTCGCTTCCCTATTCTGCTTGTTTACAAAACACACTTTTCTTTCCCTTCTGAAGTTGCCAGAATTTTTCTTCGGACGAATTGAGACACGTTACCGATGGCGCTTTGTAACTGTATTTTACTTGTGCTTGCTACCACAAACAAAACAGAGATCGGTAACCTGCCTTGCCTGAGTTATCTCAAGAGACGCACTAACATGGCATCCAAACAAAACAAACACTTTCTGAATGTTTTCAGACGTTATGGTGATATCTGAGTTGATGCTCACTTTATCGTGGCTTTATTTGATCGTACATTTTAGTGCGTGTTGGTAACCGCATTCACAGGCTTTTTTCTTACAAAAGATTGTCCTGTTGCTTCAGGCGGTCTTAGCCTGAAGTCAGATCAACCAGACTGAAAACTGATTTCCCATTCTAGTCCAAACTTTTAGCCAGAGTTTAGTTCAGTGTTACAGCACGTTGCTGATGTTTGCTCAACATGTCATGGGCTTTAGCTGATGTATATACAGTACTTTGTTGTTTTCGTGCTTGTGAGATTGTAGTACTCGTTAAGCTTTGGAATGCAAGCATGGATCGGAGATGAGTTGTTTAGCTCAGTTGTTTCCTCGGGCTGCACATTTGTTTCCTTGTGGCAGTGTCCATTCTTTTGATGCAGTAGCAGAGCACCTGAAGCTGTCCTGTTGATCATGTAACTGGGAGAGCCCTTTTTCACTGCATCATCCATTGGCATGTCAAGGGCAGAGATAAAGCTTGCTGTTAGTGCAGAGATCCAAGGAGATATGCCAGATGGCTGTGGAGCACTATGATCTGAAGCCTGTGAAGTCAGCCATCAGGTAGGCGTCTGTGTACTGTTTTGTTGTTCCTACCACATGGTTTCAGTGCAGAGGATCCATCGACGCCCGGGTTCAGAGGCAAAGATTTGGTCCCTGTTTATCATGTAAGGGCCCTGATTTGGAGGCAGCTTTGGCTTTGTTTGTTACCATGGACCTTGTCCATTTGATGGTTCTCATGGTACTTAAGATTTTGACATTCTTCAGCCTGATAACCACTTTCTCTCTGCTCCTTCAATTCTGTATTTTTAGTAAATTCAGAGAATGCTGCTGAGGTCTATAACTGAATGTACTCTTATGTCTACAAATTTGTGATATGAAAGCTTGTTTAGCTGCTTGGTTGAAATACGTGATTCATCGTTTCTGTTCATCAGTTTATAAGCTTGGATGGCAGACAAAGCTACTGAATGAAAAAGGCAATCGCTGTTAAGAAGAGCACCGCCACAAGTCGGACACAAGGTTTGAAAAATCGACGAAAACAGGTCGGTTTTCGCGAAAACCGGACTTACCCGTCCGGTCCGGTAAGTCCGGTTTGACGATTTTTGAATTTCGAATTTGAAATTTTTTGAAAATTTGAGAAAATTTGAAACAAAAAAATATGTAAATAAACTAGACGTTATTTGCAGAATATTGGTGGAAACCATACACAAAAACGACTTGGTTTGATGGGTGAAATAATTCTCGGAAGATTTCTGGGAGAAAAGAAATTTAAAAAAAAAGATTTTATGAACAGTAAAACAGGGGAACCAAACACCGGCGGCCAGAAATCCTTGAAATCCGTCGAGTTGGGTGATGGAATTGCACGAAAGATGAATCAAATGGATTCTTCTGGATGTGAGGTAGCTTCAGTTGTGAGGAATCGAACAGAAACTCACCGTGGAGGGAGGAATCGACGATAGCGTCCGAGGTGCTCATCCTGCGGCCATGGTGGAATCCTCTGTAAATCTCGAGTTTCGTGTGATGATAGGGAAAGAGGAGACTGGGAACAGGTAGATGGACTCCATGTGCTTCTGTTGGTGGTATTGTTTTGGCCGGGGACGGCTTAAGGATGGCGGGGCGAGGATGGTGGCCTGATGTCGGCCATAGCCCGCGGCATGGTTACTGATCAAAACGGTTCGATAACCGACCAAAACCGGTGGATAACCGGCAAAATCGGTAGGTTTCATGGTTTTCAAATTCGAAATTTGGTTTTTGAATTTTTATTCGAAAACCGTCCGGTTATCGCGGTAACCAGTGAAATCGGGAGTATCGGTGGCGGCCGGTTTTCACAATCTGAACTATAATGTAAACCTTGGTCGGACAACCCGGCCATATGCACAGCATTTCCGCTGTTAAGAAACAAGAATCAGTTATTGTCTGGTTTCCCTGGAGGGCAAGCAAATGCCTTCTACTTTTTGCATAATCAGTGTTCGGTCTTACTGTATAGCTTATGGGGACTCTGCAGCCCTGCAGGTAAGATGTGTAATTATTGAGCTAAGTCGCTAGCCATGCAAATCCCTTTTCTTATGATTTGACAGCCATGACGTTTTCCACGCTAAATATGTTCAGATATTCATATTATCATCTAAATAATATATGGTCAGCAAGATTCGGATCTCAGATTACCACATAGAAAGGAACAAAAAAGAACAGTCATGGAATAAAGATGGATATGCTCCTAGAGATATCCTTATCATTTCTTATAGAAAAGGGACTATATTGATATTCCAGCATCGGCATCTGAAAGATGCATATAGCTATAATTTAATAAACAAAGACGCTCAAATCCAGATCGCACAAAGGCTTAGGATAAAGAGTACACACACATAAGAAGACTCTCCTGGAGGCTGGAGCTAAACAACCATTCAACAACCCTACTCAATCCCGATCGTCGTGGCCCGTCTTTGAACGATTTACCAACATTGAGCGCTATTGATATTTTAAATATTTTTTATATGCATATGTAGAATTAAATCCTGCCTGATAGAGATTTACAATTGTTGATCTTGTCATAACTAAAGAGAAGGTTTAGAATAGACCCAAATGGATGCACACGATCCATTTTCTCCATCTAATGATCCAGACCTTCATCATGATACATGTTTGATCCATCAGTATCATGGCATCATGGATATCATATAGGTATTATTGGAAAAGATTGCCTAAATTAATTAGTTGTGTATATGTTCCAATCATGAAAATGTTGCTCCTTGTCAACCCATCTTGAAATTTCGTTGGATATTCAGATCGATGAAGCAATTTTTGATCCAATATACTATCCTCTTTGAAGCACGAGTCACGCTGATGTTTTATGCCTAAGTTCTTCAACAAATCGAGTCTGAATTAGATCACGGAGCCTGAATGCATAGCTGAGAAATGAGTATTTAAGGAAATTTTGAATTCATGCTAACAACATGTTTGAACCTACGGCCTAAGGAACTTTCAGTGCGGATCGCGTTGCTGAGCTTTCATCGATCGAGCAACTAGTATACTAGAAGAACAAAACCGGAGGCTGACGAGGCGCTGATAGATGTGTTAAAACTAAATAATCTTAAATCGAAACAATACTTAGGGCTAAACAGGATCATCTAGTCAAGATAACAGATCACATCTAGTAAACTAATCTAATGCGGAATTAGGGGTTCGGTTAGATCAATTACCAGCAGAAGTAGCGTTCATGACGCTTGCTGGTGCAGAGGTGACGGCGAGAGCATGAAGACGTTCAGGGATGTAGCGCAGCTTCTCCTTGAGCGTCTTTTGGCGATTCCCTTCGGGACGGTAGCGGCACTGGCCCCTGGGAAGACGAACTCGGGCTTCCAGATCTTCCTGCGCCGCTGAACGATTGGTGGCGGTGGAATTAGGTCACGGTCAACCTTCGCGCGCGAATCTCCGCTAGGCCGCGATTTTGAATTTATGGCCCGCACGCGCGTTTTAATGTTTTATTCATTTCTTTTAAGTTCTAAGCATTATGTTTAAGTAATTTTAGCACTTTTAACTATTGATTAAGCTAAGTTTCAGTAAGTTAATTTTATACTGTTGGTGTTTTACGTTAAATTAAGATTAAATCCACCAATATACTTTGAGATGCCTCTATTTAAATGGATCCACTGTGAAGTTTATTTAGAGTAAACTTGTGATTATTTCTGACCACCGTTGATTGATCATGAGTCTTTTAAGTTAAATTTCGTTTGTTTTCCCCACCGGTGATGCAAATTGAAATTTATTTGTGTGATTTTAATCAGACCACCGTAGGGTTTTAATCATGCATTTAATTTTGCATTTCATTGTATATCATTACTAAGCTAAGTTTTCTCTTATTTTCAGTGACGAACGTCAATGCTGCTGCTTCCGTCCTTAGCAACATTGAGAACCTCAACGAAGCAAACTTCCCGAACTGGAAGAGCAAGGTCACGACATGCTTGGCATAGAATGATCTGGATGCTGCACTAAGGGAGGAGAAGCCCGCTGCTCCTGCTGCTGGTGAAGCTGCTACTCCTGCTTATGAGAAGTGGGAGAAGTCCAACCGTATGGCTCTCATGGTCATGACTGGCACCATCAGCCCTGGCATTAAGGGTGCACTCCCCACTAAGAATTCAGAGGGACATGACTACACTGCCAAGGAGTTCCTCGCTAAGGTTGAGGAAAATTTTAAGAGCTCCTCTAAGACTTATGCTAGCACTCTCATCATGAAGCTAGTCTTCTCTCAGTACACTGGCACGTCGGGCATAAGGGAGCACATCTTGAATATGTGTGACATGGCTCATAGGCTTAAGGAGATGAAGATGGAGATCTCTGATGGTTTCCTCGTTCATTTCATCATGACATCCTTGCCATCTACCTTCAACGCTTTCAAGATCAACTACAACACCAACAAGTCCGTCTGGACCATCAGTGAATTAATCAGCTATTGTGTTGAGGAAGAAGAGCGTATCAAAACTGAGAAGACGAAGGATGTTGTGAACATGGTTGGCAATCTTAGTCTCAACTCCACACCTAAGAACCAGCATGAGGCTAGCAGCAGCAAGCAAGGCCAGAAGGGGGGAGCGAAGCATAAGAACAAAGGCAACAAGAACTTTGCTCCCAAGAACAACAACAAGTTCAAGAACAACCACTCTAAGGGTGGTAAGATGTTGTGCTCCTTCTGTGACTCTCCTAAGCACCTTCAGAAAGCCTGTCCAGGCTTTAAGGAATAGTTGAAGCAACAAGGTAATTTTAAGTTTGATGTTGTTTCTTTCATTGATGAGTTATTCTTAGCAGATTTTTCCCCTAATACTTGGTGGATTGACTCAGGTGCCACCGTGCACATTTCTAATTCATTTCAGGCATTCCGTTCGATCCGAACTATAAGAAGGGGGGAGCGAAGCCTTAGAGTGGCTGATGGGACGGCCGTTGAAGTTGAAGGCGTTGGAAGCTTCGACTTAGAGTTGCCAGGAGGCTTCCAGCTTCGTTTAGATGATGTCCTTTATGTTCCTAGTTTAAAGAGAAATTTGATTTCTGTATCAGTTTTAAATGATTCTGGACATATGTGTGAGTTTGGCAACAAATAATGTGTTATCAAGTTTAATGAGATTAGTGTTGGTCTTGCTAGTCGGCAAGGCATGCTTTATATGCTCTCTCTTAATGATTCTGTGATGAATGTTAATACACATAAGCGTAAGCGTGATAATGAGACCTCTTCGCAATTGTGGCATTGTCGCCTTGGCCACATTTCGAGGGGGAGAATTGAGCGTCTCATTAAGGACGAAATAATAGAGAAATTAGACTTCTCCAATTTAGAGCAGTGCATCGACTGCATTAAGGGAAAATATGCTAAGACAATTAAGAAAGGAGCTACTAGGAGTACGGGCGTGTTAGAAATAATTCACACAGATATCTGTGGCCCTCTCTCGGTAACTTCGGTAGATGGCTATGATTCTTTTATCACCTTTACCGATGATTATTCCCGCTATGGACATATCTACCCCATAAGAAAGCGTTCAGATGCGCTAGAAATATTTAAGATATATAGACAGAAAGTTGAGAAACAGCATAACACCTCCATTAAGATTGTGCGGTCAGACAGGGGTGGAGAATACTACGGGAAACATGCTGAATATGGTCAAATTAAGGGACCGTTCGCTAAGTATTTAGAAGAAAATGGTATTAAGGCACAATACTCCATGCTTGGAGAACCACAGCAAAATGAAGTGGCTGAGCGGCGTAACCGCACATTAATAGACATGGTAAGAAGCATGCTCAGTCATTCTAGTCTACCTGTCGAACTATGGTTAGAGGCATTAAAGACGGCTGCCCACATACTTAATCGGGTTCCATCTAAGTCAGTTCCCAAGACACTTTTTGAGCTGTGGAATGGGAAGAAACCGTCACTTAATTATTTAAAAGTGTGGGGCTGTCCCGCTGAGGCTAAGCTATTTGATCCTCAGCATAAGAAATTAGACTCTAAGACAGTGAGTTGTCACTTTATCGGATACCCTGATAAGTCTAAGGGATACCGTTTCTACTGTCCTGGTCGCTTCACTAAGTTTGTTGAAACTAGACAGGCCGTGTTTCTTGAAAACTCAGAAATTGGTGGTAATTTCCCGAAGAGGGATATAAGTTTAGAAGAACTGCGGGTCAATCTCCCTGATCCGGATTATCAAACACCTGTGTTTCAGTTCGTACCGCCAGTTATTCCTCAGATAAGCAGCACAGTGGCGCCCACTGTCACTCAGGCGCCAGTAGTTCAGGCGCCAGAGATGGAGGCGCCATAAGTTGTGGTCCCGGCGCCAGACGTTGGGCACGAGGCGCCAGCAGCAGAGGTACAGGCGCAAGAAGTGCCATTAGCAGAACCTCAACCGGTCCCTGAACCTGTTGTGATCGAACAATTAATAAGGTCTGTCAGGGAAAGGAGATCGGCTATTTCTGATATTGATGAGACATATTTAAGTGAGGATCTATATGATGTCGGTAAGATTAATGACCCTGCCAACTTTAAGGAGGCAGTTCAGACTGGGAATTCCACTAAATGGATTGAAGCCATGGAAGAAGAGCTGAAGTCTATGAGTTCTAATCAGGTATGGGACTTAGTAGAAATTCCCGATGGAGTCAAACCAGTGGGCTGTAAATGGGTCTACAAGACCAAACGTGATTCTAAAGGGAAAGTCGAAAGGTTCAAAGCAAGACTTGTGGCTAAAGGATTTACACAGAAGGAGGGGATCGATTACAACGAGACCTTCTCTCCTGTGTCTTCCAAAGATTCTCTTAGAATTATCATGGCAATTGTGGCTCATTTTGATATGGAGCTACATCAGATGGATGTTAAGACTGCGTTCCTAAACGGAAATTTAGATGAGACTATTTATATGGTTCAGCCGGAAGGTTTTACCATTAAGGGTAAAGAGCATATGGGATGTAGATTAAGGAAATCCATTTATGGCCTTAAGCAGGCGGCCATAATGTGGAACTTTAAGTTTGATGAAGTAATTAAGAGATTTGGATTTAAGAATAATGATGTGGATCCTTGTATCTATATCAAATCCAAGGGTGGAAAGTTAATAATCCTAGTGTTGTATGTTGATGACATACTATTAGCCTGCAACGATAAGAATATGTTACATGAGACTAAGAACTTGTTGTCATCTCATTTTGACATGAAGGATCTAGGTGAAGCCTCGTATGTACTTGGCATTGAGATACACCGAGATAGAGCCAAAGGAACGCTAGGGTTATCTCAGAAAGCATATATTGAGAAAATGCTTAAGAGGTATAAGATGGATAAGTGTAATACATCTCCTGTCCCATTTCAAAAGGGCGATAAGCTTCATAAAGATCAGTGCCCTAAGAATGATTTAGAAAAGAAAAGAACGGAGAATATTCCCTATGCATCAGCTGTTGGAAGCTTGATGTATGCGCAAGTTTGTACGCGTCCAGACTTGGCATTTGCAACCGGAGTTTTTGGTCGATATCAGTCTAACCCAGGATGGGCTCACTGGGTGGCTGTTAAGAAGGCATTAAGATATTGCCAAGGCACTAAGGATTACATGCTCACATACAAGAGGACAAACGACCTTCAGGTCGAATGTTACACGGATGCCGACTTCGCTGGTGATAATGATGAATTGAAATCCACTTCTGGATATGTTTTCACGCTAGCGGGGGGAGCGATTTCATGGAGGAGTGCTAAGCAGTCAGTAACAGCTGGATCTACGATGCAAGCTGAATTCGTGTCATGTTACCATGCCTCGGGACAGGCAATGTGGCTTAAGAATTTTATTCCGGGATTAAAGATTGTTGATAGTATCTCGAGACCTATCACAATGCACTGCGACAATCAAGCCGCAGTTTTCTTTTGCGGTAATGAAAAGATAAGTAGTGCTTCTAGGCACATCGACCTTAAGTATCTTATCGTGAAAGAAACGAACCGGGACCGCATAATTAAGATTGAGCATATTGATACTGAGTTAAATATAGCGGATCCACTTATCAAAGGTCTACCACCACACCTTTTTGAGAGACATGTCATTTATATGGGTCTGATGGATAGCTTTGATAAGGTCCTGGTTTAAGGGCCGTTAATCTTCCCCAAATAAGAGTAAGAGTCCTGACAAAGTTTTCTAGTGGAGGCTATGGGTAATATTGTCCCAGTGTGACATGGTCCGCTGATGACACATTGGTCTGGTGCTCGCTGGTTTACTGAGAAGGGATTAAGATTAAGTTAAGAGTAAGTTTAAGTTTAAGTTGTTGACCATTCGGTCAAGGGGGAGAATGTTAGTTTTCGTGTTGACCTCAGTCAACAACCGACCTAAGGGAGAGGGGGAGGCCTGCCTACCCTAATCCCTCTCGGTTTGGGCCTTTACCCTAGGCCCATATCTGCTATGATTGGAAAGCAGAAACTAAGTCCAATACGGGCTCTGTCTCGGATCTACTGCATCATCTATTTAAGGGAAGGCCTACACGTCTCTCCCTTAGGTCGGTTGTTGACTGAGGTCAACACGAAAACTAACAAGATGATGAGGAAGCAAATGATGAGGTGATTATGCGAGCGGACAGGGTCTCGACCAAGCCGGGGACCAGGCGACGCCCTGGCGCCCCTCCCTGCCCTGCGACGACATGGACATTCACCAGCCGCTGCCATACCAGCTAGCGTAACGAACCTCATGATGGCACTGCCGCTGCCGTCGCGTCGTGTCGCCTTGCATTGTTCCGCGTGCCATATATCGGTGGCTGCTGCATGGGCTTCCTCCCTGCAAATGCTCTGAGCGCCGCTGATGCAACGTAAAGTAAATGGGCGCCAGGCCTCCCTGCAAATGCTGGAGCCGGATAGATGCCTGGCTGCGATGCCCACATGAATCTTCTGTTCATCGGTACAGCTTCACCGCCGTCCGCCGCGGCTTGTAGTTTTCTGTACAGCTTGTAGTAGTATGTGATGGCAGATCATGGCCTCCGATCTTCGCCAACTCGCATCAGTGTGTGTGTGTTGTTGTGTGGGCATCAATCTATCTATATCCTCCTGCCTGCCATGGAAAAAGAAAAGCTGGGTGCATCACTGATGAGGGTGAGGTACGTAGGGATAGGCTCCTACGTACCAGGCCTGCTGTGGCCATCACATTCATGGCTCATGCTACGTCCGGCCGGGTACGTACCATGCATGCATAGCATGGCGACATGCAACACTGTTGATCGAGCTACTTACCGTGCAGAGTGTATCAATCTACCCATTGGTTTCAGGTTTTTCTGATTTCTCTATCTTTGCTCATCTACTAGTACATGGCATTTCTCAACACGACGATTGAAGGATTGAAGCTATCAATCGTACTCGGTTACACAATGTAATTCCATGGCACATCTGCTGTTACAGCAATGCATGCAGTGCAGGAGCTGCCTCTCATGTGCTGGACATGTGACGGACGGTACACACAGATAGAGAGCTAAAGGAGTAGTAGTACCGGTACTAAAACAATCCGTAGTCCTGCATGGCGAGGATCGGATCGAGGAGCGAGACGCCTGTGCAAAACATGTCCTCCATGCCATGCCATGGCGACCCTCTCACTCAATAATTCGCTCGCCTTTCATCTTCGAGTGTGCCTCCCTTTCGCCAGTAGCGAGTGATGGCAGCAGTGGCCTGGGCGCTGCACCTTTTGGTGCTATGTGCGGCTGCCCGGCCTGCCTCTCTTTTATTGCTCTTTGGGATCTTGCCCTGCGCAAAGCTTGGCATTTCGGCAGCTGCAGCCTTGCCTTTTCGGTAGTGCCCACCAGATCTCTCTCCTAGATGTGCCGTCCTTCCCCACTCTGCTGCTGATGAGGAGGAGCTCTGGCTGGCCTGAATTTTCTGACGGCGAGCCAGTGCTTCAGTTAAGATTCCTGTGCCGTCTCACTGACGAGCAGATGCAATGGCATGCAGCTCAATCAGCCGCCGTGCTTCTACAGTTACTTGTTCAGTGTTGTGTGCAGCACATGTTGCAGCTAGCAGCAGCAGCAGCACGGACCCCTGGTTAACTAACTATAACTAACCAACCAGTTAACTATAATTGATCTAGCTAGAGTGGCAAGCATTCCGTTCGTTGGAACTCTGAAACTACTAGAACCTAGTTTCACAAGCAAAGTTTGTCTGTTCCTCAGCAGGCTCACCGCCCTTTGATTCTTTCTTAGGAAAGACGCACACGCCGCTCGATAATTGATGGATTTATATATCACGCCGCGCTTAGGTTATTCGATCCGTTTCGCTGTCATTCCGGTCCCCAACGATCATCTTCTCTAGCCAAGTAAACTACCTGATTTCCTCTAAAGAAGAGAAGTGTGTGGATGTTGTGACACAAAGCCAGAGGCTATCTCGAAAATATAGTACTAGTGGTACAGTAGTATGGATCCTTCTCATTCCATAGGATTGCAGCAGAACTTGTTTAAAATCCTAGGGCGAGGAGCAGACAGTTTGCCGCGCTTTCCGGGGCAGATTGGCACAAATCAAGGGCAGCTCAAGCAAGGGGACTGAACCAGCCTGCTGATCAGTAGTACTAGTAGCTGAGAAGAGCTTGGCTTCAGTAGTTTATAGTACAAGGCACGTACTGCAACTAGTAACAAATTTGAGCTGCAAACGTGGAGAGATTTACCTAGGAGATTGAGGATCGTAATCAAGTGGTTAGCTGCTCATGTGGCCTATTAATTGGGCCTCGGATGTCTCTCACGCCGAGCTGGAAACCATGAGGGGTGGGTGCAGCGCCCAAGTTTGTGTCATGCCCGCTTGGCGCCATGTGCGCGCCAAGGACGACCCTTCCTTATTCCGTGGGCAACGGTGCAGCTGTGCCGCCGCCCCGGGGATCGCCGCGCCGATCTCGATCGGAACAGCTGTGCCGTCGTTAGCCGCACGGAAGAAGAGCCACTACTCATCGCATTGCTACCGAATGCTGAAAGCACCCCAACCAAAGCCTGAATAGTCCCTTACTGTATTAAATTTGAATGATCACTTGCTCGCTGAAGACGCGATCATACCAGCGCTGAAGCACAGGACATTCAGTAGTACACATATCTCACTGGATATCAGTAATGGGGGGTGGCCTATTTGTGCCTACGAGAAGGTGACTTCAATTTACAGTTCTAGGGGAGATCTCATTTGCATTGCAAATGGTACACACACTTTTTTTTATAGTGAAGGTGCTTCTGAGACTATGGTAATGTTTTTGTTTTGTCCTGGTAATTACAGTGATATATCATACTACGGACAGTGCAATGATTATAGCGCCGAGCAGCGGTCCCGTGGCGCCGGCTTCTCTGCATTCTAGGAGGAGCCGTGGATGTTGTTCTGGGATGTGAACTTGATTTGGGATCTCGATTTCCTTGAGAACAGTAATGTATTGTCTGGTGTAGCAATGGTTAATTTGTTTATGTTACAGTTTGAGTTTCAGGAAGCCATGGGCCAAAGTGGCTGTGAATCTTGTTCCTGAAACTGTACTCGGAAGCTTCTGAGCTGCCATCTTGTGGCAGCACACGTACTGTTGTGAGCAAGCAAGCGTGTAGATTCGTGAGGCTTCCGAGATGTGATCGAGGGCAGATCGAAGATGTAGCAACTTGTTTTGAGTTCTCGAGGGAGAAGAACATCTGAGACAGCTAAGATTGAGTGTTAATAACTCAGCTTATAGGAGTTTTAAATCTCTCTGAAAGTACAGTGCTAGCTAAGACCAAGATTACTTGATCAAGAACACGAGACCTATTGAAGCTTGGAACAAAAGCAAATAAAAATGTTCAGATTTGTGGAGCTGTCAGGATATGTTGTGGCAAGTACAGTTGCAGACTTGTCTGCAACCTTGTTTTCTTGATGATCTCAACTTGTTTAGTGGTTGACTTCAGCATCCAGCGATGTCTATCAGTTGACATGATGAACCTGGCATCATAATCTGCACCTCCTATTTTCCTGTTCTATTGAAAACAGCGAAATAAGGATATGCTACGGGAGATTGTGAGGATTGAAACCGCTGGGTAAGTCAATGTGCAGAGATTTTGCATTCATTTTAGTAAGCCTGCCCCTGGTGTCGTTTTTCGCATGCAAGCACACAACAATCTGAATGTCATTTTTGTCAGAAGATACTAAATAATTTGCTTCTTCTAGTCTTAATCTGTCTATATTAATGCTGAGGGCATTGCCTTGATTGGTTCTATCGTCTGACTTTCATCTGACGGACGCAATTGCACACTGACTCCAGCCAAGAGTAGAAGAAAATCTAGAAAAGGGCCAAGGTGCAGAATAGAGCATTTCAGATTCTAGAACGAAACATAGCTCAGCATGGATATTGCTTCTGTTAATCAGATAGTTCAGGATAAACATTAAGAATACACATCAGTTTTCTCAATTAGGTATTACAGCTAGTCATGTATAATTTATCATTATTTACTAAGTGAAATTTTCATAAAAAATGCGGATGAATTGATTAATGGTAGTTTGTAAAGAATCTCCTCGTAATTCTTCTGTCCTCAAATCAATTGGAGTGAATCTAAATTTTCTGTCCTCAGTTTACTTGCTATGAATATTTGTCTCTGATCCACGCATTTCCAGCTCAAAATATTCTGTTGAAATGATTAAAAAGTCCATAAATAGCGAACCGAACCTCAAGTTAGGGGGTCAACCTCCAATTTTTGTCGGTTATGCAAACCTTTAATACCACTATTACTGCTGCTAATCATTCTCAGAGTTGACCTACGGAATCCCGGTTTTCAATGCCATGGGCTGGTATTCGGTGATTCAGAATCTTTTGCCACGATGATCATGCATTTGCCAGTTAATAGTCTTTGGTGTGCTGACTAAGCATACCAATCTCTGTAGCATGTCAGTGCGTTGCTTGGTACTGCATCATCTCAGTTGCCACCTGGTGTGTGTCCTTCACTCCTGCGTAAGAACTTCCTTCTGAAGATGATTGCCTTGGAAGTTAGAACTGAAATGTACTATAAGACAACCAACTCCTTAATTGCACATGTTGCCTTGCCCATATGCTACTTAAATATCTTTTGGGAGTCAAATCTTGCTTGCTTCATGATATTATGGGGATGACGCTGCCATCTCAGAAGGCAGATGGAAGGTGAGACTTGTGTACCCTCTGATTTACTGACAGCCTTCACAACGAAGTATTATTATACGCAGTTTGCAATATCTTGAATCGCACGTAAATTCGATCATGGAGCGAGATATTATTATAAGCATCAGAATTGATAGGTGTCATTCTGTTTGCTGAATTGTGCACAAGTGGAAGATCCGTGCCAGTTGATGCAGGGTGACTCACTGTGTGGCATTGCTTTCTATATTCATCAGAGTTGTCTGACAATTATTTTACTTGTGCACCGATCATTCATGCTTCTGTTTATGCATGTCAGGTCATGTCACAGCATCGCCTATACTACATATCTGCAAACATAAACTGGGATACTGGTGAACTGCTGCAATGGAATCGTGGAATATTAGCATCATCCATACATATATATTCGGCTCTGCCATAGTTGAACTTGAGATAGGCATGAGATGTGCCCCCCAAATATAGAATTGCAGAGGGTTGTGATGGTGTAGGGGCCTCAAGGAACACCAGAATCAGAGTGAGCATTATAGTAATGGCCCTTGTGGTGACTGGTGAGTAGGACAAAATGCTAGTGCCTGCCTGTGAGGCACCAAAGTGAGCTCCTGCTTCCTACCAGCCATCCCTTCCCTGCCATCAAGGGTTAGTTTGCATCTGAAAGCACCACCCTATCTCCTATGTGAACTGTGAACAATAATGCAAGATTCTTCCTTTAAATTGTCTTCTCTACCTCTTTTTTTTTTCACAGCACTATATATCATGCTTTTGCCATTTGGAGGGGCTGTTCCCTAAAGCAATGCACACTGGGGTGCAAACTGTACCGTTTCAGATTGTTGTCCTGAACAAAAGTTCATGCATCTAAAATCTCCATTATCCTAAGCCACTCTTTCCTCATCTTTTCAGGCAACCGTTGCGAACAAAGCGCGCTCCTAGGCCGTGGATGATCGCATCGAGCCTTACTACGCATGTCGGCGGGGAGCAGCCAGCCAGCCACCATGAACAAGACAGACAATGTCACTGCCCTCGAAAACCTTTTAAACATGAAGACCCAGACCCCAGAGATTGCACATCTTGAAGGTAGCCAGGCTAAACAATAATTAGCCTTGTTGGAGCATTGAGTCACATGGCTCTCTCTATTTTATGCATGGGGAAGTAACTGCTTGTAACAAGGAATCCCTCCCCCACATGGCTTTCCAGGGGACCAGAATTAACCCACATGACAAACAAGAAGCTGCAGCCAGCAGCCTCATCTCACTCACATTTGAGCAAGCAAATTATTGGGGATCTCTCAAAGGCAAGAGGACAGGGCTGTGCAGGGCATGGCCCCCTTGCAGATGTTAGCAGCCAAGTGCATGGCCAGGCCAAACAACACACAAGGAAGTGAGAGGAAGATGTCAAGAAATGTGCAGAAACACCAGCAGTAACTGAATTGCACAGGCTGTTGTGTAGCTCTTATCAGGATTCAGGATCACCTGGTGAAAATGCAATGAATTTGCAATGTGCTAATGCATGGTGGCCATTGTGTCACTGTACTGTGCATGCCATTCACTACTCGATATGAGGCCTCTGCTCTATTCAACAATGATTGATGGATTTGCCTTCCTACGTGGACCAGTGGTTTGGAATGCCAGGAAAGACGTGTACTTTTTTGGGTGTACTGCATGATAAGCTGGCTGCTGGCAAATATGGGCACTACTCCTATCTTGGGACCGTCCGTGTTTTATCAGACCTATGCGACGAAAACATCGCAATCCAGATTGGTCTACGTTTGCGGTTCAATGGTAGGTTAATCATCTTGCTCTTATTCATGATAGGAGTCCGAAGGCATGTTTCGATAGCATGGATAGCACTACAAAGTACAAATAGTACATTCCACTCTACAAATTTAGGCGGATCGGCTGGTGAAATACTAAATTTTGTTATCATTATCACGCAAATTGTTACGTGAGAAGACGCTTCAGAGCATGAACCTTCGTTTCCAACATTGGAAAAATCAACTTATTCCAGAAAAAAAAGGGTAGTGTCACATGCTTAGAAAGTTTGTGCGAACGATCCATTTGTTCGCAACCAAGAATTGAACAAAACATATCGTGCCAAAGAAATTGCATTCAGTCATCATCGGTTTCGTTTTCCGTGACTCTTGAAGTCGTTTGCCGTGAAGTGTCGGACGTTTGAAGGCAACGAACGTCACGACCAGTGAAGCTTCGCATGGTGCCACTCCAAGTGTAGAAAAAATGTTGCATGCTTATGCACAATTCGGTAGCGTTTGCTCCGTTTCGTCAACGCGAAGGAATTTTCGTCGACCAACCACACGTCTACGAGTCACGACCGTTTGAGTTCATACAAAATCTTGGCGAGAATTCAAAGTGGTGGATGTGGTAGCACAGAAGAACGATACTACGAAAGACGAAAGTTACTTGTTGACATGCTACAACCTTTGAATTAAAAAAGTGCGCGGTAGTGACATCTACTCGACGACGACAAATATTTGCCAGCGAATTGTTTCAAGTTGGTAGTTCGCCTACTTGCAACGGTCCAACGCACACATTCTCACCTGGAAAGGAAAGAAAGTGATAGGGATTTAGAACGACCATATGGAAGTCCAAATGTTACACCTTTTACGTAACGAACATAAGTCAAATTTCTCATATATATCACTCACTCATTAGAGAATCGATACATGCATATCGAAATGTTGTTCTAATGACATCAATTAAAGATCAAAGGGAGTATTTTTCTTTCCACTAAAGTGGTAATAGTAAAGAAAACAATTTACCGTGTGTCCTTGTCCACACAATTCATCGTCCCTACTAGAATTTTTACGCAAGAAAAGAAGGGAGCAACAGCTTGGACGGCGTGGATCTTGCGGCGTTGTCCGTTTGCGTAACTGTTTGGAATGCTCCTTGCTGCAGTGACAGCTAGCTCCAAAGGACAGGCGCACCCAATCTTGCCCGGCCGCGCCGCGCCCACCCCGGTTTGGCTGCTGCTGCTCCCCGCCCCGCCCGGCCCCACGCGACATGTCCCCCACCACGCGGCCCCACGCCTCACTGCCCTTTTCCTCCTATGCTGCTAATTAATCCCTGAATTGATTTGTGCTACAGTACTGAATTTTGTCTAGCTTAGCATATGGGTGCAAATCATGCATGGTTTATTTTATTTTATTAGAGGCTGTTGTCCATTAGTGCAAGCTAAGCATTTCTTGTCATGTAGTATGGGCAGGCTCTTGGTACTATGAAATGTGTACAGCTCGTTGGAAACGTTATGCTTGCTGCAAAGTAGGAGTATTTTGGAAGGACTCATTCTGAACATAAAACATTTCACATTAATTTCGTAAGAGCCAGTAACATTTAGTTCGCACATGAATTGTAAATTTTCGTTGAATGCAATCAAGGACACTTCTATGGCGATGAATCCAATTAGGGCCCTAATCTGAGGGCATAATTCTTGTCTAGTAAAATCAGGACACAATGATGGGTACATAAATCTGCGGAAACATTGAATGGGAACTCATGTAGGCCATGGATAGCGCTCCACAAATTGGATCACCAAACACAATCACAATTGTTAATTTAGGGCGTTCTTTTTGTATTAAGGAGGATCACCGACCACACACAGAAAGAGACCGGCAAAAGCAGAGGAATGCCGTGTAGAAGGTAGACAGACACCACTTCGTTTCTCTGCCATTTCAATCTCTTTTTTTCCCTTGCATTTTCTTCTCTACGAATAAGTATTGAAGAACATGGAATAAACCTCTGTACAAATACATACACCAGATGCCATAGGCAAGGCAACAAAACAGGGGAGGAGAGGGTGGGGGCTGTGGCCTCTCCTCTCTGTGTGTCATCAAATCTTAAAAAGGCTGGCCTGATCCGGTCTGTTAAGGAGGGCATTTCCGGGCAACCTGGGTGGGGCCCGAGGCACAGGCTAGGACAAAAAGTTAGTGCTTCTTGGCTTTTTGTATCACTTGGCATATACACAGGGGTATGGGGGGAGGGGTATTTGGGTCATTCTGAACAGGTCCTACCTATGGTCTTGGGGGCGCCATGGTGTCCCACAGCTCCTACCCTTGCCTGATGGCAACATTCCGATGGATGAGGTGACCGGGGCCGAAAGATCACAGGTGCTCCGTATTGTGGGTAGAGGAGCATCAAGACCGTCGGAGCGTGAATGTACTTGGGAGATATCCGCAGCTCAAAACGTTGAAGAAGGATGGCCATGGTGAGCTTGGCTTCGAGTCGGGCCAGGTTCTGGCCTATGCACTTCCGAGAGCCAAGCCCGAACGGGATGAAAGCCAAGGGGTGCTTCGCTGCCCTGGCCGTGCCTTCGGCGAACCGTGCCGGGTTGAATTGCGCCGCGTCCTTGCCCCAGAACCTTGTGTCATGGTGGATGGCCATGATCGGAATGAGAAGCTCCATGTCGCGCGGGATCATGCACCCGTCCGAGAGCTGGACGTCCGTCTTGGCACGGCGGATGGTGGCCACGGCCGGCGGGTACAACCGGAGGGTCTCGTTGATGATCATGCCGAGCTGTCAAAAGAGAAACATGAAACACAGTTTGTCAGCGACAAAGCATTGGAAATGACCAAACTGCCCATCGTAGGAAATTTGTTTGAAAAATTAACCGCAACAGTTGGAGAGGAAGGAATTCAGGAAAGCGATGGGTGTGGGTACTCACCGTCTTGAGCTTGGGCAGGTGCTCCTTGGCGGGGAGCTCGTCGGCGCCGCAGACCTCGAGAACCTCGCGGCGGGCTTCCTCCTGCCACTCCGGGTGCATGGCGAGGAGCACGGTGGCCCAGGTGAGGAGGTTCGTCGTGGTCTGCTTGCCGGCGAAGAAGAACGTCTTGCATTCCTCCAGCATCTCCGCCACGGGGATCGCCTTTGGCGACGACGGGGCGCGCGTCTTCCTCTCGCCGGCATTGATCATGGCGCCGAGGAGGTCGCGGAAGCTGCCGGCGTCGTCGCCGGCGTTCTCCTCCTCCTCGGCCGCCTCGTCGCTGCGCCGGGCGATGAGCCTCGTCAGGTTCCGCCGTATCTCCCGGTCCAGCTTCCACGACTGCCAGTTCTTCTTGGTCGGCAGGAACCTGCAAGGAAGGAAGGATATCATCTTGGTCAGCCGGTGACTTGAGCGAACCAGACGTACTGGAAGGAGACCGTGTCAGTCAGTGGCGCGTGCGTACCGGTAGCCGGGGACGAGGACCTTGCGGAAGGCCTCGGATGCGAAGGCCATGAGCTGGCCCTGCATGGCGAACACGACGCGGCCGTCGTCGTAGCTGCGGCCGAAGGTGGTGCGCGTGATGGCCTCCTCCGTGACGGCCTGGAACCACTCCGCCACGTCCACCTCCACCTCGCCGCTCCCGCCGGCCGCCGCCATGGCCCGCCACTTCTCGGCGAGCGCCGCCACCGACCTGCCGACGTGAGGCACCAGCCGCTGCAAAACAAAACAAAAGCAGAGTCAGTCAGCCATCCGCACGGCGCGAGAACAGCACGGAACGGAGATGAAGGTGCAGTGAGTACTGACGTTGAGGTTGTCTGGGTAGAAAGCGTCGGTGAGGACGCGGCGGTGGAGCGCCCACTTGTCGCCGTGGAGGCTGACGAGTCCGTCTCCCTCGAGCTGGCGCACGACGGGGTGAGCCTCGTAGCGGTCGAAGGCGTCGGCGCGGGTGAGGAAGATCTCGCGCACCAGCTCCGGCTCCGCCACCGTCAGCCGCGGCGTCGGACCGAACCATATCAGGAACGTCGACCCTGCAGTCACAAACATGTGCGCGCCACCGATCGATCAGACAACCGATCGAGCCTCGATCGCCGAAAAACACAGAGGAAAAAAAAGAAGAAGAAAAAGACTGGGCGGGCGAATTTTCTCCCCATGTGCTCCGCTCATGATCCGAGCCCAGCCCCATTGAATGCAAGAGCCAGAGGGGCGAACAGGGGAAGGACGACAAGAGCAGCCGCCGCAGCAATGGCAGGCCGCAACATCTGAGGTGAAATTAAGGAGATGTTCGCTCGCGAGAAACGGAACGCGTTTCCAAAGTCCTCCCTCCCATATGCGCAAAGAAATGGATAGAGATAGAGCGAACAACAAGAGACAAAAGCTGAGCCCTGGCCGCTAACAGACACGGCGCACAGAGCAAATTCAGAGAGAGAGAGAAAGAGAGGCGAGCCCGGCAAGCGGACAGGGAGGGAACAGATCGCCAAAGATGCCACCAAAACCGCGCAGAAAGAAAGAGAGATGAGCAGCAGACCAAACAACACATGGGAGAAAGCGAGAGGCGCGCACCGTAGATCTTCCGCCAGTAGTGGTAGAAGGCGAGCACGCGGGGGAGCGCGTTGTGCGAGGTGGGCGGCGACATGGGCTTGGACGACGCCTCCGCCATGAGCGCCACCATCTCCTTCACGGACCCCAGCAGGAACCGGTACGGCGGCCCGCGCACGCCCTGCGCCGCGAAGTGCGCCTCCAGCCGCCGGGGACGCCACCACAGCGCGTCGGCAACGCGCGCCGCCACGTGCAGCGCCAGCCACGCCGCCACGGCCACCGCCGCCACGCGCCAGCTCAGCCACCCCTCCATCTCCTCGCCCACCATTTCGCCTCCTCCTCCTCTGTTTCTTGGGGAGAAACAGAGCAAGCTGAGCAGAGCGGGAAACGACGAGGTACTAGCTCGAATGATGCAGGAGTGAATGGCCGCGCGCCCGTGTTTGCGCGCGCCGGAGAGAGAGGGAGTTGGTGATGGTAATGGTGCGGGGTTTTGGGATGAGAAGGGAAGGGGAGGAAGGGAAGGGGAAGGCGGTTATATAGTGGGGAGGGGACGGAGAAGAGGCCGGCGGCGATGGGGCCGGAAGAGCGCGGAGATGAGAGAGAAAGAGAGAGGCGATGCGTGTTTTGTTTTGGAGCTGGCTGGGTTAAGAGTCAACGAGGTGGGCTTTGGCACTTTGTTTAATTGACCGTGTAGGATGGAAGGTGAGGCTGTGGTGTTTCATGTTTGGTGTGGGAGAGAAACAAAAACTCATTTAAAATCTTTTTGCGGCTCACTTTATACTCGTTTTATGTACAAGCTTCTACGAGTCGCCTTGAACTTCAGCAACTACTTACTCATAAAGCTGTGGCAGGAGCTTACCCAACCAACAATGTTTTAGAATCACCTTATGGCCTAGCGACATACTCGTATTATTTACGAACAAAATTGGATATTCTATCCAAATCAGATTGTAAATAACTATCAACCCTGCTATAGGTACAACCCTGCCGTAACACTATTGAAGCCACAAGATCATCAGATCCTCACGCATGGCCAACACATCAAACAAGGGTTCTGATTGCAGACTGGTCCGGTTCGTATGGCTTGGTGGTACGATCCGGTTGTACGCATAGCATTTTTCAATAATTAAGCATTTGTCTGAAATTTGGTATATCATTTATCCAACATGTCAGAGTAAATCATGGAGTGAAATAAATAACATATATCTAAAAACTCTATATGAAATATAATCAGAATATTTCCAACATGTTCACCCCCCCCCCCCCCCTTTTTTTTAGGGGAACTTAAAGTTTGAGAATTAGAATGGTGAAGCTTATTCAAATCAGTTGAGGAAACAAGCACGCTATTCAACCACGTTAAATTGGAACGTTGATGCTTGTGATTAGAGATGATACAGTTAGATTCTCTGCGAAGAGCCTAAAGTACTTTTCACTTCTTCTTTTTTTTCCGGAAGGAGAGTCTTTTTTGAGCACTTGTATGACTGTATGACCTGCTGTTGACAGGCTACTATTGTAGTAGGAGCGCTAGAGTACGAGGGCTGTCGCCGATGGTGAATGATTTGATGTCCTGCCCTCTGATATACGTCGTGTACATTTTGTGGCGGCATTGTGTTGTGTGGTGTGTGTTGCTGTGATCTCATCCGTATTGCATAGTGTAGTACGTAGCAGCCTAGCTATAGCCGATTAAGCTAACAGCGCTTAGCTGGTGATCATGCATACATCCAGTTGCTGTACACATACTCTGTCCAGCCAAGAAACACTAATAAGTGGTGCAATGCATTTAATCATACTGCTATAATTAAGTGCAGGTTTTTAAATTGAACATGCCACAATCACATAAACGGTCATGCAATAAGGGTATGTCAAAAATCATTTTAACAGTAGTGCCTATGGTTTTATTCTTTTTCCATCAATACATTGCTAAAATAATAACCATTGTTTTCTTTTTGCGAAAATATAACCATTGTTATTGTAGTTACATGATTCTAATGATATGACTCTAGGAGCTATCCATCGTGAACCTAGAGTTCAAACGCTATAGCTTCAACTACTAACAGATTGTGAAAATGACCATAATTTAAAAAGGATGATTTTGAATATACAGTCCTTTGCCACGTAGGAGTTATTCATCTCCACTGTTTCGAAGAAACAAAATCAGAAGCTTTTTTTTCTCCACAAGAAACAAATGGCGATAACATGGATTTTAATATACAAAGATTATACGGACATTCATGAAATACAGTGCACAAACTGTTTCCTACTTAATTATGGTACCATATACCTCTGCTGCTGGCACTGTGGTACAGGTATAGCTTAGCTCAACACTGATAGCGAGTTCACAGGGCAGCCAGTAGAGCAAATCCTTATCCGTGGCAAAGGCAGAAGACACTTTGTATGATCGATTTAAGGTAAGACGCTACATGGTGCTCATAATTGAACTGTTTCCACAGTGTCTCGATCAGAACCATGGAAATATACAAACACGTGGAATGATCAACATCGCAAACACAACCTTTTTCTTTAATTAGTTTTATGGTTTCCAGGAATAATTTTGGAACTTGAAATTAGATCTTTCTAAACAAACCTCATGGTTTACGGAGCTTAGATTTGTAAACGGACCAGTCGTCCCAGGAAAATGTTTAAATATATGATATGGGTAACAGTCCTTACTATGCGTATGATGCAAGATATTTACTGGAGCCTAGTATAAAGAACCCCCCCCCCCCCCCCCCCCCTTCTCATGCTTGTCAATCGAATTTTCCTTTCTTAAAAAAAAAATTGTATGTTGCAAACATGCATGACTTAGGTCCATGCTCTCGTATTGCCGATATATATCATCAAAATTTGGTTATAAGTGTCCTTTATGGATCATAACATTGCTACACCTTTCCCATGACAATTTTTTTCTAGTGGCGTGGTTGATTTGTAGCTGCATCCGTGGCTTAACATATTTTATAACAAAGATATTTTTGTTGAGGGTCAAACCATGCTTGCATGCTGCCTGAACTTTATAATGTACATGTCGTAAGAAGTTGGCCATCGTTGTATACACAGGTCATGGCATGCTAAGCCCAAGCTATACATTCATAGGGTCACCTTCTAATGCATTAATGTGATTTTTCATCAAATATCATGATTTTCTTCACCTGTATTTATGGGGCAACTAAAACCACATATATAAGTCTTTCAGGGTTTCATTAAATTAACTATCATTGTAATATGCATTAATTATAATACTATATACTATTTAAAATTAAAATAATTTATTTATAAATATAGTGTCGATCAAATTTAAAAATATTTTACTTTGATCAGACCTAGAAACCTCGTATTGTTGGACATAGGGAATATGTCTTTATAACATCTTGGTTAGCAGATGTTGTAACACTATAAAAATATTGATGGAGGGAGTAGTATTAGTTTCTCATTCTTTGTAATGATGTAGATCAGCGAAGCTCATAATCGGGACCAAGAAATTGATGCAATCAGTGACGGGACCTTTTCCATTAAGTCAAATACATGCGCCCAAAGAAACGAGCAGTAGCTTTTCTCGCAAAGGACAAAAGCAGAGAGAGGACGAGCGACATTGGAGGTGCCGAGAGCCCAAGCATTTCGGTTTTTAGCAAAGACGTACAAGTCACGCGAGGATCACTTGTTCCGGAGACCAATGCAGTTCGGTTCCTTCACGCTCAAAGCAAAGCCGGAAAAAAGAACAAATAAGGCGGCTTGTCTGAACGATGGGCTCGTAAGCGCACGTCTTGGCAAATTAAGGCACCCATGGACAATTTTGCTAACTGACAATCTGGAGTAGTCGCCATGTCACACGCTCTCCTGAAAAATCCTAACGGTCTGATATTATGACGAGTAGGCAGAAATCCCACGAAATTCTGCTGCTGTTCCGAGCATGGCACCGTTGGTAGGTAGGTTAATGTAGGAATGTCGTCGTTCGTGTAGGACATCTGCAGAGAACGAACACTGAACGGATCGTGCTAGCGTCGCTCCCGAGCCCGATCTCCTGGGGCCTCGGCAAAGTTTTTCCACGAAATGTTCGTTGGCTCCTTCGATCTCTCGTCGGGCGTGCGCGCATGCATGGGAACCCGCGCGAGAGCGAGAGAAATCCACGAAACCGGCGGGAACCAACCAGCCGGAGCCGGTCACGCACGACAGCCGTCCCCGTTCGTGCGGCCCCATGCAAAAACAAACGAGTGGATCGCGCGCGGCTTCCATATATCGGCAGCCGGCACGGCACGGCGCGGTTGCCTGCCGGCGCGCGGCCCGCGGCACGGACGGAGCACGATGCTCGGGTTCCGGCCCCGGCCGCGCGGCCTCGTCGCGCGCGTTAACGACACGCTGCTGCCACAACGTCGATCCGTCGGCCGGTCCCGGACCGCGCAGCTCGCTGCACCGCGCGTTGGCAAATGGCAACGGCTCGTGGTAATAAGAAAGAACATTCCTTGGCAGTCGCGATCGATCGGCTAGCTTGTGGGGCTTCTCGAGAGTATGCAGCAGGACCGCGCGGTCTTGCATTGCCGAGTAGTAGTGGCAGTAGTGCGCGCTGGCTGTGGCCTGTGGGGGAGAAGGCGCGTGCTTTACCTCCAACTTTTTCGCGTGGCGCTTTTGCTCTTCCTTTTGGATACGCCAGCCAGCCGAGCCGGCCGGGTGGATCGAGATCAGGCCAGGGGCGGTCCTGCAGGTAAGGTAAGCACTGACTGGTCACCGGACTGATGATGGTCCAGGCACCAGGCTCGATCATCCCGATCGACTCATCAGACTGGAACAGTTGAAACGCCAGACATTTTCGCGCATATTATAAGAGCCACACCCTGCTGCTTTTGCATACATGACCGATGGCGATGATCGGTGCACCGTTACCCAATATATAGAGAAGATGCCTCCTGTCATTCATTCATATATGCATGCACGTAACTACATGCATGCCCTCTTTGTGACGTGCACACAGTACACCTGCTTACAGGTTCACCCGAAAAGCTTTAAGGCGGCGAGGAAAAGTCAGTTCTGTCTAGAACTGTGTATAGCATACTTTGTGACATGTTACATCAAGCGTGTCCACTTGGCACCAAGCTTGTGTGCACGATCATTGACGAAACCAGGCCATGACTTCCGCCTTACCAATCGCACGCGAGCTCCTAATTTTTACCCTAGCTATCTGCTTTTGGGGATTGATTGATAATACTATACTATATATGATAATGCACGACTAGATAGGTATGGCTACCTACGTTTCCTAGCTAGGTAAAGCGTGCAAGTTAAGCTTAGCTTACTGTAAACAATTATCGGGCATCGATTCTTCGCGGCGTCACCTTCCTCCTGATCGATCGATGGCCTTTTGCATGCATGCATGCCGGCCGGCGTGCTCAACTAGTGATACATGCACGTATCATTGGATCTTCCATTTGCAAGCTGTGCGCGCGGATTATTTTTGTGAATATTTTACAACACGGTTCTACAGGATCTGATCTCTCGTTGAAAAGAAAAAAATATATAGTTTTGTGAATATTTTACAACACGGTTCTAGAGTTCTACACTAATTTATCTAGCGAAATGCATGTTGCCCTCCTCTAAAAATGTTCTACCACACGAACTTTATTCTCATTATTTGTGAAAATGACAGTGATTACGCAGCAGATAGTTAGGTTGGTGGGAAACTAAATAATTTTCTTTAAAAAGGATCATCTATCCGACCCAATTTAGCTGCGCATAGATATGAGAGCTAGCAGCATGCCAGCCTAACTGGACTACACAATGCAAATGAGGCCACGTCATATTCATACAGTTATAGATACGTACTGAATATCCACGTCATACAGTTTCAGATATGTAGTGGACACAAAAGGAGGGCGTGTTTTTCATACAGCAACTATTAGCACATATATACATGCCCGGCAAGTATAATAATTAACATGAGTGCAAAATTGAATAAAAGATTAATTATGAACTCTGGCCTTAATTAGCTACAAATTAAATCCGATTTATACATAGCCTGTGATATTTGATCTATGTACTTAGTGATATATATAAGAATACATATATATCGGTTTATATGGTACAATACCTGATGTAAGATTTGGCATAGAAAGAAAAACGATTGAGCACCTCTTGATAGATTGGCATGCCTTGATATATTTCTAGTATTAGTACGTATTACGTCAGAATGATCGATTTGAAGCTCTATTATTATCATCACTCTCATAACAGTAAGGTGTCATTCAATTCACAGTGAGAGTAGCTACACCTAAACTAGACCAAAATGGCGCACTACATTTGTCTTTCCGATTCATGTAAAGCCTAACAATGGCGACGACGATAACATGTACTGGTAGTAAAAAGGGTGTGGAGGCTAGAAAGTCGTAATGGCATTGACTCTGAGCTTGGACGAATGGGGACCTAATTTGAACTGGTATTAGAAAATACTAAAGTTGTTGTTTCGTCGGTCTCAAAGCAAAGCTGGTATTTTGCTGATGTGACCTTACTCATATATTGCAAGGCAGAGGTTAGCTAGCTCATCGTTTTGCTGATTCATGAGAAAGAGAAGGATACACCAACCTTGAATAAGGAAATTTATGTCTCGAGCTAGCATCCATGATTGAGCATGGTCTTAATTAGCTTGCATGGGTCAAACCATACATTTATCAGGGCACAAAAAGATCCTATAGATGATTGGCTTATGTCATGCAATTTTTTGTGGGCCAATTCATTAGACTTGTATTTGTGCTTCAATGCTGTATTTTTTTCTAAGAGATATAAGAAAATAATTTGTGGGTGAGAAATGTTATGTTGCAGCACTCATCAGCAAACTACCAAATTGGCAAAATTTATTGCAATATGCAAAAAGGATTCTTATTTTTTCCTTCGCTTCATATGTAGATAGACCCTATGAATACTTCAATAAAAAGAAGTGGGGTACTATGGACAAGCAGAGCTTCTGTCTCATATACATTTGCCTAAAAAAATGTTTGAAAAAACGCGTGTAACTGAAGTCCCCTGCAACCATGTGCACGTATTATCGACTCGAGCAAACACGATATGGGCCAGAGTATGCATTACATACGCACAGCATTTGCTAATCTGAAGCCGCTAAAGGTGGTTAACTACTCACATTTTCATATACCTGGAACATGTACATTCAGGTTCAATAGTCGATATGCAGTAGTTAGGCGTAGGTTCACGTACGCTTCACCCACACATGACGACAAAGAATCATATTTTTGAATCGAGACAAAGAATCGTATATATGCTGATGAGACACTGTACTGTTTCGTAAGCTCGATGACTTCTCTCAATCATTAGGATGTTCAGGTTTATCTGGAGAAGATAATTAGTTTTTTTTTCTTAATACGAAGTTGGTATACGGTCCTTAAAAAAAATGAACCTTGTTGTAGTACACTACTCTTTCGACGTCATCAAGTGGCAAAAAAATATCACAAAACCTTTCAAGTAAAATATCACAAAACCTTTGATCCAAATGCTCCAAAGAGCCAGTAGTACCAAAAAGTCGTTTTTTCTTCTTCAGATTTACAGCACGGAAACCTGAGGCCAGGTAGTGGATCGTAACACGACAAGACCATGGCTAGCTTGGAAAGCAGCAACGCGACGGCGAAGGGCGCAGGGCTGGCCAGGGGTAGTACGGCGCCACCAGCACGGCAGCACGGGACGGGGTCCCGTTGGATTGGATTCGTGCCGGTTGGCGCCTAGCGCCGGCCGCGTCTCGCCCGCTCGCTGCTCGCCCGCCTTTTTCCCCATTTCCGAGCTAGCTCGCGCCGTGGACAGACACCTGCATGCATGCCTCGCCACGGCGGCAGCAGCAGGGAGCAGGCCGCCATCCATGTGCCCGCGCCGCTGCTCGCGTCGCTGTCCGCATGTGATTTCCTCGTGACCGCCGCGCGCTGCCATGCATGCTCCCGCGCGCATACATCTACTACAGCGCGGCACTCCTCACTCCACTCGTACGCGTCTTGGCTCGTACTCCTAGCTCTATCTGCACGTACTGACGTTGAGCGTACTGTGCCGTGAAAGCTGGTTCTCGAGAGCGGCGTTTTGGAGGCGCCCCGGCGATGCACAGGATCACCGCATCGGCGTACTGTGCTCTCGATGTGTTGGACGTACGATCGCCGGGTCGGTGTGTATGACCCTCACTAGTAGCCTTATGCTGCAGTGATTTATTTTTTGTGTTGTATTTTCTTCTGTAAATTGGCACGTGAAATCAGCGTGACAGAACATGCAAGCACTCATACTACTATCATGTAGGGCAACACCGCAACAGGGTTTGTCTCTCGTTTGTTTTTGTCTGTCTGTCTGTATTTGGTTATAGTATTATTATTATGGACTTGGCATTTCTCCCAAAAATCCACGGAATCTTTGGAGCTACTCAAAACTAGTTCAAGAAACCCATGAATCTGGAGTTGTAGGCGGATTAAAATCTTTGGTTAAGCTACTTTTGGTTTTTTGCGAATTGGTTAAGCTGCTTTATTCATAATGTGAATTAAAAATAAAAGGAAGAAGTCCATTTTACTACCCTCAAGTATTCATGTAGTTCACTTAACCCTCTAAATTAATCTTTAGTCTAATTTACTACCCTGAACTATCTAGATTGGTTCAATTCACCCCCTCGTGAATTTTTACTTTTTTGTTTCTCTTTGTATGGGTTATATTTGAAGCTCAAATTTTGTAGGATGGTAGATGACATCATCCTCTATGCTATAAAAATTGTTTCAGATTTTTTAAAAAATATTTTCTTGCATTATTCTATCTTATATGTCAAATTTGTATTGCACACTTTCCGCATAGAATTTTTTTAATTTTTTTTAAAACAATTTTCTAACATAAGGTATGTTTTAACCTGTAATCTCACAAAATTTTACACTCAAACATGATGTGTATCTAGAGATACAAAAAAGAAAAAAATCATGAGGGAGTGAATTGAACCAATCTAAATAGTTGAAGGGAGTAAAATGGACCAAATATTAGTTTAGGGGGTTAAGTGAACTACATGGATACTTGAAGGTAGTAAAATGGACTTCTTCCAAAATAAAAATATAAGGCACTCAAAATTTAGCATGAATCTTGGACCTTGAGGTATGCCAAAAATGGCATGGTTATAGATAAATTCAAATAGGAAAAATGTATCTGACGGATACCCAAATCAGGGTATCCTGATCTAGGATACTTAATCCCGCTAACCGTCTCAGCTTAATTGTGTAGGGCCCACAGGAACAGGTGCATGACAACAGAGCGCTCGAGGGGCCCACGGCCGACCCCGAGGGCACATACAAGTTCCGCCTCGCCCGACCCCCAGTCGGGCGGGCCCACGACTTCCGCCCCGCCCGACCCCGAGTCGGGTGGGGCCCCGAACTCCGCCTCGCCCGACTCCCAGTCGGGCGGGCCCACAAGCCGCGCTTCGCCCGACCCCGAGTTGGGATACTTCGTCGAGAAGATTTTCCTCTGACAAGGAGGACAGGCATTTACGACGAGTAGCTGGGGAGCCTTAACTCTACCCAGCAACTCATATACTTGCAGGCACGCGATGTGACCCGCACAGTGGCACCCGTCCCATCTCGCGGCGCCGCCTGACACCTCGAGTACAGCAGCGGGATGGCTACGACATCATCATCACCCTGAACAGGGACGAAGACCGGACCGGCGACAAGACGGCCGCGACAGTCTGGGTTGACGTCTCGATCACCTGCCCGGCGACCGGGCTGACAAGACGCCGCCTGACTAGGGCCACAGTGGCAGCTAGGGTGCAGATTAGTGCGGCGTGTAGTCGCGCTAGCCCACAACTCGAAAGCCCCGTTCCCATTTGTAAACCGGCTCACTCCTTGACTATAAAAGGAGAGCTGGGTGCATGAGGATGGGGACGAATCCATCGAGAGATACACACGAAGAGGCTTGGAGTCTTTCTCCTCCCTCGTCAGCACTTGTAGCTCCCCTCTGCAAGTCGGAACACGAACCACCCACGAACTGGACGTAGGGCATCGATTGCCTGAACCAGTATACATCTCGCCTCTCTCGCAAAACCCTCGCCATCATAGAAGATTGTTAGGCGCCGTAGTTACAAATTTACTTGTCGGCCGGTTTCTTAACACCGACAGTATCGATGAACCAATTAAAATTAGATTACTGTGAAAGTACTCTTTTTTTTTGGCGAGGGTACTGTGAAAGTACTCCACACATGTTATTTCTTACATGTCCAACCTGATATCCACAAAGCTGATGGCAGATCTTTTTTTTAAAAAAAAAATATTATCCTTTTTTGCGAGGCAAAATGAAAAAAAAAAAGCTTGATCCTTTCAAATATCCGAGATGAGACAAACAGCTCCCCTTTTTCCGAAAGCTACGCAGGACCATTTCTCTCTTTTTTTACTTGAGATGTAGAAGCATTTTCTGTTGATTCACTGTTTTTTTTTTCTTGGAGGAATCCAGTACACCTCACAAGTACCTATTGGTCAACAGTTAGTCCCTGATATCTGTGTGCATCTATTTTTGTAGGTCATATATACCATGTGGTGCAAGGTTCCTCTCATGATCAAATGATCATCCCTCCAACGACCAACTGTCACCACATCCAGGTTAAGGATAAAAAGAGTGCAGATCGTGTTATTTAGAAGCCGAAATGTGATTCCCTTATCCCATATGCGCCCGAAATGCTCCTATATTAGTAATCATATTCTTCTTGCTCAGCTGCCGAATCCTTGAAAAGAGAGAGAGAAAAGACCCAGCAAGATCGATAGGTTCTTGATCCACTTTAAATTACATGAGTTTCATGAGTCGAGTACATTTTCTTATCAATTTTCATCTGATAGACTGATTCTGCTAGCAGAGAATTAAATGCTAATAGACTAGATAGTAGTTGGTTACAGATGAATATGGCCATGACTCTTCATGAGTGGCGGATCACATATAATACTCTCTCCTTGTTGAAAGGGAAGTGCAAACGCATTTCCGAAAGAATCCAGTTCCTTTGCATGAAGTGTTCATCTAGCTATCCATCATCTCTACATCTGCAGCTTGTGAATAACAATAATGGCACAGCTAGCTGAAATGTCACCATATCTTACTTTATTCATGCATGTCATCTGTTCTGGATTAACCTCCTGGCTCGAGTCGATAATTCGATATTTGTGTCATTTCTCAACCAGGTGATTTATTTATCTTATCTTATCTAGCTTCTTGAACATTTTTAAATTTGCATTAAAAAGAATTTGTTAAATGACCGACAAGTTCCCTGTGTATACACCAACGTAACTGAGCTGCAAAGCGCAAATTGATGTGGTGATGCTTCACTTAGTCACTTGTGGCGTAAAAATGTTGAAATGTCTTTGTCACGAAAGTCTTGTTACCCGAAAAGAAGAAGGAAATGATCTTCGGCCGGTTGGAATGACATAATGGATTCGTTGCTTGACATGGAATCAGTCCAATGTTGGGGACCTCCGGTCTAGTCTCGCTAATAGTTTCTTTGGGTGAACTCACTTTAATATCAAGAAAGGGTGTACGCTTTCGGTTATGTATGCAATCATCATGAATTCGTACTGCTCCCACTTGTACAAGGAATTAGTGCTTGAGCTAAAATCTTCTGCCGCCTTTCCCACTTCTATAACAAGGCACCATGCATGACTCAGTTCAGGTAATTTCCTGGCACACACATCATAATATAGCTTAAAGAATTATACCGTTTTCATTATACTGATGAATTACATGATCCTTTAGCTTAGCTAAGGCTAATTATTTATTTTGAAAATTTTGGTCATCATAAACAAATTCCAAAAAGATATTTTTGGTGTGTGAATATTAATTTTATCCAATTCATTTGCAAGCTTGTTTGACATCTTCCATACGTATTGGTGGCACTCGTCTTTTGTGTGATGTAAGTAAAAGATTTTGCGTGTTTGACTGGACCAAACATATCAGCGCTGAAAAAATATTACGTACCCAAGTAGACACGGTCTTGACTCCTGCTGCAAGCTTAACGAACTACTTAGTCAAAACGCGACGTCCTTTTTAGACTAAACCAAAGCCTAATTCTCATGCAAATTTGCGCAACCTTTTTATATTGTTCATACATATGCTGGCTCTTTGCGGTAGATTTACATATATATTATCTAAAAAAATAAGGGAGCAGGCCGGATTTCTTTTTCACACGTCAATCAGAAAAGGAACGTTGCATCCCTTATTGATGAGCCGCCATGAAAGACCAGGGGAAAACAACTAATAATCATCCAGGAAGCAAATCGATCCAAGAGTTTCTGATAGAAAAGACGTATGAAACTACAAACAACAACAAAACAAGAAACCTTTTTCCATTGCAAGGGACAAGCAACGACGTAGCCAAACCAATCGAGTCGTTTGACAGCGACCGGGAGTGGGAGTTGAAGCCATCTGCTGCTTCCACACCATGCCGCTTATGTCTTTTGACGTATAGAAACCTACCTGCACTACAAAAACATGGCGTGTCCGGTCCGTGATGCATATGAAACCGGTCGAATCAAAAAGCCTGAAACATAATGTAATCGCGTGCTTTCGCGAGTGATCCGTTTGTTTATTTGCGCGGATTTATTCCGACGCTTTTTGTTTGCATTTGCATGCAATCCGGTCGGGAACGCGTCGTCGTGTGGAGCCCAAACGAATGATGTTTTAACGAGAAAGGCATGCAAATCAGGTTTGGTTTTGTGTGTCGAGTGAAAGAGCTGAGAAGCAGCCGGCCGGGGAGATGGAGGGTAGACATGAGGAAGTGGTCAAGAGTTTTAATTTTATAGCTTGGACTTTGTTGTGGTGTCTGCGCGACAGCAAAATGCCAAACTAAAGTGGTGGCGGGTTGCCTTGGGATCGGATGAGGGGAGGCTACGCGCAGTTAGTTGAAGCTTCTTCCCGCGGCAGGAATCTGGCGGCGTCAGAGATGTGCGCGAGCTTTTATCGACAGGTTTGAATGAACCGGGGTAAGACTAAGAGCGGTGGCGATGCCATGTCAAAAATGGGGTCATCGTGTTCTCATGGACACGTCTTGGTTAATTAGTTAAGTAAACTTTGGCAAAATGAAACTTTGGCAAGGTCAATCTCCAGCACAAATTCAACCCTATCAGTAGCTCACTGTGGATTTTGGTGCTTAAACTGAGGAGTCACTTTCAGCCAAAATGAATGAACAGCACAGCTGATTGCGAACCGATTTTTTAACAGAGGAGGAGATTGCAAGGCAAACTGATTGGCAGGCAGACGACCGACGTCAGGCTTGAATTGTGTTCCATGCCGCCGGAACGCTGAACGCAGGTACCTGCCGGCGGGCCCACGCGTAGCCCACGGACCGAACACGGCCGCAACCCAAACCGGACAGGCGCGCGACCGCCCATCTCCGGCGGTCTCCGGCCGCGCCCAACGAAACCCATGCGGCCACCAGTGCCGCGACCCAGACCGAGCCCATGCGTGGCCCGCGCGGCGTCGGTTGGTCCGGTCCGCGTCACCGCGGCTGCCCACGCACATCACGGCGCGGCCCAGGAGGTAACGTGCCGCCGTTGCGAAGCGGAGGGAAGGAGGAGGCGCATGTTTATGCTTTGCCGCGGCACGTGCGCACGCAGCGGCGCAATACGCTCGCGGCTGTCTCGCTCATGTTGTGCGCTTGTGCTCCACGTTGACGTTTCGTACACGTATCACCGCGCATGCAAGCGGAACAAAAACGCCGGTATGTGCCCGACACGATTGCGAGCGAGGGCGGCGGTTAGGTAGGGTGGATGTCTGTCGTTGCCACGGGCGCCACGCGTGCGTGGCCCCGCCGCCGCCGAGGAGTCCGCACCGGCCACGCGACGCGACGAGAAGAGACGGCCGCTCCTTCAACTGCAAGCGCGGCGCGTTTGGCGGGAACGAATTAAACCATCGGCGGCGCGACGGGTTGTCGTGATCGCTGGTCGAGGGTGCGGCCGGTGCGGGCGAAACCGCGAGCGGACAAGCCGCCGGCCGGCATTGTGCGCGCGGTGGGCGCAAACGCTTCCGATTTGACGTGAAAGGACCGCACGCCGCGGCGCGCGCGGCCGGGGAAGAAGACTTAAGCGCTCTCGCGGTCGGCGGCCCACGCCACGCGCGCGGCGCGACACGCTGCGTGACGGCCGGGCCGGGGTGTCCTCGGCGGAGCCTTTGCGCGCCGCGTCGTACGTATTGCGGATTTTCGCGCGCGCGGCAGAACCTGCAATGCGTTGCGGCGGACGAAACTTAGCGCGAGGCTTCTGGTAGCGACTGTGCCCACTCCCCGGTGTCGTGGAAACCCCAGCTGCTCGTCTGAACATTCCGATGACCCGTCACTTCTCTGCCGCCAATTGATGAGCCTCGGTTCGGATTAATGCTCGGGACGTGCGTTCATGTCCACATGTGTGAGATGGCCGGCGTGGAAGAAACCCAGGGGTATGTTGCGGATTGCTACAGGATGGTGTACGTGCTTGAGCAGGGAATTTCGCGGAATAACATCGAGCGTCCCTGCAGCCGCATCGCAAAAATTTGTATGTTTATTCAATTTTATTCAACTAACGCTGAATCTATATATCGTCCAAGTATGTAACTTCTCGATTGAGCTCGCATTTCTCACTGGGCCCATCAGATATATCAATCTTCGAACAACCTTCTTCGCAAAAACACGAATGAAAAAGTAAAAGTATTTGAGGACCTTTTTTGACGACCTGGAATGCAGGGTGTGAACAAAGGAACGTACAAAGGGGGGGGGGGGGGGGGGGGGTAAAAACCAAGATTTTTGTTATTTCACCCACAAAATTGATGGGGTTTGACGGAATGCCCATGTGAAAAAGGGCTTCGTTATTATGCCCATAAAACCAATAATCTCACGGGTAAAATGCCCATGCCTTATTTTTCAAATATTTTTAATCATTTTCGGATTATTTCTCACATGTTAAGACCAAAGTACCCCTTACTAGTTTTGCCTCACCGAAAAAGAAACGAATCGAACTTCTCCTCGTTCCTTCTCTCTGTCTCGACGAACACAGAGGCGACGCCCGCCCTCGCCATGGAAGATGGCGGCGGCCCCCTCTCCCACGAGCCTGCCCCGGCCAGCGGCGGCGCAAATGGCGGCGGCGCGGCCTTGCCCCAGGCCGCCGCCCTCCCTCCGGGTGCGAGCTTGCTTGAGGCAGCGGCCTCCCTTCCCGACGCGATGGCGACCCAGGTCGCCTCCCCTTCCGGTGTGCCCGTCATCGATTCGGTGGAGAAACTGCAAGGTGTGCTCCGGTTATGCTTGTATTCCCAATTTTACAGTCTATTTGCATTATTGTTTCGATTTGGGTTGAAATTTTTGCTTTGATTGAAATCCTAGGTGAAGGGGGTGATCAGATTGTTCCTTTGGGCGGGTTACACCATGGCATTGAGAATGAAGAAAGGGTGAATGAATCAGATGTTGCATGGTTTTTTTACTTTTTTTCCTGTCGCATGCTGTTTTGCTGGTTACAGCATGCTGGAGCATCTCTTGTACAGCATGCTGGTTTCAGAAAAAAAAAATCCTTTAATCTGAACTATGTCACATGTAGCTGGAGCATGAAGGATTCTGTTCTGCTATGAATCTGAACCGGTGCGCATCCTGGAGTCGTCAGCATGCTGTTTTTATTTTTTCTTTTCACATGGAGAATGGTGTTTTGACAGGAAAACGTTTTAGCGAGGAGGGGCAATTCTGTCTTTTCCCATGCTTATAAATTAAAAAAAAAAGAAAAAGAGCTAATATAGCTGTCATGAGCATTCTACCGGTGAGAGCATTGGTTTCACAGGCATAATAATAAGACCCATTCTCACATGGGCATTCCATCGAAGCTCACCGGTTTCATAGCTGAAATAACAAAAACCTTTACAACCCGATGCAGCGTGGGCAAAGCCCAAAACAATTCGGTCCGGCTTGCTTGCTCCATGACGGGCCGTCTAATTTATTTAGAGACTTCAATGGGTTTAAATGCCAGGCCGCAGTTTGCAGCTACAGGCCTTGTAGTGGACTAGCACGACCCCATCGCAAATCCACAAGGAGTTGTGAGGGCCCAATCTTTCTTTCCTTTTCTTTCTCATGTTATTTATGGTTTAGCTAGTGCTAAAAAAAAATTATGGTTTAGCTATGTGACGAAAAATTTAGAGGAGGCTAATAAGAAAAATCAAGTTCTCCAAAAACACCTTTTTAGTAATTTATTAGTGTAAATACGTAATGTTGCCATTGGTTCATTAGTTGCTTGAAGAGGGGGGCAATGGCCCCTTTAGTCTACAGTAATAGTTTGTTCGATTCGCAGCCATACATTGTCAGCAGTTGAGGTTAGGTATGATACAAAGGTTGCATCAAGGTTAGGTATGATACAAAGGTTGCATCACCGTTGTTTGATGCGATTCAAGTTGTGCCATATATCCCTACACCGTTTACACAATTGAATAGTTGCCTTCTATCTAAAGTCCTGTATAAGTCAAATTAGTACTCTTGTTTAATTTACTATATGCCAGTATAGCACATAGTATTGTAAGAATTGGCAAGACGTTATTTATTTTTTTGCACTGGGTGGATCCAAACAACCCATTAGACATACTCCCTGCGTCCCAAAATACTTGTCGCCTTTGACTTTCAGACATCAACTTTGACCACTTGTCTTATTCAAATTTTTTATACAAACAACAAAACAAACATGCCATGGTTGAAGTATCTCGAATGTTTAAACAAGTTATAAGAAAATAAATAACATTTGTGCAAAAAATTTGAATAAGACGAGCAATCAAACGTAGTGTCTGAAAGTCAAAAGTGCCAAATATTTTGGGACAGAGGGAGTATGTATTTGACGCTTGGGATCTTTTTTTGTGAAGTATACATTTGGGATTCTATGAATATATCTCCCATTAATACATTGATATGTATTGTAGTGGTTCAAATGTAGCTAATTTTCTTATTTTTTTGTTCCCAATAACTTAACTACTTATATATGTATTATTCTTTTTTTTTAACAATACTCTTGTAGAATTTATTCTTCATCTTCCCAACAAAAGTTATTTTTATTAACATTTCCACCTGGTCTTCCTTCCTCTACATCGATTTGTTAACCTAAAACCGACACCTCCAATACCATGGTCTACTGATGAGTACATAGACACGAGCTTCATCCTCCTCATCTAGATACCATCTCTCTCTACTGTACTCTATGTTTCCTCCTTATCCATCGCTTGTATCTTTCACTGCCACAACAGGCATCACTATCTCTATATCACAATAGTAAGCCTATTTTTTACTCTCAGGTATAGCTACTCGTACATTTGTATCTCACAATCTAAAAGGTATCTGTTCATACTTGGGGTTTTTAAAAATGTATTAACATAAACTTAATTTTTAGTGGTATGTGGATATACTCTTTCTATATAAGGATACATCAAATATATGAACATACTTAAGTTATTCATTGATATGGTTGATTGGAAAGGTTTCATTTTGGTGTCATGAGATGGCCGAGAATTAATATTTAGTGATCAAACGTGAATGAATAACTCAAACTTTGGAACGGCGTATAACAAATCTACGTTTCCCCTTTTGCGATGCACGAGCAAACAGGACCGTATCGGAACTCCAGAAGTACACGCAAGCCCAACGAGAAGCTACAGGTAAGGAGCCGCGATTCCGAAATTTCCAGTCTCACACACGCACGCACGCCCGGCTTCGACAATCCGTCAGCTTGCTCTAGCCTCGCTTCGGCGCGCGCACGCTGACGACGGCGACGTCGTCAAGCACGGGCCCGCAAAGCGAGCTGAGGTCGTCGCTCCTGGTGCTGTAGAACGAGCTGAAGAAGACGAGGCGCGTGCGCGTGGACGCGGCGCGGAACGGCAGCACGGCGCGCTTGACGCCGCCCTTTCCCGCCGACTCGTACGCCACCTTGGTGGACTCCCGGCCCGCGTATGCCTCCACCATGAGCGAGCCGCGGCACGCGTTGCTGGCGTCGCCGACGGTGAAGGACAGCGCGTACTGCCTCCCGGGCACCGTGCGGACCACCTGCGAGATGGCGCTCTCCTTCCCGGCGAGGAGCTCCACGGCGCGCCGCCCGCGCGGCACCGCGAAGCTGCCGGCGTCGATGTACTTGATCGCCTTGAGCGACTCCACCATCCACCCGGGCAGCGGCGAGTGGTCGTCCACCACGCGGGACGGGATCAGCACGCCCCATTTCGTGCCCGGGATGATGTACGGGCCCTCCTCGAAGTCGCCGTTCTTCACCAGGTTCTCTGCACAAAGTAATTAACACGCAAAGTAATAAGCCAACAAGAACTCGTCACGTAAAGTTCACCACACTGACTTGTATTCTACATGCGATGCGGCTCCGGGGAAATTAACGATACTCACTGTTGGTGCGGCGCGGCGGGTTGAGCGTCTTGACGGCGACGGAGTCGATGAGCGGGCCGCAGGCGGGGTCCTCGGTGACGCCGGGGTTGTGGATGACGAGGTCGACGTCGGCGGCGTCGACGGCGTCCCAGGCCCAGGCGTACGAGTCCCACCCGTTGCTGCTGTACATGGTCTGCATCGGCAGCACGGCCCACTGGCCCGACGCCGACACGTTCAGCTGCTCCGCCTGCGCGCACGTCCGCGCCGCGCTGAACGTGACCGCGTACCGCGCGCCGCGGACGGCGCCGCGGAGGCGCTGCCGGATGGAGGCCTCGTTGCCCAGCCGCACGGCGTAGGCGCCCTCGGGCACCACCAGCAGCATGTCGCCCTGCTTCTTCCCCGACGGGATGTACTCCACGAAACCCGACGTCTGCCACGACGGGATCGCCGACGCGCTCGTCACCCGCGTCCCGCGCAGCTGCGACGGCAGCGGGCCGCGCTCGAAGTTGCCGTTCGGAAGCAGCCCTGCGATCCGAGGAAAAACGATCAGTAAATCAGATCAAAGATCGCGTCAAAACTTTAATAACAGACAGTAGATCGAACAGCACGTTACCGTCGGTGATTCCAAGGGACAATTTGCACATCGTGCACAGGAGCAGCAGCTGCATCACTGATCCAGCCATGGCCAACCTTCCCATCCCGCTCCAATGATACAAGAAGAACAGAGAGGCACCTCTCGATCTAAAAGATGAAGAGCTCTGCGCTCTGAATTATGTAGCTCCGATGATCGATCATGTGGCCTGCGGAGTGAGGGAGGCGCGGTGGCTTTAAATGGAGCGCGGTCCCCGGGACTGCACGTCGATTTGCGCGCAATTAACCGTTTTGCCACTCATCCGTTTCCTTTCCTTGGCCATGTTCGGTTATGTCAGGACCTGCAACGTGTGGACTTCATGATGCTGCATGGTCAAGAACATGAGTCCATGTTCAAGATCAAACCGGTAATGAAAATATTCTAAGTGAGCACATTGTGGGACCAGCTACTGTCTTACAACTTAACTATGGAGCAAGCACGTCATTTATTGTCTGTAAATTTTTCAGTAGTGAATCAATGACAAAATGTTTAGAGGAGTTTTACGGTCCAAAATAATAGCCATTAGTTTTCCATGGTCATTAGTTTGATCCGACGGTCTAGATTTAATATCAAGAATCTACTACTAATGGCCATTAGTAAGGGTAATATCGGAAAAAAAAAGTGTGATAGACTTGTAACAGGAATTTTGTTTTTATAAATAAAATCAAATTTGTAATTTGATCAATTCATGTTGTTGATCAATCTAGTTCATTATTATTAGTTCCTAAGTTTAGCCGGTTAGGGTTGAATTATTTAGTTCATTATTATTAATAAAATATAAGTTTATTAATTAATAGTAAAATTACTAATATGCCCTCAAACTAATGGCCATTAGTTTTGGAGAACTAATGGCCATTATTTTGAACCGTAAAACTGTTCAATGTTTAAGCAGCTAGTGAATCAATGACAAAATGTCCGAGAGTCGACATGCTTTTGTGGGGCTGAGATTGATCATATTACAAGGTGTAAATGGAAGTATGCAGAACTTTCGGACATTATCCGAGCTGGTAGGCTTTGCATAGGTAGATCTGAGGTGAAATTGCTTCATGATTGAGCAGGAAAGGTATGAGATCCAACAGGATGCATATATGTGTGTTGCTCACATCCGGGAACTGACTAAAAAAGTTGGTTTATCGGCACGCCTTTCTGGCTTATTTTGTGACAGCTACTTATTTTCTTTGAATGCCAAAAATTTATGCACATATCTCCTCTAATTTGGGACAGTTTAGAGTAACTGAAGACATCAACCTTATCATTAGATCTGCTTCGGAATTCAGCGCTGTGTTTAACATCACAGCTATAGTCAAGAAAACATAGAAATGCAATCTACAGATCATAAGCATCGGCTGCATCGCGGCAGACTTTCACTGTCTGTCCGTGTTAATCTCTGAACCTGCAGAAAAGTGACTCTATTGCCCTCTTTATACGGCCAGTAATGGGTAGCCCATGTGTGATGATGCCAAAGAGCTTTGTTCCACGTTCCATGCTTCACTTATCTGAAATATACACCCAGTAATCACTGGTTACTCATGCATTGTTCTCAACCTACATATCAGTACTGGAGTCTTTCTTTTCCTTTCACTGAAATATCATTTCTGTTTGACAACGCTATCACCAATCAGACCCATGTGGCGTCGACCAAGTTTTTTAGAGCAGTAACCTTTTCAAATATGTAAAATACAGAACATTCAGAGCACAAACTGCAATCATTCAGGAATATTGTCCTGAGAATCAGGAGCACACAACTGCACTCATTGTTCTCCTAATGCGCTTGCAAATCAGGAATTATTGTCCTTCTCTAATCTTTCTAACAGGTCGGCACTCTGCGTGCATGTGAGTGCTCCTGGCATCGTCATGTGCGTGCCGGGAGGTGATCGAAAGAGGGGTAGATGCTGGGCCGCCGCATGTGCACTTGCATGTGTGCATGTGTCCATTTCTTGCCCCATGCCCAGCATGAGCTTTCCATCAAGATGCATGTCAGATCAAGTGAGCTGGTGGTTGATCTAATTTTAATCGGGATCGATGCGGCTCGTTCTTGGACCGACAGGATTGTGGATCGCGAGCTTGCAGTTCTCCTATACTACGACCGTTTCGGATAGCATACACTTTTACACTTTCTGCATATCGCATTTTCTCCCTTTTTTTTTTTCTAGCGCCGGTGTACATGCAGCTTTTCACGACAAACAAAGTTCTAAGGCATCATAGCACTTGATAATAGCCCAGACTTAGAAAGATAGTTACACAGTCAATAGCGATACACGAACTATTTTACTTGTTTTGGTAGAGATAATTATTCACCTGTTTCTTTTATGCAAGTTCAAGCCTTCAATTCAGAGGAGTAAAGGAAGCCTGAACTCTGAAGATGATGCACTAACTAGAAGCTGGTTCATGTATCAGTGCCTGCATGATAGCTTGTCCTGAAACTGAGAATGATGTAAGATCAATCTCGAACATAATGGATGAGACCACACTGTATTCAATTCCTGAATGGTTGGACAGGTATGGGGTAGCTCATGGGGTTGGGTCGATGCTTCTCATGTTGTATATCTTCTCATGGGTTGATAATTTTCCTAATAATGCCATTTTGTGATACCAAATAACATCAAGGTTACCTAGTATGTTGATCTATGCAGTATATGAAATGGGACAATGAATCAGGTACAAGAGATAGGTTGAGCGCCCTTTGGTTTCCACAGCTGAGCTTGATTTAGTTGTCTGCACATGGTCTACGTATATATATGACCAATCAATTCATCAGTGGACGAACGTGAGTTCCAGTCTGAGTATCCGGGGTAAACACTGATGAGGGGGAACAGAAGTCCTATGATGTCTACATGCTGTACTTTGTGGCTAGAAGTTAGCTCGCGAGTCATTTGTGTAACGACCTGCTCCTTTTGAACCTGCTTTCTAATAGTGACAGGCGGCTTTTGCACTCCCTAGCTTGTTTATCAGTACTACTATAAGAGTTCCAATACTCCTTGAGGACTCCTCTTCCTTTCCGCTTCTCTGATGCCATTTTCACTACTGCCATCAGTATACTTGCATCGTGTCAAGCTTGTCCACGGTGACCGCAAATCGAAGCCAATAACCTCACCCCACAAATGATTTTTGGGTATCACTGAAATGTGCGGCATGCCATGTCACATTAACGACCCAAACCTAGGCTAACTTTTGTCTGGCCACTTTCACTTGCGACGAGACACAAATACAAGATGGCATTATTCCGATTAACATCTTAAGTAAACAATAAGCTTCATTTATAAGTCATATGCTTGCTGACAAGTCTCATTAATATTTATCCAAGGAACATAAAGCGGTATTATTCAAGTATTCATGAACATATAAAAGTGATACAATCATCTCCCAGTCTGCTTCTGGAGAATGTGACAAACCGTAGCAGCTTAATTTCATGCCTTTTATGATTACTTGTAGAAAAAGTTCCCATGGAAACCATACGGAACCCTCTGGGGCAAAGTAATTTTTGCTATTGGCCCTTCCGTAAATCTTTTAGCATCGATAACGTAAACCTACAGAAGACAAGAGAATTGACGAATTAAGGATCAAGATCGAATGAAGTCATGCATTGCTATGTAAGAACACACACACACATTTTATTTACCTGAGAGATGTTAATTCCCTCATCATGGACATATGCAAGTACCCATCCATCATCCTCATCGATTCCGCCCTTCTTGGCGACAAATTGAACTCCAGAGCAGAACTGTTTCTCGTGTAAAGCATGATACTCCACTAAGATCGATTGTTTGCTTTCCTGTTTCCCCCCCTATACATTAGTCGATCTGTGCTAGCAAAATATATAACTATATATTCTATATAAAATTATTCCTTACTAACATTATCTTGCACGTCGAAGTGTAGCTTTGCTATCATCTTGTACTTGAACAAGCCTGCATCATCGTTACACGCAGTCACGTGCACATAACATTTTGGAGATATGCAATTAAGCAGCTCAAATAAACAAAATACAAATAACATCCCACGTGTAATTAACAAGTTTCACAGCAATAAGAAGACTTGAAAAGAAACAAGTGGTTCTTCATCGCACAGTTGCCATTCACCAAATAAATAAATCCAAAGGTCCCCCCCCCCCCCCCCCCCTCTCCTTTTTTTTTTGGATTACTGCTGTAATAATTTACCTGTCTTACTGGTTGCTTCAGAATCAACAACCTGAGCGTATCCATAACTGTTTCTAATCCCTGTAAAGTTTTCATTGATCACTGGGAAGTCCATTGCAATTTTCTCGCTACTAATAAAACCTTCATTTGTAGTGGCACTTTCCAAGTTTAGCCTCCATTCATAAGGACGAGAAAATAGAATGCCGTCTAGTGAAGAATCAAAATCTTCTGAAGTACTATCCGGTGGGAGAAAGGCCCTTTTGTACCATTTTGTTTTGTCAACATTGTGAGGTGCGCCGGGGATTACCGAAGCAAGTGTACGGCATCCTCTAACAACAATCTGTTCACAAATTTTGTCAACCAGTAGAAGATATAAACCAATCATGATGACATAGATTGTAATTATGATCCATTGAATCTTTGCAGTAAAATATGCCTTTTTTATTTTTATCGCACCAACACTCTTTGGTCAAATTATATTTTATTATAATGTTCACTCCTATGCATTATTTTTAGTCAGAATTTGGATCTTGCACTGGAAAAAAAATATGCAGCAAATAGGTTGACTAGTGGAGCCCAGCTACATGCACACATGGCGCAATAGAGTCAAGTACACATTTAACTTATATTGCACTACATTAATAATAACTTCACCCGAGTAGAAAAGATGTGCAGTGGTGCACAATGAACATTCAAATGTTTCACTGTCAAGGTTCTTGAAATAATATTTGTGCACTGAATTAGCAAGTCATGATCCTTTTGCTTTTTTAAAAAAAAATTACCTCGTTTCCATCCTCAAAGCAATTAATTAAATGAAAACTGCAGTGGTTCTCCACATCAAACCATATGACTGATTCCGCATTACCAAGCCGAGGCATTACTCCAATACGTGATTTTTCATTCATATCAAAATCAAATAGCCTGAATAGAAAATATAAATTTGGGAGTTTTAAATAAATATGGATTGCACTGCATGAATGGTACTTTCACGCTAAAGATGGAGTTCTGTTCACTCACGGTCTCTTTGAAAGTATTCTTGCTATACCGAACCGAAGAGGATTGTCCATTATAATATTGTACCTTTAAAAAATCATATAATAATTAGAAAAGATGAAAATGAAGTAGTTTATACTAGTCTAATATGTCCCACAAGAAAATGAAATCATACTTTCTAGTCACACCGATGTCGTGAATGAATCTTGGTTCCTTAAATTTGAGATCAACCTCGTGAAGAAGACTTTCTCCATCAGCTTATTCATGTGAAAGGGCAAAGATTATCAGTAATCAGCTAGGAGTACATTTTTTCAGAAAATTCATTTATACATGTATGCATATGCTATTAGAGAACTAGTCGAGTAATCTTGTAAATAAAATGATATTTCGAATTTCATTTCAACTCCTACTGTACTAATACAAGTTTATCATGTTTCACTAACACTTATACACAATTGTGACAATCTTCTATGCACATTTGATAACTTACAGGAAATCACTCCAATAATATAGTGGGGCTTTTCAGCATTTACTCCCATTATCACTAGCTCTCCACTTCCTTGAACCGGCTAGAAAAACAAGTCATTTACAACCATGAGCATAAGCTGCACAACTGAAAGGATTAGTTCACTAATACTATCTCTAGTTGCGAGCATGCATCATTTTGGTCCCTATAAGAGCATCTCCAAAAGATCCCCATAAAATTGACCCCATAAACTTGTTTTTAGGAGCAACCAAAAAATTATGAGGAGCAATTTGTCCTCCGTCCTCCAACAGTCCCTCTCTAAAAGTGGATCAAAACAAATTTGATTGGGCCACATCAGCATTTGGGGCCACAAAAACATTAATTGTAGTGGAAAAAGAAGGAATGGAGGTCCTAATTCTTCGCCTGTTTGTAGCTACAAATGAGGGGATTTTAGGGGCTATGGAAAAGTTGGAAGTTGTTTTGGGGTACTGTTGGAGATAGTTTTTTGCCTAAAATCCCAATAACTAAATTTAAGGGAGGTTTATGAGACTCTCTTGGAGATGCTCTAATATTCTCCAAATACACGTCAGTTTAGGATTTCAAGGTAATTTTACACCATAGATATTTCATCTAGTCCATGTGCCCAACTCCAAAACGACTCACTCCCTCTTGTCTTCTAACAGTACCAGATGGTTTGGACAAGGTTCTAGTTAAAATTTTGAAATTTTGACCATCAATATCATACTAAAACCATATGTGTCATTTTGCCTTGAAGAATACTTTGTCATGTCGTATATTTCTTTGATTGAAGAAGTTTGTCCAAAAATGTAACCATTCCAATTTCTGACTTCCGAAGTTAGCTGACTTTTTCTTGGTAAACTGCCCTTATCAAAGGCGATATTTTATTTGACGAGAGTAGATAGTAGCAAGCATTACATACCTTTGGATGACTAGTAAAAGGGTGGTTCCAAGCTCCATTAACATTGTAAGGACCTATTGTTTCAAGATTGCTGATATCTATCTCATATGGCTGGTGATTTTCCGAGTTAGCAAAAGCTCGTCCCGCGTGTTGAAATATGCTTGTATTTGCACTGTCCTTCACAGGCTTTCCAAATCTCAACTATAATATACCGAAAATTATGTAAAATACCATAAAAGAATGTGCATAGCAGGTAGGTTAAGCTGCATATGTTAAAGTGTTAATGATTCAGCAGCAGCACCAATATTTTGTACATCTTTTAATCATAATTAAGGTGTAAAACTAGTTATTGCACAAAAAAGTATTTATTGCATTCCACATTGTAAATTAGTCTTGTACCCCTCTAGTCGTAGTACTATCTTTCTGATAGTAGTGAACGTCCACCAACATTAGCATCCTACGTATAATTACAGGATCGAATAACAGGCCTCAAAGTACACTTATATGGCTTCAGAGTTAGAATCGTGTTTGACATGACCCACGGATGCCACATTCCGTACACGTTAGGGCAAGTTCGCCTAAGATTTGAGGTACTACTAATTTGCATTTCATCACTCACTTTCTTCACCTCAAAAGATCAGTGGGGTAGATGCTGGTTGTATTTGCTAAGAATGTAACAGCCTGTATTCATAATAGATGATATTTTCTGAAAAAGAATAATAATACTGGACAACTCACGTACATAGATATAGTAGTTTTCATATTGTAATAGAGCTACGACCCTTTAACATCATATGTTCTAGGACACTAGGACCAACAATGTGTCAACAGAGTACGTTTCAGTTAACTTGGTTGCTAAAGATTTTGTGTGACTTACCATATTAAGAACAAACGCTGCCAGTATTGCACCTGGTTGGCCATCAGCAGCTGGTATAAAATCCACTTCGCTTCTTTTTCTCTCTAATTCAAAGGAGTCTGAATGCACATACTTGTTCATGTATGATATCCTCCATTCTCCAACACTGTTCTTATTAAAGCGCACAGCATGTAGCATCCCCTGCCCTTCAAAATGGGTATACGATGTTGTACCAAAGATAGACTTTGCAATTGTCTGTGTTGGATGGAGAGGGTTTGGGCCTGTACCAAAAGTTTAGTGTAGGATACTGATATCGTCACAAGCATTTGAGATTCATCAAGAAGTCTTAAAAGTTAATTGTATGATAGGGCTTATTTAAAGTATTTACTTTTAGACTCTCTGATATCCTTATTATGGTAAAAGAAAAAAAGAGTACTCTTTAAGGAATCATACACATAATACACATTCCACTGGATCGAACTTAATTAAGGTGAGCAGGGTTAGGCAATCCTTCTTCTGGTTATTTATCCTTTTCCGTGAAATGTATGCATGCATTCACGTTACCAGTAGTGTTAATGCAGAGCTGAACCATATGCATTCAGCGAATGATGAGTTAATGCAACACTAGGAACTAACACACGTAAGAAGAAATTTTCAGGAGCCCAGAAACCAGATTCATTTAAATAAGCTGCTGACCTACCAACTCTAGAAATAGGAATCTTTGGGAAGTAAGTGTTGTAACACGCTATTGGCGGGAGGAAACAATCACACAAAAGTAGATAAGTGGCAAGACATAATGTAGGGTGGAACCTTCTCTTTATTATTCTGAATAAACTCGGGTTTACAATGCTTGGGTACTCCATTATTTATACTCGTGGAGGCCTTTCTATTCATGGAAGGAAAATACCTCTTTGGTAAATTGCCCACACCTTGGACTATGAGTCGGATAGGTTCTCTTAGAACTTCCTTTCTTAGTCCAATAGGAATTAGTGTCATAACAGTAAGCACCTAACCGAAAACATTCCCTATCATTCTTGGAAACAAATTAGAACGAAAGGGAAACCATTTTTTGAACATATTCTTACAGTTAATTGGAATTTGAAAGCTTATATGGAACCCTCACGAAGGGTATAATGGATGCGGAGATTCATAAGTTTGTTGAACTGAACTCTTCAAAATATTTTATCCCTAGGTATCAATCCTTTTCTATGCTGCTGATTACTTTCTGCTATTCTAGTAGCAAATTTATAACTAACATGAGTATGTGGAAAAATCACAAATGAAAGTTCTTATTCATTGATGATAAAAGGTGGCACCGTTTCTCAACTACTACATTGAACATAAAATGATGTCAACAAGTGGATCTTACCATTTCTTATGTAAGTACCCTCAGGAAAATCTTCAGGGATAACTCCCTCAAGATCATTGATCAAAACTATGTCGCCAATTTCGTTGACTGCTTGAAAATTTCCCTGTACGAAAACTAGCAAAACTGTGACATGTAGAAACTATTTTTTTTTAACTTAGATCAGAAGTTGAGATGCACGTGAAGAGACTAATGCAAGCATGTTAAGAAAATTCTGCAATCTATGAACAACATGATGTTACATTCACGGTTTCAAAAATTGTAAAAAGAAAACGCTCAAAGACCACGAAAACCACAAAAACCGGTCCGACTTGGTTAGGAAATCCACTTGGTTTTTCAACAAAACTGACCCTAGTACTGTAGCAAAATGTAAATAGCTTGGTGTTTGCGGTTTAATGAACAGTTTTCTCATAGTTCGACTACCGACCAATTCACGGTTTTGCAATCCCTGGTTACATTCAATATTACCGCACTATTAAATATATGTTTAGGACAACAATTTTTGTTTGATTTCAACCAGATTATAACTGTCCTAAACATCATATATACTGAAGGTTGTATTATGAAAGTCAAAACATAGAAAATACTATTTGAAATATCTATATTACAATAGAGGGAAGTTTGATGTAAGATACTCTTTATATTTACCTCATTCAAAGAACGCTGCTCGGAAAATGTGTACCCTGAGTCTACAAATCGCTTGAGAATATTTATTGAAACTGTCTTCAGAGCTTTTGACATTTCCTGTATCAGTGGCTGCTTCTTCCATGTAGATGTAGCTAGCGAAGACTGTACCAACCAACGGGAATTCAAGGTAATCGTTAGTTGTCAAATTCAGTAGTCAAGTACCCAAGTTTTTATACGTGTGATTGGATGTAGTGCTTCTTTCTCTCTTTTCTTCCTTTCTTTTTTTTTACCATTTTTTTGGGGTGGGGGGGGGGGGGGGGGGGTATCCCAGTATAGACGAGCCTTGGAATACACGTCATGCCAATGCTAGATTCACATTTTACGCTGCAGTGTGCAAAAATATATATCTTCTATAAAACATGGCTCACAACCTATTGTCTTACTGCATTGTTCTTTGTTTTCTCATTTCACTTACTTGTGGACCCAACTTCATTTCTCTGAAACAAGCACCGGAGCAACTACAAGCATCGACGCAAGGAATCTTTTTCTAGGCATCGGTTGCTGCAATGGGCAGGCATCGAGGTTGAAGGTTCCTTTTGGTATTGTGCCACTGAGACTACTTCCAATGGGAGTTATGTTTGTTACATAAGGTGTCATGTTACTATTTTTTATAATGTGGCAAAGAAATTGACGAGAAGAGAGATCAAAGGGGTTTCATCTTGATGAAATCATGCATTCACTGTTTTCAACACCATTTGTCTCTTGCATGCATGTGCTTTTTTGGAAAAACTAAAAATAAAAAAATACATTGCATGACCTATATTCAACCACCAAATGGAAGTATTCTTTGCATATGTGACACTATTGTACAAAATGAAACCTCCTATTAGGAGTAGCCTTACTCGGCTACAGGCTAATAATAGCAACAATCCTCCCACTATGTAAATGTAGCTACTCGTTTGAAGCTAGCCTTACGGTACGTCGAATGCGCTCATTGGTCAGGCAACAGCAGGTTCATGAGTCAGTGGCACCCCAGCCAACTGCTTTACTTCAGCTTTGCGGCAACGCCAGAGTCTAGTGGCAGCAATGGAGAGTGGCAACGCGTTGCTTACCTTGACGGCGTTATGCGGAGCGACGGCAGAAACCTTGTGCCTATGGATGCGCATGCACCCACTAGGTGCTCTCGAGCTGCTGCCTCCAGCTCTGAGCATGTCTAGCTAATCTGTTGAAAGGAGAGAAAACAAATAAGGAAGAACACCCAGTTGTGTGCGTTCTCGGGGAAGAACCCTAATAATCAGTGGTGTGGTGGATCCTGACTTCCTGATAAGCCATACTTTGCGCTTCACTTTTATAACGACGAGCGGACGAAGGCATACAAGAGCGAGGACAAACATGGTTGATGCCATCCAATGCTCTAGTCGTGGAGAAGGAATAAGGCCATTGGCTGCCCGAGATGAACAGTTGCCAACGTCGAAAACCTTTTCTTTTCTGAAACACCAACCTTGGAAACTTGGAAAGCTTACATGACTGGCTCGAAGACCCATCTAGGAGTCCTAAAGAAATACCAGTTCACATACTGAAGAGTAGTATATATGGGTAGTGGCCACTGAAAGGAGGGAGGAGTCAAGATGAAGAGTGACGACGCATCTAGAGGGTTGCGGATGGACGGCCCATCAACGAAGTTTAGAGTTCTTCAAGTATTGACAGATCCGGCCTCCACCAGAGAGAGCCGATGCACACCCGCCAGAAAGAGGAATATGCCAGCGCATAGGCATAGCACTGCCACATTTGGACTCACCTATATATATAGCATTATATATGGTGCACACAAAGTTGCGTTATTTTCTTCACGCATTTCATGCTCAAGGCTTGAATACATAAAAAAATTGCTCAGTGTTTTGTTCCCCTTACGACACGAAGTCTTGTGCGTGCACGCTCATGTCATGCGTGTTGGTGCATATGTGAGAGCTAATATAGGATCGACAGACGACAGCTTCGTTTGCATCGGGTGTGTGTTGGTTGGTGCTGATTGAGCAATGATTATGAAGGTTCTGGGAACGGACGGGAAGATGGCGATGCACTCGACCGACATGCACACATCTGGGCTGGGCTGGGATGTGCTGCATGAGGCAGAGCAGGGCCGGGCCTAGACGGACGAGGAAACTCAATATCATAGTTTAATGAGCAACCCTGCTTTACAATTCGTGCAACTTTTTTCAGAAAGATATATTTCTACTAATAAAAGTTTGATAAGGTCTTTTCTCGGTTATGATCTCGGCACAGAATTTTGTACATCAAGTGCTTCATGGTAAAAGGTACTATCAAATAAGACCTAACACTTAGCGGTCATCTTGAGCAAATAAGTTCCTATAAATAATATACTGCCAACTCTCGGATGGTCTCGTCCTTCTTAATGATTCCTGGACAGTGATCCGCAAAAAGAATAAGAAAAAAGAAACCCACGGAGGATGGTCTCATCCCGGGAGATTTTTTGGGCACCCTTCAGCCAGCTCGCCTACGTGGACCGGTGGAGACGGGGGCAGGAGAGGGCGAAGCATCGCCTAGGCTGCTTCGGGCTTATGCTAACCGTGAAGCCATGAATGGCGTGCATGCGAAGCATGGGCAACGCAGGTGGAAGTGGTGCGCCGAGGGACTCGGTCATATGCAGTTGTGCAGTTACAGTTGTGCAGTTACTGATATTTCCTTGCTAACAACCCCCCTCAGTCTGGACATGGTACAACGTGTAGACTGCTGCGAAATTCATCAAACACTGTTGTTGGTAGTCCCTTGGTGAATATATCCACGGACTGAGAACTTGATGGCACATGAAGTACTTTCACTTGTCCAAGTGCTACTTTGTCACGAACGAAATGGAGATCGATTTCAATATGTTTTGTTCGCTGATGCTGCACCGGGTTTGCTGACATGTACATAGCACTCCCATTATCACAGTATACAATCGATGAACGCTTTGATGGTAGCCGCAGTTCTGTCAACAATTGCCGCAGCCAACAAGTTTCAGCCACCGCATTGGCCACGCCTCTGTACTCATTCTCGGCAGAGGATCTTGACACTGTCACTTGCCGTTTAGACGACCATGAAACAAGATTATCCCCAAGATAAGAGCAATAACCAGAAGTAGATCATGAGAAGAGAATGGTTTAGATGCAAGCCATATGTGGTGGTTCCTTTGATATAGCGCAGGATGCGCTTGAGTAGGTTTAGGTGTGGTTCTCTTGGATCATGCATGAAGAGACAAATTTGCTGAACAGCGTAGCTAATGTCCAGTCTTGTTAAGGCTAGGTATTGTAGAGCACCAGCAAGACTACGGTATTCAGTAGGGTCGGAAACAGGGGAGCCAACAGTTGCAGAGAGCTTAGTCTTTGTGTCCGAGATGAACATCACGGGATGGTTTGTTGCCGGAGAAGAGCCCGTGGAGGTAGTGCCACATGGTGAAGGCGGTTGGGCTCTTGAGCTTCATCAGCATGTCGAATAGCTCTTCGCTGATGGTGTTCTAGATCCATGTGAGAACCATCAGGTTCTCCTTCAGCCACTCCGGATTGCCGCGGCGCGGCTCCTCGATCTCGAGGTGGTGCTGCAGGTTGAAGCGGCCGACAACCATGAGGAAGAGAGTCTTCCACTTGGTGTAGTTGTGCCGTTGTGGGCTTGGAGGTCGAGGACGTAGGGAATCAATGACTTGATGGCGACTGCTCTGGATCGCTTGTGAGACAGGGAGAACAGCAGGGTGGACGGCGGCCGGAACGTCGGTAGGGGAAGAAGAGGATGCCGGTATCGATGGAGTGCCAGAGGCTGAGGCAGAAGGCGAGCCGAGGGAAAGAGATGTAGGCATACCGAGGGCTAGGGAGGAGGGTTGGCTGCCGATAGCGCGCAGATAGGCGTCGGCAACCGAGCGCTGGGTGTGGGTGTCGCTCATGGCGACGGCGGCGAATGAGGTAGTGGGAGATTAAGTCTCAAGATGAGAAAGTTGATACCAATGTAAACAGAAATTATGCACGGCAAATTGTATTGTATTGATACATGGCCTATATATAGGCATTACAGGAGCGCATTGCGCAGGGGACTTAGTGTTACAGGAATATCTTCTAGGATATGCTAACCGTGAAGCCATGAATGGTGTGCATGCGAAGCGTGGGCAACGCAGGTGGAAGTGGTGTGGTGCGCCGAGGGACGTCATGCAGTTACTGATATTTCCTTGCTAACATGTGAAATATCCGACAGATCATCGAAAGTTATAGAAACAATATATGGTATGCAAATTGCAAACCAGTAGGCATTGTAGCGTTCGTTAGGAGCAAAATGCAAACCAGTAGGCATTGTAGTGTACACAGAAGGTTGGAAATGTATTAGCACCTGTCTGACTAATCCGATAAAATTTAACTTTGCAACAACATACTACCACTGTAACTGAAAACGGAACGTGGCCACGAAGGCATATAACTTAAAAAACAAGGCCACCGTCCACAGCATGTGGTTACACACTTCGACTGCTTCAGCAGTACAGTTTGAGCTCAGGATATCAAGACTGACAAGACATGAACTTCACTTCCAGAGCTTGCGTAGGGACATGTTCTTCTCCGTATCTTTCTTCATCACCTTAGCGACGGCCATCTCAAAGTCCTCCTGTGTCACATGCACCCTTCTCTCGCGGAGGGCAAACATTCCAGCTTCTGTGCAGACCGCCTGATAGCAAAAATGGAACAAAGTATGAATCTCATCATATCATTGCAAGGTTCATGCACTGACCGAAACACTGGTTTGAAAAACATCGATCATACAGCACAGAAGATCTTATGCTACGATGTAACAAAAATGGTTGTAATTCTGAATGGTCCTCACTGCTGTATTTTAGTGCCACAAAATAGTAGTCATTTGTCGATTATGAGTCATTTTTCGATTACAGTTATAGACTAGAAAAGCTAACCAAATTCACAAACATCAGTACTACCTCAACATATTGCTGAAGTACTTCAGATAGTTAATTCTTGACCTTCTTCTGATGGATATTTAACTACATGGACACACTAGAAATTATCTGTGGGAGATTGTTATTTGGATGCTTGTCAACTCCTATCATCATAAGCATGGGTGCAAGATGCAATACTCAGTTTGAAGGAGACTGAAGACAAGCTAGACTTGTTTGGATAAACGCAAATCAGTACAATCTCCTCAGTTCGGAAGACAAATCAATTTTCTTTTCAATCCTAAGTGATTGCAAATTGGGTCTAAAACAGTATCATCAAAACGAGCACTGAATTTTCTGCTGGTATAAGTGGGGACACTAAGGTGTGAACCAGTTGCAGAAAAAGTTTGCGCATAAATTTGATCTTCTGGGTAGAGACTAAACAAACCTTCAACTCAGCTCCGGAGGCTCCATTCATCTTTTCCGCTATCTTTTTCAGATCAATACCACGCATCAAGTTCATCTTCCTTGAATGGATCTTCAAGATATCAAATCGTGACTGAAAGGGCAAAACAGTAAGCAGAGAGTCAGCACAAGTGATCGTGCAAATTCTGTAGACACCACATGATACAGCAAGTTACACAGGACATACATCCTCATTAGGGTTGGGGAATTCAATCTTCCTGTCTATGCGGCCAGGCCTCAGAAGAGCTTGATCCAATATGTCTATTCTGTTTGTTGCCATCAGAACCTGCATGGAAGTTTCATGTATATCACAACAATGCTCATTCAAAATTCTAAATCAGCACACAAACACAATATTAAGCACATACCTTAATTTTGTTTGAAGCTTCAAAACCATCAAGTTGGTTCAGCAGCTCAAGCATGGTGCGCTGCACTTCACTGTCACCGTTGCCAGTTCCAGACTCCATTCTAGCAGACCCAATAGAGTCTATTTCGTCCATGAAAATAATGGATGGTGCGTGCTCCCTGCAACAAGAAAACCAAAAAATTAAGTCATATTGAGAACAAAGAATGCTTACACAAAACTTCAAATGACAAGCCGCCAGTGTTCCAGACTTCCAGCTACAATAGAGACAATGATATGGAGAACTCAGCCTACCTGGCCATAACAAAAAGCTCACGGACCATCCGGGAGCCCTCACCAATATACTTTTGAACCAACTCAGAACCAGACACCCTGATGAAGGTGCAGTCTGTGTGATGAGCAACTGCACGTGCCAGCAATGTTTTCCCTGTACCTGGAGGTCCGTAGAGGAGAACACCCTAAAAAAGTAAGAAGAGTTATTACTATCTACTGTAATAAAAGAGAAAACTGAATTCTTCAGAGAAAAAATATATCTATACCTTAGGTTGGGCTATTCCAAGGCTCTCAAATAGCTCTGGATGTTTGATTGGAAGCTCAATGACCTGAAAGTAGAGTTAACAAGTCAGAATGTGTAAATTTGATGCTCCTATAGCGCACTGGATTTAAAGTTCAGTACAAACCTCTTTGATCTCTTTAATTTGCTGATCAAGCCCTCCAATCATATCATAAGTAGAATCAGGAACCTTCTCAACCTTCATAAGATTGACCAAGGGATCAACTTTGCTTGGCAGGATCAGATGGAGCATGTAACTGTCATTTCGAAGAGCAACTCTTGTTGAAGGTGTGATCTTTGTAATGTCAATACTCTTATCAATATCGACCACATATTTGCCTTCTGGGTGCACCTGAGTGATTGTGTTCAGGAGGTTAACAACAGTATATCACTTCAAGGAAAAGAAATAAGAAATTCCATTAAGCATTCAACCCAATAAATCGAGATAATTACATTAAAGTCAATAGCAGCTATATGAATCCAACAACACAGAAAAGATCATATACTAAAATTTATTGTTCCAAACTCCACTTTAATCTATAACAAGAGATTTTTTTTTCTGTGAAACCAGAAAAAACATGTCTGCTCACATAGGCATTCAACTTCACATGTTAAGCATAAACTGGGATTCATAAAGTGGTTTAGCCAGACATGATCACCTATGCAGTATCCCTGCTAGGGAATTCAATTTTTGACACTCCAAAAAATCATAGATGAGATAAATAAACCACAATTTATATGAGCACCAATGAAACAAGCACTATGTCTCAAAGGTTGACACTTCATTTCGTTGCTTGCTACTATTTAGCCTCTTTAATGAGGAAAAGGGTGTGTTCATATGATGATATTTGTTCCCTGCAAGGGTCGACAGGCACAGGCTACAGCTATAGAATAATATCTGCCTATATAAAAGTCTGGCACTTTCTGTGCACAGAGAGCAAAAAATGGACTGGACAAAGGAGCAGCATCCACAGGTAATTGATGGTAAATGGATCTTATCTTAACATTTACCATTTGATCCTGGTTTATTTAACCAAATAGATCACTGTTCAGTGGGAGTAACCGAGCACTTCTATTTGCTGTGTGTAAGGCTTTGGGTTATTGCCACAGCACAGTACTAACCACTAGAAAACAGAGTGTAGAAAGTTACAATGGTAATAGTATATGGGAAAGGGGAAAATACCTTCACTAGAACCTTGGACTTGCCCATGACCTTCACCACCTCACCAACATACGAGCCAGGCTCTTGAAGCAACTGTAGCTCCTCCCTGAGCATTCTAACTGTACAATCAACATTTAAGACCAGTTAAGAGAACAGTAAACAGAACATCACGCGCATGAATTTAACTATATATTCCAGCAGAGTGGCAGGGGAGTCCAATCAAACGACCGATTCGGGCACAACACAGCCTAGGGTTCTACACGCGCGATCCGCTAGCAACCTAGGGTTCAACTGACGCGATCCGCTAGCAACCTCAGCACACCGACGCATCAGTTCTAGGGTTTGGGGCACGGTGGAATCGAGCGTATGGACTCACCTCGGGAGTTGAGGTCGTTGCGCTGGGCCTCAAGGCGGTTGAGGTTGTGGGTCTTCTGCCGGATCTGGAGCTGGAGGTCGTGGATGTGCTGCAGGTAGTACTGCCGCAGCCCCTCGCCGCCGCTCCGCCCCTTCGCCGCGGCCGCACCCTCGTCGCCGGACGCCGCCGGCGGAGGCTTCGAGACGTCCATCGCCACCGTCGCCATCTCCGGCTCGGGAAGGTAGCTCGGCGATTCGGGTCGGTCGAGTTCTTCTTGCGTTGGAAGAAAGGTTTCGGGGCCGGCTGCGCGGTGGTGGGTTTGCTTCTTGGGTTGGGTCAGGTGCGCTCGCCCGCCGCTCGGTTTTAATGGGGGTTCCCTGCGTGGCGGATATTTCGCCGAGGTGAGTCGAACACGGACTCGGAGCTCACTAGAAACGCGACCGACGTGTACCGTTTTTTATTTAGTCTATCAGAATGGAAAACATGGAAAAAGGTATGAAAAAATTGTTTCATACTTATTTTTTCCTAATTACACAGTACAATTTAAGCACCCACATATTTATAAACACACGTACGCAAATCCGACCTTACGAGTATCTTCGAAAACTGAGCCGACAAATTCTTGATATTGACAAAGTCACTATTGACATCTCGCTATCGACGGAAACACAAATGCCGTTAAATCCTAAAACAATCCCTCATACGAGAAATCGAACCCACGACCTTAAATGCTACCAAAGCTATTGTACCTACTAAACTATAGGCCTTTTTTATATTTCATGTCTATTTTCGTGTCACAAATATGCAATTCAAGACCTGATGTTTCATTCATGTCACGTAATACCAAATTTTCTATTTTATCTAGACGCATGTATAATAAGATTTTTTCATTTTCCGCTTTTTTTTCTTACAAAAATAGTCTATTTTTACGAAATTCTCATCATAAAAACACAAGACGCATATATAGATGAGTTTATAAGATATACTATAATTGTTGAAGGATGGAAGATAATAGCAACTTAGGTGCATTTGATGGTGTGATGGTCTCAATCGGAAACAATTTCTTAAAATTATCATGATTTTATTAGATTCATTTTATCCTATGATCGGTGTCACTCTCGTTTAGCATTATAAAAAAGGATATATTTTTTAATTTGACGGCGTTGTGTTTTCAGCGGTAAACGATGTGGCCGTGGATAACAACGTGTCTGTGATGATTTCATCAATCTTAAGAATTTGTAGGTTTAAGTTTTTGAAGATGCTTGTAAAGTTAAAATTTGCGTATTACTTTCGTTGGTTGTGAGTCTATTGTGTAATAAAAAAAATCCTTCGAAAAAAAGGGTTGAAATTTTTTTAGGGCAAATAAAAATGTCCCAATTTCCTTTGTTTTGCACCATCCGATCTAAACCCAACGGCCACAACACGACCATCTCTCGCGGTCTCTCTTGCGGCTTCCTCTGCCGCTTCCGCGGACGACGCTCGCAGCGGCGAACCAGAGCCGCGACTCCGGCATCACCTCACGCTCCCGCCCGCTCACTCTATATAAAATTCCTCATCTCCTCTCCCCCGTTTCACCTAGCCCCCGATCCGTAGGTCGCCGCCATCCCCTCGCTGTAAATTATCCCACCTCCACTCATCACCCTGGACTATTTTTGTGTAGAAAATCAAACCACAGATCCGGACATCCAATCCCCGCAATTTTCCCCTGATTTTTTGCTCTTTTTTGATCGGGTAGTGCTAGTGCCCCCCGCCGTTTCAGATTTGCAGCGGTGGCGGTGAGTTTCTAAAGCTAGAGCTAGGGTTAGGATTCCCGGGGAGGCCGCCGGGATGGATAAGAAGAAGGTGGCGGTCCCGCTCGTGTGCCACGGCCACTCGCGGCCGGTGGTGGACCTCTTCTACAGCCCCGTCACGCCTGATGGCTACTTCCTCATCAGCGCCAGCAAGGGTGTGTGATCCTCTGACCCTCCATGCTTGCTTTTGAGAAATGCTCTTTTCAATTCGACTGTCCATAATGGTGGATTATTATCGCTGCAACATATGTTGTTTGTCAGGGTGCGCTGTGATTGTGATGTTTTTGCCAATCCTACTGCATAATGGTTATTAGCATGCTTGACAGCTGTTGACTACTGGCTTGATTTTTGTAGGAGAATCAGGCATATAGTCTTGGATATAGATTGCCTAATGAATAGCTTTAGTTTAGTTCCAACAAATGATGTTTGAACTTTAAAATGTGAGTCTGAGACATCAAAGTTATTAATGCCTGATAACTTGGCTATCAGGCTATGCTATCAGTTTTTTCATTTTAACTGATTCACTTTACATGTGTCAGATACCTCAGCATTTAGTAGGTAGCTTAGTTTCCTGAAATTTGAGTTTACCCTGTATTATGCATTGAAATTTCATTCAAGCTCAAACCCTTGAGTCATTGGCTTGTGAGACACGCTGCACGGCCTATTCCTTCCTTTGATGAGTGATTTTTACCATATTCAATGCCAAGGAAACTGGTGACTTCGATGGATGATTTTTACCATATGCAATGCCAAGGAGCTGATACATCTTACGGAGTAGTATCTGAAAACATTCAGGGTTTAAAGACCTTTTTTATATTAATTTGGAGTCCTTATTTTTAGTAATACCAACCAAAGCATCTATAAGCCTCATAAGGTATTCTGTGATACAACAAAAACAAAATTCTGGTAGTTTGTCATGCGGAAGCAGCGGAGAAAGCATTGAATTGGGGCATTTGTTGAGCCGTGGCATTTTAAGGGCTTTGCTGTTTGTTGTTATATTGAGTTATGGCATTTTACTACTTATTATTTGGTAGTTCACATCTAGTGGATCATGTTAGGAACTATTGGAGAGATTATGTGCCTGCTGATGATGTACTAGAATGAATGCAATCAATTACGGTGCAATATTTGTTAGATTGATTTTCCTTGCTCACTGTGTTGCTGATATTGAATTACATGCTTTGGTGTGCAGACTCAAAACCAATGCTTCGCAATGGTGAGACCGGAGATTGGATTGGGACATTTGAAGGTCATAAAGGTGCTGTTTGGAGTGCTTGTCTTGACACCAATGCTCTGCGTGCGGCATCTGGCTCTGCCGATTTCTCTGCGTATGATTCTCATTCTGCAAAGTCCCCTTGGAGTTGCTGTGATTGTAAACCTTCTTTAGAATGTAATGTATCATCTGAAAGGACTAGCTGTGATTATAAACCTTTTTTTAACTTTCTTTCAGTAAAGTATGGGATGCACTAACAGGCGATCAGCTGCACTCCTTTGAACACAAGCACATTGTCCGTGCATGTGCTTTTTCTGAGGTTATTCTCTTACCATATTGAATCATTATCCTATCGCTCTCTTAATGAAATGGTTCCTTCGGTTACTGTTGTTACCCTTTTTATCACCTTCCTGTAGTAGTGCAGTCAGCTTTTGTTGTTAGTTTTTGTTGGGTGAAAGTGACGGTGATTTGTGCTGTAACCTTCGCGATCATATGTGGTAATAATGCCAAAAATGCATGTCCAGTATTCACATGTGGGTCGATGCTTTTGAGTAGAAAATGTCCGAGCACACTGTCTTCACTCATCGGGCCTGAATATTTATTGACATTAAACCCACTTCCTTTTTTGGATGAACCTTAAATAGTGTTTTGTTGACTGCTAATGTGCACATCCTTGAGACCTTGACCCTCACAACATGTTTACAAAAAAAAATGGGCTTAGTTGCAATTATAATTTGAAGTGATCATATCTTGCATGCCATTGCATAATCAGGGTTTGGAAGTTACACGATAAAAAAGTAAATTCTTATCTGTTAAACTACAGTAAATTTCCTTTTCTGCCAGCTCATGTGATTATAGTTTTTTTTTTTTTTCTAATTGTGCAATGTCTTAGATCATGTATATTCTATTTCTTGAGGAAATTGTATTTTTAATATTTAGTTTCAATTCTTTAAACTAGAGCCCTCATCTAAAGCACTCATATTCCTGCAGGATACCCACATGTTACTTACTGGCGGTTTCGAGAAGACTTTGCGTATATTTGACTTGAACCGCCCAGATGCAGCCCCTAGAGAAATTGACAAATCGCCTGGATCTGTCAGAATTGTTACTTGGTTACATAGTGATCAAACCATACTAAGTTCATGCACAGATATGGGTGGAGTCAGGTCTGTTTGGATGAACAGTAGACATTGTTAATTTTGTCTGTAGATTTTCTTTTTATCTTCCCTGTTCTTACAGTAATGCCATTGGAAGTTAATTATATTAACGAAATAGGCATATTGCACTTTTACCCAGAGAGTGACCTTGACATTGTTTGGATTCTGGTAGATTGCAAACGAAAGAGCATTAGTCAGGATTCTACTTTTAGAACTTTGCAAAAGTTAAGAATTTGCACTAAATAAGTGATATTCTCAATCCTTCCTATTTTCCTAGAAAGCACATCCAGATCTCTGTCTTTCCTCTTTTTAATTGCTAAAATACTAGTACGTCTCAAGCATGTCAGTGTCCAACTCCGACATGTGTCAGCTTACCTTGCACAGATGAATGCAGAATTCCAGTGAGCTGGGTATAGGAATCTGAATTCACACACACACACACACACACACACACACAAAAAAAAAACACCACCCAAAAAGTTCCAAGAAACTTTGCTGCATTATTTTACGAACTCTAAATCTTAAATAACTGTATATGCAGGAAGCTATTAAGTTTTTATCGAGTACCTTGTCATAAATATGTTACATTTTAGATTGTTTCTTTCTATCTGATCAAATGATATTGCCATTGAATAGGTTATGGGATGTAAGGAGTGGGAAAATTGTTCAAACCCTTCAAACAAAGGCACCTGTTACCAGTGCAGAAGTGAGCCAAGATGGTCGGTTTATAACCACAACTGATGGTTCAAGTGTGAAGTTTTGGGATGCGAATTAGTAAGATACTTCTGTAATTTTTACCTTAGCACTTCACATCGTACCATTAGTTACAGAATATTTTCTGGTCATCTTGCAGCTTTGGACTTGTTAAGAACTATAATATGCCATGCCCGTCGAGTCAGCTTCTCTTGAACCAAAGTACGGGAACAAATTTGTCACTGGTGGAGAAGACATGTGGGTTCGTGTATTTGATTTCTTCACTGGTGAAGAAATCGGTAAGTTTCTGGCCTCAAAGGTTTCACCAAAATGATTGAATTGATAGCTGTTTCTTGTGATACCAACTACTTTGGATATTTCTTTACCCAAAAAATATGCCTTGTGAAGTTATATTTGTTTCAACCTATTCCTGTTTGAACAGTATTAGATTGAAACCCACAACGCATGATGCTTACTGTTTCACATGAAGTTAATTGTTAGTTTAGGCATATTATCTTTAGTTACGACTTCGGCTAAAGTTCTACTTAGAACCCAGACCTCTCGGGCTATTTGTTTGAATTGTTTCTTTTAGTCAGTTCCGGTTTATTCTTGATATTATGGTGCTTTACGATAGCATTTCTGTAATGTTTTTCATACTATAAGAGGTTTGGTTAGGTAGCCCCTGGTTCATAGCTGTAGTCCAGAATCAGGCAGCGATTGCTGTTTAGCATATGACGTTTTGTTTACTATGGCTCATACCATGATAACGTGATTATCTTATGCATCATATCAAGTAGTTTAGAATTGTTATGCCATTTAACTGTCGAGAAGATATGCACCAAAATCTCTCCCCATTAGAACTGATGACTCTGTTACTTCTGTTGCAAACAGCATGTAACAAAGGGCACCATGGCCCTGTCCACTGTGTCCGGTTTACCCCTGTTGGTGAATCATACGCGTCAGGATCGGAAGATGGTACCATCAGAATCTGGCAGTTAGGCCCAGCTAACAACGATGAGCAGGAGGCGCAGAATCCAAACGGGAAGATGAAGGTCGGGGTAAACGATGTTGCACGCAAAATTGAGGGCTTTCAAATTCCCAAGGACGGGCAAGTTGAGGCGTAGGGCACATCATTTTTCATGTCTTGTAGGGCGGTTTGCAGGGAGACTTGTCATAATCTTCTGCGTGGGTAATTTAGGCATCATCCCAAAGTTTGTTGTACTGTAAGCACTGGCCTTGCACGTGTGTGTTGCCTCTGAGAGCACGGTGGGTGATGGAGTTTTGTATGGAGGTTTCATAACTCCTGTTTCTGTGGATCCTTAAAAAGAACAAACAAAAAGATAGACTAATATGAACAAAATTGACATTTCAGCAATTAATAATTCTCCAAATGCAATGGTGTTGTGTTGCTATTGTTGCAACCTTTACAGCACTACATTCTTCCATGTACCGTTGCAGAATCCTGCATCTCACGAGCCAGGCCAGGGCATATCCATGTAACCAATCGCACCCTAGATGTTTCTCATGCTGCAGCAGCGAGAGCTTCTAGTCTCCCCCTGTTTTGCCTGTTGGATTGGAGGTTTTGCAGCAGGCAGCAGCAATGGCTACAGTATTCGCAGTTATTTCTTCAGCGGCAGCTACAGTGTTCACAGTTATTTTTCTGCAGCGGACCGGTGAAAGGTGTGAAGCTAAATATCAACTGCTACAACGAGAACTCGAATGATCAAAGGGTAATCGAACATGGGACTGTGATGAATCCAATTTGCCATGAAATCAAGTAGTATAAACAAATCTCATGTCCACTGGGAAAGAAAGACAATACCTAATCAGAATTCGTAGTACTTGATCATCCTACCTACAACATTTTCAAAGACGGAATAACATCCAATGGTAAGCTCTGCAATTTGCACCATGCCAAGCAATGATGCCAATCATCAATGGTCTTTCAGTTTCAGCTGCTGGAAAGCTTGGAGACCTTGGGCACTTCCACTGGGAACCTGTCGATCTCGTCCATCCACGGGTTGGTCTCCTCTGCCGGGTTCACCGACCGGAGCGCCCTCCACACGGCGCTGTTGCACTTGAACCCTGAGCCGAAGGCGATCTGCCACACCCTGTCGCGGCGCCGGATCCTGCCCTTGGCCTCGCTGTACGCCAGCTCGTACCACAGCGAGCTGCTGGACGTGTTGCCGAAGCGGTGCAGCGTCATCCTTGACGGCTCCATGTGCCAGTCCGTGAGCGCCAGGTTGCTCTCCAGCTCGTCCAGCACGGCGCGGCCGCCGGCGTGGATGCAGAAGTGCTCGAACGCGAGCTTGAAGTCCGGGATGTACGGCTTCACCCCTTTCCTCTTGAACACCTTCCTGGCGACCAGCGTGCACAGGAACAGCAGCTGCTCCGACACCGGCAGCACGAGCGGTCCCAGCGTCGTGATGTTGGTCTTGAGCGCCTCACCCGCCACGGCCATCAGGTCCCGCGACAGCGACACGCCGAGCTTGCCTTCGCCGTCCTCCTCCTGCGTGACGCAGCCGAAGCACCGGTCGTCAGCGCCCCTGTGCGTGCGCACGGTGTGCACCAGCTCGTACTTGGCCCGGCGCCGGTCGCCGCGGCGGTTGGAGAGCAGCACGGCGGCGCCGCCCATCCGGAAGAGGCAGTTGGACACGAGCTTGGAGCGGTCGTTGCCCGAGTACCAGTTGAGCGTGATGTTCTCGGTGCTGACCACCAGCGCGTACGACCCCGGGTGCACCTGGAGCAGGTCCTTGGCGAGCGCGACCGACAGCAGCCCGGCGCTGCACCCCATCCCGCCGAGGTTGAAGCTCACCACGTTCCCGCGCATCTTGTAGTGGTTCACGATCATGGCCGACAGCGACGGCGTCGGGTTGAACAGGCTGCAGTTGACGACGAGGATGCCGATGTCCTTGGGCTTCACGCCCGTCTTGGCGAGCAGCTCGTCGACGGCGCCGAACATGACCTCGCGCGCCTCCGCGCGGGCCTCGTCCATGGACGGGTTGGGCGGGACGCGCGTCACGGCGGGCGGGAGGTACGTGTCCTCGCCCAGCCCGGACTTCTCCAGGATCTTGCGCTGGAACTCGAGGCTGGCGTCGGTGAAGGAGCCCGTGAGCCGCGAGCAGCGCATGAAGGTGTCCCGCGTGCACCGGCGCTCGGGACCCGGCTTGTAGCACGCGAAGTCGACCAGGTACACGGGCCGCGGGCGGGTGAAGAAGTAGGCGGTGGCGAGGAAGACGAGCAGCGTGGAGCAGGCCAGCACGGAGACGAGGTTGAGCCGGAGGTGCAACCACAGGTCGGCCACGTCGCGCGGGGAGAGCGTGGAGAGGTGCACGGCGACGAGCACCATCAGCGGGGTGAGCAGCAGGTACATGCCGTGGGTGATGAGGTGGTGGTACCCCAGCTTCACGTACTTGAGACGCACCGACTGCTGGAAATCCGGCAACTTCCGCGACGGCGAAGGCTCTGGAGCTGGCGCCGGCGTGGCGGCCTCCTGGCCGCCATTGCTCGGTGGCGCGGGATTGTCCATGGTTCTGTATCGCGCACAATATAGGGTCAGATTATAACAATAAAAAAAGTGCAATTCGTTGTCTTAAGAAATCTTTAATTGAGATATCATCCGTACTAGAGCAGAAACAAACATTTAACAGGTGTTCGTTGCATGGAGTCTAAAATTTAGAGGGAACAATATTATTATTTAAGAGTATTAAATAAAGTTTAATTATAAAATTAACTGCAGAACCTTTCGCGAGACGAATCTAACGAGGATAAGTAAGCCGTGATTAGACGATAACTACTGTAGCATTATTGTAGTATCACTGTAGTAAAACATAGATTAATTAGACTCGTTAGATTCGTCTCGTAAAAATATACCTATCTGTAAAAAAAAATTTGTCATTAAACTTTATTTAGTACTCTTAATTAAACTTTATTTAGTACTTTTAAATAATAAGATTCTCTTTGATGTAACAGGTTTAAAATTTAGAGAAGGATGCAACGAACGCACCCTGCTAAGGAAATGGTCAAGTAACTGAACAGTTCTGAACTGAATTTGAATTCTGGGTTGTAGTTCAGTAACAAAAGGCACCCCTTCAGACATTCAGAACAGAAATGGAACACGGCCGATACCGGGCAAAATATTGTCGCTACAAAAGGCACGCGATCTTTGGTTTCTGAATGAAATCATAAACAAGAACACCACCCCGAGCATCCCAAGGGGATCAAACTCAAGCAACACGAACGGATCAATGCGCGCAGATCAAAGAGAAGGCATCTCGACGCGTACCAGTCAAACGGCGAGATCGGCGATGCCTCGAGACCAAGCTCCCGGATCAACACCAGGCCCGCGAGGAGGAGGAGGACGGAGCAGAGCAAGAACACCGCTACCGCCGCCGCCGACTTGGTCTTGGTCTTCTCTTTCTCCGCCTGCCGGCCGTCGCGAGCAGCACGGGAGGGCGGGGGGCTTTTAACCGAAGCGGGGAAAGGAGGAACGACGCGTGGGCCCACCTGACAGCGACCGGCGGAGCGCACGGGCGGCAGCCTAGCCGCCAGCCGTCCCCGTGCGTTGACCGTTCGACGGCTGGATGAGGGTTGGCGGACGTTCAAACGGGCGGCCAGATGCGGTCTCACGACGGGTACTTCCTCGCACGTTCTGCGGGAGCGGCGAACAATTTTTTATCGCTGACATTGTTTACCCGCAACGGAACTGTCTGGCGCAAGGTTTGGTCCCACCAGTCAGAGAGACGGTCGCGTATGCTGTGCGGTGGCTGCGTTTGAGATTTGGGCGGAGAGGACGTGGCGGGAGTAACGGGATTTTCTGCAGGGCGGAGACGGATCGCGTTTGAGTTTTGAGTCTTTTGACAGCGGTGTGAGTGTGACTTGTTCGTCGACAGACTGATGTTGGCTGTGAGTAAAACAAGAAGGAAGTTAAATTTGGTGACTCTGACATGCCAACTGATTTGAGCTTCAGCGCTGGAGTTGTGCTGGTGATTAATGCCAAGTACTGTACCAAGGACACAAGGGGGCTGATTGGTTGCTTGGTTCCGACCGGGCCAGGCTCTCGGCATGCGACTTCAGCAAGTTTGGTTGCCAGCGCCAGCGGCCGAGCCAGGCTCCGGTGATGCAAGATACCTCTCCCAGCCAGGCCCGCTAGATACGAGGGAATCGAGCGTTTCTGGCGAGCCAGGCCGGCGCGAACGCGCGAGTTGCATCCGTGCATAGAGCAGTGGTGCAATGCGTCCAAGCAAGCAATCAGTTTCTCTGCTCCGCTTGCTGCATGCGCGTTGGCAACCAATCAGTGGGCATTTGTATGACCGCAGCTTGGCTACGGAGGGCCTGGCTCACCGATGCGATGCAAGGACGAGCCGTCCGCGAACCAATCACGCCCAAGATTAGTTCAGTGTGACATTTTCTCTGTCAGGTCCGAAACGGGAACAGGCTAAGACCACGACCAGAGCGTACTTTTCCTGACGATTTTTCAGCTTGCATCGCCCGGCATCTAATCGTAGGTCTCGTGCTACGATTTTTCCTCGTGCCCAAAATTTCCAGACGGGAAGAAGACCTTCGCCGAAGCATACTACTTGAAGCACGACCTTGACTGGCCCCAGCAGGCTTCTAGAACCACACGGCCGGGCGGAGTGGACCCAGACATTCGTCATCGGTTCTCGTCGCGACGGCGTGTACCCCGTCCCTTCCGTCCGTCAGCGCTCGGCGACCAGACCGGAAAACGCAGGTCAATACGCGGCGCTCTGCAGATGTGGAACCCTGGAACGGCTTCAAGGATCCCGTCCCGGCCGGCGACACGCGCGTGGCTTCTAGAAGAAAGCACGGAGCCAGCGGCGCATCTATCCTGTGTCCGCGCCTGGAGGGATGGAACCGTACGTGTCGCCGCCGCCGTTCTTCCAGAAGCAGGACTCGAGCTGGAAGCCTGGATGGAGAGCCAGGCGTGCCGAGCCACCACTTGCGTTGCGTGCGGGAGAGAAAGGTAACCAGCACGTGCGCGCGGGGGGGATGTGTTCACCGCTCGGTCCGATTGGGAAGACGCGTCTGACGTCGCCTTGTAGTTGTATAGGACGCCAGGAGAGATCATCAGGACAAGTCGGATGATGGTTTAGACAAGCCTTTTGTGCCGCGAGCCGGCGACCGACGGATCACACCCCAGTTGAGAAGGACACGCGAGATGTCAAGTGAGGATCATGGACCGGGCTCACGTTACGCGTCGTCGATTCCTGCCCCGGGAGAAGACGAAGGCCGCGCCGATCGGAAACGAAGCCGTGCACGGTGGCATCAGTACGGAAGCGCGCCACTTAAAAAGACCAAAGTACGACGGACGCACGGTGGGTGCGCGATAACCCACAGCCGTCCGTGAGCCGTTTCCGCCTCGCATTGTCCGGAAGCTTGGGTCTTCGCACGCAGACAGATGTCGCCACCGGTCGATCGGGGTCGCTGGGGGAGCGAGAAATCGAGTGGTGGAGAAATAACGCAGCGGCCAGCCAGCCTGCGTGTCTGCTCGTGAAAACGCTCGCCCGCGGCCTGACCAACAGAATCCGTGGCGCGCAGGAACAGTTCAGACATTCAGAACAGCAGGATGTGGAGCGCGGCTGAACTCATTTGCCGCCACCTGAGACGAGCGATCTTTCGTAGACTCAGGTCAGGTTAAACACAGGAGCATCTCGAGTGGATCGAATGGAACAGCACGACGTGCAAATCGGAATGGCATCTCGACGCTTTGCCAAACAAAGAAGCACCAGCGACACGCACACGATGCCTGCCTCCCGTCCCATGTGTCCTCAACTGAGATGCCAGGCGTTTCCCAAAAAAAAAAAAAAAACCTGAGATGCCAGGACAGGCAGGGATCGCGTGGATCCTGAAGGATGCCATTTAAGACAGAGTGTTGTGAGCAAGCATACGCGTTTCATATACTGAGATATGGCACGCCTCTCCAGTGTTTCAGGGAATCACAATGCATGTAGCTTGGATGACACCTAACAAAGGAGAAGGGGCAACTCATGCAACGGTTTAGATAGCTAAACAACTTGCTGTCGACGACGCTCTAGCTAACGTATGGCACCAGCTGCATGGGCCCCGGACATCTAACTTAACAGTAGAGGGGACTTTCCCCACGATGTATCTTTCGATGGCCATGAGCGCTGTATTGGCTTCCAAGATCATCCCATTGCTTAGAATGCGGCATGCACCAGCCTTGCGGGCAGGATTCAAACAACATCTGCCAATGTCGTCTATGTCTTCATCGTCAAATATACTGTCCAGGGTTATGGATCCCAATGACGTTGCATTATCCAGAATATGGCATGTTAGCTCAACCATGCCGAAGCCGAAGCTCGTCACATCCTTAAGGCTGGCATGCTTGTGTTCAGGCATCTGACTCATATGCGTGTCATCTCTAAATATGGGATCCAAAATCATGCCACCCATGTATACCTGCACAAGGCCAATACTAAAGCCACTTAAATAATCAGTTCATCACGACTACTAGACACTCCCTCCATTTGCAAAATGATGTCGTTTGGACAGTGAGATCAGTTCAATTTTGAACTAATCCTATTGTCCTAACGACTTCATTTGGCAAAATGGAGGGAGTATGTTTACTAGAAGATCAGTGACTTACGAACAAACTGAAAGCCTCCAGGGCAGGAGAACAATCGAAAAAAGAAACCAAAGACAAATAATAATATCCTGGGGATCCATCAAGATAAATATCCATGTACTTGAGGTGGAGGAATTTAGAAGCCACCACAGGTGTCTTTACCATCTGCATTAATGTATCACATATCAATCAGCCCGTTCGTTTCGCTGCAGCTGCGGCTGCGGCGAAAGAAAAATAACTGCGAACACTGTAGACGAACACGCAAAATGATATATCAAGGTATGACTAGATAAATATTATTAACAGTTATCTAATAATATGGAGTTTCAGATTAGACCTCGTTCGTTGAATATAATGTAAGATAGTCAACATTTGGCACGATATATGGAAGTTTGGTTATAGGCTTATAGCGTAACTGAGAAAGTTGGGCTCAGTTGTACAACCCATACATAGGCACTTCACTTGAAATGGTTGTCCCAGTGAGAGTTGTACCATGTCACCTTGTAACCTGATGGTGGAAAGATTCGGAGCTTTGTTCTCTATCATTTGCAGCATACTGCACTCACAAACAGTCAAGCGGCTGAGTCGCTCCAACACGCATGGTATCTTCAGACAGATTATCTCACTGCACAACCGAAGTTCCAACTCTGTCACAGCAAGAGAGCGAGAAAGAAGGCATCCTAATTCTTCTCCTGTAATACGCACATCACGCAAATACAGCTTTGTTAGATTTCTCAAACAGCCCAGGTGATCTGCGGGACGTAAGGCACAATGGGTGAGGTGAAGATGCCGAATCGAGCTGCTAGTGCCACCAAATAAAAGTGAGCACGGAAAGCTGTACTCCTCCTTATATTTTACAGGTAGCTTCAAGGTTACATTTTCAGTTCCTCGTGTAATACCAATCCGAAGCCAGTTACTGAGGAAACAAGGGTCTAGATTGCAACAATCCAAGATGTCGATCTCGAGAGTCTTAACGGCAGCTCCTGAGTGATTTCTCAGAATCTGGTCAACTTTATCAGTGAAAGCATCTGTATCACCCTTTTCACAGGTGTTTCGTTTAAAGCCCAGGGTTTCCATAGTGAGGATGAGGCAGGGATAGAACCTCCATGAATGTAAGAATGTGCGACATACACAAGCAGCACGAGCAGAATCCTGCATTGACATTAGGGAATGTATATGGCACCAGATGTCCTGCACAAGCATGGGAAAATAGTTGAATTGAACATTAGGCTTACAAGGTCAAATGGTTACATCAATAGCAAACATGTGAGATAGTACCATATGTAACAGCATATATATATTCTACAACAGGCATGTATGCACAAATTTTGCTGCATCAAAGAAGATAGTGTATTGGAACTATATCGACCAGTGTGGCTTCTTAGGCCCTGTTCGTTTCTTTTAGCGCTAAATTTTAGAGGCCTCTAAATAAAGAGAATCTAGTACTAAATAAAGTCTAATGACAAAACCTTTTTACAGATGGGTACATCTTTACGAGACGAATCTAACGAGCCTAAGTAAGCTATGTTTTGCTACAGTCATGCTACAGTAATGCTACCGTAGCATCGTCTAACCACGGATTGCTTACCTTCATTAGATTCGTCTTGCGAATTAGACCAGGGGTTCTGCAGTTAGTTTTGTAATTAAACTTTATTTAATACTCTTAAATGATAAGATTCTTTTTTTTAGACCCCTATAAATTTTAGACCCCCGTAAAACGAACACCCCCTTACTGAACTTGGAATAACAAAATAAAACCAGAGGGAGTAGCTAGCATAGGTCAAACAAATTTGTGCAGCTAGCAGGTTCTTCAGAAAAACAGAAGTGCAGTTAAATCAGTACTATAAAGACATTTGACTTGAATAAAAGTCTTTGGCAACTATAAAGACATTTGACTTGAATAAAAGTCTTTGGCACCGTACCTCTGGGAGTTGCGGCTTTGGATATCTCATGATGCCTTGCCAGCTCGGTGCCTCCAAGCTCCGGATCGCGTCGAGAAATCGAGGGCAGGGGGTCCGCGGTCAACCTCGGTTTCTTTTTTATCGCTCGATCTGTGGCGCCTCAGCCTAAAAGCACCAACCTGCGAGCGGCGGAGTGTGATGGGATTCGAATCTGAACTAGTACCAAGGAGGAAGGGCACGAGCCGCCGGCGGCGGGAAAGAAAGGGGAAAGAGGGGAAACTTTTTTTTTTTGAGACTCTGGAAAGAGGGGAAACTGGATAGCACACATCGGACGCAGCACGTATTTGGTTGTTTGGGTTGGGGCCGCTGGGCTATTCGCTGCATAATGTATATGGGCTCTAGGCCCTTTGACCGGGGCAGCGAGCTCGCCTACTTCTTGGACTGTGCATGGGTGTGTAGTTTTCGCGGGCCCACTTTGAGCGTTCGCCTACTTCTGGTTTTTTTTTTTTTGAGACATGCTCGCCTACTTCTAGCTAGTACCTAAGTCGCGCTGGCGCGTGGCCTGGCCTTCCTCCCAAGCGGGCCTGGTCCATTAACGAAGGATGGGCTGAACTCTCTACCTGTGTACTTAGACTGTAACCGATAAATTTCAGTTCCTCAAAAAACCAAAAAAAACCTGACAAATTTCTAGTGCATTATTTGTTGCCTGTCTTGCATAAAGCAAGCATCATGGTTTAGACAAGCTTACGTCAGCATTGTAAGTAGGCTTTGAAGCATGTTATTACAAAGTTCCGCTTTAATTGCCTTTGACGCTGACTTCAGAGGTCAAAATTGGATATAGTTTTTTATCTTCTCAAAACTTTGTACTCCCTCTGTCCCAAAATAAATGTCGCTGTTGACTTTTTTGGCCGTTCGTCTTATTCAAATTTTTTACACAAATCTTATTTATTTTTTTATAATTTGTTTTATCATTGAATATATTTTAATCATAACATATTTATTTTTATATTTAAATAATTTTTTTTGAATAAGACGAAGGGTCAAACATAATGTCCGATGACAACTATTTTGGGACGGAGGGAGTAGAAAACGTCCAAAATATGTGAAAATTCATCGGAAGAAGCGGAGCGTTTGAGTTTCAAACAGAATTTTGTGTGTCACTTGTTCGTAACTGAGTGGTGTTGGCTATCAGCAAACAAGAAGAATATTTTGATGACAGCTGACATGTCAACTGATTTGAGCATCAACAAACGTTCGAGTAGTGGTACGATGACTACAGTAATCCCGAAGGACGGTTTCTTGTGACATTTTCTCTGTCAGATCACAGAAGGGACAAAAGATCGGAGCGTACTTTTCGTTGACGATTTTCGGCTTCTACCGTCGTCCTGCGGCTAGGTTCTCCTCGTGCTCCACTTCTCCAGAAGTGAAGGCCTTCTTCGCGGAAGCAGACGCATCGGCGGCACGCAGCGGCTCTGGATACTCTGAATTGGAGCACTCAACTCAGAGGTGCTACAGTGTTCCGGAATTAGCTCTCTGCTCAGCCCTTGATTGGAAACGAACGGTTGAGATCTGACGCTACAGTAACATATGAACAGTACGGTCGACTCGCACAGTATCCTGAAAACACTGTTTACTACAGTGCTCTACAGTGTTTAATTCAGAGATCTGCAGATGCCCTCACATTTTACTGTAGCGATCGCTACCGTTCTCTGAATTGAGAACCTCAATTCAGAGGGAATTGAGAACCTCAATTCAGAGGACCCCGATCCGCAGGCAGCGCGCGCCTGTGTACGTACTGTACCACGCCCCGTCCGTCTGTCAGCGCTCGGCGACCAGACGGAAAACGCATGTCACCACGCGCGTGCGCTGCAAATGCTGAGCGGCCGGCGACGCGCGCGCCGCCATTCCCCAAACAGATGGTGCTGGTACTCCTTTCACGAGCCACCGCACCACGTGCAGGGCCAGGGACTAGCATAGGCCTGTTCGTTTTCTGTAGTTCTAAATTTAGTTCCTGTTACATCAAAGAGAATTTTACTATTTAAAAGTATTAAATAAAATTTAATTAAATTTTTTTTGACAGATGAGTGCTAATTTACGAGATGTATCTAACGAGCCTAATTAATCTATATTTACTACAGTGGTGCTACAGTAACCATCGTCTAATCACGACTTAATTATCCTCATTAAATTCGTCTTGCGTATTAACATATGAATTTACAATTAATTTTATAATTATACTTTATTTAATACCCTTAAATAACAAAATTTTACATGCCTAAATATAATCATAAAGAAACGCACAGGCCCATATATGTCTGACGCTTTTCGTGGCGGAGGATGATAGTCTGCCACTCACGCCTTGTCGGAGTCTGATGCCAAGTTGCAGGGTGGCATCACTGGCATGATCAGGAACGGAGTAGTACCAGACGAAAGTGAGACAAAAGATACTCCCTGAAGGAGTGAAGGATGAGTGACCGACGGCGGGCTGAAGGCCGGGGACCAGGAGGCTGCAATGGTTTAGAGGTGCTTTATGCCGCGAACGATCACCACCAGTTGAGAGGGAGTACACGAGTTTTGGCCGGTCGCACGTTATGTCAGGTCCCGGACGACGAAGGCAGCGGCGCAAGGAAATGAAAACAGTACACGGTGGGACGCAATGGAGATAACCGCCGTGTGGGCGCGCCGTTTCCTCGCATTTCCGATTCCCGCATGCTCGAAGGGATGCGGGATGCCCAAATGAGAAGACGAGAACCGGCAGTTTGCTTACGTCAGCATTGCACGCAACCCCAGGAAGGACAGGGCCTGTGGCTGTGGGCCCAACAAACTTCGCAAGAGCCATCTGCGACTGCAGTCGAAGCTCCGAAGTCCGAACTGGACCGTGGATGCACGTGGGCATCTCGCGCCCGCACCGGGCCTCTCGCTGGTCAAACAGAATATGACCAGGGACCTGTTTGCGAGAAGAACGGCGTCTCCACGTGCCAATGCCCAACGTGCTGCGCTCGCCGCTCATGCACCCACGTCACAAGCTGTCTCACATGTGCCTTTCCATGGTGTTGTTCCCGGTTACAGCAAAATCATGGTGCAAAAATTTCGCGTCACATTACTTTCAAGGTGGATCACGTTACCTAATCAGAAACCATTTGACCAGATAAATCGAAGTGATTGGCGGATACTCATTGTGTTCGTTTCGCTGCAGTTGCAGCTGCGGCTGCAGAAAAATAACTGCGAACACTGTAGCAGCTGCAGAAACACTGTAACTGCTGCAGAAGAAATAACTGCGAACACTGTAGCCGCTGCAAAGCAGCGAGACGAACACGCCGACTACAAACCACTTCTTCAGATAAATCTGTAAGACCATCAGCAGTGTCCCAATTTTCGGCACCATAATAATAATAATAATAAAGAAATTCCCCCTTCCATCTGCGTCAGAAACCAGCAGTTCTACCGAATCACATGACATTTGCACTTCCATCCATATTATCATACATCGCAACACATTTTCCTTGAAAAAAAAAAACCCACATGAACGGTTCAAAGTACTGCATTCATGAACCCACCCCGAATCAGCTATAAATTGACAGACTGCAAAAATCATCTGCTGTCTTTGAGATGGCGCATGCCAACAAGAAGAATGTGACAACAGGAATCAAAGAACTGAACGTGCTTAGAGTGTTGAGTATTCTCTATTCTGAAAAACCGGCTCGACAAACAAGAAAAACGAGTAGCATACAAGGCAGCTGGCTAACGTCAATCCAAAAATAGACAGTAGTCCAAAGAACCATCACCCAGAGAAAACAGAACTGTATTATTGCCAATTGGTTAAACTGTACTACAATTGTGCCACCATCTTGTCTGACGGTATTAAGATTTTTGAAATGGAACTTCACATGAGAATTGCAATATGATCATGCAAGCAGAAAGGAAGGAAAAGAGAAACATATTCTGAATCTCTGAATCTATAAGGCCACATGATCAAGTGTGAACAACAGAGATACAGGCAACACCAGGGGAATCATTGTTCAAAAATTCCCACCCCCCACCAAAAAAGGAGCAGAGTAACTGGTAGCAACAAAGGTGAAAAGTACTGCATGCATGGATGCAGAGTGAATACATCACAACAAATCTGCAAAAATCATCTACTTGTTCGATAATAGTTTCAGCTCTAGTAATCGAAACGACACATCACAACAAGGTGGATGGAACAGTTGAGTACCAAAACTGCTACCATCAAGTAGCACACAGAACAAAGCATGCTTAGGCTGAGCATTCTGGTACAGTATTTAGGGTGATGAGACCAATGAAAACATCAGCGGCAAAATACACAAGACTGTCATAGGTCTCTTGAGGCAAAAATGTCAGAAAACAAAAAAGGACCTAATATTCCAAAAACACCATCAGCAGAAACGAAAATAGAACTACACTGTTGCAAAATGGTTGAACAGTAAGTTGATTGGTCTGTACTACTATTGTACCTCATTCCTTTCTGATCACATTCAGACATGAAATGGAACTTCACAGGAATGATCATGCGAGTACAGTAGAAACAAATTCTGAATCTCTGAATATGTGCGACCACATAACACGTCCAATTGGCGACACTAACAGAGCTACAGGCAACAACAGGGGAACTATATAGCAGCAATTAACGAGCATTTCCAGCACAGTCCATTTACTAGCATTTCCAGCACCGTCAGTGGGATTCTTTCAGATAGAGATTCACCTAAAGAAGCACACGCTCGATTCCAGGACAGTCGTCACCTGAGCCTTCAGGACGCGGAGCTCGTTGAGGAGAACGGCAGGTGGGTGGCGCGCCGTCAGCACATCCCCCGCCGCTGCCTCCATCTCCCCACCGAGAACCGTGAGGGAAGACTGAAGCGTAGAACTGGCTTCCACCTGAGGGCTCGTTCGGTTACTTGGGACTGCATCCCAACGGGGATCAGATCCTAACAGGGATTGAGTGAAACCCCTCATGTCACTCAAACCCCGTGGGGGGTTTAATCCACTAATTTGCTCGATCCCTTTGCACCTAAAATGCTGTTCGGTTGGACAGGGTTAGACGTTGACAGGGATTATCTATTTTCAGTATGCTACGCCAATTACTTCTGAAAACATTTAAAATGATGTGTCCTTCGCCAATGAAAATAAAAAGGTGTAAACAGCATATGCAGCAGAAATGACTCTTCACGTATCAGTGACATCATGCACCAGTCCACATATCACTATCATCGTGCACCAATTAAAACAAGAAGGAATTATAATGTCTGTATAATCATGCATTATTTGTTCTCTGAGCTCAGTTGATCACAGATACCTCAAAATAACGAGTAAGCAACATGATTACATATCATAGATTCAATGCATGCTGACTGAACTGAGTCTACTGTAATTGACTGAAAAATGTCCAAGCAAAGCCTCCACCAAAAAGAAGCACAAAACGGCTTGAGTTTTCTCCAAAACAAGACAATGTAGGGAAAATTGAGGCCCAAATGACTCTAATATTTCTACAATTTCTAAGACTAGAAGACCCAAATAAATAACAAGAGTTTCATCTTTCATATTAGCTTTCTTTTCCACATCCGCATAGAATGATTAATACCCTTCACATTCTCGAGAGCAGCCAGGAACAGGAGGCATGTATAGGAGAGTTGTAAATCTGCAGCACCAAAAAGAAACAAGAGAATATGGCATATCAAACCATGTCATACTGGAAGCTCACAAACCATTAATTCTTGTAGGTAAACTGAAAGCGACAAGAAGATATTTCATCAACAGGTAAATGACATTTCAGTCACTCAGGAATTTTCAGAGCTCTACAGATTAAGTCATTGGCAATAAGACATGGACACATTGATATAAATTAAATGAGAAGTACCTGCTGCTAGCAACAGAAGCTACCATCAAATGAGAAGTACCTGTTTATTCAGATTACATGTTGTTGATAATCGGCCCACATTTGTTGAGCTATTGTATCCCTCAAAGCATTGCCTTCAGCGCTGCCCTGCTCACTGATTTGATCACCAGATGGTACGTCAATGTAGCTGGCTGGATTGATATTATCTGGCTGATCATCTAGCCACTCCTCATCACCCATCAGCAATCGGATCAGATTGTGAAACACAGCAGCAGCCACAGGTATCATAGCTTGGTTTTCCATTGTGTGGAAGGTTTGAACTTTAAGAATCGGAAACCGCTTCTTCAGAACCCCAATAGCCCTTTCGACATGATTCCTCAATAACGCATGTCGATGGTTGAATAGTTCTTTAAAGTTTTGAGGCCTACGGTGACCAGAGCCGAACTCCTTCAAGTGGTACCTCACTCCACGATACGGTGCAAGAAAAGAAGAGGTATTGGCGTACCCACCATCAACTAGGTAAAACTTGCCCGGTGGTACCTCAAAACCTTTGCTCATGGCAGATCTTAGAACTCTTGCATCAGTGGCGGAACCCTCCCATCCAGCAGATACGTATGTGATGTTTAGATCAAAATCACAAACGATCATGACATTATGGCTAAGCGTGCCCTTCCGATTTCTAAAGGGAGCGGCTTTCTCAGAACATATGGAGATAGGTATATGAGTTCCATCAATGCAACCCAAACAATTCTTGAAGTAAGGAAAGAATCTTGGGTTTGAATCAATTTTTGGATGAACTTGATTCGGATCTGGGGATTTGACAAAACGGCAAGCGAGAGTAGGGATGACCTTGTCGAAGAAATGCTTAATATGATGGTGGAAGGTATCATTGCTATGCTCAAATTTCACTTGAAGATCCTCATAGGAGGAGTTGTGACTAAGCATCCATAAAAAGAACCCTAGCTTCTCCTCGACCTTGATTCGAGTGTCACGAACCAACCTTGTCCTTCTAAGGTAGTTGGCCAATGATATGAAGATATCTGGTTCCATCCGAAATGCTACTAGACAATTCTTGACATGCCCTTGAAGCAATTTGCGAACCGTTTCAGCGCCTGCTAGTACCGATGGATGCCGCTGTTTCTTTTCCCCTCCTCCATTAGAACCCAACAGATATAGTGCAGGTAAAATAAGCAACATCATATCATCGTCATCTTCCTCCCTCCTCTTTCTAATGCGGTCCCTTATGGTACTCATTGTTGTACTAAAAAGAAAAATTGAAAACAGTGAACAAAAGGTATTGCCGCTGAAAAGAAATCTTGTTTCTGGATAGATTTAGTGGTGAATTTATGACAGCCATATGCCTATGCTTGTTTCAGAGAAATACATACTTAAAAGAAAATCACAGATGCCAGCCTTTTTGAATGTACAACAGAAAAGGCACAAAAATTTAACAATTAAAGAAAAGCTCCATTTGTGTGACATGGCATATATGGAGTTGATTTCTGGAACAATTACTGAAAGATTAATAATTTTCATTCTCAGCTATTAGTGCAGTTTCATACTCAGATAATGAATCAAGTGCAATCAATCTCATAAAGTGCCAAAAAATAGTAATCGTATACGAAAAATGTGTAGGAAACAACTCTATTATGGTTCAGCATGTGATTGAGCAGATGACACCGCTGAGTGACTACACAGGCTATCAGGCAAGACAAACCATTCATATAGACACGAACTACTAGCTTTTCCCCAGCAGGCCATGCACCAGACTGAGATCTTCCAACCAAACAAAGATCATTTGCACTAAACTAATCCTGCGTGTTAACCTTACGTTGATGTCAGGGGAACTTGTGAGCCATGGACTGTAACCTTGGAGGCCAGCCAACCATCGTGAAGTCTGGGGTGGTGTTCAAGTTAATTTAAGAATCGAACTAATCCGGAAGTTGAGCCGCGGTGAACCTAGGAATCGAACTAGTTGCAGGACTCAGGGCCAAGAATCGAACTAGCTGCAGGACTCAGAACTTAAGAATCGAGCAAGTTGCGCGACTGCCTGGCCTCGTGTGAAGGAGTATGTCGCCGTCGTGCGCCTCACAACAATACGGAGCCGATCCAACAAAGCCATAGGAAGAAGCAAGAATCACGACCTCAAGATCGAAGAAAACAAGCGAGCGAAGAGGGGAGGCGTTACCGGCGAGAAGGCGGTCGGATCAGATCGGCGCTGGAGGGAAGGGTGCTGCGTCGTCGGCGTCGGCGTCGTCGCGGCCGAGCCGCGCCGCCGTGGAAGTTCCTGCGCCGTCGCGCCGCCGCCCACTCGTCTCGCGTCACCGCTGCCGGGGACTCGTTCCACGACCCGTGACTAGAGGCTGGAATCCCGGGCCAAATGGGGTGGAATTGGTCGAGTTGGGCCGGGGCCGGTTCCCGACAAAATGTAACCGAACGCTCATTCCACGCTGGGCCGGGGTCCAAATCTCGCCGGGCTAAGGAACGGGGATCAGACCGCGATCCCTGTCGATCCCGGCCCAAACGAACGAGCCCTGATGATGCTTGAGACGTGTCCCCGAATCCAGAAGGCGGGTGAAGAGGCCCTGAGCTTCTGGAGCGTAGTCGCTCCGCGGGCTCTCGCCGGCGACGACCCGGGTGGCGAGCTCGACGATGCCGGCGGCAGGGAGAAGTGCATGTCCCCGTCGGCCGGTTCCCGACTCCAGCATGCGCTCGGCGAGCTCCGCGACTCGAGCGTTGCCGACGCGGTTGGTAGAACGCGGCTCGAAGACGTCGGCGGCGAAATCGCGTGTAGACTCCACGTCGAGCACCCTGCGGGCGAGGTCGAGGAGGACGGGGGAAGGCTCCCCGAGCTGCCCTGTTCCCGCCTCGAGCATGCGCTCGGCGAGGCGGCGTGCGGCGCGCGCGGAGTCCTCGGTGTCACCGGAGGAGAGGATGGGGGAGGAGGGCACGAGCTCGATGGCGAACCCGCGGGCCGCGGGGGCGGGAGCGCAGGCGAGGGGTTGGTCGCCATCGGCGACCGCGGTGCCGCTGGCGGCAGGGGCTGGGCCGATGCGCTGGTCGCCGTCGGCGACCACGGTGCTGGAGAGGCCACTGGCGCCGGGCGCGCGGACGATGGGCTGGTCGCCGTCGGCGACCGCGGTGCAGGAGACGCCAGGAGCACGGATGTCGTGGACGACGATGTCGGCGTCGTGGCCTTCCTCTGTGGACGGGCTGCTGCTGATGAGGTCGGGGTCGTCGAAGCGGAGGGAGTGGCCTGGTGCGCCGGCGGCGGTGACCTCCATGTAGGCAATGGCCTGGCTGAGAAGCGCGGCGGAGGCCCCGAGCATGCGCTCGACATGGACCAGAGCATCGATGTGCCTCATCCCGGTCACAAACCAACCCCGCTCCTCCTGCAGGTGGCGGAGAAGGCTCTGCACAGAGCTCGCCTCGCGGAGGCCGCCAATCGCCTCGACTCGCACCTTCAAGTCCCTGGTCCCATGGCGCTTATCGATCAAGCCCTGGAGCATCGCCAGAGAGGTGACCTCCTTCGGCCTCTTCCCCTTCCCCTTCCCCTTCCCCTTCGCCTTCGCCTTTCCCTTTCCTCCCCCCTTTCCTTTTCCCGCCGCCATGGGCGTCCTCTCAACTTGCGGGTGGTTGGTCTCTTGTTGGTGGTGGTCTCTGGCTGGTATGTTGTTCTCGACTTCTGGTTGGGATTGAGCTAGATTGGGGAACGAGTTCATCTGGTTGGGTATTTATAGCGGGGAGGCTTTGAAGGGGGTTCCTTCTTCTGCAAGCTTCTTGTGCCAGCACTTGAACTTCGAAACGGATCAAAGGAGACGGAGCCGCCGCAGCGAGGAGAGGGCAGGACTCGTGCCAGCTAGTCAGGCACTGGCGAACGCACCGCCACCCGCGCCATGGCGTTGCAAGCGTGAGTGATCATGAACATTGAACAAGAAGAGGGGGATGTGAACTGGGCCGTGGTGCGGATGGTCTGGCCCAATGTGTAAGATAGCCGAACCGAACTGCCCCAAGCCCAGTCTCGTGGGCATCTTGACGTTCGTGTTACCAAAATCTGCCAAGACATGCGTTCGCAGTGACTATGCAAATCATTAGACTGACTCCAACAAGGGAGTCCATTTTCCACATGCAAATCGACGTTTGCCTTGCATGAACAGTCATTTACATTTCATTCACTTGTCACCGTCTCCAACAGCAGCAGGCATCTTCAACCACGCGCGCCGGCACCTCGCTCGCTCCCATCCCCGCCCTCGCCGCGCGCCGCCCTCCGCCCCGACGCCCTCTCCCTTGCCCGCGCGTCGCTCGCCCAGCCCGCCGGGCCTGCGCCGCCCGCCCGCCCTGGTCCACGCGCCGCTCCAGGCGCCGCCCTGCTCAACGCTCCGCGTACCGAGCGCCGGACCTGCGCCGCGCGGCAGCGCCGCCGCGCTCTACGCGCTGCTCTGCTCGACGCGCCGCTCTGCTCGACCCCAACTGCAAAAAGAAGCGCCATGACTTCTTCTATCCCCTCCTCAACACCAATTTCGATCTCCCTCATCCTACAGCGAGATCGACGCCGTTGTTCCACCATGGCTGGCACTTGAGCAGAACCAGCGGCGCCGTGAAATTCTTCGTCCACGGTGCATCCCCATTCAATTCCTCTTGTCTGTAGCTCTGAAACTCCTTCACTCACACCCCTGAATCAATTCCCCTCCTTTTTCTCAGACAAACTTGCCAGGAAAGGAGTTTTCCCCGCCGCCGTCCGCCAGACCGAGCCACCGCGTCGACGAGGTCTCCTTCCCACGGCTCCCCCACGACAACATGTAGCACGGGGAGGTCCGCCTCATCACCATGGAGCTCGTGTTCGTGTCGTTTCAGCTAGACGTCCACCACATCGACGGGAACGCCGCCGCCAAGCGCAGCCGAGCGTCGCCACCACGCCCTCGCTGCCGCGCGCCGAGCTCGCCCGCGCCCCCTTCTTCCTCGGCCCGCGTCGTGTGCCCCCCGCGCCGCGCCCCTTCTTCCTCGGCCCGCTGCGCCACGCCCCTCCCCATCCCGGTCTTCACGTTGCGCCTGCGAAGGACAATGTCGCGAGACTCCTGCTGCTCGACCTGCCGGAGTTGGCACTGGACAGCATAGCGTGCTGCAGGAGGTCTCCCCGGCATCGCTCGTCGCGTTGGCCCGCGTGCTGCAGGAGTGCCGTGGAGCGGTGCCGCTCCGCGCGAGCCACCGCCGCGCCCCTGCCGCCGCGCTAGCCCGCGTGAAATGCATTGGAGGAGAGAGGGAGTCTATTTTTACCTTTCCTCTCTCTCCTCCGAAGCCAAAATGCATGGGTGCTTGCATGGTCTGTTGGAGATGAAATTGTTGATGCACAGTGCCCTCCGACATCCATATATGCATTTGCCTTGCTGCTATTGGAGTCAGTCTATCGTGGAATTTTGTATGGTCTGACCATATGCCGGAAGAAAAAAAAATACTCTCATGATTCACAGAAAAAAGAAGAAGAAGAAATACTCTCATGAGAGGACCTTGAACTTGTGCAGAGAACGCCTAGTAGTAGCCTAGTAGATGTGTGGATGGATTGGGCCCAACCTGGAGCAAAGGCTTGATTGTAAAATAGTCTGTGGAAGCGAGAAACTGGACTGTTTCAAATTTATATTGCAAAAGCTGATGCTGTTTGGTTTTCTAGATCTAGAAGGATTGGTTTTGCCATATTTTTATGTGAAAAAACTATGATACCCCCCAGTAGATTCTGACGCCTAATGGTAAAGAGAAGATTCTGACGGCTGACGTGTGTCAGCTTTTTTTTCCTCTCCGAGTGGAAATCATGAATTGGACGTCTTTGTGAGTTGTGAACAAGATTGAAAGTTTCTTTTACTCTTAAGTAGAATACTTTTCCAAACAAGATCAAATGTTGTTGCCCAAGTGTGCTTGAATCAGTTTGTAGGTTTTCGAATCCGAAATGATGGGGCAGGGATGTTCCACGCTAATGGCAAGCGCAAAGTGTTTTTTCTATTTAGAATATGGCAACTGCCACCGGAGCCAGGGAGGCAAGCTGCGAGCTCCCCACACCGGAGCTAGTGTGTTTGGCACACCTCACCCCAACTTCACGGTGGAGTTTGGAGTTGGAGCTGTGCCAAACAACAACTAAATTGAGTTAGTTTTTCCCCTCAAATCGAGTTGTTACATTATCGAATTGAGTTGAAACTTTCCTGTGTTGGTTTGAAAATTTAAATCTTAGTTGAACCTCGCAGAAATTGATTTGAAATTGCTTGAAATCGAGTTGAAATATTTAGAAGTTGAGCTGAAACATTTTATAATCGAGTCAAAATTATCAAATCTGAGTTCAAACTCTTCAAATAGAGTTGAAATTTATTATAAACATTTTGGAGTTGTACTGAAACTCTACAAAATCAAGTTCAAACTTTTCTTATGTTTTTTTTAGATGAAACTTTTTCTTATGTTGACTAGAGACAAGTTTCAACTCCTCTATAAGAGAGGATTAGCCGTGCGCAGGTTAAATAGCCAACGCCCGGGCGTGAAACAGATGCCACCGGAGCAGCGACCTTTCCCCTTGTGCTCTTCAGCGTGCTGTTGTCCGGTCTCCTCTTCCACGCCGGTGGACGGTGCCCTTGCTGGTTCCGATTCGAGTCCTCACCCCTCCCGCCCGCTCCCCTTGTTGGTGTTTGTTTATAGTCAGAAGAGGCAGGACGAACCGCGCAGAAGAAAAACAGAGCTTGACGGCCGTCTTCCCTCGAGTTTTCGACCCGAGAAGTACCGTGGCGGTAAAGCACCATGGGGATGCTGGAGTTGAAGAGGCTCATAAATAGGCAACAGCTGGAGCGGCGGCGGCGTCACAAAGTCCGATCCCGTAGTAAGCCGCCTCCTTCTAGCGCCCCTCACTCCTCTCAGAGATTTCCTTCCATGTGTGCCCATTTTCTTGACTCAATTTCTTGTTTTCTTGTGATTTTTTTTGGAGAGAAATTCTTTCGTCAATCAGTATCAACTGACCATGCGTGGTATTTTCTAGATGGATCGATTACGCTGTCTAAACGAAGGAAGGATACCTCTCAGCATGGTAAAAGGTTAATATATTCAGGGCCGAACCTCCCAGAGGTACGTTTTCATACAAGTAAAATGTCACTAAGACTGATCCAACTGCAATTGGTCAACCTATGCTAGCTACATAATTTGTGAACATGCCTTCCTGTACTCTACCTTGTTATTATAGTCCTCATATTCGAGGTGAATTTTGCATTGCAACATGTATGTATACTAGAAGGGTTTGACACAGTCTTAAGTCTTAACCCACAGTCATAATCTAGGTCAGTCACCTGTAACAGGTGCCTGCTTCTATACGTAAGCTCGATTTTGAACGCACGTTTGCAAATGCCTAACATCAGGCTGACTAGCTAGAGTAGATAACAGACCTGTAATCTGAACCGCTTTATACATATATGCTGCTAGATTCATTGAGCTGCAACCTCCTATAATCTTCCTGCAACATTAAACCTTTAGCAGGAATTGTCTGCCAGTCTTAGATAGCCTGGTATCTTCATAAGGAGTAGACACTATGTTTGTGGAGCGGGCTACCCTTATCAGCAGTGACTTTGCTTCTTTTTCTGTGATTTATTATGTACTCGTTCCTGTGTCCTGCTGCTGTTTATGTGCACCAGGACCCTTAATTTGCAAGTTGTCCTTAGCCTCTTCCGTTGCACATGAAGCACTTAGTCATCCTTGTCACTAAAGCTAACTTTTACAAAGCAGTTGTTAGTGTTTTACACATTCTTATGTATATGAAGGATGCTTCCTTGATACTCCTTCCGGTTGGAAAATGATGTCGTTCTGACCAGAGCGGCAGTGCATATTTGTACTAGCCCTTGGGTGAGAACGACATCAGTTTCCAACCTGAGGGGTTAGTTGAGTACTACGAGAGTTTCATTTTTTTTTTCACACAACGGTTCACCCAGCACTCCATTGCTTAGCATTATGGAATTGCAAAGTGATACCAGAAACTACAACGAGAACCTCTAATCCTAGGCTACTACATAAGGATATCCAGAACATACAAGCCAGAATCAATATCCTGACACATGGCACTCAGACCAGTATTAACGTCACCATATATGGAATGCAGGTCGGAAAGATATCAAAACACCAAACTTCATATACCAAGAAGCACTTTGGTCATATATGGAACATCATCAAACTTTAGCATAGATCAATCAGTATTGCCACTTTACAGTATCCTGTCTGGCTCACCAATTTTCTGGTCTGCTGGGACAGCTAGGTCCTGACAGTGGTGATGATGAAGTGCTGAGCCACTGGCAGATGATGCTTCAAGTATCCTTCCCAGCGCTTATGCGATATAAAACATTCATAATACACAACTTGCAAAACAAGTTCTGTTTTGAAGTTCTAAATCTCCCTACATTTGGCTGCAAGGCCAACTGTGAAAAAAAAATTGTTTCCATGTGGTACGTATAGAATTAACTTTATGTCACGGGCCTACACGTGACTCCCAAAATAAGATCCACCATGCTCCAAACATACGTCACGATGATACAATCAAAGAAAAGGCAGTTTACCGTTTCTCTTTCATTGCTGAAACCACAATGTGGATCACCCTACCACTTTTATCTTGGCTGGCAATTTTCTTTCCAAACTTCTGAGGATCCAAGGATGATAAAAAAGTCTTGATTTGTAAACAGCATTTGATATATAACAACCATTTTAGCTTGCCTCTCTCCTCCGTAATCCCATAGTGGCAGACAAATCCATCACTTCTCTTTGATGATTTTGCATGGTTTTATTTAGCCATCTACTGAAAGTTAATCTTTAGTTCCTTTCAGCCAACAGAGTTACAGTGAACTGTTTTGCTAAGGGTGAATGTATTTCAGAGGAGCTTTTCCACTTCAGTTATGGTCCAAGAATTCAGGATCTTTGCTATCACCAAGAGTCATATATATTCCCTTCAGATAGATTTTTTTTTTTACTTCAACAAATCAGCGCACAAAAGTGAGACTGCAGCTTTATGTTTTACATGAGATACACAACCATGTGAAAACGATTAGGTAGGGTGTGTAAGTTTCCATCCCCACTTATGTATCAGTCAGATGTTTAGATTTCCTCACATTTTGGATACCCTTTCCACCTGATTTCATTCAACTCTTGCTATTGTTCTAAGTAACTTTTTGAAACAGTCGTAATTTCTATATCGGAAAATTGTACAGCTGTTGATGCTATTTTATTCGACTCCTTTCAGTGCGCGGGAGTTTTATGTGACTTCTTCCAGTAAAAATGTTTTACTCGTGTGCCATTCACTTTTTAATTTGAAGATGTGTGCGTGGGTTTGTCTAGAGTTTTTGTTTTTGCTCCCTTGGGAGTCTGTATAGGAGAATCCCCCTTCTATGGTTTTAGTACGTCTGAAACTGCTACGCTAGGCAATGGTTCCTAATGCAGTATAAAATCTTGGATGCAGCACAGTTTGTGCAGACATGCACAGAGCACCTGTGGTAGAATGTTATTCCATTTGGTCCTATGTTTTAGAGGCCGGGATGTTTTCATTTGCTTGATGAAATATATTTCCCTTTATCTAAAAAATTTGGTCCTATGTTTTCTTATAACTATGCTTCCATGTTTGTGCAGGACATCTGGTGTCATATACATTCCCTAATGCCAATGCAAGATTCTGCCCGTGCTGCTTGTGTATCTCAAGCATTTCTACATGCATGGAAACGATATCCCAACCTAATCCTCACTAAGGAAACGTTGGGCTTCCAAGAAAATGCATGTGTGAACGGTAATTTACAAAGATCCTTCACTAGGACAGTTGACCAGATTTTGAAAAACCACTCAGGTGCTGGCGTGAAGACACTCGAGCTTGACATATTTGATTGTCGCTATCTCAACCCCTGTTATCTCGATAATTGGCTTGATATTAGTATCAAACCAGGAACCGAAAATGTCATCCTCCGGATGCCTTTAGAATATAAGGAAGGGTACAGCTTCCCATGCTCGCTTTTATCTGGTGGGAATGGAAGCTCGATTCGGCATCTTCACCTCTCCCGTTGTGCCTTCCGTCCCACTGTTGGCATTGGCTGCTTGAGAAGCCTAACAAATCTGTGTCTGCATGACGTTTGTGTTACTGGGGATGAGTTAGGGTGCCTTCTTTCCAATTCTTTTGCTTTGGAGCAGTTGGAACTTACACTTTGCCATGAGATAATCTGCCTGAAGATACCATGCGTGCTGCAGCAACTCAGCTGCTTGACTGTGTCTGGATGCAGTATGCTGCAAATGATAGACAGCAAAGCTGCAAACCTTTCAACCATAGACTTCGACGGTAACCTAGTACAACTCTCATTGGGATCATTGAAAATGAAGAACCTCCATATGGAATGTTTAGATGAGACCAACTTTCTGTGTTATGCTATTACCAAGCTTCCATACATTGTGCCAAATCTTGAAACTCTTGTCTTATCTTCAAATGAAGAGGTATGATCTGAAATTATATTGTTAGAGATACCTGAGTGATGACTTTTGTCAGTAGTCATTCACTCAATAACTGAGACATAATTAATACATGATATCCTTTTACGCAGATGGTCAGTACACCAATGGTAGCTGCTAAGTTCCTCCACCTTAAGCACTTGGAAACTTATCTAGGTGGAGATCTTTCCCGAGGATATGATTTTTTGTCTTTGGTTTCTTTTCTTGAAGCTTCCCCTGTTTTGGAGACGTTCATTCTGGGTGTAAGTCGCTATTCTACTAGCAAATATACCTAAATTTCGTGGTGAACATGTTATTTAAGTGACAGCAGTCTTGATCCTATGCATGTACATTATTATTACATAGTTGAGTGACACAGTGTTTTGATCCTATGCAGGTACACCAGTATGACATGAATTTTGATTCAGTTTTAGGGGATGCCACACATATGAGGCAGATGCCTGAACACAAACATGACAGCCTCAAGGAATTGATGATCTTTGGCTTCTGCTCTGCAAAGAGCATGGTTGAGCTAACATGTCATATTCTCGAGAATGCAACAAACCTGGAATGTGTTACATTGGACTGCGTATTTGATCAGAATGACGAAGACAATATTGGTAGGTGTTCCCTAACTTCTGATCGCGAACCTGGTGAATGCTTCCCACTAGATAAGGAGATGATCTTGGAAGCAAATAAAGGGCTCATGGCTATTGACAGATACATCGCTGGGAAAGTTCCCTCCACTGTAGAGTTGGATGTGCGGGGGCCTTGCAGCCGGTGCCATATTCTAGAGTTGTGAACGATAATTTTCCATATTCCCAAAATAGTTGCTTTTTATCTGATAGTTTAACTATGTAAAACTCATGTGTTGTGCCTTGTTTATCAACGTTAATGTTATATATGGGTTGTGCTTCCATCAACCAGACTTTTATTTATATTGAACGAGTATTTGGAGGCGCGCTATTTCTGGCGTTTATCTGCTTGCCTGTGTGTCGTGCGTAGAACACTCACCAACCCAACTTGTAGTGATTCTGCGCAGTGGCAGTTCAGTTTCCCATCTTTTGACCATGTCAATTTTTCATCCTTGTGAGCTGTGACTAATGGCCAGAAAATATGAGCTCTACCTAATAGTTTCATTGTTTAGTGGTATCAAAAGATTTTCTGTATATATATCTATAGGTACCTTTTGTCTAAAAACATCTTTAATAAGATCATGGAGATGAGGCGTTTTTTCTATGTTAGTATAATACAATCTCAGAGTGTTGTTAGGATAATACGTGCTTGACCTCAGCAAAATTACATAATTTTTCGACATGAGATAAGGACTTAAGAAGTGACCGGATTCTGAGATAGAACTTTTTTTTTCAGGGCATTACTAAAATGTGGCTTCATCTCCGTGACACAAAAACATGCACGATTTTATCTTAGTACATTGTAATATGTTTTTTATTCTCATTTGCAACACACAATAACAAAGAAAAAGGCTGACTTCTTTTATGTGAATGCACAAAATACATTACAATTTGAAACTTTGCACAAAAATACACTGCTGTATTCCCAATCCATACATTTTTAACGGATTTATTTTGATTGTATTCCCTATCCATACATGTTGTATTCCCTGTCCTCCCTTACATAAAGACATGGGACAACTAGTAAAGATGAGCATAAAAGCACTGTGACCAACAGATCAGGCACATGCATGAAGGCATTGAAGGGTATGGTCCTCGAGGCCATGGTATACCGGCTACTTCCGAAGCTTCCGCGCGGGGCTGCCGAAGCTGACTTACACGACCGAGCCGGGTACGGTGCCTGCTGGTCCAGCCACGCCGTGACCACCTTTCTGGTTCACGGCGGCCGACTTCCCGGGTGACGCCGTGGCCTCCGCGTCGCGGTTCACGAGGCTGAGCGGGCCGACCGTCCACACCGGCTTGCGCAGCGACGCCTTGTAGTTGTAACACGCCACGAACGGGGCCTCGAGTTCCAGGAACCGAGGAACGTGTTCACGACCACGCCGTCGACCCTGCGCATGGCCTCCTCGCGGCAGCCTCTCGCACCCCGGATCGTGCTCTTCCTGGTCGTCGCTCGCGGCTATCCGCTCGAACAGGCCGCGTTCGTCTGCCTCGAGCGAGAAGAAGCACCACGGCCCGTACGGGATGCCGAGGCGCGTGGCCACGGCCGCCGTCCACGGGTTGCTCGAGGTGATGCAACTCGGGCGCGGCGCCAGCGCGCGCACGTAGGCCTCGATCGAGCTGGCGAGCTAGCTCGGACAGCGCGTCGAAGAACGGGAGGGCTGGAAATTTTTGTGGGAATTTTTTTGTCACTGTAGACATGCAATTTTGATTTGGTAACACGGTGCTAACGCAGCAGGATGAGAGATATCGGAAGTGCCGTTGAGGCGTTGGGTTGCAATGGTTTGACCATGCAGCTCTCGTTCGCTTACAAGGCACAAATCAGAGGCAAACAGATGCTTTTCCGAATCACAAAAGGACTGTGTTTCAGGGAAGAATCACAATAGATGGAACTCGAATGACGGCAATTAACAAAAACATATATAGCTAAACAGTTAAGCATAAATACTGGCGGCATCTAGTAGAACTCGTCCAACGTATGGCACTGGCTACATGGCCCCCGAACATCTAACTTAATATCAGAGGGAACTTTCCCCACGATGTATTTTTTGATGGCCTCGAGCCCTAGATGGCCTTCCAAGATCATCACATTGCTTAGCCGGCAGCAGTGACCAGCCTCGCGCGTAGAATTCGCACAACACCTACCGGTGTCGTCTTCATCATTCTCGTCAAATACAGTGTCCAAAGTTATGCATCCCAATGCTGTTGCGTTCTTCAGAATATGGCGTGTTAGCTGAACCATGCTCTTTGCGGAGCAGAAGCCAAAGATCTTCACATTCTTAAGGCTCTGATGCTTGTGTACGGGCACCTGCCTCATATGCGTGCCATCATCAAATACTGAATCGAAATTATTGGCAAACTGATGAACCTGCACAAGATCAAAACCAAAGCCAGTTAAACAATTGGTTCATTAGAAATACTAGATCTATTTACCAGAAGAACAGCAACTTACACGCAAGATGAAAGTCTCCAGAACAGGAGAAGCATTGAAAAATGAAATCAAAGACAAATAATCATATCCTGGGGACTGATCTCCATCAAGACAAATATCCAGGTACTTGAGGTGGAGGAATTTGGCAGCTACCATAGGTGTATCTACCATCTGCGTAAATACATCTCATGTTAATAATATGACAAGGCATGCGTGAAAGATTACTGATAAATATCATCAAACAACTATCTGATAATATTAAGATTCAGATCATACCTCACTAACTGAAGATAAGGTAAGAGTTCCCACATTTGGCACCGTATATGGAAGCTTCGTTATTGCGTAACTGAGAAAATTGCACTCAGTTACGTCAAAAAGAAAATTGCACTCAGTTGAACAGTCCATTTCTAGGCTTTTCACCTGCAATGGCTGTCCCAGTGAGAGCTGTACTAGGTCACCTTCAAAGTCGATAGTGGAAAGGTTTGGAGCTTTGCTCTCTATCATTTGCAGCAAACTGCAGTGAAAAACAGTGAGGCAGCTGAGTTGCTCCAGCACACATGGTATCTTCAGGCAGATTATCTCACTGCAATCCACAAGTTCCAACTCCATTAAGGCAAGAGAGAGAGACAGAAGGCATCCTAATTCGTCCCCTGTAATACGCACACCATGCAGAAACAGCTTAGTTAGGCTTCTCAAGCAACCCAGGTGATGTGTAGGACGTAAGGCACAATAGGTGAGGTGAAGATACCGAATCGAGCTGCCATTGCCACCAGATAAAAGTGAGCATGGAAAGCTGTACCCTTCCTTATATTTTATAGGCAGCCTCAGGGTTACATTTTCAGTCCCTGGTGTAATACCGATCTGAAACCAATTATTGAGAAAACAAGGGTCTAGATTGAGACAATCAGAGATGTCAAGCTCGAGGATCTTAATGGCAGCGCCCAAGTGGGTTTTCAGAATCTGGTTAACTATATTAGTGAAAGCCGCTATATTAAACATCATGGGTATGGGTATGGGTATGGGATAAACTTTATTGGTGAAAGCCTTTATATCACCCTTTCTTCGCGTGTTTCGCTCAAAGCCCAGGGTTTCCCTAGTGAGGATGAGGCTGGGATAGTGCCTCCATGAACGCAAAAACATGCGAGATACACAAGCAGCACGGGCAGAGTCCTGCATTGGCATTAGGGAATGTATATGGCACCAGATGTCCTGCACAAGCATGCAAAAATAGTTGAATATTAGGTTTGCAGAGGCAAATGGTTACTTCAATTGAAAACATATGAGTTATAACAACATTAAAATATTCTACAACAGGTGCTCTGTGCATTTATGCACAAATGGTGCATCAAATAAGTTGATAGTGCACTGGGGACTGTCAATATATGTACCAGTGTACCCTGATTTATATCAGGTATATGTAATGAACAAAAAGTTGGCAGCTGGTCAGCAATTTTATGTACCTCTGGCAGTTGCGGCATGTGATCTCTCAATCTCTTACGACGCTGGAAATTACCCTTCTTTGTTTCAGACTTGCAAGTAATCGATCCATCTGCAACACATCAAGAAGCTCAAGTAAGGACGTGACAGCACACTGAAATAAATCTCTACGACGATTGAAGGCCTGAAGGAGGCTAACAGGAGGAGGAGGAGGAGGAGGCTTACAACGAGCTCGGGGTCTGAGTTTGTGACGAAGCCGACGCTCCCTCTGACGCTTTCTCGACAGCATCCGCATGATGCCTTCCCGGCTCGGTGCCTTGGATCCGGACCGAGTCGAGAAATTGAGGGCGGGCGGTAGACCACTGTTTTATCTTCCCCTCTCGATCGGGGGTTCCCTCTCGGCCTAAAAGCGCCAACCAGCGAGCAACCGGGCGGGTGGAGTTCGAATCGGAACCATCAGAAATTCAGAAGGGCACGAGCCGCCGCCGGCAAGGAAGGGGAAAAAGGGACAATACACGATAGAACCGATACTTGGAATCTTGATTGGTTGGGTTGGGCTGGTCTGTTGGGCTATTATCTGTGTAATGTATATGGGCCTTTGGCCTTCTCGAGGCAGCGGGCTTTCTCGTCCCCAAAGGGCGCTCTTTCTCCTTCCCTCTGGCTCTACAGCGTGTCGTCCGGTCTCCTCTTCCCAGCCGGCGCTTCGTGTCATGTCATACCCTTGCTGGTTTCGATTCGAGTCCTCACCCCGCCCAACCTCTGAATCCCTGATGGTGTTCATAGGCAGAGACATGACGGATCGAGCGTAAGACAAACAGAGCTTGACCACCCATCCGGCAGTTTTTGACTCGAGAAGGTACCGTGGCGGTAAGGCACCAAGGGGAAGACGGAGCTAAAGCGGCTCAAGAGTAGACAAGAGCAAGAGAGGCGGCGACGTAACAAAGACCGAACCCGTTGTAAGCTGCCTCCTTCTAGCTCTCCTCGCTCTTCTGAGAGATTTCGTTCCATGTATGTTCATGTTTTATGTTTATCCCCTCCCCTTCTGTGAGTTCCTTTTATTATTATTTTTTTGGGAGAGGAATGTTTCTGTGAGTTAGTATATACATTATCAATAGCGTATTAGGGTGTAACCAACTACTGACCATGCGTGGCCTTTCGCAGATGGATCAATTACAAAACCAAGAAAGGATAACTCTCAGTGTGGTAAAAGATCAAGATTTTCAGGGCCCAACCTCCCAGAGGTACGTTTTATACAAGTAGGATATCGCTATGACTGATCCAACTGCACAAGATATGAACAGGCGTTCGCCGCGTTCCTGTACTCGACCTTGCTATTATAGTCCTTCAAAACAGGGTGAATTACATGGCATAACCTAAGGAACAAGCCATCACTTTGCTTTGCGCAGCTCCTTTTCCACATCTGAATAACTTAGTTTGGGGCCAAAATATGAATAACTTAATTCAGGGCCAAATCTGAATAACTGTTTCAGATAAGTTGTAAATTCTATATCTGCAAATTATACCGTCGTTGATGCCGATTCATTCAACTCCTCCCAGTATGCAGGAGTTTTGCAACCATAGAGGCCCATTCTACCAAATGCTGTTAAATACGATCGACCACCATGTGTGCCGTTTTCCTTTTAATATTTGATTTGAAGATGTGCTCATGGGAATATACTACTGTTGGTTTTTCGTTTTGCTCCCCTTCGAAGTGTGTGTATGGGAGATCACCTTTTATAGTTTATAAGTACTTTAGTACGACCAAGCTAACGCAATATCAACTTGGATGCAGCACAGTTGTGCAAACATGCACAAAGCACCTGTGGTAGAATGTTCTCTTGTAACTATCCTTACATGCTTGTGCAGGACATCTGGTGTCATATACATTCCTTAATGCCGATGCTAGATTCTGCACGTGTTGCTCGTGTATCTCGCTCATTTCTACATGCATGGACACAACATCCATACCTCATCCTCAATAGGGAAACTTTGGGCTTCGCGGGTGCTAATGGTGACATAACAAGGTCCTTCACTAGTATAGTTGACCAGATTATGAAAAACCACTCGGGCCCTGGCGTGAAGACTCTAGAGCTTGAGCTTGATCGTCGTGATCTCAACCCTTGTTATCTCAATCGTTGGCTTCAGATTGGTATTACACCAGGAACTGAAAATGTCACCCTTATGCTGCCTAAAGAATATAAGGAATGGTTCAGCTTCCCATGCTCACTTTTATTTGGCAGGAATGGAAGCTCGATTCAGCACCTTCACCTCACCCATTGTGCCTTCCATCCCACTATTGGCACTGGTTGCTTGAGAAGCCTAACAAAGCTATATTTGTATGACGTCTGTGTTACAGGGGATGAGTTAGAGTGCCTTCTTTCCAATTCTTTTGCTTTGACGCTGTTGGAACTTACACTTTGCAATGATATAATCTGCCTAAATATACCATGCGTGCTGGAGCAATTCAGCTGCTTGACTGTGTCTGGATGCGATATGCTGCAAATAATCGAGAGCAAAGCTCCAAATCTCTCCACTATCGACTTCGAAGGTAACCTAGTACAGCTCTCACTGGGACAATCACTGAAAGTGAAGGACCTAAATATGGAATGTTCAGATGATACCAACTTTCTGTATTATGCTATTACCAAGCTACCATACATTGTGCCAAATCTGGAAAATCTTACCTTATGTTCAATTAGTGAGGTATAATCTGAAACTCCTATCATTAGACTCCTTTTATGATGACATTTATCTGAAGTCACGCACTCATTTGTAAGATACATTTAACTAATATTGAGTATATTTGCGCAGACTGTTAATACACCAATGGTAGGTGCCAAATTTCTCCACCTCAAGTACTTGGAGATTTATCTTGATGGAGATCTCTCCCCAGGATATGATTATTTATCTTTGGGTTATTTTCTGGACGCTTCCCCTGTTTTGGAGACTTTCATCCTGTGTGTGAGTAATTTTTCTCGTCTATACAAGTTAGTATGTACCTGTGGTGACCTATTATTTTACGTTAGTTTTGACCTTGTGCAGGTATACCAGAATGACATGAACTTCGATTCTGTTTTTGGTGACCCCTTACATATTAGGCAGATTCCTGGACACAAACATGACAGCCTCGAGGATGTGATAATCTTGGGCTTCTGCTCCGCAAAGAGCATGGTTGAACTAACATGTCATATTCTTGAGAATGCAACAAAACTGGAATCTATCACTTTGGACACCATATTTGACAAGGAAGACGAAGACGGTATTGGTAGGTGTTCTGTATCTTCCGACGCCAGAACTGGTGGATGCTTCCCACAAAGTAAACGGCAAATCTTGGAAGCCAGGAGAGCTCTCATGGCCATCAAAAAACACATTGTGGGGAAGGTTCCCTCCACTGTTGAGTTGGATGTTCGGGGGCCTTGTAGCCGGTGCCATACTTTGGAGGTCTAGAATCTCTAGATAATTGGCCCTGTTTGTTTCCCTCTCAGATTATATAATTCAGCTTATATAATCTATAAGTTGGGAGAGAGTAGCTTATGAAATTATGATAATCTGACCTGTGAATTGCTATAATCTGACTATAATCTGAGATCTGTTTGTTTCAGCTTATAGATTATACGAGCCAGATTATATAATCTACATGCGAAACAAACAGGGCCTGTCAAGTTAGGAATTTTTAGCTATCCAATAAATTAAACGTGTAAAACGTTGGTGTGTTGTGTTTTTTATATTAATTTGTCGTCAATGTTATATGCTTCTGTAAACAGATATCGAATGAGATACCGGAGGCGTGTCGCATCCATGAATGCTTGTTATAGTTTTGTAGGGAACCATAATTATTCTTCCCAAAATTTTTGCTATTGTCGTGTTAACAGGTTCGGTGATGGAATGTCTTTTTTTTTTCAAAGGACAATCAATCACGTCACGCACTTGATTCTTCCGATTTCACTTTGCCCTCTACCTCTAGAAACTGCACTATAGGGATATTTCCTCTTTTTTTCATTTCAAGCAAAGTCATATGAATTGCAAAAAATTTCGTCCGGATGCAGTACAAGTCAGACAAAATACCTTGGCATCCTCAAAACCGGAGGCCAGGGTGAATGGCATGAACTCAATCGTAAAATGCGCTCTTAAGCTTTTGAGGGAGGCACTGCTGATTTCAGCATCGCAAGTTTTTAAACATTAATGCTGTATAGTTACAAATCATGCACAAGCAGGACGCTGAAGCCATTCGTGATATCACCGCACTATACAGCGACGAAGTCCCTGAACATAGCAGAGCCTTTGGACTGATCTGTCCTAGTGGCTAGTATTCTTTGACTCCACTTCTTCTGAAGCTCTCGACCAGCCGCGTCAGGTCTTCATACGACGACCCACCTTTCTCCATGGCCCTGCGAGCTTTCTCCGTGTACTCCTTGGCCTTCCTCCTCCTGTCGTCGGCCTCCTTGCCTCCGCCCATCAGCGCCGATACCGCGCGCACGACGTCGCCTCGCACCACCGGCACGGCCTCGTCGCCCAGAAGGAACACGGGCGCCGTCACGCCGATGGGTACGCCGACCCCAAGCACGTCCACGGCCAGCTTCTCGTTCAGGAACTGGTCCCCGAAGTGCGGCCACGTCACCACCGGCACGCCGTGCGCGATGGACTCGAGGAGGGAGTTCCAGCCGCAGTGGGTGAGGAAACCACCGACGGCGCGGTGCGACAGGACGGCGAGCTGCGGCGCCCACCCGCGCACCACGAGGCCGCGTCCGGCCACGCGCTCCTCCAAGTCCATCAGCCACTCTTGCACCTCCGGTTCGGCCGCCTCGGAATCCTTCACCACCCAGAGGAACGGCTTGCCGGAGTCCTCGAGGCCGTGGCCGACCTCGAACAGCTGCTTCGGAAGCTTCCGCGCGAGGCTGCCGAAGCTGACGTACACGACGGAGTCGGGGGCCTGCTCGTCCAACCACGCCGCGATCGCCTTCCGGTTCGCGGCGGCCAACCTCCCGCGCGACGCCGCGGCATCCGCGTCCCGGTTCACGAGGCTGAGCGGGCCCACCGTCCACACCGGCTTGCGCAGCGCCGCCTCGTAGCACGCCACGAACGGGGCCTCGAGGTCCAGGAACGTGTTCACCACCACGCCGTCGGCCGTGCGCATGGCTTCCATGGCGACCTGGCGCAGCTTCTCGCTCCCTGGTTCGTTGAAGAAACCGGTTGGGGTATCCTTGGTCACCTTCACGGTCACCGGCAATCCTGTTAGCGCGGCCCGGCTCGCCATACCCGCGAGCCCATACCGCCAGCCCAGGTTCTATTGGGCTACAAGCCCAACCGGAGCCACGACCAAGGTCATAGGCCACCTCAACCCAAAAGACTAGCCTGATAGGTTGGGTTCCCTCCACCTTATTAGTCGGGCTCCCCCATCATCAATATCCGATGTGGGACTAAACCCAACAATCTCCCCCATCACACATCGGATGGCCCCATCTCCCCTTCACACCCGGGTGGACACCCCTCCGACAGCCCGATAACCGTGTGGCCCGGGAGACCAATCCGACGGTCCGATTTCCGTGTGAGGCCCGAGAGATATTCCGGGTTTCAGACCAATGGCTCTGATACCACTTGTTAGCGCGGCCCGGCTCGCCATACCCGCGAGCCCATACCGCCAGCCCAGGTCCTATTGGGCTACAAGCCCAACCGGAGCCACGACCAAGGTCATAGGCCACCTCAACCCAAAAGACTAGCCTGATAGGTTGGGTTCCCTCCACCTTATTAGTCGGGCTCCCCCATCATCAATATCCGATGTGGGACTAAACCCAACAATCTCCCCCATCACACATCGGATGGCCCCATAAACTTGCCTCTGGGACTCCGATTCGTACGGCAATTGGCCACAGGTGATCTCGTGCGCGACTAGGAAAAGAGCAAGGCGGTGACAAGAGTCCGTGTCGTATTGGACTTTGTACGGTGCTCGGTTTTGGCTCCAGATAAATACACAGGAGGGAGTCCACGGAGATTGCACAGAAGGCAATCGTTGCTGTTCGTGAACTGCGAGGCTTGCTGCAGTTGACGGCGAACGGCGGGCGGCGATCGAAGCGGGTCAACTTCGTCGTGCGCAAGCGGCGTGACGGTTGACGGGGCTCGAGAGCGGCGGGCTGTGCACGGCAGTGTACGGCGGGGCAGCGCGTTAGGCGGGACGCGGGAGTACGCGACGTGCGTATTCGGGTACGTGCTTGTGCTCGCGTGCGTGCAGGAGGTACGCGGCTTCGGCGAGTGGATTGCAAGTGCGGGAGGTTCTTTCGGCGGTCCGTGGCAACAGGTGGATAGCGTCGATGGCGTCCAAATTTGAGGTGACTAAGTTTGATGGGACTGGCAATTTCGGGCTTTGGCAAACAAGAGTGAAGGACTTGTTGGCACAACAAGGGATTCTGAAGGCACTCACGGGGACAAGGCCAGCCAAGGTAGATGATGAGAAATGGGACGAGATGCAGGAGCAAGCTGTGGCAACTATCAGGCTGTGTCTCTCTGATCAAATCATGTACCATGTCATGGAGGAGACGTCACCGAAGGAAATTTGGGAAAAATTGGGCAAACAATTCATGTCCAAGACGCTGACTCGAAAACTGTATTTGAAGCAATAATTATATGGGCTGAAGATGCAGGAGGGGTCAGATCTTGCTGAGCACATCAATGTCTTTAATCAAGTTGTGGCAGACCTTGTGAAGGTAGATGTGAAGCTTGATGATGAAGACAAGGCTATGATTCTTCTTTGTTCGTTGCCGAGTTCCTATGAGCACTTGGTCACTACACTGACGTATGGCAAGAGCGAGATTAAGGTGGATGATGTCACTACGGCGTTGCTTGCTCAGGATCAAAGGAGGAAGAACAATTCTAGTGATGCTAGTTCTGCTGGAGAAGCTTTTGTGGTCAGGAGTGGTCAAGGAAGGGAGGCTGAGAAGAAGAAGAACAAGGGGCCGCAGTGCTATAAGTGCAAGGAGTGGGGACATGTGAGAAGGGATTGTCCAGAACTGAAGAGGAAGGGCGTGGCAAGTGTTGTGGTTTCCAAGAAGGATGACTCGGATAGCGATGGTGATGTTCTTGTTCTATCGAGTGAGAAGTCTTGTGGAGAAGCGTGGTTGCTGGATTCTGCAAGTTCCTATCATGCTACATCAAGGTAGGAGTGGTTCTCTTCATATGTTGAGGGTGACTCTGGTTTTGCTCACTTTGGAGATGATACAAGACACCGTATCATGGGAGTTGGCAACATCAAGTTTTCAATGTATGATGGACAAGAGGTGCTACTCAATGGTGTGCGGCATGTGCCGGAATTGAGGAAGAATCTTATCTCGCTTGGGGTTCTGCATGAGAAAGGTTGGTTATATCAGGCGGCGCCAGATAGGAAGACCTTGAGGGTGATGCAGAATGGCAAGACGGTGATGATAGGCGAGAGGTCGGATATTAATCACTATAGGCTAAAAGGTGGAGTCATGGAGGATGGAACTGCAGGTATTGCGGTGTTTAGTCCTGGCGGCGAGACGGCCTCGTCGGGCTGTTCGAGATGAGCAGTGGAGGAGACGACTCAAGTCCGAGTACACGGAGGTTCGCACATGGACAACTTCAAGATGGCGTACATATTCGTCAAGGTGGAGTTTATTGTATTTGTGTCGAATATGTCTACACAAGTCGGTTGCAATTAGGACTTGAGTTGTATTAGGTGTAGGAATAGAGTTTGTGTTGGACTTGTATTCCTGGGCCCATAAATATGAGGGCAGCACCTGTGCAACCGCAACGACAACAGATGTAGTAGGCAAGGGGTAGCGGCGGCTTGGGCGGCGTGCCTTAGGGGCAGCCAAGCCATGTACTCCTGGATGCTGGTATTGCTACGATATTGATGGGAAGGAGCGCCTGTAGTCATGCCTCGAGGATGTAGGCATATCGCTGAACCTCGTTAAAAAACATCGTGTCTCGTGTCGTTCCCTTTTCTGTGATCTTGTGATTTGGCGTATGTGTTCTTGGGCAAATCGCTTCCGCGACTGATTATCTAACAAATCCCGGCACGACGTGCTCCTCCTGGTCGTCGCCGGCGGCTATCCGCTCGGTCAGCCCGTGTTCGTCTGCCTTGAGGTCGCAGAGCGAGAAGAAGCAGGACGGCCCGTGGAAGAAGAGCCGCGGGATGCCGAGGCTCGTGGCCACGCCGGCCGTCCACGGGTTGCACCAGTCGGAGATGATGCAACTCGGGCGCGGCGCCAGCGCGCGCACGTAGGCCTCGAACGGGCCGGCGAGCTCGGGCAGCGCGTCGACGAACGCGAGGAACTGGAAAATGTCGGGGATCATGTCGAAGTTCTGGCAGTCGGCGGGCAGGCCGGAGCCCGGCGGCGGGAACGGGAGCTCGACGAACTCGAGCAGCAGCCCGGCGCGCTCGGCCTGGTCGGCGACGCCGCGCGGCGTTGAGCGGCGTGGTGACGACGCTCGCGCGCGCGCCGCGCGCCGCGAGGAGGCGCGCGAGGTCGACCAGGGGGATGATGTGGCCCGGCGCCACGAGAGGGACGATCACGAAGTGTGGCGGCGGCGGCGGCGTTACAGCCGTGGCGGCTGCCAAAGCCGGCTCCGCGGGCGCCATTGTCGACGTGGGTGGTGTGTGAGACGCGAGTGGCGGGGAACTTGGAGAGCAGCCGCTAGCCGGATGGGTAGAGAATGATGGCCGCTCTAGTGGCAGAGAATTCTTGTTCGATTACAGCCAAGATTTTGCATTTGCCACGGAGATCCGTACGTGAAAGCTCAACTGGAAACTGTTTGAGCCGCTAAAACTTATTTGAATTTTGAATTTTGCTATGCCACACATCATATTAGAGAGATTCGCACCAATACTTTTGTACGCTGGAGTCATTTTTTTGTTTGTCCGTTGACAAGTGTAACACCAGTGTTACTCCTAAGCGATTTGTTTTTTTGAAGGAAACTCTGAAGCAATTTATAGGATGTCACAGAAATAAACTGACTTGAATTTGCCTTGCCACGCATTTATGTTAGGGAGATTAATTTGCACCAATACGTTCGTTTGCCCTGGTTGATTTTTTTTAGCAATTGGTTGAAATTACAAAGCTAGTTCTAATCACCATGATAGCATAATCTCTAGCAGAGCATCCCACTTCCAATAATGCGAAACAGATATCAACACTTCTTTTAATCGTTCTTGCCATGTAAGCAAGCATAGGAAAGAGAAAACATAAGTTTTTAACTATCGCTTCGCCCATCCACTTGTTCAGAAATGACTCTCCAGAGTCCGAACCAGGGGAAAGATCAGCTACAACGCAAAAAGTACTTATTACAGATCACAAAGTTTCAGACAACAAAACCCAAAACATATGTCACGCTAGCCTAAGCTAAAGGCACTAATTGTTCTTCTCCTTGTGTTACGTACACACGTATACAACTTTTATGCTAGTTATTCAAAATCTTCTTCTCAAAACAGAGAAACCCTTAATTACTTGTTTAATTGAAACATTTAATTCAAATACATGTCTTTGTAAGTTTTATGTAGTTCCACATAATAACTCATTTTGGTGGCAACTTCAGTTTTATGATGATTCAAGCTGATTTATGATAGATGAAGTGAAAATTTACGACAACTTGCACGGCTTTTGTTCTCTCTTTTGTTTTAGGGTGGTGGGGGTTGTTGGTGGGGGGGGGGGGGGGGGGGGACGTTTGTTCTTAGAATCATGATAAAAGTGTGGAATCATGTAAAAAATATCGTAAATCACTATATTCATATGTCATGATAACATACAATGCTCTTATGTAGCTGGTTATGAAATAGGAGTTCTACTTAATAGTTTTGTTGTTATATTGTGGTATCAAAAGATTTTTCATATAAATATCTCTTCTTTATGGCAGCATCTTTAAGAAGATCAAGAAACATGAGCTGTTTTCTATATTATCATTCAACCTCAGAGTATAGTAAAAAGACTTATACCTTCAATGGGCCATTAGCTGAGTGCTTGGGTGGTTCTAGTAGCAGTCCTCATGTTCTAGGGTTGACTCACCACAGGAGCGAATTTCAAGTTGGGGTTAAAAAATCTTCTCGTCTATCCCACGCCAAAGCATAGACGTAAGGCTCGGCCCAGGTCGTTGATCGTTGTGTAAGGGTGAGACAGGGATTCCCCGCCCTCCTCCGCGCGTAGGTCGTCTTTTTGAATTTATAAAACTACGTAGTGTTCTACATGAGGCAATGACTTTAGAAATATGACAGTCCGGATTCTAAAATGCAATTGTTTAGCAGGCCGTTACTAACGTGGCTTGGTCTCTAAAATACTCCACCGTGTGATTTAGCTATAAGACATTGTAATATTTGTTGGTCTCGTCTGCATAAAAGGATATTTTATTTAGTGCATAAAAGGTATGATGATTTGAAACTTTGCACAAGTGCATTATTGTTTTCCCTATCTATGCATTTTAAATGGCTTTGTTTAGACTGTTTGCATAACCTTTTAACCAAACTATGTGAATGATTGAAAAATGTCGTGTTGAACTTTTCGCGATAGGTACTTCTTGAATAGTTAGTCATTCAGCACTGAAATTGTGCTCGATATCCATGATGAATTACTAGCTACTAGCTACCCGACACGTTAAATCTAGCATGATTGTGAAAGGGATCTTGGCCTAATAGTTAAGGCACCCGAGTAGCACATTTAAGGTCTTGGGTTCGACTCCTTGTGAGAGCGAATTTTTTAGTATTTTAACGGTTTTGTGTTTTCAGCGGTAGGCGACGTGGTCGTCGACAACGAGGCACCAGTGGTGACTTCGCTAATCTCGAGGATTTGTCGGCTCGTTCTTCGAAGATGCTCATAGGGGTAGGGTTTGCGTATGTGCGTTCATAAGGGTGAGTGTGCGGCGTTGTGAGTGTCGAGGTGTAATAATTTTTTTAACATGATTAACTTTTTCAATGAAAAACAAAAATGATTAGATCTGCTCAACACTTAACAAATTTCTTTTTACCAAACAAAAAAGCCCTTGAAAAAATAAATTCTCAAATATGCATAGGGAACATATTCTAGGCTTGCGCATTCGACTTTCGTGAAAATCAGAATCCTCTGTTACATAAAAGATATGTGACTACTGCTGAAGACGAACATAATAACTTCTAGTGTTCTTTGACTCCACTTCTTCTGAAGCTCTCGACCAGCCGCGTCAGGTCTTCATACGACGACCCACCTTTCTCCATGGCCCTGCGAGCTTTCTCCGTGTACTCCTTGGCCTTCCTCCTCCTGTCGTCGGCCTCCTTGCCTCCGCCCATCAGCGCCGATACCGCGCGCACGACGTCGCCTCGCACCACCGGCACTCACCACCCAGAGGAACGGCTTGCCGGAGTCCTCGAGGCCGTGCCCGACCTCAAACAGCTGCTTTGGGAGCTTCCGCACGAGGCTGCCGAAGCTGACGTACACGACGGAGTCGGGGGCCTGCTCGTCCAGCCACGCCGCGATCGCCTTCCGGTTCGCGGCGGCCGACTTCCCGCGCGACGCCGCGGCCTCGGCGTCGCGGTTGACGAGGCTGAGCGGGCCCACCGTCCACACCGGCTTGCGCAGCGACGCCTCGTAGCACGCCACGAACGGGGCCTCCAGGTCCAGGAACGTGTTCACCACCACGCCGTCCGCCGTGCGCATGGCCTCCATGGCGTCCTCCCGCAGCTTCTCGCAACCTGGGTCGTTGAAGAAACCGGTTGGGGTGTCCTTGGTCACCTTCACGGTCACCGGCAATCCCGGGATGACGTGCTCCTCCTGGTCGTCGCCCGCGGCTATCCGCTCGGTGAGGCCGTGTTCGTTGGCCATGAGGTCGCAGAGCGAGAAGAAGCACGACGGCCCGTGGAAGAAGAGCCGCGGGATGCCGAGGCTCGCGGCCACGCCGGCCGTCCACGGGTTGCACCAGTCGGAGATGATGCAGCTCGGGCGCGGCGCCAGCGCACGCACGTAGGCCTCGAACGGGCCGGCGAGTTTGGGCAGCGCGTCGAAGAACGTGAAGAACTGGAGAATGTCGGGGATCATGTCGACGTTCTGGCAGTCGGCGGGCAGGCCCGAGCCCGGCGGCGGGAACGGGAGCTCGATGAACTCGAGCGGCAGCCCGTCACGCTTGGCCTGGTCGGCGACGCCGCTCAGCCGCGTGACGTTGAGCGGCGTGGTGACGACGCTAACGCGCGCACCGCGCGCCGCGAGGAGGCGCGCGAGGTCCACCAGGGGGATGATGTGGCCCTGCGCCACGAGAGGGACGATGACGAAGTGTGGCGGCGGCGGCGGCGGCGGCGCTGCAGCCGTGGCGGCAGCGTAAGCCGGCTCCGCGGGCGCCATTGTGTGAGACGCGAGTGGCACGAAACTTGGAGAGAGCAGCCGTATGGGTACTTGGATAGAGAATGCTGGCTGCAGTGGTGGTACAGAAATTCTGTTCGTTTATAGCCATGATTTTGCCGTCGCCACGGAGATTCGTGAAAGATCGACCTCAAACTGCCAGAGCCACTGAACCTGACTTGAGTTTGCTTCGCCGCCACACATTGATTTTAGGGAGATCGAGTTTCTTTTTTTTTTTTAAAAGATACTAAGGAGATTCGCACCGATGCGATTCTATGCCGGAGTATATTTGTTTGTTTGTCCATTGAGTAGACTAGTGTTGCTTTTTTGAAAAAGAAACGAGTATCCATGGGCCTGGCGATTCATTCGACGGAGCCTCAATGAGCAAGCAATGTGTACACACACTACACGATGCCAACACGTACGCCGTTGCAGCCCATTTGCGCGCACTTCCCAGCCAGGCTCGCGGGCCTCTCCTTTTCCACGGCCGCCTCCACGCCACGCCCCACTCACGTGAGTCGCTGCCGCTGCCTGCCGCCTCCCGACCGAAGGAACCGGGGCCAAACCCGGCACGCTAGCTTCTCCCAAGCGATTGCCTTTGGCTTCTCCACGACAAACGCCTAACGAACCGTGTCGCGCGACGCGCCAGTACCACACGTCACGGCAGCCGGGATCGCGCCGCGCCACGCCTCGACGGTTCTCGTCCGTTTCCCGGGTTCCCGTGCCCGTCGAGAGAGCGGCCACGTCGGCCGCCTCCCGCCTCCGTGCGGTCGTCCACCGAAGCGGGCGTATCCATTTCGAACGGCCACAAGCTTTTGGATTTGTCACAGGGCGTTCAACGAAACTCGCACCGGACGTTTTCAATAGGACCTGTTCGTCTAGGTTTAAGAGAGTGTTCTCCATGGCCTTCATTTCGGGGTCAGTTATCCCATGAAACCAGCAAAAGTTCTGTCACCCGGCCACACCGGTCAAACACAACAAGGACTGAACAGGTAGGCAGTAGATGCAGGTAGCCATCGCTCAACCCGTCACGATTGGATTGCATAATCCCAGACCGAACGAACCAATAGTACCTTTCCGGCAGTCCAACAATAATGCATCCTAATCTAATGGTCCATTAACACCCATATCTAATTGTCATATCTCATTAAAAGATATAGCAACAACTGAGAGCAATTGCTCCTAGCTGATAAGTGCTGCTGCTGTCTACTCCCTCCGTTTTTAAATTGTTGTCGCCATTGACTTTTTTTATTATCTTTGACCATTCGTCTTATTAAAAAAAGTTTTAAAAATATCATATATTTTGTGATGATTTGTTTTATCTCTAAAGTAAGTTTGAACCTAACTTATAATTTTGCATATTCGAACAACTATTTTGAATAAGACGAACGGTCAAACGTAAATAAAAAAGTCAACGGCGACAACAATTTAAAAACGGAGGGAGTAGTAGATTGCACCGTCCAGGCCGACCTCGATCAGATGGTGAAATGATTCAATGCTTACTGTCAATGCATGAGATAGACAAGATGATATAAACAACTTCGTCCAGTCGGGAGCTGGTGACGGCTGCTAAGCTCTACGGCTTTTGTCTGACGTGAAGCACAAGTCGAACGCTTAAAGCGGTGAAAAAAAATTAAAAGAATGCCTCGTCGCACGCATAGAGCTCACTGAATCTCCTAGATCTTGCTGCCGTCAATATTTCAAGAGCCAGGGATACGTACTAAGATCCGTTCAGTATTACCAGATCATGAAATGCTTGTCGCGATCGACACCTTTCCATTGAAAAATCATGCCGGTCGCACGTTCTTTTTCTGATCACAAGAAACGACGAGAGACGGAGCGAGCCAGATCAAAGTGAGGCCCATAGATTTGCCAGATCCAATTGGATACCTCTCCTTTGGCAAATCATAGGTTGATTTTCTTTTATATTTTCATTTGCGAAAGAATTATTGGTCGAGCTCCTTTGAACCATAAAAAATTAAGACAAATCACCATGATTGGGCATACCCTACGAGCTTTGATTTGGCTGTCTATCGAACTTTTTTCAAGACTTCCTCTAGAAAATGTGGTGAGCAACGCCAAATGGCCATGCGGCGGACAATAGATGGCCATGTTCACCACGAGAAAGATTGGCATCCAGAGAATAAAATAAATACAATCAGGTACATGAACAGGCGGTTGCAAATATTGGTCGTCGGATAAATGAACAGATCTAGAACATATCTTGTAAGAATCTAGCTTCTCTGACTCTCTATTTTTTTTCTTTTTTTTACGGGTAACTCTCTATTCAACGTATTGCATGATGCATGCATAGAAACATCATACTGTTGTCTGAAGCAGGTGTAATTAAGTGGGGGGACAAATAATAAAAGAAGGATACACGCATGAACCATCACATATTACAGAACATCGTAAAATTCCTACCAGTGAACAATGCAAGCTTATGCCTCCATACAATCATTGCAGCAGCACTCTGTTTACGTTTTTCATGTACTGTTCAAGCTCAGCCTTCTGCACCGGCTTCCTTTGACTGAAGCTTTGGATCAGCTGCGTCAGGTTTTCATACGACGAGCCTCCTTTCTCCATGGCCCGGCGAGCTTTCTCCCCGTACTCCCTGGCCTTCCTCCTCCGCTCGACAGCTTCCTCGCCTCCGCCCATCAGCTCCGACACCGCCCGCACGACGTCTTCCCGCGCCACCGGCACGGATTCGTCGTCGAATATCATCACGGGCGCGGTCACGCCGACCGGCACGCCGACGCCGAGCACGTCCACGACCAGCCGCTCGTTCAAGAACTGGTCGGCGAAGTGCGGCCACGTCACCACGGGAACGCCGTGCGCGATGGACTCCAGCAGCGAGTTCCACCCACAGTGCGTGACGAAGCCGCCGACAGCGGGGTGCGACAGGATGGCGAGCTGCGGGGCCCACCCGCGCACCACGAGGCCGCGGCCCGCCGTGCGTGACTCTAAGTTCAGAAGCCACTCTTGCACCTCCGGCGTGGCAGCCTCGGCCCCCTTCACCACCCAGAGGAACGGCTTGCCGGAGTCCTCGAGGCCGTGGCCGACCTCGAACAGCTGCTTCGGGAGCTTCCGCGCGATGCTGCCGAAGCTGACGAACACGACGGAGTCGGGGGTCTGCTCGTCCAGCCACGCCGTGAGCGCGCTCTGCTGGACGTCGGGCTTGTTCCCGCGCGACGCCATGGCCTCGGCGTCCCGGTTGCAGAGGCAGAGCGGGCCGAGCGTCCACACCGGCTTGCGGAGCGCCGCCTCGTAGCACTCCACGAACTGGTCCTCGAGGTCTAGGAACGTGTTCACCACCGCGCCGTCCGCCGTGCGCATGGCGTCCATGGCCTCCTCCCGGATAACCTCCCACCCGGGCGAATTGAAGAATCCAGGCGCCGTCGCCTTGGTCACCTCCACGCGCACTGGCATGCCCGGCACGACGAACTTCTCCTGCTCGTCGGCCGCCACGGTCTGCTCGTGCAGGCCGTGAGCAGCGGCGTTGAGGTCGCAGAGCGAGTAGAAGCAGGATGGCCCGTGGAAGAAGAGACGAGGGATGCCGAGGCGTCTTGCCACGCCGGCCGTCCACGGGTTGCACCAGTCGGAGATGATGCAGCTCGGGCGCCGCTTCTGCGCGCGCAGGTAGGCCTCCAATGGGCCGGCGAGCTTCTGCAGGGCGTCTAACATGGGGACGAAGTGGTTGGTGTCGACGACCTGGTCGACGTTCTCGCAGCCTGGGGGCAGGCCGGAGTCCGGCGGAAACGGGAGCTCGACGATCTCGAGGGGCAGCTTGGCGCGCGCGGCCTGATCGGCGACGCCGCGCAGCCGAGCGCCGTTCAGCGGCGTGGTGATCAGGCTCGCGCGCGCGCCGCGCTCGGCGAGGAGGCGGGCGAGGTCGACCATCGGGATTGTGTGGCCCTGCGCCACGAGAGGGACGATCACAAAGTGAGGCGGTGACGGCGGTGAAGTAGGAACGGTGGGTTCCTCCGTGGGCGCCATTGGAGGCGAGGTGCCAAGAACTTCGGTTGAGCACGAAAGGGTGCTACACGAAGCAGAGTGTCGTGTGACGAGCAGTTGGATCGAGGGGCAGATTTATAGTAGCCATGGAGGGCGTTTTAGGAAAGAGTAGAACAGACTCAATCCTCTCAGATTTTGTTAATTAAGAATGGAAAGTTGGCCAGTTTTCTAGACAACGCAATGCCGTGCTTGTGCCAATGCTCGAGTCAATAGGTTGCTACAATTTGATGACTCACATTATCTACGAGGTAAAACCGTGCATGCTTTGCTTGCTTCCGTCTTACAGTTCGTTCTGACGGTAACGTCGCCAGCAGCGGTAGAAAATTTGAGGGCAATTGCTCCACGTATGCATGCATGACTGCGTCTGATAGGTTTGAGTTGGGACTTGGGGACACGTTTTCAGAAACAAAGAATGATCTTCTTTTTTATCGAGAACGCGCAGGAGAATTGCGCATCATTCTACAAAGAATGATCTTCTGCAAGGCTACTAGTACAGTGTTCATTGACTTCCTTGATTCATCTGTTCTGTTGAAACGTAGGATGCTTGGAGACGTCGATCGACCCCTCTGCTTCAAGAAGGCTTGCTGTGCCCTTGTGAAGTTACGTACCGGGTCGCTTTGGTCATACGGATACGCCGAAGCGGATGAAACAGGCTGAAAAGAAAAACACAATCAAAACGACCGATGGGCGATGGCCGATGGACATCATATATAGTTCACTGTTTTTTTTTTTACCCTTGGCTTTTGAGAGGACAGAGTTCCCTGCTTTTGTCCTGTCTCTCTACAGGCAGCTCGGAACCTGGCTTTTGTTCAGAGTTCCCAACTTTTTTTTCGGTTGTTGAGAACCTTCAGTGTTCCCAGCTGCCCGTCCAGTCCAATCTATAGCTCAATTTATTTTCAGCCCAGCGACTGGACCTTGAAGAATTTGGCCCACATTTATTTTCACTAGTGTTGCAGCCCAATCGTATGATTTCGACTGGTTAATATTACCGTGAGATCAGCGTCAAACGGCACTCAGCGACTCAAGGTGTTCGCCAAATCAAACGGCGATCACTCCTGGCGGGCTGGCCCCTGCTCTGCTCTGATAGCGAGGGAAGCTAGGGCGGCCGGCCAGCATCCGGCGCCCGGCAGGAGGCTTCGAGGAAAAGGAGTGCTCATTGCCCTCGATGACGAGAGGGCCAGGTACGGGCGCGCATCGCAGACAGTGACATTAGCCGTACGCCATGGCGCCTAGGGTGGTGATTCAGCAACCACTGCAGTTCATCCCTCGCACCTCGTGAACTCAGCGCGCCGGCGTGGTTCCAATGTACGTTGGCCGGAGGGGAACTCGGAAGCGGCAAGGGAAGGGATCGACCACGACCCGTCCTACGCTGGCTACTCGTCGCAAGCCCTGTCCCAGCTGCAGTCATTGATGCCCGCCGCGGACCAGTGCAGTGCCGTTTGTAGCGCGCCAGGCACCGCAGCCAGCCAACACCGGTGGTGACGACACATTGCTGCAAGGACGCCACGCATAAGCAGATTCACTTCAACAATCGCGTTCGCGTCGGCCATGCGCTATAGTAGATGAAGTAGATGAAGTCAAGGGCGCTGACACTGAAGGAGCGGGCGGGAGGCAGACGGTTGTGGTTGTGGCACGGGAGGATCGAGAGTGTTGTAAAGGAGGTAAGAGGTAGAAAAGAACATTAGTCCAGTGCCATCCAACCGGTGGCCTTTGATCTTTTGCTTAATCCTGTTTTCTTCATGTAATCCTCGGAGCTGCACGGCCATGCAGTGGCAGAACTAGGATATGAAAATGGGAAAACCAAGCAAGCTAGCTATGGTCCCAAAAAAGAAGAAGCAAGCTTATCATATAATTTTATAGATAATTTAATTCAATGGCAAAGACTAAAATAATTTTTCCTGCCTGTATGGCATATATCTATTCTTGCATCTAAATAATTAAAGTGGTATGCATTTAATTTAAAACTTTATTAATAACACAAAGAACACTGCAGCACAATAAAGAAATATGAAACTTAGTGTGTGTGGGTGTTTTGGGGGGGGGGGGGGGGGGGGGGTGGGATGGCCCCCTCAGCCTCAGTAACACCGTTGTGTTTATGCCCATGAATGCTGAATGCATGGGTCATTGAGTCACAGGTTGCAAAGATCTGAATATTTTCATTAGCTGCATATTTTTTTTAATACTTTCAGTTAGCACAATGGACGTTAGCTCTGCGTGTGAAGCAAGTTCGCTGTCAATGCTATGGCAACGCTACCTGTGTTGTGCTATTGTGGGTGTGGAAGCATCCAAACCTTGTAAAAAATTCGGTGCTCTTGCTTTCACCACATATGCACCCCCTGAGCTCACAAACATTCACCCAAAAATATAGAAAATCACAAGAAACAAACCAAGTTGCAATGTTGCAACCCCCTTCCAAAAACTTGACCTTCTCTATTGGGTGACGGTTTTACATATTACAGAAGCCTATGTGGATTATGTTGATGGCCCTTTTTAGGATACGCGAGTCCGCGAGGTGCAAGAGCGACTTCTCGTCATGATGGATATGATGCCACTTAGGGTCTGTTTGGCATGGTTCCAACTCTGAGATACATGCAAGAGCTCGAGTTTGTAAAATAGATTAAAATATTTTAGTTTATTAATTTTAATTTCAATGACTCAATAAAAGATCCTTGATTTATTACAGCTACAACTTCAAGAAATTTTGGAGCTGGCTATGAGTAGTTATAAGAACTTTAAAAAAAATTGGAGCTAGCCATACCAAACACCCCCTTAGAGTCATTGGAAGCTCGGATTATGTTCCTTGGTCCTCATCACTTTCAAGCATTGTAGTGTCTCCAAGCTTGGGCCAGAGAGTAACGCAAACGTTGATGCACCGCTGGTGATTCTAGCTTGCATCGCCGCACGCAAGATGAAAATCCGGCAGCTAGGACCGTGATTGTGCCAACATATTTCACGTGGTTGCGTTGCTGATCTTGGTTTCCCAAGTATTAAAAGAAGGCAATAATCAATCACTGCGTAAGACTTCTTTGGCTTGGAGGAATTTTTTAAACTTGTGTTTCCTGTAAAAGTTATATGCGAATTTTGTGAAATTCCTATGTTCCGAAGGAAGGCATAATTGTAGTGGTGGGCGCCCAAGGCAACAAGGATCAATCATGTTCATCACGTAAGTGTTGTCGAAATTACATAGCCTCGAATTGAGCATAATTCGACTGGTTACGTTTCTGGTGGTCGAACCAACTTAAGTGAGTTGCAATTACGGCTAATTATGTTTTCAATGGTAGACAACATTCCCGTCGATAACGATGCATCTATGGTGACTTCATAAATCTTAAGATCGGCTGGTCAAGTGTCTAGTTGGCGCTCCACGCAACGTGGTGTTCTGGAACGGGGATGGATAAGTCGAGAATGGTGGCGTTCATGGAGGCATGGTTGCACACTCTGCCCCCTGAGAAACACCACGGTCTGTTGCAGCTGCGATTCTGTTTGGTGGAGTACGTAGATCGCAGCGCAAGTTTACAAGTTCAAAATCGAACAGGATCCGGTAATTTTGACTCTATTTCTGACGCTGACATTTGGGCACAAAGAAAAGAAGGAAATCAAACCGAACACGGCATGTCAATATGAGCACTGGGCAGCATGGCGCAGTCGGATTGATTGCGCCGCGCCGCGCCGCGCGACACACATGCTGCGTGTAACATCTCACTCTAATGAAGACCCCAATCTAGTGATTAGTGCCTTTTGATCACAAATGCTAAATTGAACACTTTAGAAAAGATGTTTAAAAGCAAATCATTTGAAAATGGTCAAATATGAACTTGAACTACAAATTCAAAATTTTGTATACTAGTGGGCCCATTTGAAAATTTCCTTGACATCCCTGGCCAAGGAGAAATTTTTGGAGAATTTTGTGGATTTTTCTACAAAAAGAAATGGGCTCAAATAAATCAAAGATCTTTATTCAAAATCTGAATTAATTGAATTTTAATTCAAAATCTAAATCGATTTAGCAAAAGTTGTAATAAGGAAAAATGTTCATCTCACTGAAATCTTCCAGAACTGATTTTATCAGATTTTTTGGAGCACAGTAAAGTTTGGTTTCAATCAAATCAGTTCAGCACGTGCAAAATTCAAATGAAAATTCGAAAACGGTACTGTAGCGACATGTGTCGACCTCGCCGTCGATCCTCAGCCGCTGCCCATTCCGGCGAACTGTGGCCGCCGTCAGCGTAGCACAGCGTCGACGACTCGTTCAACCCCTTTCCTGGCCGTCGCCCAACCCGCAGCTGTCCTCCCGTCCTTTCCCTCGCAGCGAGCGCACGGAGCAGCCGAGCCGCCATTGCCGCCGCTTCAAGCTCACCGCCGCGCCGCCGCTCCGCTGCACTTCCCGCCCTGAGCCCAACAGCGAAAAGTTGTGCTAGCCCCTCAACCTCAAACGCAACACAAACTCCGGGTTCCCCCACTCTGCAGCGAGAATCGACGCGAAGTCCGCTCATGGCCGCCGGTTGACCGTCGTCGAGCTCATCGCGAAATTCGGTCATCTCGGTGAGCCTCTTCTTGATTCCATGCTTTGGGTGATGCACCCCTCACCTGCGCACACCCCCGTGCTGACATCGTCGCCTTTCGCGCAGTGGAACCGCCGGAAATCATCTTCTTCCCCGCCGCCGTTCACCGGACCGCGCCGCCACTCCGACGAAGTCCCCACTCCGGCCTCCCTCCACGTGCACACGTGCTACGGTGAGCACCTCCGTCACTCCGTGAAGCTCGTGCGCGCCCTAACTTTTCCCCTCGCTGCCTCCTCTCGCCGGAACACGTCGCGCCGCCGCTCGCCGCCGACCACCTTCCCGGCCGCGCGCACGTGCACACCAGCCCGCGTTAGGCTCGCCTCGTTGCCCTCTACACGATGCCGTTGACCATCGCGTGAGGCTCGCCGTCGATTAGCCGGAACACGCTCGTTGCCATCGCCGGCGTCGCGCGCACCACTGGCACTGCTACAGTTTTCCCCTTTTTCTTTTTATCTGATTTTCTCAGATTTTGGCCAAACTTCTAAATTCGATAGAAATTCGTAGACAAATCGTAAAAATGCAAACTCAAATGTTCTGGAATCTTAGAAATGAGACCTATCCAGTGGTACAATATGAACATCTGAATTCTTCTCAGTTAATTTTATAAAATTCAAAGAAGAGAATCAGGAAATAAATTCTATAAAACGATCTGTAAGTGCAAAAATTCTGAATTTTGGCATGCACACTCCTAATAGGTTCACTGAACATCCCACCAAGTGGTATCTTGAAATGCATCTTCTTTTAGGAGTAATTGCATTTTGCAGTTGCTAGGAAAATCTTTTATTGATTTTATTCCTGCACCTTTTTGCACCAAATTTTGGATATGTTACTGTACCTAGGATGAAGATGCTAAATAAAAATACCAATGTAATTTTAGATCTTCCAGAACCCTTTTTAAAGATTTTTGAAGAGGATCTCTTTTACGCGTAAGGAAATTCCTAAATCCAAAGTAATTGTATAACTCACTTGGGACCAAACTGCAAAAACTTGATGAATGGCCCTGCCAGCGTGTTACATTTTGCATCCTAACATCCCCATATCATTTTGTCAAGGAAGTTCCATGAACTATCTTGATTGTGTTTATATTGTTGCATTCATTTAGGAACCGACGCCGGACTCGAGGACTTGGAGATCGTGGCCGAGGAGACCGGCGCTGACCTGAACGTGCTTGAGTGTGCTAACCACCAGCCCCAAGGCAAGCCCCGGTGCACTCCCATATTTACAAAATTATATACTTTCTCACGTGTATTTCGAGTCGTGAAATGTGCATTACGTATAGGACTTGATTGAAAACCTAGTTGCATGTATCTCCAGATATTCCTATGGGTTTGTTAAATTTACGTTCTACCACTCGTTAGTTTGCTATGCTTAATAAAGTAGTGTCGTCGGTAGAATATCGAGTGGTATGGAGACCGCTCGGTGTAAGTGGGGTCGGATTTACTTTATGTTCTCACATGATGATGTTAATGAATTTGAGACCGAACGGGGAAGTTTATGTGTAGGTGGAGGTGACAAGGCTCGCCTTGTTCGCCATAGCCCCGTTTGTGTTGGTTGAGGACCGTTCGTTGTGGCCCCGCTGAGCAAGTTTGAACAGTACCGGATGCATGCTAGGAGAATGGGAACTAGTAAACTTAGTAGCTCGATGCTATATTGTTGGACGTGAACCCACCTCTCTTTTGGTGATGAAGATGGTTATGGTGGAATTTGGGACCGTGTTTGAAGGGAGGGTGCCCGGGTGAACCACGGTTAGACCAGGCATGGCTATCGCGTGGGGAGACGTGTACTCGGGAGAGGTGTTAAGCGGCTCGACTTTATGGTACCTTGTAAACGGTTGCCGTGCCTGACTCTTTCGAGTAGCGTACGTCGTGTATCTCGGGTTTCGCCTGCAGGTGTAAATCGATTCGAATCGCCGTCCCTCGCGGTTATTGAGTACCACTTGTTCACTGCGTCACATCGTAGTAAGAAGTGCACATGATGATGTTTATATGATGTTGTACTTCAATTAATTGTATTGCAACCATGTATTGCTTAGTTAGGTTGCTAATATTTATATTTATGCAAGAACCCTTTTAATCTGGCTAAAATATGAAAATAAGGATCTAGTATTAGTGCCGTTTTTGCAATTAAGCTTTACCCCTGGTCAACCCCCTGCATATTAGAAGTCGGTCTTAGATGGCCAATTTGACGGGTAAGACTTGCTGAGTATTAGTTGCTCAGGGTTTCGATGTTTAAAACTTTACTGCAGGTATCCCTGATTGCAATTTCTGCGGGTGCTGTGGTAAAATAGTGTGGGAGGGTGAACCGCCCAAGGACTGGTCCATTGAGTGGGTTCCCTCTTCTCCCAGCCTGGAGCAAGGTGAGTGAGATCGTGTCTACGGGCCGGACATGGTTTCATTGTATATATGTATCGTCGTGTGTTTCGCTTCCGCTCGTGTTTGTAATCGAATTTCGAACTCCTTTTATGTAAAATAAATCGAACTTCGGAATGGAAATCTTATGTTAATTATGGAACCAGTGTAATAACTGAACTTATTGTAAGATTATTTTATTTATGCTTATGTGTGTGGTCTATGCATACTTGCTTCGCCAAGTATTCCCCGATTAAGATCCTGGTTAGCTAACCCCTCATTGATTTGAGGCGGGATGCTACACTGCGTATAGGGAGGAACCGAGGAAGGACCGAAGGAGGACTCCCAGGTCCCGCGCTTTCGCCTTCTCCCTTCTACTAGAACATAGTTGCACGACCGAGAGAGACACGAGTAGTTAGAAAGCGGCGGAAAGAAACAGGAACAGCGCCTCCGCGTGGCGACGACAATGTTGGGTATTCACCTCCGCCCTCGCCCGCCTAACCATGCGCTTCCTTCGGCGGCCGTGGCGCCAAATTCCAGGGTGATCATCAGCGACAGCAGGCGCGGCAGCCTGTTCACGCGGCACTTCCCCAGCCTGAAGATGCAGACGGGGACGGCTCGCCCGCGCTTTGTGTCTCGCTGCGCCGCCGCCGACGGCTCTGGCGAACCCAGCCCCGATGAGGGTCCTGGAGTAAATACATCAATCCCAAATTTCTTCATCCCGTCTTATACATTTTTAGGGCAATTTCTCCATCCTGTCGATTCGATCGCATTGATCGAATCCTTCTCTTTTCATGCGTTGGATGAATATGCGGATTGTTTTCCATGAGAAAAAATTGAATATGCGAATAGTTGCATGCTTGTTTCCGCTTGAAAATCTGATGCCCAGTGTGTGCATAGTAGAGAAAATAATTAGGTGTTTTAAGGCCTTGTTTACCTATAATTATATGTAATTCAGCTGATTATTAGTGCTCAACTATATATAAAACGAGCTTATATAAGCTGGTAAGATTGTATTTGTTAACTCAAATTATCAGCTAATGGATTATTGGTTTCGGGCGACAACCTAGTTTATTTTAGATAAAGGAAGCATTTTATTTCAAGGTGAAATAATGTTCCGACCTCTGCACAACGAAGGTACATCTAGCCTTTGCATGACAATCACCAAAGTGAGCCGATACAAATTAGCCTTAAAAAGACCTTAAAAAATAGAAACAAACAACATCTAACTCAATATCTCGACTCTAAGTATCCCACACTCGCTATTGTTGCAGCATTATATTCACCCTCCAAAGTAAGACGGAAGGACTTCCCAAATCTTCACAGTAGGAGAATTCGTCGCTGCTTAAACAAACCTCAAGCATTTACATCCAAACTCCGTCAAGCAGGGTCGTGTGGAGATTAGCACCTCCCCGCGCACAGACGCCACGAAAATTGTAGTATTCAAAGACGTCTATCGGTAGATGCGGAGGTAGCACTCTCTCCGCGCACCGCGCGACGCTTTCGCTGCACCTTCTTCCGACATTGATGACATCCATGTTGACCTGGTGAACCCCTTGCTGACATTCAAGTGCCATCAAGACACTGGAGCTGGAAAACATGACATGGCAATAGCATCTCATCGGGTCGGCAAACACCCATGCCCATGGCTTTCTGGCCTCTCCCGAAAACCCAAGATGTAGCCACCATAAAACATTGATGTCACAAACTCCGCAAAAAATGCTATCACCATGTCATCCCGTTGACAATCAAAATGATGAGAGAGATTTGAGTAGATGTGAGACCAGAGAGCATTGCAGATCAGAGAATTAAACAGATGATATGTCTTCTCAAAAACTGAGGCAGTAAACGAATCCTCTCATGAAAACAGTCCAATCAACTTTCACAATGAGTCCCGGCTGCCATCTGCAATATCGATGAGAGCACCAAAGCAATTCCTCCAGGCACAACATAACCAAGATCCCGATCTGGCCGATTTGAAGGAGACGGCATGCTGATGTACGCGCTCTTCCTGCTTCACGAACAGGAACACGTGCTCTGCCTTTGTCTCCAACATCTCCTGCCTACCAAATCACCACACAGCAGCGGTGACAACATCACCGCGCCACTCGCGCCGATGTCGCACACGCCATGCCTTTCCGTGCCTCTACATGATGCCATAGCCCACAACGCGACAACGCCTGCCGGCAGGACGATCGCACGACGCCGCAGGCCACTGCTCGATGCCGCATCGCCCGCTGTCCCACGACCCTGACCGGATCAGCCATGGGGATGCCGGTTTCTGCTGCTGCAACTCCGGATCTGGGCACCACCGGCTGCGTCACTCGTCGTCGCCGGAGAAACCGCCCCACCGCCGCCGTCATCGCTGACCACGCGGGTTGTTCCCGTGGCTCTCGCTCGGGTAGCGGCACGGCAGGGAAGGGGAGGAGAGGGATGGAGGTGGCTGGGACGGGAGCGCCGCCCGTGTCGCCCGGGAGGGGCGGCGCGGGGGCTAGGGTTCTTCTGTTCTCTGTTAGGTACAGATAAGGTTATAATAAGCTGAAATAATCTAATTTGGGATCCTTTATAAGGTTATAATAAAAAAAACTTTTGGTCTAAATTATATTATCTAGATAACTGTCTTCTTGTTTATTTCATCTCAAAATTAAATAAATTATATTATATAATCTAAAGAGGAAATAAACCATCACTGATCTTTGTGTTTAGCCGATGTACAGGAGATTTCGCGATGCGATGGACAAGTACGGCAAGGAATACAGAGCAGAATTGATGGCCCAGGGTGCTTTGACTGCCCAGGACGCTATGGTTTGTTCCTAAACTTCCTATCCCATCTGTACTTTTTGTTGCGCCATTTATATGTGAGATCGAACTTCCTCACGTGGGCGAGCAGTGAATTGAACTATCCATGCGACCATATGCTTTCCATCTAAAGAGGGACACATATTTTTGCTTGGCACTATTTGTGAGCCATGACCCTTTTTTTTAGTGGAAAATCCCTACCAAACCCTTTGTATTTGAATTTGTTTATTTTGGTTGGGTAGGTCATTGAAATCTTATATCTATAAACTCTGAAACAGTGAAGTATCTAGTGCTCCCTGTAGGCTCTAGGAACTCTCAAGTTCATTTTTTTACATCTATTTTTTGTTACAATATTTCTGATTCCTTTATTTTTTATTTAAGGTCCAAGAATTACAATCCACCTTGTTTCGTGACGAGGAAGACAAACTTCAAACCTACGTGAGAGGGATAGATTCCAACGGTTGCCTTTTGGTCAGTATTTTCTGATAATATATTTGTTGTTTCATAAAAACAATTTTTACAATAAACACTTAGGCCTCTCTTTGGAACGCAGGATTTTCACAGGAATTGTACAGGAATTTCACAGGAATCAGTTGACTGTTCACAGGAAAAACGCAGGAATAGGAAAAAATCCCGCGTTCCAAAGGGGGCTTTAATGTTTATACAATTTATATGTACTCTTACTAATATAGTGTAATTGTCCTTCCAATTTTGTTTTAATTACATAAAATTTTCGAAAAAAAATTGTTCAACACTCTATGTAAGATTGTTGTAAACTAGTCACCATTTCATAGTAAACTATCATGAAAAATGTTCTTTTTAGCAAAGAAGAAAACATAGTTTCTCCGGATAACACCCGTGGAAAAGAGAAGGAAGATGACTTACACTACCATGCTGAAATGTTAGGAATTGCACTTTTGATTGTTATGAATTTTGTTTGGCGAGAAATGTAGTGTAGGGAAGGCAGGGCGCTGGCACAGATGGTTTGCTTTAAAGTTGCAATGGCTCTCCGCTTATCAGCTGCGATTACGGTACGCAACTACAATATAATCTCTCTCTCTCTCTCTCTCTCTCTCTCTCTCTCTCTCTCTCACACACACACACACACCACACACACACCCCTTTGTTGCTGATTCTCATCAGCATTTTTATTTTATACCAGGCTAATGCATATTTGAGAATTAATGCGTCAAGTGAAATGTCGTCTCATACAGTAGAGCAGGTAACACATCAGCTTTAATTAGTTTTTTGAATTTTTAAACACAGAGGTGAGTTTATTAATTTGCTCTAAAATACAGATGATTCGAACATATGTATCAACGTTTCTTAAGACTTGTGAGGACGCATGCCATAGGAAGGTTGATAGGAAGAGTATCGTTTCATTTCTTGATGCTCTTAGAGGTCTGGCTGCAATTAGCCATATCTTGTTTGAAGATACCCTGGCATTGGTCAATAGCCTCGAGCTTAGTTCATCGAATTGTAGCCCGGAGTTCGATGTGGAGGCAGCTAACCATGAATTGCAGAGTAACATTACAGAGCTGGAAAAGAAATTTGCAGCGGGTTCAGAGAAAGAAGCTTACGAGGTAGACTAAATTAGAGCCACCAAACTGTCGCTTTCCATTTCTTTTGTGATGTTGTTGATAGGCTGATATGATTTGGATTGCAGCTTTTGCGACCTACACTGAGAAGTGCCACAGATCAAGTAGCAATTACAATTACTCTCCGCAAGAAGGCAATAGCCCGTGTATCGTAAGGTAAATTTGTTTTCATTCATTTATTTATTTGGATAATTTTATCTCCATATTGTCCTTTCAAAAGCTCAAAATGGTAAACAAACACTTTCACATCATAGCGTGCAGTAATGGTACGTAGTAGTACACCAAGAGCAAGAAAGATGAGGCTTCAACAGTGATGCACCTGGGTGATAGCGACATTGACAAAGAAAGCCAATGACAGGGCATATGAGCTTAACGTAGATGAGCCAAGCCCCGTTTCCTAGCTTATTTTGTATGGTGGTGAAAGCAGACATTGATAATTACTTAATGTGAAAGGCTTGCATGCCTACGGTTCACATGTGTATCCTCCCTGTTTATTGTTACGCCTGACGTCCTACAAGTTCTGGCAAGGGGCAACTATGGTTGAGCCATTGTATACTTGGGGTGTTCGTTTCATGGGGGTCTAAAATTTAGAGGGGTCTAAAAAAAGAATTTTATCATTAAAGAGTATTAAATAAAGTTTAATTACAAAACTAACTGCAGAATCCCTGGACTAATTCGCGAGACGAATCTAACGAGGGTAAGCAATCCGTGGTTAGACGATGATTACTGTAGCATTACTGTAGTATGACGGTAGCAAAACATAGATTAATTAGGCTCGTTAGATTCGTCTCGTAAAGATGTACCCATCTGTAAAAAGGTTTTGTCATTAGACTTTATTTAGTACTAGGTTCTCTTTGTTTAGAGGCCTCTAAAATTTAGCGTTAAAAGAAACGAACAGGGCCTTGGATGCCTGACTGCAGCACGTCTGTGTTTGATTGCTGCCTCGGACTTCTCCCTCGCTCAGGCAGCTCCTGGCGTGCGTCTCTCAGCTCCGTCCGTTTCCTCTTGTACCACCACAAGCAGTTGAGCAGGCCTTCTCTCAAGCAGACGACCACCGCAAGCAACTACTCTATTCCATAACACCACAACAAGCAAGCGAGAAGGCAGCCGAGGGTGCTCGGCGCTGCCGTGAAATTCGTCTGCTCTGAAGTGTTCCAGCTAGATTCCTTCGGCAGTCTTTCTCGCCCACTAGCGCAGCTCCCTCACCTCTTCGCGGATGAGCAGCTGACAATGCCGGTTATTGACGGGAGAAGCTTCGCTGCATCCACCGTTCCCAAGCTTCTTTACGTGAACAACACCTCCAAGAGCTGGCACGAAGATGCTCTCAGGCAGTGGCGACGACAGGGGGGTGCGAGGGGGGGCCTGGCACCCCCCAACAAATACGTGGCCTCCTTAATCAACCTCCTAATTAATCTCTGGTGCTTTACTAGTAGAGCTACGTATAGTCTAAAGCTGAAAGCGCAACGATTCCGCGCCCGTACGTTGATTTGACACCCGTGGGTCCTTCCTGCGCCGGCGCGTGTCCGTGTTGTGTCGTGGCCGCTGCGTAATCGAACGCGTCAGCTTGCGCCCGTTCCGCGTACGCGTAACGTGGGCGTGGGGGCCTTCCGGCCTGCTGGCCTTTCTCTTGGGCTTCCGTAGCTCGTGTCTGGCCGTCCTTTTCATGGCCCATGGTTCGTCGGTTCGTCCAGTCGGCCCGGATGGCTCTCTCTTTTGGGGGCGGTTTGGAAGTCAAGTGCTTGGCCCGTGTTCCCCTGGAGACGTTGGATCCCGCCGGCTCCCTTCCACGTGCCGCGCGGTTGCAGACGCGTGTCGTCGCCGACCTGACGGCCTGCTCTCCTTCCTCTCGGCTCTGGCGCTGTTCCTGGTTCTTCCCCCTCCTTTTCGCTTCGCGCTTGCGCGAAGCCTGGCCCTGCTACGCCGGCGAGGTAGGTTCTTCCTTCCTGCAACCCTGTGCTCCACATTTGCCACGGCTTTGAGGCCGCCGCTGATGCGCCTGCCTTCTTGATTGCAGGCTTCGTTTCCCGGCGGCCTCTGCTTCGGCCGCTGCGCGGACTGCGGCGAGGCTGACTTCTCGAGCTCGGGCCTGGTGCTTCGCGGTAATGTGCCTCCTCCTCTTTCCTTCACACGTGTTATCCTCACATTCCCTTTCCTTGCCTGTTTGTTTCCTTCGGATGCGCCCGGCATGTGGCTGATGATTTGCTTTCCCCAACGGCTGTCCTCCCCCCTATAGGTTTTGTGGATATTCGTTTCTCCTTCTTCCAAGACTGGACGCGCTTCCTCCAAGACTGGACGCGCTTCCTGCTCCGAAAAAGGTACTCAGTTCTCTTCTCCATACGGGTACCTGTTCATCACGCTTTGACGCCCTTGGACCGTTCACTGAAATGTCTGCATGGGCTACTTTACTTCTACCATCGAATCTGTTATTTGCCTCATGAGTTGCGGCTGCTGTGTAGTTGTTACTGCCTCTGTTCCATGTCTCTGCATTGCCCGTGCCTAAAAAAAAATGAAAAATGGTTCCCACTGAAATGGTTCTTCCCTGTGTTAATGGAATCCTTTTTCTGTGTCTCGCTGACAGGTTACTTCCTTGGCAGATTCCCTGGTTCCTTTTTACTGCCTGCAGCACGGGTTGACGCGTTCTTTGCTCTGCAGGAGGTTAGTGATTTTCATGCCAGCACCTTCGCCGGCGTCGGGCGAGGCGCCCACGGCCCGCCGTGGATGCAGTGGCCGACTGGTTCGCGCGCACACCGTGAAGCCGCCTTGCCTCTAGCCTGAAGTGACCAGCTCCGGAGCCCGCCGACGGAGCGCTGCCTCGCCTCGGTCGGTGGCTGGGCTTCATCGCGCTCGGTGGCAAGGCCACTATAGCGACTCCAAGCTGCGGACCAAGACAGCCGTCGACATGCTTCGCGTAGCCTTGCGTTGCCGTCGACCATGGGCCGTGCCTAACACCGACGGGGTGGCCTACCGGTGGCCGTCAGACCGGCCTAACGGCGAGGCTGACGGAGGCCTAATGTGTGGGGACGAACTGTCGCAGGCGGCGTGGTAACATCGACGTGAATCCGTCGCGCAAGCTGAGAGGAACGGAGAGATGCGGACTGAATGAGAGAGAGAATGAGAGATGCTTGCGTTGCTGCCTTGAAGCTCTGGATGGAGTAGTGAGGAGTTTCTGGAGAGAGGGGAATGAGCAGGCGGATGGAGTAGCAGGGATTTGTTTCTGGAGAGAAGGGGATGAGCATGCCTGCATGCGACGAGAACGAGGCCGGGTCGCTGCGGCTCGGAGCCAAGTGGCCTGACTCCTCCACGCGTGGCAGCTAAAGGACGGGAAAAAAAAAAGGAGTACAGATTTCGGAGAAACATGTGGACACGGGAGCACTACGTGGCTGCGCACGATCGACAGCTCCAGCTCCCGGATATTTTGTTCACCTGGGCCTTTGATGCCCGTATTATTGATTCGTTTTAAGTTTGCAGCTATGCACACCAGGCTCAGGTAGGAAGTCCCAATCCAAATGTACATGGCCCAGCTAAAAATGTTCCAATCGAAATAAACACAACGCTCCCCTCAAAAAAAAAAAAAAAAGCCAAAGAAAGAAATACACACAACGTTAAGAGAGGGAGAAAAAACCACAACGTCTCAACGCAAAGGCTCAGACCGGCGCGGCGGAGCGCGCCTGATGCCCCTAGTATATGCTTGTTTGACCAAAAAATTACTGAAGCCCAACGTTAGCAAGCCAAATCAGTTCGTCGAAGAAGAGTTGGATTCATTGGCTCTTCTTAGTCATCCAGGTTCACGTATTCGTTGGTTGTTCTTTGAGGGCGCTGCTAGCTGCAAGATGCGTAGCCGCTGGCTTTTAGCTAAATGTGACTGATGGTCAGATCATGCTCCTGCTATGCCGTGCATGGCGCTGTTGTTCAGCTGCTGCAACTTGGTAAGGTACATAACTTCAGGAGTGGCCGCTGGGTTTAACAGGCCAGAATTTATTAACATTAAGTCTTGTTTAGAAGGACAATTAGATGCTTTTCATCAACTAGCAGTGTTGATGATGTCATGAATAATTTGTCTATGCAAAGTTCCAGAAAATCAACCTAGAACTCAGCTCGGACACATGTTATGTTGGAACCAATTAGCAAAACATTATCGCTCTTTTGTACATGTAATTTACTCTACATATTCTAGCCCACCTAGGACAATTGTCCACTTGGCCCCCCCTATGCCTGAATCCTGGCTTCGCCCCTGCTCTCAGGCCTCTCCATCCTCTATCTCGTGCTCTTCTCCATGCCATAGATGAACACCGAGAATGAAATCTCAAATCTGTTAACACTACATGGTTGTAGGTGTACGTGTGTTGCGTTAGAGTCAGTTGCATGCGTCGTCTGAGACATACGTGTTCGTGTGTGCGCAGGGTAGCTACGGCTCCCTTGCACCGCGTGCGTTCTGAGAGGCAAGTGCGGCTCTGCGTAGTAATATTTGCTATTGCACCAAATTGCTGACGCCGTTGTTGACTTGTTGCCTTGAACGTAACAATTTTTCCTCTTGTCTCTACGTATTCCTAACCCTGATCCTGATTAAATTAGCAAATCATGTGCTAACACAAGGACTCCCAGTGAAAACAATCTTATCATGCTGCTGGCTAGAAAATGATATCCCTTCCGGCCGAGCCACGACACCAGCCGTCGAGCTTCTTCGAAATCACAGGTACCCAACCACAGATCCACACGAGCACATTTTTCTGTCCGGACCGTACGACACCTGCTCACCCGCTCCAACTTCAAACTCGCCAGATACTCTGCTTCCAAGCAGGATTCCGCTCAGCCAAGACGGCATGTCGTCGGGCAGTGGCGAAGCGCGGTAAACACAAAACATAATTCAAAATAAAAAAAATGATGTTTTATAAACGTGATACTTTGATAGCACAAAGTTGAAAACAGTTCCATAACATTTTAGGAGACGTGGAGCTTTTTGGACCTTGCACGTCAATTTGTGAGGATGTGGACGTCCCTATATCCTCCACGTTCCGCTCTGCCCCCCCCCCCCCCCCCCCCCCCACACACCCTGGGCCCCCACCACGTGCTGTCTTGCTCCCCTGCAGAAGAGGAGCCCGTGCCCGGCCACCGTTTTGAAGTTGCGTGATTTGTTTGCCCGTCTAGCGCCTGCTGGAAATTGAAAATGAAAGTTGGGTGAGAGCCGGGATGGTGGACACCTCCTCTAGATTTCCCTCGCCACCGTTGAATGATTGAGGCCCCGTCGCATCTGGATCCTCACGAGTTCATGCTCGACACCCCTGGCCTGTGATGCCAGGAGAGACAAGCATCGCCGGCGGCTGGGGAGGAGACAGGGGGCTGCACGGAGTTGGTACAGATCAGGCAGGGGTGCTTTGGCGCGGGCATGGAAGGAGGCCATGACTCCCACTTGCGACGCGAGTGAGAGGGATCTCGTGAGCAGGTGAGGGATGAAGTCCGACCATGGCTGGAGCCTGGAAGAGTGAGGATTTGTTTCTGGAGAAAAGGGGATGACCCGGCCGATGAGAACGAGGCCGGTTCACGGGTAAATGCGCTTCAGCGGCGCAGAGCAGGTGACCTGCGTCCTCCCAGAAGTGGCAGCCAACGAATGAAAAAGAAGGAAACATGTGGATATGGGTGCGCTACGTGGCTGGACTACAGGCGACAGCTCCAGCTCCCCATATTTTGCTCACACTAGCCTTTTTCTGCCAGCAGTATTGATTCTTTTTCGTTTTCACGCACCAAATGCTCACCAAGCCCACCTATAAAAGTACCAGCAAAATGCACACAAAGTTTGAGAAAGAAAAAAAGCAGAACACCACGTCCTCTTAGCGCAAGGGATCAGATGGGCGCGGCGGAGCGCGCCTGATCACCCTAGTATAGACTACTCGTAATGAAATGTCCGTGTGCAGGGTCTTGCTGGCCGTTCGCCACGGTGGCGTCGATCGAGAGCCTGTACAAGCTAAAGACGGCCCGCCTCGTCCCGCTCTCGGAGCAGGAGCTAGTCGACTGCGACGTCCCGGGCGACCACGGCTGCGGCGGCGGCTGGCCGGGGGTAGCCATGGTGTGGATCGCGCGGAACGGCGGCCTCGCCGCGGCGTCGGACTACCCGTACGAGAGCAAGCACGGCAAGTGCCGCCGCGACAAGGCCCGAAGCCTCGTCAGGATCCGCGGCGGTGAGCCGGTGGAGCGCAACAACGAGGCCGCGCTGGAGGTCGCCGTGGCGAGGCAGCCGGTCACCGTGATCATGAACGCGGCCGTTCTATCATAATTCATCGCTACAAGTATTTGGATATTGGGAAAGCTCCAATAGCATTTTCAACATATTACTAAAAGGCATTTGCTAAGGTAGTTCCAAATAACTTTGGACCGTTCATTTGAGTAAATCTCAAGACAAAAGATGAAGTCTTGCATCATGTATCTAAACCTCTAAACAACCAGTTGCGAGGAAAATCAGTTTCACCCTGCCAGCCTGTCTACCATGTCATCTGAACCGTCCTGTCATATTATGGACCCAAAATCCAACGCACCAAATGGTTGCACCGGATCCCGGGCGTAACGCTCCCCCTCTCTCCCCCACCGGTTACGTTGATTTTTTGGAAGTGTTGCGTTACCGTAACACTCCAAATTAATGTTTTCCTCACCAGCAACGCCACCCTCCGTATTCCTTCCATTGGAATGATTTTCGTAGCCTTCCATAAACACCCGGTGCCAGGCAAGGAGAGGTTTCATCTGTTTGGAAATAATTCAAACGTAACCAGCCGTTTCCATAAGAGGTTGACGTGAAAATAGCAACAATTGATGACGCTGCGCTATTTGCAAGTTCACCCACGTTTGGAAGGCGTCGCCCTCATCGCCATTCGAGCGATCCTGCGCTCTCCTATGCCGTTCGAGTACCTCGTCGCGCTTGCCACCGTCGACGCGGCGCTGCGGGTCGTGCTGGGCCTGCCGGCCGATGACGACAGTTGCTTCGACGACGGCGGCGATAGCTGGCTCAGCGGGTTGGCGGGGAGTGGATTGGAGCAGGAGGAGGAACTCGACATGCGCGCCGGATCCCGACGACGGGATCCCTCTCCTCCTCCGGCGTGCACGACCGCGATCTGAATCAGGCAGGTCAAAACTATTTGAGATCGCGGTCGCCGCGATGCATGGCAGGTGAGCCCTGTCCTCAACCCAATTAGTTCTATCCGATTCGTCTTTGATTTCTGCAGATCACAACGTCGATGGTGACTCGAGGAGACCTGGGCGGTGGCGGTGAAGCTCGATCTGGGCGTGGCGATATACGTGCCAGAGACCGTGATCTTGATATGGCCGTGGCGGCCACGGCGCCCGCCTACCTCCGTGGGAGATCGAGATCTCGAACCTGGCCTATGTGAGCTACACGGCACGTTGATCCTCTTCATCGAGCAAACTGGGACGCCGGCACTCCTCGCCTTCCCCTCTTGTGCCTCGAGTTGACGATGGAGGGATTCGTGAGCGCGGTGGAGGACGACCTGATGCCCACGGCGCGCCCCCGTCTCGCCTGCAAGTGCCCATCGTCAGGGATCCCCTGCTGCCTACCGCGTCCATGGCATACGCCGTCGACAGCACCGACGTGCCCAGCTTCTAGCTAGCCCCACGTCCACACGCCGGGGACGAGCACACGGTTCGGAGTTGACCACTGCTCCATACGCGGCTGCATCCTCTCCGGCGTCCACGTGTCCGGTGACCTCATCCTCAGTCTCCACCTCGCCGAACACCCACCAAGACCATGAGCCATGCCCTCATCCTCGCCGCCAAGAAGGTACAAAACCCCATCTTCTCTCTGTTCCTTTGCTGCCTCGCCACCTGCTCGACGGAATTCATGCCCAGTGTTTCTCTGAGCCTTGTGTGCCTACTCCGACATCGTGGGCAGGGATCTAACGGAAGCCAGGGACACGGTCTTGCTGTTTCTGCAAGCCAAGCCAGGGACAGCAAGATTGAAGGGCGCCTGCTCAATGAGTTGGTTGAAGGCCAGAGCGGCTCCAAAGTTCAGCGGCCTCTTCTTGGAGGTATAGATGTTCTATTCTTTTTCCTTCCTGCGTAGTGGGTAGAACAATGCTCTTGTGACTTGTTAACACTGGAGTTTGAACCATGGTTTTGCTCTTGTAACAAAGCTCATTATTTGATTTTTTGTGTTGTATAGTTTACGCTATTGATGAAACTTTACCGCCAATCATCTGGAAGGTCACCATCTACTACTGCGAATTTCAACGAGCAAGTTCACTGGTAATTTGTGAAGGAAATGCTTTGACTGTTGAAACCATGCCCAGCATGTGTTACAACGCATTTTTGGGTATGTTGTATGTATTAGTGATACCGACACCAAAAGAAACAAAAACTGAATTTTAAGGGATTAAGTAAAATCGTATTTGTTATTCCATACTTACTTTACAAACTCTTGGGTATGCTTTGTTAAAAGAAACTTTTGTTTTTTATTTTTCAGTACGATTTTCTTCTTGCCTTCCTTTTTTAAAAACAAATCTGTTTTTCTTCTATGCTTATGTTTATGTCAGTAAATCTCCATCAGCTCCTAAGAAGCTGCATACTTTGTCAGACTGAGGAACTGTGTAACAGAGATTATCCCTTTTTTGTTTCAATCACACAACAACGCAGTTACTGGTGATTTAATGGTATAATAATACTCCCTGATGTTCTGTTTGCTTACTTTGAATAAGTAACAACCTCACAATATTCAGCCACTTAGTGTCCTATAAAAAATATTCAGTCACTTTGACTTTGTAGTACACAAGGAATCTTAGCTACATTTCATTTTCATTTAAAACCAATAGTGATTACTATGAGACTATTAAACATGATGTCAGTATCATAAAATTGCGTTTTTTGGAAGAAAATAACAAAACATATACTCTAACAGCAGTATATATTGGCGGTTGCATTGGAGGCGCTGAAGATGACGACCAAAGCGGTGACAGTTGATCAGGCATCCATGACTACGTAGTTGGCCCATCCGAGTTGAGTAGCGACGGGGGCAAATGTAATTCATTATATATTTTTCCTTTGTTTAGGAGATATTCTTAATGCTATAATAAAAAGTCAGGCATGCACAATTATTTTTCGCAATGACTGTTTTGGTGGCACATCCCTTTGTGACTACTTTGTATTGTTGATATTAGAACAATATGCAAGTTAAGGCAGTACCACAAGATTACTGGAAATTCTCGTTATCGCTACTGAAATTTGAATGTTACCGAAATTTCTCATTATCGCTAGCATTTTCATAATCATGTCATGTTTCTCATTTCCACAAGATTAAATGTGTATTTTGGTATAAATAAATGGTACCATAATTTCTCCCTTCCTCTTTATATTCCATTAAAGATGCATTAGAATTTTAATTTAAACTACAAAGGTCCTGTCAAATCGTGCATTTTTCTCGATCACGTGCGTGGCGCATATTTTAGAAATCTAGTTCATTTGATTGAACTAAAAGCGTCGGGGGCGACCCTAAGGGGCACCAATTTGCACCCTTACTTGACTTCATCTCCACACACGAGCATCGTCGACAGCTTCTGCGCGAGCGACGGCGAGCGAGCTCGTGGAGTTGGCGGCCTCGTTCTCGGCCAGAGCTAGCAGCGCGCGGAGGCTACGGCAAGCAGCGCCCAGAGACGGCTGGCTCAACGGTGAGCAGCTCCTGCCGAGAGGCCTCGAGGCCGGCGGCCACTTGTGTTCATGTGCATCTGGTGTTGTTCATCTTGCGTCGTGTCTTTATTTTGGATGTGGGCTACTGACTGAACGGCAGGACTTTTGTGAAAACTTATTGGAGCTGCACTTCCTCGGTTCGCGAATGAAAGGTCGATGGGCTACTTGCCCTATTCTTTAGGAAATCTGCAAGATTCTTTGATTTTCGGGGCTTATAGCAAAAAAAGATACAGGGTTTAGCAAGAATCTGCTCATGTTATTTCTTCTTCTTTAGAGTTCATGTTGGTGATATTCTCTTTTGTACAGAAAAGGATACAACAAAAAAATGATTCTTTGGTTTATTAACCTTGATTTCTCTAAGATCTTAGAGTACATGTCCTTTGCAGATTGTAGTGTTCATTTTGTGGAATAGTTGAATAATTTTACACGAGAAGTACAGTAGGGAATTTTGTAGTACATTAGAAGGTCAAAAGATATGTTTAGTTTAGATTTTTTAGTTAAGTGTACAAGAGAATTACACTGATGACAGGGGCGGATCTGGGGGGGGGGGGGGGGGGGGGGCTGGAGCCCCCCCACCCCCTGGAGCTCCATGGAGATGAGCCCCTCTTTGGGTGTCATCCTGGCTCCGCCACTGACTGATGACGGATTTTTGAATGCACACATTTGAGTGATTGTGTACTATGGTCTTGCTTGTTCATAAGTTGTGCATTGGAATTACAATGGAGATTTCTGAGAACTTGAAAAAGGAAGTTAAATTATTGGTTGTTCCATTTTTGGTATTCTGAATTTCAAGTTCATATGTTCCACACTTTATTTTAAGTGACATGAGAAGTACTTCAAGAAAAAGGAAATGAAATTTCATGTTCGTAGATTTATGACCATAGAGATCACATGGCACACGAAAGCTTGCTAGTACAAGCTACAGCCTTCACTCCCTGCTGCATGTGCTGCGAAAAGGCTATGAGCCTATGACAGCAGCACGGGACATGGCAGAACGGTCAGGTGGACGCACCGTGCTTTTGCGCTGCTATGGCTCGTGGATGGGCGCCAAACCCCCCGGCGCTCAGCTGTGTACCTTGGGCGCCTCAGAGTGTGGCGCCCAACCTGCCTAAGTCAACGGCAAGACTCATGCCTCCGGACTGACGTGGCATAGTTCGGATTGCTGGTAGCAGTCAGCGCTGGCTGAAATCCTCCTCACAGTTTACTGTAGCAACAGCCAGCGCTACAGTAACCCGTGAGGGATTCCAGCCCAGCCGAACAGGCTGATAGGTGGGCGCCATACCAGTAGTGTAACTTGAGCGCCAAATGACGTGGCGCTTAGAAAAAAAGTCTAGTTTTGGGAAACTTTTCTTTAGATGTCTAAAACTGATAAACTTACACAAAAAGGGTCATTTTGTAAATAAAAAAATAACCACTCCAATCTATAGCTCAATTTGTTGTCGGCCAAATCGACTGGACCTTTGAAGAATTTAGCTGTAAGGGAGGAAAAGGAGAGTGAGACGCCCTCGAGGCCGACAAAACGTTTTTGCCACCGCTGACGGCGCCACCATACTGATTTCCAGCTTCCAGGCACCGTGCGGGCAGGGCAATGCGACTCGCAGTACTCCATGGCGCGCCCGCGCTCTAGCGGCTCAGCGACCACCATGCCCTTGCACCGCGCTCTAGTCAAGCTGAGGCCCGTGCATGGCTCTGCGTATTTGTTATAGCACCCAAATGCTGACTCCGTTGTTTTACTTCTTGTCTTGAACGTAACAATTTTTCCTACCGTCTCTACAGATTCCTAACCCTGATTAAATTCGCAAATCATATGCTAACACATGGACTCCCTGTGAAAACAATCTTATCATGCTGGCTAGAAAACGATGATATCCTTTCCGGCCGAGCCACGACACCAGCCGTCGAGCTTCTTCGAAATCACAGGTACCCAACCGCAGATCGACACGAGCACATTTTTCTGTCCGAACCGTACGACACCTGCTCACCCGCTCCAATTTCAAAGTAGCCAGGTACTCTGCTTCCAAGCAGGATTCCGTTCAGCCAAGACGAGCGCGGCATGTCGTCGGGCACTGGCGTCGCGGCCGTTGCCGAACCGGCGCCGCACTTCGTGCTGGTGCCGATGATGGCCGCGGGCCACGCCGGGCCGATGCTGGACATGGCGCGCGTCCTGGCCGGCCGAGGCGCGCTCGTCACGTTCATCACCACACCGCTCAACCTGCTCCGCCTCGGCCGCGCCCCCGGCGACGCCACGCTCCCGATCCGCTTCCTCCCGCTCCCCTTCCCCTGCGCTGAGGCCGGCCTCCCCGACGGCTGCGAGAGCCTGGACGCTCTCCCGGGCCTCGACCTCCTCAACAACTTCAACGACGCCTGCGCCATGCTCCGCGGCCCGCTCGTCGCGCGCCTCAGGGAAGGCACCACCCCGCCCGCGAGCTGCGTCGTCTCCGACGCCTGCCACCCCTGGACCGGCGGGGTGGCGCGGGAGCTCGGCGTGCCGCGGCTCGCGTTCGACGGTTTCTGCGCTTTCTCCTCGTTCTGCATGCACCTGATGAATTCGCGCAGGATCTTCGAGGGCGTCGACGACGACATGCTTCCCGTGCGCGTCCCTGGCTTCCCCGTCGACGTCGAGATATCGCGGGCGCGGTCGCCGGGCAACTTCACGGGCCCCGGCATGAAGGAGTTCGGCGAGGCGATCATGGCGGAGTACGCGCGAGCCGACGGCCTGGTCGTGAACAGCTTCGCGGAGCTCGAGCCCCTGTTCCTTGACGCCTACGAGGCGGCCATCGGCAAGAAGATATGGACCATCGGGCCCCTGTTCCTGGCCACCACGCCGTTGAAGCCGGCCACCGAGGACGCGAACGCCGTCCTGTGCGCGGGCTGGCTCGAGTCCAAGAAGCCCGGGTCCGTGGTGTTCCTGAGCTTCGGCAGCCTGGTGCGCTCGTCGCTGCCCCAGCTCGTGGAGATCGCGTACGGGTTGGAGGCGACCAACCGGCCGTTCGTCTGGGTGGTCAAGCCCGGCGATCTGGACGAGTTCGAGCGGTGGCTGGCCGAGGACGGCTTCGAGTCACGCGTCGGCGAGAGGGGGCTCGTCGTCAGGGGCTGGGCGCCGCAGACCACTATCCTGTCGCACCCGGCGACGGGCGCGTTCGTCACGCACTGCGGCTGGAACTCTGTCTTGGAATGCATCACGGCAGGGCTGCCGATGGTGACGTGGCCGCACTTTGCGGAGCAGTTCTTGAACGAGAAGCTCGTCGTCGACGGGCTGCAGGTGGGGGTGCCCGTGGGCGTCAAGGATGCGGCGCACTGGGGCGTGGAGACGGATGCCGTGGCCGCAACGAGGGGCGACGTGGAGAGGGCGGTGGCCGATGTTATGGACGGCGGCGAGGAGGCGGAGGCGCTGCGGGCGAGGGCCACCGAGCTCGGAAGGAAGGCGCGGGAGGCCGTGGATGGCGGCTCGTCGTACCGGAACGTGGCGCTTCTCGTGCAACACGTCGAAGAGAGGAAAATCATGGCGTGAGAGGATGAACAAAAGCCGAACAACAATTAAACTCAAGCAAATGGGTGCATCCATGTTCATGTACCATGTACTTAAGCAAACAATCGGACGCTCACTAGATGGATGTACTGTTCCACAGCTGCACTGTTCGAAATTGATGAGATAACACTTTTTTTCTTGCCAGAAGATGAGATAAGACAATGACACGCAGTCACACAGACTAGGAATCTAGATGAATGTCAATTTCTTCGAAGCCTCCAAAAAGGACCAACCCAGCTTCAAAGCATCAGCGTAAAAGCATCAGCGTGTGGAAAACTGTGTCCTCTTCAACACAACAAGTTCCACCCAGAGCAATCCCATCCTTGCGTAGATTTGAAATAAAAAGTCAAAGATCGCTAAACTGGAGAAGAATTAGTCACCAGAAAAAGCTACTGACGCCAAGTTTTCATGTACCCATTCCTCCTCCATCCGACAACAAGCCATAGTTTTTTCTCAAGGCCACAACAAGCAATAGTAATACGCGTAGAAAAAATGTTTTCTACGCGGACCGACTGTATGATTTCCATGTTTTCTACGCGGAAAATACTTCCATGTTACTGTCAGATTTGTCGATATTTTCCCCTCGTCTTTGTTGAAATCGTTGCCCCCAAGCACACCATTCTCCCCGGCTGCCGTTTCCTAGTCATCAGCTTCTGCGCAAGGTAAGACCCTGTTCTGCAACTCGCCGGTCAAGCATGTCGTCGGGCGGTGGCGTCACCAGCACCGAAGCATCGCCGCACTTCGTGCTTGTGCCGATGATGGCCGCCAGCCACGCCGGCCCGATGCTCGACATGGCCCGCGTCCTGGCTGGCCGGGGCGTGCTCGTCACGTTCATCACCACGCCGCTCAACCTGCCCCGCCTCGGCCTCGGCCCCGGCGACGCCGCGCTCCCCATCCGCTTCGTCCCGCTCCGCTTCCCGTGCGCCGAGGCCGGGCTCCCGGAGGGCTGCGAGAGCGCCGACAAGATCCCGGGCCACGACCTGCTCAAGAACTTCCACGACGCCTGCGCCATGCTCGGCCGGCCACTCGTTGAGCACCTCAGGAAGGCTGACCCCCCGGCGACATGCATCGTCTCCGACACCTGCCACCCGTGGACCGGCGGGGTGGCTCGGGAGATCGGCGTGCCGCGACTCGCGTTCGACTGCTTCTGCGCCTTCTCCTCCTTCTGCATGTACCTGATGAGTTTTCACAGGATCTTCGAGGGCGTCGACGACGACAAGCGTCCCGTGCCGGTCCCTGGCTTCCCCGTCGACATCGAGATGTCGAGGGCACGGTCACCTGGCAACTTCACTGGTCCAGGCAAGGAGTTCGCCGACAAGGTCATGGCTGAAAACTCGAGAGCCGACGGTCTGGTGGTGAACAGCTTTGCGGAGCTCGAGCCCCTGTTTCTTGATGCCTACGAGGCGGGCATCGGTAAAAAGATATGGACCGTCGGGCCTCTGTTCCTGGCGACCACGCCGTTGAAGCCGGCCACCGAGGACGCGAACGCCGTCCTGTGCGCGGGCTGGCTGGAGTCCAAGAAGCCCCGGTCCGTGGTGTTCCTGAGCTTCGGCAGCCTGGTGCGCTCGTCGCTGCCGCAGCTCGTGGAGGTCGCGCACGGTTTGGAGGCGACCAACCGCCCGTTCATCTGGGTGGTCAAGCCTGGCGACCTTGACGAGTTCGAGCGGTGGCTGGCCGAGGACGGCTTCGAGTCCCGCATCGGCGAGAGAGGCCTCGTCGTCAGGGGCTGGGCGCCGCAGACCACGATCCTGTCGCACCCGGCGACGGGCGCGTTCGTCACGCACTGCGGCTGGAACTCCGTCCTGGAGTGCATCACGGCGGGGTTGCCGATGGTGACGTGGCCGCACTTCGCGGAGCAGTTCATCAACGAGAAGCTCGTCGTCGACGTGCTGCGTGTCGGGGTGCCTGTGGGCGTCAAGGACGCGGCGCAGTGGGGCGTGGAGATGGATGCCGTGGCGGCGACGAGGGAGGACGTGGAGAAGGCGGTGGCGGCCGTGATGGACGGCGGGGAGGAGGCGGAGGAGCGGCGGGCGAGGGCCACCGAGCTCGGAAGGAAGGCGCGGGAGGCCGTGGATGGTGGCTCGTCGTACCGAAACGTGGCGCTTCTCGTGCAACACGTCGAGCAGAGGAAATCTACGGCGTGAGAAGAACAAGTCAGCCATATGCTGCATCCATGTACCCACTGACGTTATGGCTAACGCATGAACTCTGTCAGAGATTTGGCTAGTCGATTGGGTGAACATAGCATAGCATAGCTCACTTGAATCATTTTTAAACCACATCTATAAGAACATTTATAAGATCATTTTTAATCATACAGCAGGACGCGATAACAATGTAGCACCATTGTTCCCCGTTCCAGAAAAGAAGTGGGGGGGGGGGGGGGGGGGGGGGGATCAGTATTATAAACTCAACATCCAAGGTCGTAAGCTAAAGTCAAGACGCAATCGAAGCCATTTGTCAAGAACTTCTTGACCTGTTGCACTACTGTTGAAAGGCACAACATTTTTAAGGTTTCGGCTACATTCGTCATCCGACGCCGACCAACGCCGCGGAGGCAAGAACAAAATCTTGTGGCGTGCAACATCAACCACCGCGACTATGTGTCATTCGCCAAGTATCCAGTTAATAGATATTTATGTGTTTATAGCGGAGTACAACAAGTACTGAGGGAGGGGGAGGGGGGCAAACGCCCCCTCGCTCTGCCATGGAGCAATTTTTTTTTCATCAACCCGTGCACATAGTAGTTGGCTTTCACGAACCATGTGTGGGTGAACATGTAGATCTCCTGCCTCATGAACACCGACTGCGCAAAGCCATATAGCTTAACAATTTTTGAAGTGATGTGGCTACCAATAAGGGCGTCGCTTACCACTGAAAGCGCAATGTCGTAAAATCCTATAAAATTCGTTTTCACAGTGAGTCAAATCTAAAATCTCAGGTGCAACTAAGGCTCTTGTAACCATTAAGCTACAGACCCTTTCGCTACAAAAATATTCACGTATTAGAGCTCGTTCACCCAACAATTGACACCAATAAGGAAACACGCCATTTTTAAGTGCTTGTTTACTTGTTTTATAGGGATCCGTTCGCTCATTTTCGATCATTTTTTTTAACAAAAAGTGCAATGTTCTCATGATCTGGAACTCGAGGGAAAGTCAACTCTTAATTATGTGGATGCTTCACACAGATCGAACACTGGAAGTTAGATTTTATTTTTGAACGAACGGTCGCTGAACATCGGTGAGCTTGGCTGACAAAACTCATTTTGCGGGTAACAAACACAACAAACTAACAAAATCTCATTCGCGGATTCAATCTATAATATTCCGAAAATGAGCCAGAAAACTAATACTGCTGCTTGCTAGTATCATCAGCTTCATTGCAGTTCAAATCGAACACCAATGACATGAATTTTCTCCATGGAAAAGGGTTAACAGACCAAGAAACGGAGATGCTTGATGAGGCGAGTGGGATGCTGAGAACATCGACTGCACCGAACCGTACGTCAGGCAACCGGCGCCTCCTTGGCGTCCCCGTTCGCTGCGGCGTGGCCGTATCGGCGGGCGCGCTCGTCGATCCACACGCGCATGTCCGCGAGCACGCGGTCGCGGTTCTCGTCGGACTCGCCCTGGATAAGTGAGTGGTACATCCCGTCGTAGAGGATGAGCTCCTTGTCCTCGCTGGCCGCGCGCTCGTACAGCATCCTGGACCCCTCCGGCGCGGTGACGCCGTCCTCGGTGCCGTGCACGGCCAGGAACGGCGCCGTCACCTCCCCGAAGCTCGCCTGCAGCAGCGCCGTCACGCGGGCCAGCTCCCGCATCGTGCCGACCCGCGGCGCGCCGCGGTACCGCCTCGGGTTGGACGCGATGACCCTGAGCCTGTCCGGGTCCCGGATTGACTTGCCCACCATCTTCTTGTCCGGGAGCACCGCCCATGTGTCGGCGAGCCCGAAGAGGAGGCCGTACAGGAACAGGCGGATCCGGGACGGGTACATGTCATCCGGGATCACGAAGAGCGGCGCGGAGAAGATGAGCCCCGTCCACGCGGCGCGCGACGGGGACCGGAGGTACATGAGCAGCGTGGCGGCGCCGCCCATGGACTCGCCGAAGAGGAACGCCGGGAGCGGAGCGTAGGGCTCGCTTGTCCGCACGGAGAGGAAGAAGGCGAGCGAGGCGGCGGCCGCGGCCTCCATGTCGCCGAGGTAGCCGTGGACGCCGTCGGAGCGGCCGTGGCCGAGGAGGTCGGCGCAGAAGACGGCGTACCCCCAGCGCGCGTAGCTGATGGCGATGGACTGGAACAGCCACGAGGTGTCGGAGCCGTAGCCGTGGGTCATGAACACGGCGCCCTTCACGTCGCCGTCGCGGCCGGCGGTGACTGGGTGGAAGGCGTGGGTGAAGAGGCGGCCGTGCGGGGACTGGAAGTAGGACTCGGCGTGGCGGACCCCCTGCGAGGCGTAGTACTCGTCGGGATCCGGCGCGTCGCCCCAGAAGTACTTGGTCGCCGGCGGCGGGTCCCCGGTCGGTGCCATCGCCGGAATTCAGGGGAACGGTCGGTTTGAGACTTGCGGCGGAAACGGAGGGGCACTGTGCTGATTTATCCTGACGAGTTCGGTGGTGGGAGGGGATCCCTGCCGGAGCTGTGTCGACCTACCAAGCTCGGTTTCTTGTTTGCCGGCGGTGGTTGACTTCAGTCTATGATCTGTGGGCTCGGGTCCGCGTGTCGGTGACTGAAGCGGTCTTTGTTTACTGGTAGGTGAGTGGGCCTGCCTGGATGAGCGGATCAGTGAAGGTTGGTGGGATTGGACTGCTGGGTCCCCCGTCTCCTCCTTATCCGAGGCACTTGTGACGTGCCGGAGTTGATGACGACTGACGGGGGAACGCTCCATTGTCACCTGGCTGAAGAGAGCACCGCTCGGCAGATGCAAAGAGCCACGGGAATACGGGATTCGGATCAACCGCAGCAGATTCGTCACGGGAATACGGGAAGTGGGATGCACGGATGAGCCTCCCCGTCTCGCCGTCGCCCGCCGCCGTGCGACCAGCGCCGCGGCACCGGCTGGTGTCGACGTGCGCGGGGCACGGCCACGGGGGCGCACAGCCTGAGCCGTCCGGAGAAAGAGTCTAGGCCGGTGTCGACGTGCGCGGGGCACGGCCACGGGGGCGCGCCCATTTGTCTGGCCTACGGTCTGCGCCGCCAAACATCGTACAAAAACGGCCCGATAGACTGGACAGAACGTACGGGCCGAATAACTCCGGGTCCGATCAGAAAAATGTGATCATTTAAGGTCTGGAATGGATTTTGGGTTTCAGGCCGATCAGAGTATGGCCTGTTAAGCAGAGATGCTACAATTGTGGGCAAAGGAAGCCCGGCTGCGAGTCGACGGGCCAAATTTGAGCGGGCTGCAGCTCTTTGGTTACCTTGCCGCGATGCTCCAAAAGAGTTCTGCACCTCACGTACTCGTCGCGAGTAACCGACGCAGGGCAGACGGATTCTAAGCGCAATCCACCTAGCAGGGGAAGAATACAAAATTCACCGAGGGGGGAATCCAAAGTACATGTTTTGATTTGCTTAGTAACATCCACTGATAAACCACTGGTTTCAACTCGGTCACTATTCAGTTCGGTTAGCCCAGTGGTTAATCCATGATGTATTTTTTTTCTCTCGAAGAATCCATGATGTATTCGTGTACCGATGAACGTAGTAGTATATTCTCTTCCCGATGAAGATGAACCAAGATCCCAAGTTCATTGTTCACGTACATGTGGAGCACGCTCAACCATGAAGCACGGGGTAGCAACAAAAGTGCACGATCCCGAGGACCGTGCGTCGCCGAGAGAAAAACGTTCAAAGCAGCAATGCATCGCTGTCCGTTGAGAGATATTTCCACGCTAGAGCGCCGAGAGATCCGTGACGCCCAAGCGCGTCGAGCCAAAAGGGCCTAAACAACTAGTAAACCCATACTCCACTCCAACCACAGTGCACCTCCTCGCTGTCCCTCCGTCCCGGTTTGACACGGAATTACCCGGGCCGCGAGCCGCCGCCTGTACGCTTCGTGAAAATCAGGGCATTGACAGGCGGTTTTGTTCCGGCATCAGAGAATCTAAAAGCATTTTCGATCGTCCAGGTTCCGTCACAGCTTTGTCCAGCTTCGCTTAGCGTGGAGCCCAGGCCAGTCCGTGCAAGTAGCGAACGGCCGTAAAATTGACGCGGGCCACCGGCAGGCACGTGAAAGAGGAGCCGGGGCACGGTGCGGGACCGAGGGTCGAGCGTTCGAGCGTTCCTGGCCGTCAATTCATGGGGACCGACAATTCGGCCGCCATACACGACGCAACACCTCTGCCCCCGGCACCAATGATTCGACCTGCCACGGTGAGCATGGCGCGCTGCGTGTCCCGAGACCCGACACGGGCGCGGGCGATTGGGTTCCGTCCCGTCCGATTCTTCCAGACACAACACGTTGCGCTACGTACCACTGATGTTTCTGTTCACTTCACCAGACTCCACGATGACACGATGTTGTGTTCGCGCCATGCACCAGAGTTCGAAGGATGCCGCTTTCACTCGAGCTAGTTCCTCTCCCGTCCAAGCGATAATCCACCATCTGTTAGCAGCGCCATTCATTGTCACCCCCATGCTAGAGCTGGAGTTATTTCCATTATTTTCGAAAACATTAGCCTCTTAAGGTTCAAACGGGATAGGAGTTATGTACTCAACTCAATGTGTCTGCAAAACATTTGTCAGCCTCCAAAAAATGGGATAGGGTAGAACGAAGTTATTTTCAGTCATTTGAACTTTTAACAAAAGCTCTTGCCATGAAAAGGGGTCTCCTGCTCAACTTTATGCTTGTAATATCCAAAGCGAGATTATTTTTCTTAAAAGAAAATGCCAAAAAAAAGAGAGAAAATGTCCAAAGTGAGAAGGCAATTTCAGGGCAACGTAGAATATTCTCTCCAGGCACGGACGACCCTTCGGCGGTCCCACCTGTCAGCTCTTTCGTTCCCCTTCACTCCGCACTCCACAATCAACGAAAGGTTAGTTGCGTTAATCTCACTCTCAGTCGCCAACACAGTGTCATCTTCTCTAATCAATGCGCCACCACTCCGCCAGCCTATAGATAGAACCCTCCCCCTTCCCAAACCCCTTGCTTGCCGGCGCCTGACCTTATCCCCTCCATCCCCGAGATATTTCCACCACCCCACCGCGCCATGGAGTCCGGCCTCGTCGCAAGCCACCGCCTCCGCCTCCCCGCCGCCAGCGCGGCGCACCACCCGCACCTCCTCCGGCACCGGCCCCTCGCCGCCGCGGCGTCGCTCCGCCTCCCGCGCCACCTTCCCAGCCCCACCCCGCTCCGCCTCCCCGCCGCGCTCCCGCTCCGCCCCTGCCTCCCGCCGCTCCGCGCCGCCGCCTCCGCCGCCGCGTCCCCGGCGCCCGGAGATGCGGCGTCGCCCAAGTTCCTCGGCGTGGAGACCAAGACGCTGAAGAAGATCGTGCCGCTCGGGCTCATGTTCTTCTGCATCCTCTTCAACTACACCATCCTGCGGGACACCAAGGACGTGCTCGTCGTCACCGCAAAGGGCAGCAGTGCCGAGATTATCCCCTTCCTCAAGACATGGGTCAACCTCCCCATGGCCGTCGGCTTCATGCTCCTCTACACCAAGCTCGCCGACGTGCTCTCCAAGGAGCAGCTCTTCTACGTCGTCATCTTCCCCTTCATCGCCTTCTTCGGGGCCTTCGCCTACGTGCTCTACCCCATGCGCGACGCCATCCACCCCACCGCGCTCGCCGACCGTCTCCTCGCCGCGCTCGGTCCCAGCTTCCTAGGACCCGTCGCTATCCTCCGTGTTTGGAGTTTCTGCCTCTTTTACGTCATGGCCGAGCTCTGGGGCAGCGTCGTCATATCCGTCCTCTTCTGGGGGTTCGCCAATCAGGTACACCGAATTCTGCTCTGTCCTCTCTGGTACAGTTAATTGAGTTTCGAGGATTGTGAATTCTTTCCTGAATTGACGATGGCTGAACATTTCAATGACAATGACTGAACATTTCAATAATTGAGGTTCCGGAAACGCTGATAATTATATTGTGTGGCTGGCTGAATGTGTAGTGATTAGACTCCTGTACCATAGTCAGTGCAGTAGATAGTTCTAAGATGTGATGTTTATATGAATGTTTATGGCAGATTACTACGGTTGAAGAGGCCAAAGAGTTTTACCCGCTGTTCGGGCTTGGAGCCAATGTGGCGCTCATCTTTTCCGGACGCACCGTGAAATACTTCTCAAACATGAGGAAGAATTTGGGCCCTGGTGTTGATGGATGGGCAATTTCATTGAAGGCCATGATGAGCATAGTGGTCGCTCTGGGTCTTGTCATTACTGGTATCTATTGGGGAGTGAACAGGTTTGTTATTGATAAATCATCGATGCCAGTAGTTGAGCGGAAAAAGAAGGTAGGGCTCGACAAACATTCTACTTTTTTTCTACTTGTGTTTATGGAGCACTCCTTGATGGTGCTGTGACCATAACGTTTCAGGATAAGCCAAAGCTCAGCCTGGGTGAGAGCATGAAGGTGCTGCTGTCATCTCGGTATGTGAGGGATCTTGCCACATTGGTCGTTGCTTACGGAATAAGCATTAACCTTGTTGAGGTGACATGGAAATCAAAATTGAAGGCACAGGTAAGTTTATCCTCAAAGCATGCATTGTATTCTCGCAGTGATGTGTACACCAAATAGTTGTTAATTAACATTCTGCTACTGTCTTGCAGTTCCCGAGCCCTAATGAATATTCATCATTCATGGGCGATTTCTCAACTGCTACTGGCATAGCTACATTTACAATGATGTTGTTGGGGAGAGTAATTCTTAGAAAGTTTGGGTGGGGAGTTGCAGCTACAATCACACCTGCAGTGTTGCTTGTCACGGGAGTTGGGTTCTTCTCACTGATTTTGTTTGGTGAGCCATTGACTCCTCTTATGACCAAGTTCGGAATGACACCTCTGCTTGCGGCGGTCTATGTTGGGGCACTGCAGAACATTTTCAGCAAGAGTGCAAAATACAGTTTGTTTGATCCTTGTAAAGAGATGGCTTACATTCCTTTGGATGAGGATATGAAGGTTAGTCTCCAAAGCTACCTGTTCTCATTCTGTAGATTTTTATCCAATTCATAATTTACCAAAATTAATCATCCCATGAACAGAATGGTTTGGTAGGAGCCAAGGTTTGTTGTTGCTTGTTTGACACACCAGGAAAAAATTATCGTCCACTAATTCTTCTCATTGTCATTAAAAGTTTATAATATTGATACTTCACCTGATTTCTTTATCACATCAGAGGTACTGATCAGCATATACCCTAATTTGCAGTGGCATATAGACATTAGAATGTTACTTTTACTGAAGTAAAACATTAATTTCTTTGGTATTGGAAACTGAAAAGTGAAATCTGTATTGGTATTTTTAGCACTATGCCAAAAATATGATGCTTCTTTGTTTTTTGACTATAATCGTATCACTGAAATACTGCAGTAACCATTCAACCTTTCTCATGTTGCTACAACGAAAAGGCATTGCAACCTATTCTTTATTTTTGACCGTATAATTGAGATTCAATGCTTTCATCAACAATTGCCAATGCTGTTTCCCAAAAACAGTTTCACTGCACCTTCATATTTATTTGTTGGCTTTGTTCTCAATGCTTTCTTGCCATGATATTGATAACAGGTAAAGGGTAAGGCAGCAATCGATGTTGTCTGCAACCCCTTGGGGAAGTCTGGAGGTGCTTTGATCCAGCAGTTCATGATTCTGTCATTTGGATCTCTTGCGAATTCAACGCCCTACCTTGGTGGGATACTCCTAGTGATTGTTATTGCGTGGTTGGGCGCTGTAAGGTCCCTCGATTCGCAGTTCTCTCCCCTGGCAAAGCAAGAGCTTGAGAAAGAGAAGATGCTGAAAGAAAAGGCAATCGAAACAACTGCCCAAGTTGTCGGGACTGGAAATGGTTCTCTTCAAGGCAGCGAGAACTCCACAAATAGCTCGGCCATCAAGCAGTCTCAAGAACCTGAGAGTACCACCCCAGAAAAATCGGGCCAACAAGCTCAATAAGTTTTTCCTCTAGAAATTTAGGTAGCATAAGTATTTGGAGGAACCAAAAGCTTTTTAGGCCTGTCATTGGGAGCCGTTGAAAATGGCGGCAATGGTATGAAAATAAGCAGGCTGATTCTTCTGTTGTTGTAGCTTATCTGATATATCTAGTTGTCTGCTTAAGAGTTCATGTAGCTGTTTGTTGTTTCATTCCATAGATATAAACCGTTTCTATTGGTTATAACAATTTTGGGAAATCTGTGTTTCATGAGAATCTCCTCAAGCTAGCTCTGTGTTCGACTACTTATCTGGCCGTGGCTGTGTTTTTCGTTTGATGAAATTTGCCCCTGGTTTTGATATTGATAGGATGTAGCATATTATATTTGTAGTTAGTTTTGATGTTTTCAGGACCGAACAGCCAGTTCTTACAGCAGTAATCATCAGCTTCTGCACATCGATTACCTTAAAATAAGAGGATCTCACATTATTTAAAGACTGGTACATGAGTTTTGTAATACGAATTGCACAGTAGACATCAAACGACAACACCGTGTGAGCAAGAGGCCTGACTGTTCTAGGACTTCCTGTTCCATCAGGCAAACACGAGGCAAAGGTCTTTTTTTGCGAGGGAAAACACGAGGCAAAGCTCTTTTTTTGCGAGGGAAAACACGAGGCAACTTCTGACAATTATTCAAAAAATTTCCGCCAAAGCAGAAGTCAAACACTGTAGGGCCAGACCTTCGATCCAACGACAGTACTTGTATTTGGCGAAACTAGTAAGGCCAATCTCAATAGGATCTTTCATTGCACTCTTTTCAAAACTAGTTTTAGAAAAGGGAGTCAGCTTCCTTTTATTTGGATAAAAAACCTCTCACAAAATATAAAAGTTTCTCATCTCTCTCATCATAATTAACTTGTCAAATCAGCAAAAGATGTACACATAGCATAGAATTTAATGTAAATGAAAGACCTCATTGAGACTGGCCTAAGAACTTGCAAAAATGAGAAAACGGGTAGGATCCGTACATAAATTTTTGACGTGTAGGACAGCTAATCTAGCTTAAATTGTCTTAGATTTCTTGTCTTTAACATCACATAATTAAGACACAGAGAGAGTAGCAATGTTGTTATTAGGCTAGCCACATGTACCATAAAATTCCATATACCATAGAAATCTAGGATAAGCTCTATCCTATTCATTGGTACTGATCATGGAGACTTTCAAAATTGAGCATTCGTATTCACTCGTGTGAAGGGGAACCAACTGAAACTTGACAGGTTCAACCCAAAACAGTCCAAAAAGAATGCGCCGCCTGTTCGTTGGTGCCCTCCTCCATCAGGTACAAGGAAGATAAATGTTGATGCTGCCTTCCATGAATCTTCCGGTGCAGCGGCAGTAGGTATTGTGGCAAGAGACTCGACGGGTCGGGTGATCCTCTCATCAGGTTGAGTTTTATTTAATTATGCTGATGCCGAAGAAGGGGAGATGATGGCATGTTTGGAAGCGCTCAAATTGGCGGTGCAGTGGATTGCGCCACCAATCATCTTGGAATCGGACTGCCTGTCGGTAGTTAATGCACTAAACTCCCGTCAGGGAGATCGTTCTCGGCTTTCGCTGCTTTTAGCGGAAGTCAAATCGCTCGTTGATGAGCTCAAGGAAATCGAGGTTAAATATTGTGTTAGAGATCAAAATAGGGTTGCTCATAGCTTAGCTTCTTATGCTTGTGCCGAGGGATTATGTGCTGTCTGGTTAAGACATATCCCTCCCTTTGTATCGCATCTATATGATGCCGATTGTAACCCTGTTCTGAGTTAATAAAACCTCGCTTTTCCCTAAAAAAAAGTATTCACTCGTGTGATGTAGTTTTACTTTTTTTTTGAGCGAAAACCACCATGCTTTATTCATTGGCCTGGGGTACTAAATTACACACACCCTCTGGGGGTTCTAAAAACCACACATGTCTACCTAATTCTAGATACACTGAGCCCCTAGCTATCAGATGGGCATCAGTATTGGATAACCTGTTCTCGTGTACAATCTCTGAACACTCGAAAATAGTCGACCGGGCCTGGATCTCCTTGACGATGTGGCCGTAGTGTTCTAGCCCGTCACCTTGGATAGCCTTGACCACGCTTAGGCAGTCGGACGCCAATCTGAATTTTCTCAGCGCTAGATCAGCAGCTAGCGCCAAACCTTCTCTGCAAGCCACAGCTTCAACTGTTTCAGCGTTCAACATTCCGCTGACGACCAGGGCCGAGGCACCTAGGAAATTGCCTGCTGCGTCTCTAGCAATTGCCGCTGCCGCTGCAGTACCGGAATTCTTCGATATCGCTGCATCCACATTGATCTTCGTCATCCCTTCCGGAGGAGGGATCCATCTTCTTGCCTTCTGTTGTCTATGTTGCTCAGCTCGCTCACACTTTGGAACCGGCTTCGCCGTCGCGAGTTCAGCCACGAACCTTGTGATGAAGCTGTGTGTGGACAATGGGCTCTGAAAAATTTCCTCATGCACTGCCTTTCTTTTGGCATACCAAATAGCCCACAAGGAGACAGCTACCCTGGTGAAATCTTCTCCATGTAGAATTTCTCTTGCCGCTGTCAGCCATGCCCGAGCATTTGGTTCATTGATCTCGCACAATTGCTCTTTAATGTCTTCCTTCTCCAGGGCCCAAACGCATCTCGCAAGATGACAATCCAATAGTGAATGCCTCCACGAGTCTTGATGCCCACATATACCACAAGAGCTCTGAGTCGCCATGTTTCTGTGGTGGAGCACATCACCGGACGGTAGCGAGTGCTTTGCTAGTCGCCACAGGAACACACGTACCTTGGGCGGGATATTCAGCTTCCATAGCGCTAGCCATTCATTCTCCTCAGATTTCTGATCTGATCTGCCGGCCCCACTCTCCATGTAGGCTGTCGCGAGCTCTTTCTTTGTTACCAACATCCTGTAAGCAGATCGAACTGTAAACAGTCCCTTCCGGTCAAAATGCCAGGCCCAAAAATCTTGTTGCCGTCGTGTGGAGAGGGGTATAGTCTGAACAACTTCTATATCTGCAGGTGTGAGGAACTCCTGCAGTTTGCTGGCATCCCACGATCCCATCACTGGGTCGATCAATTCACTCACCAGTTGTGGAGCATTGGGCTTACTAGACCGAATTGGCCGGAGCAAGCCATCCCTCGGTAGCCAGTTAGTATACCAGATATTCGTGGTTTCACCAGTACCGATTCTTCGGATCAAGCCCCGCTCCAAGACCTCGCGTCCATCCAGGATCGAACGCCATATACGTGATGGTGATGAGCCTAGGCTCGCATCCAGGAAGTCTTTGTCTGGGAAATAGACAGCTTTGAGGACCCGTGCACTCAATGAACTCCCGTCCATCAAAATCCTCCAGGCTTGCTTGGCCAGAAGCGCTAAGTTAAAGAGCTCGATGTCTCTGAAACCTAGACCCCCGGCAAATTTTGGTTTCACCATCTCATCCCATGCAACCCAACAGGTCTTCCTTTTCCCCTCTTTACTGCCCCACCAGAAATTCCTGATCAGGCTGGTTATGTGGTTGCACAAACCTCTTGGTAACCGGAAACACGACATAGAGTATGTCGGAATTGCTTGCGCAACTGATTTAATCAGTACTTCTTTGCCTCCCGTCGACAAGCAAAGCTCAATCCAACCTTGGACCCGCTTCCATACACGGTCCTTCAAGTATTTGAACGCACCATTCATCGATGTGCCCACGTCAGACGGCATTCCAAGATACTTCTCATTCAGAGATTCATTCTGTACGCCCAAGACCTCCTTGATCTCATCTCTGACTACCTGGCGGCACCCCTTGGAGAATAAGATAGAAGACTTGTCCAAATTAATTTGCTGCCCTGAAGCTTGACAGTACACGAGCAATGCATCATTGATCTCCAAAGCGCTCTCCCTACTTGCCCTGAAAAACAGCAGGCTGTCATCTGCAAAGAGAAGATGGCTAATCGACAGAGCCGATGGAGCCACCTTGATGCCATTGAGAACTGATGACTGGTTTCTGGATTTTAATAGGCACGAGAGGCCCTCTGCTGCCAACACGAACAAATAGGGTGAGATCGGATCACCTTGACGAATTCCCCTTGACGGTACAAATTCTTCGAAACTTTCACCATTGAAGAGAACTGAAAACGAGACTGTAGAGACGAGCCTCAACACCATGTCAACCCATAGCTGATGGAATCCCAACTTCAGCATGATTGCACGTAAATAACTCCATTCGAGTCTATCATAGGCCTTCCTCATATCCAGTTTAAGCGCACAGCACCTCTGCTCCCTTGGCCTCTTCTTTTTCATGAAGTGTAAGCACTCGTACGCTGTGATAATATTATCGGTAATGAGCCGTCCTGGTACGAATGCTGATTGCTCTTCTGAAATAATATCCGGGAGGAGTACCTTTAGTCGATTTGCCATAACCTTTGAGGCAATCTTATAGACAACGTTGCACAGACTGATAGGTCGGAATTGGCCTAGCTCCTCCGGATCAGCGACCTTCGGTATCAAAACAATCAAAGTGTTATTGATGCTTGAGACGTCATCTTCTCCCCTTAGCACCCTCGCGACCACCGAAGTCAGTTCACTCCCACATAGCTCCCAGTGACGTTGGAAAAAATGGGCAGGATACCCATCCGGGCCTGGGGCCTTTGTCGGGAACATTTGAAATAAGGCGTCCTTTATCTCCTGCTCTTTGAATGGTGCAAGCAAGCCCTCGTTCATCTGTGATGTGACTTTGCTCGGCACAGTATTCAGCACCGCTTCCATGTTCTGGGTACCTTCTGATGTATATAGCAACTTATAGAATTGAGTAGTTAAGTCTGCCATCTCTTGAGCATTTTCTGTTAACTGCCCGTCAAGCTTCCTCAGCTTGGTGATTCTATTTTTCCTTCGGCGTCCACTAGCTCGCAGGTGAAAAAATCGGGTGTTTTTGTCTCCTGCCATCAACCATTGGATCCTCGATCTCTGCTTCCACATAGTCTCCTCTCTGTGTTGCAGCTCGACAATCCGTTCCACAATCTTAAGCTCAGCATGGGACGGTCCCACTCGAGTAGGGTCGTCTCTCATACGCTCCAGCTCCTTATGCATCCTCCCAAGTTCCCTCTGGACGTGGCCAAAGGTGTTCTTGTCCCAGGCAGTGAGTTTCCTAGACAGCTCGGTGAGTTTCTGCTCCAGCTCGCCCAACGTTGTCGCATTACTGCCTTGCCACATCATTTTCACCGTGTCTGCAAACTCGTTGTGAGATTCCCACATAACCTCGTACTTGAAACGCCCCTTCCGGCGTCGCTGTGCCCTCTTGCGCTGCCACTGCAGCAAGATGGGTATATGGTCCGAGGCTGCCGCCGATAGATGGTGGACTGACGCAGCCGGGAACCGCGCACTCCAGTCCGGCGTCGCAAAAGCCCTGTCCAAGCGTACTTGGCAGTAGGATCCTCCCGCCACCTTCTTTTCATAGGTCCAACTCCGGCCTACATACCCAAGATCATGTAGACCGCACACATCTACCATCTCTCGGAAGCCGGCAATCTGTGCATGGCTCCTCTCCTGCACGCCGACATGTTCCGAGCGATGTAAAACTTCGTTGAAGTCACCAATACACATCCAAGGCAAAGGCGATGATGACTTCACAAATTTGAGCAAGTCCCACGTCTTGTGCCTTTCCGAAGTTTGCGCTTCCCCGTACACACAAGTAAATCGCCAGGGATTGGAGACTCCCTCAGTAATTATAGCATCTATGTGATACTGTGAGTACGGTAACAACTCCATCTTTATTTCATTATTCCAAAACAAGCCAATTCCGCCACTGCGGCCACTGCTGCTTACAGCAAATGCATTATCAAAGCCTAACGTGTTCTTCAAACCTTCCACCCGTGACTTGTGCACTTGAGTTTCAATCACACAAAGCACTGATGGGGCATAAAGCTTCGTAAGATTCCGAAGCTCCTTAACTGTCGCGGCGTTGCCAAGGCCGCGACAGTTCCAGCTCAAGCAACTCATTGCTGATGGCGGCACTCCTCGAGGGAGCCCGCCCCATTACTAGCCTCCTTGCTTTTTGCCTCCTTTGTTGCTTCACGCCTGGTCCTCTTCTGCTCCCTGGGTGAGATGTATGGAGGCGGTGGTGGGGGCACGCCCATCGCCATCCTATCATCTGGTACAGCTTCCAGGTCCAACTTCCGCTGGGAGGCCGGCGGCTCCGCCCTCTCCTTGGCTGGTTCACCAACCGGCTTCGGAGGACTGCTAGCAGTATCTCTAGTTTCATCATCGTCTTCCTGACCAACTCCGGCCTCCACTGAGTTCCTCTTGCGTGACCCCTGACTTCCATCATCTGACGTTTCCTTGGCACGCCACCTTGCCATCCTCTCACCGCGGCCGCCACGGGTGTTACCCCCACGGCCACGAGTGGTTCTTCCTGCCGTGCGCCCGCCTCTGTCACCAGATCCCGAGGTTCTCGGTGGAGCGCGTTCAGCAGTAGGGTAATTTCTGAAACGAGGGGTACCCGGGCGCCAGGTTTCTTCATCTGCTATCATCCAGTCCCCAAACTGCAGCTCTTCCTCCTTGTATTCCCCGGCGCCACACTCAAGGTGAGTGTGGCCCAGCAATCCACAATGAGCACAGAAGCGAGCGATCTTTTCATACAAGATTCTAATCATAATGCTCTCGCTGCCTTCCGGATTGAGAGTCACGACTCGAGCTAGGGGGCTTGTCGATTCCAGCTCTACGCGCGCACGAAAAAATTCCCCATGGTTCGATGCGACCGGTTTCATCTCCACCTTGGTTAACTCACCAACTCTGCCTGCCAATTGCCCGAGGATATCCTCCGTGCGATACAAGTGCGGGACATTGTGGACCTGGATCCACGCAGGAACCTTGTGTGGTAGGATCTTGGGCACTGTTGTCGATCCATCAAACGCCTCCAGCATCACAGCATAGCCCCTGAAGATCCAGGGTCCTTCTTCCATTATGCGCTGCCAATCTCCAAGGCAGAACGCCTGGACGACGAACAGGTTCCTCCCCATAACGCGGAACGAAACCTCCCGTGCTGTGTTCCAAGCAGAGCGCATCGTCGACATCAGCGCTGACGCGCTGAAGTCCTTCACCGTCAAAACCCTTGCTACCGCCATCCACTTGATCGGCGGCAGTCCTTCACGATCCTTCTTCGCCAGAAAAACTCCGTCCCTCTCAGCATCACTAAGCTTCATGTTCTTGAGAAGCTCATCAAGGCCACCGTCACCTCTCCTTGCGCAGCTTCTCGACGACTCCGCCGCCATACCCTCCTCTCGTCTCAAACACCACCCTAAGATTGCCCCTCGCCAAGGCCGGGAAGCAGGACAAGCCGGCCCCTTGATCAGCCCGAACGAGAGACAAACCCAGGAGAGGTGGGAAGAACGATCGGTAGGTCAAATTCCTTCGTCGGACTTGATCGCCGCCGAAGTCGCCGAAACCCTAGGGTCGAGCCATACGTACAAACACCTCATTGATGCCCGGGATAAGGAGATAGATCTGTCGGTGTCTGGAAAACGTGTGATGTAGTTTTACTGCTTGTAGATGTATTTGCTCGTGTTGTCTGTGTCTCGGTGCCGCAAAGCAACGTGAAAAAGAAAAAAAAGAAAAAAGAAAAAGAAAGAGGACGTCAAGGATTTCGCAGGGCCATTTTCAACATAGGCTGTCATTGGAAACAGCTCGTCGAGCACTCGGGGGTCCAACCCAGCCCATGATCGAAACGGACGCAGAGATGGCCCATCCGCGGATAGCGAGGGCCGAGGGGTCGCGCGCACGCACGCGGATCTGGCCGGGATTGGATTCCATCCACACCGCCCACCAGGTCAGATCCGACAGCCCTTCTCCTCGCTCCCCATCCCAACCAGGTCGTCGTCGTCTTCGCGCGAGGGAGAGCCAGCGAGCGAGCGCGAGAGAGGGGGGTAGACCCAAAACCCTAGCTAGCGGCCCCGTCTCCGGCGGCTGCGAGATGTCTGTGGACGAGGTGACCTCGGTTTACGTCGGCGGCCTGCCGTACGAGGCCAACGAGGGCATGCTCCGCGACGCCTTCGAGTTCTACGGCACCATCGTCGCGGTCAAGGTCCGCGTCCACGCCCCCTTCTTCTCCCCTTCCCTCTTGGTTCTCGCCCGTGCTCTCTGGAAGCTTTGCGGATGGTGTCAGGTTCGATGCGGTGGGATGTGTGACGGTCGGTCATTTGTTAGTATTTTTTTCCCGAAGAGTGAAGGATAATATGTTTTACTTCAAGGTTTATTCTGCTGCGTTTCTGCTTTCAGTTTGGTGACAGCTACAGTTGTCGGAAAAGTGTATTCCCCTATAGGCTATAGGATTCTATGGGATGATTATGCGCAGATGTTAGCACATAGGGCCGTTGGGTATGGTTTGTGATTCAGAAGTGAGAGATCTAGGCAGGCAACTGCTAACCAGGGTAATGCATGTTGGTCTTCGAAAACGTAGAGCATTTCCAACAGCTTTGTTAAAATTACTCCCTAAAGGTTAATTTGGGATATTAGTCAAAAACATCTTCCAACAGTTCTGCAAAAGAGGTTGCCGAATTTACCTTCACCCAATCCTTCCCCATTTGATTGCCAAATGTGGCGACGCTATACACACTCCCAACTGAGGTTCTCCCGCTTTTCCCGCGACACAATCATGCGTGCGTGGATGGATTACCGCCCATGTGTGAACAACCCTGTTCCTCTGTTTGCGCCGCTGCCACCATGGCATAGGGTCGATTCGCGCCGCCGCCACCTTCTGCTGCGTGAGCCCGGTCGTCGTGGCGGGATCACGCCGCCGCCTTCTGCCGAGCTCGGTCGTCCTCGCGGGATTGCATCGTAGCTGCCATCTGCTGCTCCCACCTCAGGCCGCCGCCATCTGCTGCTCCCCACCTCGCGGTGCATGTGTCCCCTGCTCCATACCTCTCACCGCGTCCCCACCTCTTGCCGTGGAGTCCCTGGTCGACGGATTCCTCCTCGCGCAAGGACAGAGCTGCTCTCCAGCTCGTGCATAGACAGAGCTGACTTTGCCGTCTCCGTCTATGGACAGAGATGTACTGATTGGCTTGTTATGGACAGAGATGCTCTTAAGGGGATATGAAGGGAAAGTATGAGATAGGGTTGGGGGCCTCTGGTGACAAATAAATCAATGCCAAGGTCAGTAGGGGAAACTGGACTGATTCTTAGTGGAGTTGTCGTTTCAGTTTTCGTGTTAGAGGTGCTGTTGCCTTCCAAACGTTGAGTGTTCTTTTGGGTGCTTAGTTGTTCCTTTAAGCTGTCCTAACTTCTGAAATGGTGAGCTTTAAGCTGTTCTTAGCTCATGATTTTGGGGGCATTATGTTCTATTTTTGAGAATCTTGCTTCTGTTAGAGTGAAAGGGGTGTGAAGATGGCATCATTGTTGGGCCTGGATTCAGAGTAGATGGGTTGGAATGTGAACTGTTAATTTGTAACGTAAACTTTACATTAGTAACTACATACATAAAGACCGAGAGAGAGGGTGGTGGGGCTGGATAGATGAATTTATGGTTTTCTGCTTGTTTGCTGTATGTTTTAGCAGTCAATGGCAATGCTATGGTTTTTTTTGAAGTGGCTACTTGTGATGCAACCAGTTGTATGTGATTATATATCACATGTCTCCTAATTAATTCTTGCATTCCAGGTGATAAATGATCATAAGGTCAAAGGCAAATGTTATGGCTTTGTTACTTTCACTCACCCCAAAGCTGCTGAGAGTGCAATTGCGGGCATGGATGGCAAGGTATATTTCTTATTTCAATATTGGATTTCTTTTAGCTTGTATCATACATTCGTTTCTTTTTGCAACAGAAAATAGGCAGTCGTGTTGTTAGAGTAAATGAAGTGCGTACAAGAGGTCCCCGAGATTTTGGTCGTGATGATTTTCGACGAGATCGCGATGATTTTCGGAGAGATCGTGATGATTTTCGACGGGATCCTAGAAGATATGGCAGGGATCCATACTGGGACAGAAGGGATAGGGAAAGGAGCTATGAACGTGATAGAGGAGATCCCTACTATGACAGGGATAGTGATAGATCCCGGGACCATGATAGAGAAATAGACTATGAACATGGTGGCTTTAATCGAGAAAATGATTATTCCATCGATCAAGATCGAGACCATGAAGCTGATGAGAGGCGTCCTAGAGACCATGAAGCTGAGGAGAGGCGTCCTAGAGACCATGAAGCTGACGAGAAGCGCCCTAGAGACCATGATCAAGCTGTGGACATGCATAATATGGATTCAGATAATGATAGAGACAAGGAGCTTGGACCGAGAAAAAGGTTCAGGTACCACTTCCGTTAATGGAGTTATATTTATTATGATAGCTTTTTTGGATAATTGTACTCCTATGAAAGTATTTGCAGTAGTTGTGCCTTATATTTGCACCACTTTGGCAATCTAAAATTGATTTTCTGCAACATCTTCTGTCCCCTTTTGCAATTTCAATGATATCCATTATGTTACTATAGACATTCAGTTCTTTCAAGATAGTATAACGAACCTACTGCCTACTGAATTACTATGCTGAGCAGTTTTGATGGTTACTCTGCCCCTTTTTTCTACCACTTGTATGCTGACTAGGGGATGTTCAGATTGCCATAGTTGCATAAACTTCAGAGTGTCACTTCATCCTATAATTGACACTGGGTTTACTGCATTATTGACTTGAGAGTTACTTCCAAACCTGTGCATGCTTCTATTATATCTTGTTTTGTTGTCTGGTAAGATATTATCAGAGGAAGAATGAACTTGAATCCTCCATATGAAGTTTACATCACTGCTTATTTCCTTATTAAGTCTGAATTTCCTTACATCCAAGATATCGTATTTCTTAGATTAGTCATACTCTCTTTAACAATTAAGGTATTTACTTTCTTTACATCTTTATATGCAGCCGCCCAAAAGGTCGTGATAGCAGGGATATATCGAGTTCCAGTGATGATATTCAGAATGACGTAAATGCATCTATATTCTGCTGTTGTAAACTGCTGTTTGTAAACAGGCTCTTGTGACTCTTAACCTCAATTCCTTCTTGATTTGTAAGTCTGATTCTTTTTTTTATATATCAGGGAAAACATCAGTTGGTGAAAGCCATTCAGATGCGTGAGGATCTTGAAAATGAGGTACTCATTTTACTTAAAAATCTCTGTTGTAGTTTGATACAAACACCATCTCAGTGAGTGTAAAACAGAGATGGTTTCCTTTCTTCGCCAGAGTCCATACTTGTTAACTTGCCGCTTTGCTTTGGGCAAATCTAAGTGAATATGGAAACATTGTGGGACCAAATATTAATCTTCAAAGCGATTCAAATACATAATTGATGTACGCATGGTGATGTTTGAAATGCAGAATCTCAACATTGAACCTAGTTAGATTTGTGAGAGATGAAAAACAAAGATAAATACCTGTCTCATTTTGTTATGTCTGCATAATACTGTCTTTGTGTGCTACATTTGATTGATTCGGATTCTGGTGATTTTTTTTTCATGTTTAGCTTCATTTTCATTTGATAGCCTGCCATTCTTGAGTACCATCTGAAGGCCAACCAAGTATTAATCACTGAATGCACTGATTTTAATTGCTCAAAAGAGCTTCACGATTAGTTGACTATTCATGGCTCCATTACAATTTTCGTACAATCCTTTTATTTTAGCTGAGCTATCAGTATGCAGTATGTAGAACCCATGATAGACTGACTATGTACTCAAGTTTAAATGGTTTTGGGTGCCATCAGTTGCTGAGTTGATCATAATTTGTTCATGATATTACTATTTATTTCATTTGATATTGTCAAACATGAGTTTGAATGTTGTACTTTTCGCAGGTTAATCAGATCAGAGATAAAGTTGCAGCGAAAGAACAACATATTGCAGATTTGCAGAAGAAAGCTCAGGTGATCTTCGTCCAAATTTTTTAAAACTCTATCAATTTAACTTTTCTCCCAACTGGTCGGAGTTATGATTACAAGTGGTAAACAATTTTGTCCTTATAAACTGCAGAAATTAGAGGATGAACTGGCTACTGCACGGAAAGTTTCTTCAGACCGACAATTGGCTGTTACAGATGTATGTTTGCTGCTCTTATTGCCTACTTAATTATGAACAGAAGTAATTGTTCACCCTGTGATGATATGAATGCTATAAATCCTATTTGCAGCTGTATAAACATTTTCTACAACTACAAGACTACAATGACAGGGTCAAGACGGCTGAACAGAAGCTCCAGGTAATTTTCTCTACATTTTATTTCTCTCGTCTTGTCACTATGATTTCCCTGCTCCTGTAGTCATTAGTCATTGTTGATAACTGTCTTGCTGTCATGATTGGTATATATGGCTGAGACTGGGAGTACTCTTGAAATCTAATATGATGAAATCCCTAGCACTGTTAGATCATTTTCCTGCTGTATTATACGCTACTGACACATTGTTTCATACCAGTCCCTTGTTGATTCTGCGATGGCTGAGCTTGATATGGCTGAAGATGTTACAACCAAAGATGGTTCGTACGAGAATGGTGTAGTTTGAACAGCTGGGCGCTGGAGACTGTAACGGTTCCTCAGATTACTAATTTTCTTAGTTTAGCTTGCTTTCTCGATGTACTAGTACTGTAATTAGGTAGCAGTCGTAAGGATGGATCGTGTGGCTGCACATTTGCTATTGTTAAGATGGTCGAGTTAAAACTTATCTATTGGTGATATAAGGTGAGCTCTGCCCGTGCTATGAGAACCAGTGTAGTTATGTAAGCTTGACTTTGGAAATGCTCCACTCCAATTCCGCTCGTGTATCATATGTTGGGTGATGAATCGTTGACGAGGCATTGTGGGCAGTGGCACGCTGAAGCTGGTGCACTAGGCACGTCGCTTTCTCCCAGGATGTAGTGATGTAGTGCCGTTTTATCTCGAACGCAGACGATGCACTCGGGCACCGTTAGCCTGTCATGCGGGTCCGGCGAGTGGGGTCATCGCCGGCAATCGAACTGGGCCACGTCAGCCATGGCAACCTGAATGGTACTAGTATGACCGCATCAACACAAGACAGCTGCGTGCATATGCTTGATGCTTCAGCACCACTTGAAGCAGGACTACTCAAACGCAGGCCATGTTTGACTAGAGGAAGAACAATTGCTGCCGCCTTAATTGCCCCGTGGCGCCGTCAACGTCAACGGCGCAGGCCCATCTTGACTGCTTCTGAGGAATCGCCCGACGCCAGTGCTGCACTCAGTGTGCTCGCTTGACTTCTTTGATGATGATCGGCGAGGATCTGAACGTTGGCACGGGTGATCAATTCAATAGATTGGTTGGTTATCCTCGTCTTGACGGCAATGGGGAAATGCGACTAATACAATCGGTTATATTCTTCCCAGTGAAGTATATGATGTCAGTTGATCGTCAAAACTCCCTTCGCCAAATAAATAAAATAAAAATAAACCGTCAAAACTTTTTTTTTCGAAAGCCATAAACCGTCAAAACTAAACCCCACACACACGCACAAAAAAAAAAAAAAAACCCGTCAAAACTAAAATACAACCAGCTTCACCTAGTGCTACTGGCTCGAACGCCTCAATGTGTTCGTATCTGGTATCTCTGCTATACTAGTTGTGAGTGCTTAGAGCCCTTTTTATGCGCTTGAAGTACACCAATGCTTGCGATCTCACTAGCAACGTAGTGTTATATGACACTATGCTTCCCAAACTAACCCTAAAATATGTTGGCGACAAGAACAACACTAAAACGGAGTATTCGATAACAGCGTTGATTCTAGGGCTGTCAATGAAGCTCGAGGCTCGCGAGCTACTCGAACTCGACTCGCTAATAGCTCGATTCGAGCTCGGCTTGATAAGAAAACGAGCCAAGCTCGAGCTTGCTCTCAAGCTCGCGAGCATTTGACGAACCGAACTCGAGCAGTTCGACTGGGATCGTTTATTTTCTCCGCTCTGTTTTTCCACCCAGGCACCCTGCTTCCAAACTCCAAAGGGCGAGTACCGTACACAAGAACATGTGGCTGTAAAATGGACACGCATCCTGGCCCACACATTTTCACCTCGTTGCCTTCCCCGGTCTTATCCTCTCTCCGACGCTTTCCCCAATCTTCTCTCCTATCGCCTCCTATGGCTCTGCCCACCAAATCCATGTCAACAGGCACCAGCAGTGCAGCACTACGCCGCCGGGGCACCGGGGTGGACTGCAGGCCAAGCAGGTTCTGTACTCTCCACCGCGTCAGGCCTCGAGCACACATCAGCCTCTCTGCCGGTTCATTCTACCCGTAAGCTTCTCCATTCTCCATGCCCAGAAGGAGCTCTTGTGTGAACGAGCTGTACTGATGTATTCTTTCGTTTATTCGGCCTTATTCTCCAGCAAGGCACCAATTCCTTGGTTGTTTTGTGTCCTGAGCTTTTGAGCGTCTTGTTTCTCTACAAATTCTCTCTCTCTATCGAGCTTAATCAAGTCGAGCTCGAGCGCTCGCGAGCTTAATCCGAGCCGAACTCGAGCTTAGCTCCAAGCTCGAAGGAAATTCCAAGCTCGCTCGAGCTCGATTCGAGTTATGACGAGCTCGAGCCTGGCCTGCCTAAGCTCGCTCGAGCTCGGCTCGTTGACAGCCCTAGTTGATTCGCGAAAAGTTCCTTGAACGTGAAGTCCAGAAAACTAACAACACCGAACGATGTTAACCCTCACTCAAAGCCCCTTGCCGTACGAAACAAGCTCGCCATGGCCCACCGCGCTGTGAACTCCACGCGCCGCCAAAAACCGTTTACGCCAGCCGCAGATCTGCCGATAGACGGCGGAGACGAGCCCGGAGCCCGTTTGACGCGTAGCGCCTGGGTCGGGGAAAGGCGACCCGGGCCTGGTCAAGCCGCGGCAGCGGCTGAGCTGTTCCAACGGTCAAACTATTTACGCTGGACAGCAATAAAGAAACCAAATTTAACGGCCAGATTTCCCGGGGAAAAAAGGATAATCGCGGCAGCCTAATGAGGCAGGCCGCACGCCACAGCGCGCGCGCCCGCCACCTCCCTAATCTACTTGCTAAGTTGTGATTAACGCTTAGTAAGCAACGGGAGAGCAGGAAAGTATTTATACACCTCGCCGTCTCATGCCTTCAGACTCAACGCACTCTTCTTCCTTCTTCCTCTTCTCCACGACAGCAGCTAGCAAAGATTCAAGAACGCAGGATAATCGAAGAGGATCAAGAAAAAACAAAAAGACAGAAAGAGGTGGAGGGAAGCACAGTCGAATTGCGTTGAGGTTACACGAGCTGCGAGGATGGACGTGGTTCGGATGGGGAGCATAGCCGCCGGCGGGAGCATGCGGCGGACGGCGTCGTCGTGGCGTGGGTCGAGCCGGCGGAGCGACGTGTTCGCGCGGTCGGTGAGGGAGGAGGACGACGAGGAGGCGCTGCGGTGGGCGGCCATCGAGAAGCTGCCGACGTACGACCGCATGCGCAAGGGCATCCTCACGGCGGCGGCCGGCGCCGGCGTCGAGGAGGTGGACATCCAGGCGCTCGACATGCAGGACCGCAAGAACCTCATCGAGCGCCTCATCCGCACCGCCGAGGAGGACAACGAGCGCTTCCTTCTCAAGCTCCGCGACCGGATGGAGCGGTGAGCACTCAAATTGGCACACTTGCTTTGGCTCTGCTTCAATCTTTGGCCACTTCAGAAAAAAAAATCAGAAGCACTTGTTAAGCATGCATATACGCCATCTTGATTTTGTTGGCTCCTAATATGAAGTTGCTTCTTGTTTTTGCAGAGTTGGGATCGACAACCCGACAATAGAAGTGCGGTTCGAGCACCTGAACATCGACGCGGATGCGTACGTTGGCAACCGGGGAGTACCAACGTTCACCAATTTCTTCTCCAACAAAGTCATGGTATGCACCTGCAACAACAGCTTCATGCTGCCTTCACATGCATGGAAAAAGATTGTCAAGTTTCTTCAGCTTCTGACTCTTGAGAGCTCTGTTCCTGTCTCAGGATGTTTTGAGTGCTCTGCACATTGTTTCAAGCGGGAAGAGGCCAATCTCCATTCTTCACGACGTCAGTGGAATCATAAAACCCGGCAGGTAAGGAATCACAAACTTCTGGAATTCAAGGCACAGCTTTTGTTCCTGAAAATTGGAGCTTAATTCTCATGTGGAATATGTTCAGAATGTCCTTGTTGCTTGGTCCTCCTGGATCTGGGAAAACAAGTCTACTCCTAGCTTTGGCAGGGAAACTTGACTCAAGCCTGAAGGTACCACATCTTGCATGGTTTCTTCATTTTCTGTTGTACCTAAGAGAAGGATTGCTGTAAGTTGTAACATGGATTAAATTGAAATGAAAATGATTCAGGTCTCAGGAAGTGTGACTTACAACGGGCATGAAATGGATGAATTTGTCCCTCAGCGGACATCAGCATACATCGGGCAGCACGATCTCCACATCGGTGAAATGACGGTCCGGGAAACACTGGCCTTCTCTGCAAGATGTCAAGGAGTCGGAACACGTTACGGTATGCATCAGGGCCACTGGAAAGGGAGAGAGATTATTGTTCACCTTTTTGTGAAGTGATTCTTATGGTTTTCTAAAATACAGATATGCTTACTGAACTCTCAAGAAGGGAGAAAGAAGCTAATATTAAGCCAGATCCTGATGTTGATGTTTACATGAAGGTAAAATGTCACTGAATTTGAATTTAACCGCATATTTACACTGGAAGTGACAAGGATTACTGAGTAATTGTACTCTTTATTGCAAACAGGCAATCTCCGTGGAAGGTCAGGAGAGTGTGGTCACAGATTACATCCTTAAAGTGAGTAAAATACAATACAAGAAAATAGTCAAGAGAAAGGAATAAGCTCCTAATAATAATTGCACTTCTTTTTTACAGATCCTGGGCCTGGAGGTCTGTGCAGATACAATGGTTGGAGACTCTATGATCAGAGGCATCTCAGGAGGACAAAAGAAGCGTGTCACGACCGGTATGTGCAAATAAATAGTTCAAGAAAGATCTGTGCGTACAGCCCTTTGAACCTCCCAGAAAAATCTGACCTCTCAACCCGTTGAATTTTGCACAGGTGAAATGCTCGTTGGGCCAGCTAAAGCACTATTCATGGATGAAATCTCCACTGGTCTGGACAGCTCCACAACGTATCAGATAGTTGACTCTCTGAGGCAGACAGTTCACATCCTTGGCGGCACTGCACTCATCGCACTGCTTCAGCCTGCACCTGAAACATATGAGCTCTTTGATGACATTGTTCTACTCTCCGAGGGCCAAATTGTGTATCAGGGACCTCGAGAACATGTCCTCGAGTTCTTTGAGGCCATGGGCTTCAAATGTCCTGAGAGGAAAGGTGTTGCGGACTTCTTGCAAGAAGTGAGTGATCCAGCAAACTCATGTTAACTGCATGTTGCAACTTGGAACTTCAGTTTGACAAAAGTTTTTCTGTTCTGGTAAATTCACAGGTTACATCTAGGAAGGACCAGCACCAGTACTGGTGTCAAAGAGATGAGCCATACCGGTACATCTCAGTCAATGACTTTGCAGAGGCGTTCAAAGGATTCCATGTTGGACATAAGCTGGGATCGGAGCTCAAGGTGCCCTTTGACCGAACCAGGAACCATCCTGCTGCTCTGACAACATCAAAATATGGTATCAGCAAGATGGAGCTTCTCAAGGCATGCTTCTCTAGGGAGTGGCTACTGATGAAGAGAAACTCGTTTGTTTACATATTTAAAGTAGTCCAGGTATGCTACTTGCTTCTTAAAAATTTCTAATTCTGAAATCCAGTATTGAATTCTGATGAATGCTACATTTTATTCCCACCAGCTCATAATCCTCGGAACAATTGCAATGACTGTCTTCCTGCGAACAAAGATGCATAGACGCAGTGTTGAGGATGGAGTGATTTTCTGGGTGCAATGTTCCTTGGCCTAGTCACACATTTGTTCAATGGGTTTGCTGAACTTGCAATGAGCATTGCAAAGCTACCAATATTCTATAAGCAGAGGGACCTCCGCTTCTATCCATCATGGGCATATGCATTACCTACATGGGTGCTCAAGATCCCGATATCCTTCTTGGAATGCGCTGTGTGGATTGGCATGACTTACTATGTCATTGGCTTTGATCCAAACATCGAAAGGTTCTTCCGCCACTACCTGCTGCTCGTACTGATCAGCCAGATGGCATCTGGTCTTTTCCGGCTTCTTGCTGCACTAGGAAGAGAGATGGTTGTCGCTGACACGTTTGGATCATTTGCTCAGCTTGTTCTTCTGATTCTTGGTGGCTTCTTAATAGCAAGAGGTATGCCAAGTCTTCATTCAGCCATTGTTCAAATAGCATCAGAAGCATGAGAGTATGAAACTAAGTTCTTTTTCTGCAGATAAAATCAAGAAGTGGTGGGTTTGGGGCTACTGGGCCTCCCCTCTGATGTATGCCCAGAATGCCATAGCGGTGAATGAGTTCCTTGGTCACAGCTGGCAGATGGTAATGCAGCATCCCTGAACCAATCCAAAGCTTTAGCACTATAATTCAGATAGAGATCTGACAAGCAATGTCGACCTTTGCACAGGTTGTTGATGGTGGTGAAACACTTGGGGTCCAAATCCTTAAGGCGAGGGGCATCTTTGTAGATGCAAACTGGTACTGGATTGGCGTTGGTGCACTGCTTGGGTATATCATGCTCTTCAACATACTCTTCGTTCTATTCCTCGACTGGCTTGGTCGTGAGTACCTTATCAGCTCAACAAAATAAATCAATTCACATATTTCAAGTCATCTTGTGTTTGGCACTGACCTCAATTCTTGTAAACACAGCACTTGGAAAAGGCCAGGCTGTTATTTCTGAAGAGGAACTGAGGGAGAAGCATGTAAATCGTACTGGAGAAAATGTCGAGCTGTTGCCTCTTGGAACAGGTTCCCAGAATTCGCCTTCTGATGGTCAGTAATAAACAGATTCTTGTCCAAATCGCGTTAAACAACATATGCCTTTTTGCATCCTTGTAACAAGTTCAGCAAATGCAGGAAGAGGAGAAATCACAGGAGCTGACACTAGGAAGAGAGGAATGGTACTTCCATTTACTCCATTGTCAACCACCTTCGACAACATCAAATATTCTGTAGACATGCCTCAGGTAAGCATGAATCAGGAGGCCTCTCCTCTCTGTAACATGGAAACACGTACTAATAATTATATTAAATTTCGTCAGGAAATGAAAGACAAAGGTATTACCGAAGACAGGCTACTATTATTAAAGGGTGTGAGCGGAGCCTTCAGACCGGGAGTCCTCACAGCATTGATGGGTGTTAGTGGAGCTGGTAAAACTACTCTGATGGATGTCTTGGCAGGAAGGAAAACTGGTGGTTACATTGAAGGAGACATCTCCATCTCTGGATACCCTAAAAAGCAGGATACTTTCGCTCGAATTGCTGGTTATTGTGAGCAAAACGATATCCACTCTCCACATGTCACTGTCTATGAATCCCTCCTCTACTCGGCATGGCTTCGCTTGCCCTCGGAAGTGGACTCAGAGGCAAGAAAGGTAGGTCGACGCTACTAAATCATTACCATTTTGCACTGCAATTGATAGCTCGACAACTGGGCTGATTGGATCCCTTCATGGGTGCAGATGTTTGTGGAAGAAGTCATGGAACTAGTTGAGCTGACATCACTGAGGGGAGCATTAGTGGGACTGCCGGGAGTGAATGGTTTATCTACTGAACAGAGGAAGAGGCTGACCATTGCTGTTGAGCTTGTTGCGAACCCATCCATCATATTCATGGATGAACCAACTTCAGGGCTAGATGCGAGGGCAGCTGCAATCGTGATGAGGACAGTCAGAAACACTGTCGACACTGGAAGAACAGTTGTCTGTACAATCCACCAGCCCAGCATTGACATCTTTGAAGCTTTCGATGAGGTAAGTTGTAGAAATAATAAGAAGTTGGGGAAGTTTTGGATGACTCTTGTATCAATGCTCAAACTCAATTCTTGAACTTCTGCAGCTATTTCTGATGAAACGAGGAGGTGAAGAAATATATGTTGGCCCATTGGGACGCAACTCATGCCATCTGATTGAGTACTTTGAGGTGATCTTCATTATTAACCTATTCCGCAAACCACCGAATTTACAACTTATCACAATCATCATAACCTTGTTTGGTACTTCCAATATAGGGAATACAAGGAGTGAAGAAAATCAAGGATGGTTATAACCCTGCCACTTGGATGTTAGAAGTGACCACCCTAGCTCAAGAAGATATCCTTGGGATCAACTTTGCAGAAGTATACAGGAATTCCGACCTATACAGGTACGTGAAGTGACAGCAGCCTTGGAATGATGTTTTAGCCTTATCTGATCTTTTTTCTGTTCAACGCTGCCTTATCTGTGCGTTGTGTTTCATGCCACTTATCGCGATGCATCATTGCAGGAGGAACAAAGCCTTGATCAGTGAACTAAGCACACCTCCACCTGGATCCAAGGACTTGTACTTCCCAACCCAGTACTCACAGTCCTTCATCACACAATGCATGGCTTGCCTGTGGAAGCAACACAAGTCATACTGGAGAAATCCATCATACACTGCAACAAGAATCTTCTTCACAACAGTTATTGCCCTAATCTTCGGAACCATCTTCCTGAACTTAGGAAAGAAAATGTAAGTATACCTTAACAACTCTGATTGGTGCTTAAATCAAGTTGGCATTAGAGAAGAAAAGATGAATCCACCTCCTTTCTTTGCACAGGACTGATCCTTCATCCTGTCAGAAAAGTTTGTTGTGACAAATAAACTTACTTGTGCTTCACCTTTCTTCTCAGTGACCAGAGGCAGGACCTATTCAATGCCCTAGGATCCATGTATGCAGCCGTCCTTTTCATTGGCATTCAGAATGGCCAAACAGTGCAACCAATTGTAGATGTTGAGCGAACAGTCTTCTACCGAGAAAAGGCTGCCGGAATGTACTCTGCTCTACCCTATGCTTTTGCACAGGTAAAGGGTCATAAACTCATAACTAAAGTGCCCGATCTTCCTTCCATCAACCCATGAGTGAGTTCTAATTAATTTTTCATTTCACCAGGTCTTTATTGAGATCCCACACATCTTCCTCCAGACAGTTGTGTATGGCCTCATTGTCTATAGCCTCATTGGCTTCGATTGGACAGTTCAGAAGTTCTTCTGGTACATGTTCTTCATGTTTTTCACCTTCATGTACTTCACATTCTACGGGATGATGGCAGTTGCCATGACACCAAACAGCGACATTGCTGCCATAGTCTCTACTGCATTCTATGCGATATGGAATATCTTTGCTGGCTTCCTTATCCCTCGACCAGTAAGTGTCCAAACCCAAGTCTTGTATATTGCAATGTCTAAATCTTCTCTTTACTGTTGATACTGAAGCATAAACGCCTGGCTTGCAGAGGATACCGATATGGTGGAGATGGTACTCGTGGGCATGCCCAGTTGCTTGGACACTCTACGGACTTGTGGCCTCACAGTTTGGAGATATCACACACGTTAAACTGGAAGATGGGGAGGTGGTGCAAGATTTCATCAACAGATTCTTCGGGTTCAGGCATGATTACTTGGGTTATGTAGCTACTGCTGTTGTTGGATTCACCGTTCTCTTTGCCTTCGTCTTTGCCTTCTCCATCAAGGTCTTCAATTTCCAAAGAAGATAATAGAAGCCACCTGAAAAAGATTCAGCCCTGGTTCAGCTCACTTTCAGTATATAGGCACGAAAGCAGTGTAAGAGAGTATATATATTATTTGACCGTGTGTATTTTCTTCATTTTTAGATAGTTTTTTGTTTACAAATCACCTTGGCCTGTATTTAACAAAAAATCGGCCCATATGTAAATTGTTCTACAAATGTTGATTGTAGTAGATTGTCCATAGTTGAGTTGTAGTAGATTGTAGTAGATTGTCCATAGTTGATTGTCCATAGTAGATTGTCCATAGTTGAGTTCAATGTAAATTTCAATCAAATCATACCTTTGGTTCATCTAATACTCATCGCCTTAACAAAATTACATGACAGAATAACATGAGAAAAAACAATGCATCGCCTATATAATGAAAACGAAAATGTTTGACAGATACTTTGAGAAAATCTACAAATGTTGAGCAATGCAAATTAATCAGAAGAGGAACATTCTAGAGCTATCATAGTATGAGCCCTGCATCTGTTTACTCCCTCCTTCCTTGAATTGATGATGTTACGACAGGTTTTTTGACTTGTAGCTAGTGCAAATTAGTTGTCTGAAACGTCAAGAAAAAAGGAATGGAGGGAGTATCTAATAGTGAGGTGATGCAGAAAGCATTTGCCATTTTTTCCCCGAGCAGGAGGGATAGCATTAGGGAAAAAACAAAAGGGGGATAGGGATCAGCCCCAGAACAAAATTCAGTCATTAGTGCTCTGCTCTCTAGGCACAATGGTTTGGGGCTTTGGGATGCAACAGTGCAGCTGCCTGGACAAAGGACAACAGCTTTCTTGCATCTGTTTTGGCTTTGGCCTTCAACGAAAAATTATATCATGGACCATGATACACAATCAAATTCTGGCAGCCTGGCTTGCACCAAGAACAGACACATTGTAATCTATCTGATTTGCAATCTGACAAATGTGTTTAGCCTTCTCAATGCTCAAATCCTGCTCACGAGTCACGACACAAATAAAAAGAGCTATCATGGGGAAAATGTGTTTAGGTATCAGGAGCAATCCGAACATAAATGAATTGACATAATGACACATTTGAAACAAGGTCACCAAGTGGTTGAGAGGCAGGCTACAACTTACAGGGTTGTCGAAATAACAAGCAGAGCATCCTCCAACTCTCGCCTACTACAGATAATGGAAAATATTTCACTATCGCATTTTCTGATTTACAGATTGAAGCAAATAATTGTAAAAGCACAACAAATTTCTCCGGTTTCCACAGCCTTGCACATTTACACATGGATTTGCATATCAGGAAAATAAACAACAGTTTTGAAGCAAAAATAGATTTTCAGTTGACAATGTTTGAAGGAATATAACAAGCTTTTCAGTTGACATTTTCAGTGCAGAACTTGTCAGTGTAAGATCCTGGAGCACCGATGATAATTCAGATAAATAAATTCTTCAAGAGGGGACAAAAGGCTACAGAAGAGCCCTGAATTTAAATATTACGTTCTAGTCTAGTGTTTGAAGTTGGGTTTTTACCAACAGAGGTCACAACCGAGCAGTGAAGCGGTAGGCTTCAGAATTTTCTAGTCCTAGTTTTAGTGTTGAAAGTCGTGTTTTTACCATCAACACAGGCCACAACTGTGCAGTGAAGCAGTAGGTTTTCAAATTATCATCATACACTTCCCTCAGCGCCCACTGCAAGCGCTGCAACAAGCACCCAACAATTTTTTACAGCTATGGCAGAGGAGTTGATTGGGGAAGAGTAGCCGCAGGCATACCATGGCAGAGGAGCAGAGCTGGCCGGATTCAATCGCGAACCAAAGCAGACATCAACCATCGACTCATCAACGAGAGGGAGTGAAGAAATGGAAGGCCTCGGCATGTTGACACGGTCGCCGTCGCGCCCCACACCACCTGAATCGGAGGAGCTCCATGGCCGCCGCCGCGGCATCCATGTTTCCTTTCTACTCCCCTCTTCTCGTTCAAGTGCGGGCTGTGGTTTCGGATGGAGAGGATATAGGTCTGGGCGGCGGGGCACGAAGCGGCGGCGGTCTGACTGAGCTCCACGGCCGGAGCCTCCGCGGCGGCGGCGGCGCAACTTTTTGCAGGGGAGCCCCTAATGGCGGTCGACATATTTACAGAAACCACCCTAAATTGGATCACGATCGCGATCCAACTATTTTCATTTAGCTCCACCCTAAATTGGATCACGATCGCGATCCAACTATTTTCATTTAGCTCCTTAGTTTAGATAGCGAGTATTAATCGTGATCCAAATATTTTCATTTACCTCCTAATTTGAATCGTGATTATTGATTGCAATTCAAATATATGCACAAACCCCCTTAATTGCATACTTGTTTTGTATTATAGTCCCTCAGCGTTAGGGATGAAAACGGTCGGAAACGATCGAAAAAATCCATTATCATTTCCTAACCATATTATTTAGTCGAAAACGAAATCGAAACCGGTAACCTCGGAAATGAAAACGATATCGAAAATGTCGGGAGATCGAGAACGAAATTATCGGAACGAAAATATATCGATATCGGTCGGGAACCGATAATTGGGATCGAAAATAACAAACTCCAATAGAAATAATAAACTAACGTGAATATAGCCTAAGTAATAAAGAATAAAAGTGAACCATCATAACAAGTGCAGCAGTGTCGCTCATGTTGGGATTCGACTCTGTTTGGTAAGGGCTGGATGGAATGGGATGTTCATGCACATGGTAGCCAGTCAATCACGATGGAGGCAGTTGGGCAGTAATCACTATCATGACAAAATCACGGTGATTACTTCCATACCAGTATTATTTTTCCACATAAGGAGGTTGGGCTTGTTGCTTGGCCTGGTTGGGTAAAGAAAAAAGGTCCGACGGTGTCTGCTGTAGTAATGAATACGGTATTTTTGACGGAAATTTTCGAGGTAATACGATATTCCGTCTATTCGATCGAAAATTCCCTCTATCGTTTTCATTTTCATTTCCGTTTAGTTTTTCCTATTTTCATTTTCGTTTTCAAATTTCCCATTTTCGTTTTCCCATTTCTTGTTTTCTCGGAAACGATCATCGGTAAATCGGAAATTTCCGTCACTGTTTTCACCCCTACTCAGCGCTCTCTCCGGCCTGGTAACTCGAGCTCCGCGGCTTCGCCTCCCCCGCCGGCGAGGGCTGCTGTAACATCTCAGGCTGCCATCAGCTGAGCCCGCTCATATTTTTGTGCGGACTTCACTCTAACCCACCAATTTTTTACGCTTTCGGCCTCGTTTCGCGTAAAAAGGTTAATCCAAGGTGATGGATGGTGGACAACCTAGGTTTATATGTTGGCCTTCTCCCACTAGACTAGCAAGGTGGGACTAAATCCCACCCTTTCATGCACATTAGTGCACATAGGTCACTAAGGCCTAATCTCAAATGGGTCGGGATGTTACAAATACCCTCCCTCAAAGGAAAACCAGCGCAACACACTTTTTCGGGCAAAGGATCAGAAACGCTCCCCTCTTGGCACACGTCTGTGTCTAGTGTCAGCCCATATGCCATGCCGTGTTCCACTCACAGGGTCCACACGCACCATGCGTCTTATGTCTACACCCTTGGCCCACACACGCCCGTGCAACCGCGATGGTCGGTTCTAATACCATTTATAACATCCTAGACTGCCACCAGACTAGACCCGCTCACATTTTTATGCAGACCCCACTCTAACCCACCAACCTTTTACGTTTTCGGCCTCGCTTCGCGTAAAAGGGTTAACCTAAAGTGATAAATGGTAGACAAACTATACTTATATATTAGTCTTCCCCCCACTAGACTAGCAAGGTGGGACTAAATCCCGCCCTCTCATACGCGCTAATACACATAGGCCTCTAAAGCCTAATCTCAAATGGGCCGGAATGTCACAGCTGCCTCGTCTATACGAGTACGAATGCAGTTCCGCTCCTCCTCCAGATCTCCTGGATCCAGTCCCGCCGAATTTCCCCTCCAATTCTTACTCTCCCCTCCCCCGCCATGGCCACCGCCCATCCCCATCCACATCTTCTGTCGCCGTCGTGACGGTGCCACGCCTCCGCGCCGTCCTGGGTTTGGCTCGAAGCTGCCGCAGGAGGGCTGCGCCGCCGCGGCAAAGTCACAGCATTCTGCACAAAAAGCATATTCAGAATTTCAGATTGCATATAGCCTGCGTCAGCCACTATTTTAGTACTGCCACAGTGAGGCAGAGCTTTGCTTGAAAGCCTGGAAATCTGCAATTTCGTTTCGAAGCTGGTATCGAGATTATTATGTAACGATATGCACCGTGGGCACATAAGGCAAAATTATAGCTTAACGATGTATCAGTTTCACATACATAATCTCACTCACTTCAGTCTAGCCCAGCGAAATCAGCAACTTTAATCTGAGAACAGTTTATCCCTTCGACTTGTTTCTGATCTTGTTGTGCTTCACCTTTGCCCTTCCAAACAGTGTCTGTCATAATTGATAAGAAGGTTATGATGGTTCAAATTTTCATCCAGGCTTCATCGGTCAGTGGTAATCTAATTTTTGGGTTCAGATTTCCAGCAAAGTTACTGTTCCTGAAAGGTAAGGCAGATCCTAAACACAACAGTAAATCAGAAGCTACCTACTCGATACTTTACAAAGTAACAGTTGGACAGGTAATAGGCAATTATAGCATGCTATATTGTTAAACTTTCCCAGGACTATTATGATATCTGGATTCTGGAAAGAAAAGCAAATAATGGCTTCTATCAACGACTGTTGGATAATTGGTGCTGATCTCACTTGGCATTCTTTCTTTCCTGTGAAATCGGTTGGATGTCACATCCGTTTTCCTTTTTTCTTTTCCCTTTGTGAAGTTGATTCCCTTGATTGATGCCGCAATAATACTATTACATGATGAAGATTTTTCCAATTCAAATCCAGAGCATATACAAAATTGTGGACAGTATCATGGTAAGTGTTAGAAAACTGTCATGTTCTTAGGAATAGTGTCACTCTTGCCATACACCGAGGCAAAACTGGAGTATTTTGCAAGAACTGTGGGCAATCCCAGAGCAAAGTGCACAAAAGAAAAACTAATAGAAAGGTACTCTATTATCTGAAAACCTTTTATTTTCTCATCCTGCTACAGGAACTGCACATGTATGAAAACTGTGAAACGCTTGTCCAAGTGCATAGCCAAATGAAAATTATTTGGAACGAATATGGAGTAGAAGGCCATTTAGATTATCTGAAAACCTTTCATTATCTCACCTCACCAAAGAATTGCATATATCCACTAAATATTTTTTTAATCGCTTAATACAAAGACACGTAGCTCTCCTACGTATTCTAGAAAAAATCTATCTAATGAAAAGTTGCAGTCCCTAAGCCTCCTCGCAGAGTCGCGGGTATGCTGGTTCTGAAGATGCAATAGCATCCCTTTTTTTCAGAAAAAAGAATATATTTTAATATTCTAGCTTTTGCATCGATTTAAAACGTGCATGCAAAAATAAAGAAGAAGAAGAAGAAGAAGAAGAAGAAGAAGAAGAAGAAGAAGAAGAAGAAGAAGAAGAAGAAGAAGAACGATCTATATATACACAGGGACTGAAATATACTTTTTCTGACGTGGCAAACCAATCACGAATTTTCAGTCACACACATATATACAGCTGCTTCACTGAACTCACTCGCAGAGAGTTAACGTATAGTTAACACTTCAATTTTACACTGCAAATCCAAGAATCACATCACGTTTTATTTTGACGAACAACCCCACATGGATCACCATTCACATCTGAAACGTATCCACAGCAAATCCATCACGGCACGGCAGCGGGTTTGGTTGATCTGGCCTCACTCATCCTTCTTGCCGCAGCAGCAGAAACACTCGAGGCAGTGCTCGCAGGTCTCGTAGCAGCAGAAGCAGCAGCACAGCATGAAGAAGCTGCAAGAAAAGAAAAAAAATCCAAATCAATTACACGTGATGCACCTCACATATACATGTATTTGTGATCACAAATTTTTGGACGGTTATGCAGAACTCTAAATTCTGCAGTTGCAGGTGGCTAATGCTATTCAGAAATCTGATACTGAAGCTAGCTACAGCATGGACCAAGAATAAAAGAGGTTATCTTACTGACCAGGAATAGAGGAAGCCCTTCTCATGATGGCGCTTCTTGACATGCTCCATGGCCGATAGCTTCCGGTCCTCGCTCTGCGAAGGCTGGTCCATTGTCTTCGTCTCTTCCTCGTGGAGGATTATGATATATTGAAACGAGGGTGGTGAAGAGGATAGCTAACAGGGGTGGCTTCTCCTTGCACCTGTGCTAGTGTGATATATAAGGAGAAGGCTCTGGCTTTAGGAAACTACCTTACCTAACGCCTTGCTCAGGTAAGATCGATTGTTTCCACAGCTATTGACAGTGTATTATTTTTTTCCGAAACAGCATTGACTGTGCATTATTGTTTCATATTTTTTCCTTTGATTTTGTACTGATAGTGAGCTTGTATGACAATCATCGTGCTTCCCACCAATTTGAATCTATGGGCAGGTAACCGGGAGATACCCCGGAAGATGCCCGCTATTGTCTGTATAACTGTATTAGTTCTTGCAAGTTGCAACAAATGGAAAAAAAGCAAAATCAGAATGTTGTTCGCATGATCACTCATTGACTTAATTTAGACTTTAATACTTTCAAATGAAGAGTACAGTGTGCATATGAAAGCAGATAACAGGGAAGGAACTTGGCCCCTAAATGACAGAGCTCTCGATCGCATAATGATCTAGTCTGGAATTCGATGCGCAAAGATGATTTGCACAACCAGCTTTTGATTTTGCTCAACCAGACTTGCTGATTTGTACTAGCTACTGTATGGTGATTTGAACATTGTAGACTTTGTAGTGATAACTTTGTTCCATCAACGACTTGGGTACAGTCAACTTTACCGTTATCCAAATATAACTTGCAGTAAATGTCATACAAGGTTCATGTCTACCTTTAAATCAACGGTTTTTATTTTGAAAATGCATGTTATGTTTATTACAAAATTGACGTTTGTAACAACATAAAAATCAATGTCATACAAGGTTCGTAATTTATTCATGTCTGCAGCAACAGGACTATGTGCAGGATTTTAAACCACATATAGATCTTACGATATTAGGCAGGCTTCTGTTTCATTCTTTCATCAAGAATAGTCCAATGTCAACATATGTCGAGATGACATGCTACCGAATGAGTGATAGCTCCTTGCTTCCGTCCAATCAAAACGAGCCATGATTTAGATATTAGTTATTTATGATTTAAAAGTAGACATGAAATAGCTCATGTTTGATGAACATTTTAATATTGAATTTTCATACACAGTCGTAGTATTATTTTCAGATGTTATTTTCAGTGACTCATATGTGCCCCAGTCTCCACTAGCCGTAAGCATCAATATCGGTGAGCACCAGCACTATGAAATGATGTGGCTCAATATTACAGGTCCGAGGTATTCTTGTATCAACCAAGCCAAATATATTGAACCAATCAGATAATTAAGCTGCCGTGTGTGGGTGTATAACATGACTGATTTTCTGGTATGTAACGGTCAGGGCTCAGAGAATATCTTCAGCATCAGCATATCTCTCTCACGAATAATGAATGTTGGTTACAGATCATATGGATATACTTTTCATCATTTCTTGTCTGGGTTGAACAGTACTGCTCCCCTCTAAATCTTCCCGAAAACGTTTCTAAAACATAATCTCACCCTGTTTAAAATGCAAAAAACATGTAGAAAACCACTATCCTGAAAACGTGTCTAGAACATAAGCTCACCCTGTTTCAAATGCAAAAAAAAAAAAAAAAAAAAAATACGTAGGAGTTACGAGACAATGTCCATTGTTCCAAATGAGAAATAGTTATCAAACTGCCTGTTTGAGAACTATCAACTGAATTTGCCAGTCACGCTGAAACATGAACGCTGCTACCTCCTGGTGCAATGGATGCTTTAGTGTCTTCTTTATTATTGCATTATTTTCAGGAATTGTTATCCTGGATGTTGATTTTCTTAAGCTGGAGCGCTGCGCCGCTGTCGGCACTGCAGATTGCACGAAATCTGCTCCACGACTGCCAACTGTCGACGTGGACATGTATGCTTATCAACAAAATCAGGATTGATTGCTAACGAATATTACAAGATTATCCCAATATCATCATATTTGAATGTACCAATTGACTATGGCAGTTCTGAATCAAAGCACCTGATGGGTTCAATATGAACAGGTCCAAATGCAGGCAACGACAGCAGGACTTAACTAAACCACCAACTTCGTTCGACATAAACAGATGCCATAATTTTCAAGACTAAGTTTTTCTTGTCTTTATCATTGCATATAAGTCGGTATAAAGATAAAATAATTCCGCACCTATCACAACTCAGTCTTTACAAAGCACGGTAAGCTGTCCATTTCGGCCCACCAAAGCCACAAGCTGCGCCATACTTCAAAAACGGCGAGCTTGGCAGCAAGGTTTACAATACCGATCATCTCGCACAAACCGGAGCCCACCGGTAGGTCCGGTTTTTCGGAAAACCGGAAAAACCGGACGAAAACCGGACCGAAATGCATTTGACAAAATTTGAACCGAAAATTGCCGAAATATTCGGTAAACCGGTCGGATTTTCCGGTAAACCGGACCTGAATTTTGGTAACCCGGTTTGAGAAGGAAAAAAAGAAAAAGTGCAAAAAATTGAAAAGTTGCAAAAAATGAAAAACAAAATATGTAAAAAAACTAGATGCAATTTGCAGCCCAATGGTGGAAACGAAACACATAGATTCGATTGTTTGGTCTGTCAAAAAAATCGAGGAAGGTTTCTGGTTCATAAAAAATGGTTTTTTCTTTTTTTTTTTCTTACTTGTTCTACTCAGAAAAATCCGCGATTTTTTAGGCACATGAAACGATCGAATCTACGTGATTGGTTTCCACCGTTGGACTACAAATTAGATCTAGTTTTTTAACGTATTTTTTGTTCCAAAATTATTCAAATTTTCAAAAAAATTTAAAATTTGAAATGAAAAACCGGACTACCGCGAAAACCGGTCCGGTTTACCGCGGTAAAGTAAACCCTGCTCGGCAGTCACCCACATTTGAACAGTCCGCGGCAGCCAAAATCGAAAACCTGTAAGAAACATCACAAGCATATGAACAAATACAAATTCACAGAATCGGGAACATGTTCATCCAAAACTTGCTGCTCGCTGGGCTTTATAAAGTGCGAGGAAGTGTCGGCATCATGCTTCGATAGCTGGTCGAGTACAGCTCGATACTTATGTGCACCAGGTAGCCTTTGGTGGGGTTAAATAATTGCACCTAACAGCCAATGTTTTCTAGAAGAAAGTGGCATGAAACAAAAAGCAGCACATAAGACAGCAAAGACCTGTTCAACGTCCCCTTGGCACTTGTTTCACGATGGTATGTAGCATGGCCTGGTTCTCTTCGGATCATTGCAGCATGGCCAAGGCAGCTTGGTCCGAGATCCTCGGTGGGCTGCAATGGCATTCCTCAGTCCTCACCCTTGCTGCCCAATGACATTCCTCGGTGTTCTGCCGGTTCCGGTTGCCTAGTGCTAAGTTCCTTGGTTGTTTCAAGTCTGGTATAATCTGCTCTTTCATCGTGTTAAAAGGCGTTTAAAATCACTCTTGCAGTCTTAATACAAATATTTACTGTTCTTGCAGAATTTTAACCCATTTTACGTATTAATGCCTAGCTTAATACGAGTTTCTTCCGTAGGCAAAAGCTTATGCGGTGGGTACAATGTACGGCCCAAAGCAAACGACCGGATCAAGCCGATGAAGTCTCATAACGGGCTAATTATCACGGCCGAAGAAGCCTATCAAGGGCCCATATAAAAAGTAACCGCCTGCAGTTTGCGCGCCGTACCGCACGCAGTTTGCGCGCAAGAGGTTGCGGATAGAGGACCTCGCCCGTCTCATCCACATGAGCAAATGGTGTGGAAAACTAAATAAATCAACCGCACCAGCTCGCATCGCTAACCCTAAACCCCCAATCTTCACGCCTCCCGATCCCGATCTCGCCGCCGCCGCCGCCATCGCCGCAGCCACGGGGCTCCCCGGCCGGCTCCGCCGACCGCTGGGCCCGCAAGCAGCCGCCCCGCCACGGCCTATCTCTGAGGTACGTTGAGAATAATCCTTTACGCGAAAGTATCCGACACGCGCGGTGCTCTGGGCCGCTGGTGGATGAGGGGAGTGGGTTGTGGTGCTCTGGGTCGCCGGTGGATGAGGGGGGTGGGGAATTTTTTTCGTTGGTTGAATGTTTGCAGATTGGATTTGCATTATTTGGGCGGAGGTTATGCCTAGGGCTAGCGAATTCGTTTTCGGTCGGTGGCTAATGGAGCAGGAGGAGGGCGCCCCTTGCGAGCTACGGGTATCGTGCCCTTGGGGTCGATGCTAGAACTAGAAGGTTTTAGGGCGCGTTTGGTACGCGCCACGCCAAAGCGACGCTGAACTTGCGGCGGCCGATTCATTCGCCAGACATTTGGCTACCTGTGACGTCAAAAATGAACTATGGGACTTTGGCGGGAGTTTGGCTTTTGACCGCCGTCACATGCCCCAAGTGTGGCGAAGTTTGGCGTGGTGCGGTTTGGATGCCATCCATACGCGCCCTAAGCGTTGTAATATCGAATTAGATGGGGCTTCGACCATGGTTTTGCCCCTTTGTTGACCATGGACTCGGCATGGTTGCCGCACTAGTGATGTTCTAGGTGCACGTTTTATTATGCTAGGCTGTGGAGAGATTGATCCCTATGTTTAATTTATTCCATTTATCCTGTGTTGCATGGTTCGAAGGTGCATTTGCTTCTCTGTTGGTAACAAAACGTCAACCGTTGTTTTTTTCCGGTCATGTATTAGCTTCTGTATTAACCAGTTTACAACGCTTGCATGCTTTTTGTAGTAGTTGTATTGCCCTGCTGTATCTTTGATGGTTCATGCAAGGCTGACTGTCCTGGGAAGTTTTATTTGTTTCAGTTCAAAATAATCTTAATAATTTATATCAGAATGCCCCCTGCCTGGAACCAGCACTAGATTGTTTAATTTCTTGAACTTCAGTCAGTTTGAACTAGTGCAGATAGTCTTTTGTGACAGTCACAATCAGTGCGTACACTTTTATGTTTGGTGGATCTAACGTGCCTCTACTTGTATGGCTCATTTCAGATAGCTGGGTTGAAGTTGCGTTAACAAGCACAGCTATTTGTCCTGGGAACCGCAGGAATTTTGAATGAGAGTTTCGTAATGGAGTTCTCAAAGCAAGAGCAGGCATCCATGTCAACCAACATGGGACCTCAACCTCGTCCATCTTCGAATGTCCAATCTAATCAACCTGAGTATCCTTCTATGTTTTATCCATCCTTGCCTGGTGACTGGGGTGCGCAGTCGATGTTCTCTATGGGAGCTTCTGTACCAGTTAGCTCATACTATATTGTCCCTATGAGTCAACAATCAGTCCAAACTGGTGCTTCCAGGCCAGAGGCTTCACGTCCTTTGGGGGCGCAACCATTAGTGAGCAGAGTATCATTAAGGCCACCGCAGCAGGTGCTAAATATTCAAACATCTTTTCCAACAATGGTTGGATCACAACCCTCGCCATCCACAGCAGGCAAAAGATCACAACAGACAGTTGCTTCTCCAAAGGTCCAGATGCTAAAATCTTCACCGCTAACAGCCAGTAAACGTTCTGCTCAGAAGGAGATCCCATCAAAGGTTCAACCTCAGCAATTTGAATCTGTTAGATCCAAGTTCAGAGAGTCACTTGCTGCTGCACTGAAAACGGATTCTGATGAGCAAAGTAAGAGTCAGGCTTCTGAGAATGTGCAGCCTGATGGGTCTGCAGAGAAAATTAAACCTGAAGGGGGAAATGCAGCACAGGATACAATGTCAACCACGTCAAAAGATGTGAGCACAACCAGTTCAGTTCCGGCCACAACTGTAGATGCCACGAAATGCAAGGAAGATGAGAAGTTAAGCAGTGATTTAGTTCCAAACATGATCGCCAATGTAAGTGGTGACATGCAGCACCAGTCAAGTCATGTTTCTTCAGAAGATGAATTGTTAGGTCAGTGCATGGTTGCTGCAGATGAGCTCTTGCAAGGTCATGGACTTAGTTGGGTTTCTGATTTTGATGCTGGGATTTCTGAGCCTATCTCAGAACCTAATTTAAAAAGGCAGAGAACTTCTGATATGGACCCCGGGGTTACAGAATCTCTAGCAGAGTCCGAGTCCAAAAAAATAAAGTCTAACAATGAGGCAGCAATAGATAAGGATGTCATCAGTCAAAAGGCTGAAAGCTTGGCATTTAGAATTGAGGAGGAGCTGTTCAAACTGTTTGGTGGAGTTAATAAGAAGTATAAGGAGCGAGGTAGATCTCTTTTGTTTAATTTGAAGGACAAAAGCAATCCTGAACTAAGAGAAAGAGTATTGTCTGGAGATATCGCACCTGAACGTCTCTGTTCAATGACTGCCGAGGAACTTGCCTCAAAGGAGCTCTCACAGTGGCGGTTAGCTAAAGCTGAAGAGCTTGCCCAAATGGTTGTTCTTCCTAATACTGAAGTTGATGTTAGGCGTTTGGTTAGGAAAACACACAAGGGAGAGTACCAAGTTGAAGTAGAAGAACCAGATGGTATATCAGTGGAGGTTGAGCTTGGGGGTAATCTTAGCAATATTCCTTCAAAATCTGTGGAAGCTGAGACCAAGTCTAAGGACAAAACAAGCACAGAAGATATGGTTGCTGTTCAAGAGAAAAGCAAGACGTCTGATAGCAGTTCACAGGATGAGGATGGTGGGACAGGCAACAATGATTTGTCAGGTGGTCCTCCAGACTATATTGATGGCGAGAAAGCTGATCTTATGCAGGAACTTATTTTAGATGACACAAAGGATCCAGAAAATCTTCCACCGATTCCTTCATTAGATGAATTCATGCAGGGCTTAGATTCTGAGCCACCTTTTGTTGATCTCTCAGTTGGGACCCCTCAACAGGAAGACAAAGATCTTGAGGAACCTGACACTGCCTTGGAGTCTGAGGAACTTCCTGAGGCAGAAGATAAGGCTTCTGCACCGGAGAAGGCTGCATCTGAATTAGATAAGCCATCTCCAGAGATCAAGAGTGAGTCCAACTTAGAGTCACCTGGACATGAAGAGGGCCGGAATTCGGATCTTACAGAAGCACGTGAAGGAGATGATGCTATCAAATCGTCCCCTAAAAAGGATGAAGTCAAACAAATTAATGATAACGTTCTTAATCCCGATTCTGTTCTGCCCAATAAAGCAGCTACTCTTCCGATCATACGTGAGAGTATATGGGAGGGTGCAATCCAGCTGACTTTGTCTTCACTCACTAATGTTGTTGCCATCTTCAAAAGGTTTGTTTCTTCTGCATCTTTTCCTTTGGATGGCTCGCATTTACCATTAGTATGTCATACTGATTTAACATATTTGTCATTGCTGTCTTCATCTTGAGACTGTTCCTAGGTTATGTTTGTCACATTGTCGTAGCAATATTTAAGGGCTTTATATTCGAGAAAATATTTAAGGGCTTTATTATTTTTCGCCACAAAGTCAGAGTGTTTTATGAACTTGCATTAGTAATGTTCTTGTTTATGACAAGACGTAGGATTGTTTGTCCAAGACACAATTATATTTTTTGTTTCAAGGTATGCAGATACACCACTTCATATTACAAAGATAAATATTTAGTATCTTGGACAAACAGTATCATTACTGGTTCTTGTACTATGGTTACATGACGGGAGCCATTCTTATTTAATTAGTGACTAAATATGCATCGACCTTCAAATTGATTGGTAACATGGTCACATGATTTTCCTCAAAAAAACATGGTCACATGATGATATATACTGTGCTATCTCCTGGATTTTATGGTCTATTTTTCTGTCAAATTATAAATGTGCTATAGAACCATCATATGAGAACTGTAACTGTGTTTTTGTTCTCACTTTGAGTCAATGGACAGATGAAGTAATGGCTAATTCTGTAATTATGTATGTGCTATAAGACCATCATAATGCTGTATGAACCTGGAGTAGTGATTTTCGTGTAGGTTTTGTAATTCTTTATGTTACGTTTTCACATAGCTTCTTAATTAAGCTGTTTCCTCTGGATCATTTCTTATAATTCCTAGAATTGATTATAACTTGAAATGTGTGTAGGATATATGTTTTAGTTTCGGGGCAAATCAATTTTTAACTATTTGTGCTGTATATGAGATCTATAAATAATTTGATTGCCTAAATTGTCGCTCTGTATTATTGTTTGTATACATGTGGATGCTGCTTGCCTACAAACTTATGAGTGCTTTTAGTTGTGGAAGTTTATTTATCTATCTAGATTGCTGCTAAACATCTCTTAAAATTTCACATTTTCAGTGGTGAAAAGCCGCCGCTAAAAGAATGGCGTAGCTTTGTTGAAATCAAGGGAAGAGTTAAACTTGGTGCTTTTCAACAATTTGTTGAACAACTGCCGAAATCCAGAAGCCGTGCTATAATGGTAATCCTTTTCTAGCTTTACGTATACGATCTTCTCACTAGAAAGAGATGGATTAATATCTGTGGTTTAGTGTATGTTTGTGAAAATACCTTATTTCCGTCTGTAAATATCTTGTGGTGGTTACCTTGCTGCACTATGGCATATCTAACCAGAATGCGAGAGCTGTGGTGCTGGATCATATATGAGATTGAGCATATTTGATAATTTTTTGGATCATCGTTAGAATCTGTAGGCAATTTCAAAATCCTTATGTTGCAGGGAACTGTAATTGTGTTTTAGTTCTGAGATAATATCTGAATCGTCCATCTTGTACGAAAACAAAACATATCCATTGCATCCTTGCATGGTACCGTTGTGTTAATGTAGGTATGCAAATGCCACAATATTTACCCCTGTTTGAACTTTGGAATCCTGAATGCATTTTAAGTAACCATCTGGATTTCAATTCCTCGTTTTTTGATAGTTATAATATCATTTGGGCATTAAGCTGTGTGTTATTGTGTCGTAGATTTTGCATACTGGATTACTTCACTTTTGTGTTTGTAATCTGAATATTTTCTGTCCTGTGCTTATTTGTTGGATATACATGACATGGATCTAACTATCTGGATAAACTTTTTAGATAACTGAGCTGTGTTGGAAGGAGGGTTCTCCGGAGAGTGGTCGTCAACATCTCTTGCAGGTTCTTTTCCTATCTTTGCTGCTTACCTCTGCAGGAGCTACTTACCAGAAGTTTGAAGAATGAGTTTACTAAATTTGTCTATTCTTCTGCAGACTATTGATTCATATATTTCAGATGAGAGAGTAGGATTAGCTGAACCTGCAGATGGAATAGAGCTGTACTTGTGCCCTTCTCAAGGGAAAACGGTGGAGATTCTTTCCCGGCACTTGCCAAAGGAGCATTTGGAGTCTCTTGCTGTTGAAGGATCATCCTTCATTGGAGTGGTCGTCTGGCGGAGGCCCAACGTTCCTAGGTTACCCTCCCACCATAGGCATGATGTTTCCAAGAGGCAGTCAATCCTTAAGAAACCACAGGTTAACAATTCAATCCCTAGGCCCTCCTTGCCGCTGAACTCATACGGTGCACCACCAGGATTTCCAAATCAACGTCACCAGCACGAGGATGTAACTGATGATGTTCCTCCGGGCTTTGGCCCTGGTGTTGCTAGGGATGAGGACGATCTTCCTGAATTTAACTTTGTTAACTCGTCAAATCCTGCTGCTAATGTAACTGCACATGCCTACAAGGGCCGGCTGCATGTACCATTTGCTCGTCCTGCAGAACAAATGAGGGAACTTGTTCAGAAGTATGGTAAACGATCATCCGTTCAAGCCCGTTCCTGGGATGATGACGATGACGATGACATACCTGAATGGAACCCCAACCATGCTACCCACCAGCCAATTAGGCAGCCGCTACTGCCGCCCGCCCCACAGCAACAGTCGTTGCCTCCACCACCTCCCGTTCAGCAGATGCACCCCTATCACCAGCAGCAGCAATACATCAGTCCAAGTACACTGCAGCCTCAGGTGCCCATCAGTTCAGCACTGCCCCAGGCTTACCTCCGGGCGCAGCAGCTCCCAGCGCAGCAGCAGCAGCAGCTCCAGCCTGCGCAAGCCTGGCAGCAGTCTAATGCTTGGTGGCCGGCGGCAGCGCAGGGAGCGGCCGCCACCGCACCGGCGGCTAACATTGTACAGCATTCCCAGTATGGTGCCGTGCCCGGTAACAGCAGCGTCCAAGGCTACGACTCTGGCAGCGTGGGTGGGATGCCATGGAGGCCGAGATAGAACAGTGTAAAATTCATTTGGTTTCCTTTCTAGCCGTGGTACAATCTGCGAGCGTCCGTTGTAGGGTGTAATCTTTTTTTCCATAGTTTTATTCGCTGTTCATGTAATTATCAGTGGTGTACACCCGTGCAAAGGATGTAATCTGGAATAGACTAGAGATAGTTGCTGGTTATCTTCGTTATCTGTTGGAGTTTGTTTTTCTGCTCCTATTTAAACAATAGGAAATCTTCTCGGACCAGTATGTGATCGCAGGCACTGCGAATAACAATAATATTGTAATAATGCATGGTTTGACTTTCGAAACCAATCAAAACATGCTCGTGTAAACCTTTTTTAGGTGACCATTTGATGCACTGAGATATGCGGATCCAACTGCACCTTGCCGGAACAGTGGCATCGCGTAGCACAAATTTGTCAGGTTAATGTTGACGTGGGCCGTAGTACTGTGATAGGCACGATATGCCTCTATGCCTCTTTTGTGAGATTCTGACTGTCTGGTTTACCACTCCGAGTGTTGGCCCCTTTTTTCTCTGTGTTATGTGTGTCTCCAGTACGTGTTGCTGTAGTACTATTTTGATGTCAGATCCTCTGTTTCCAACTTGCGATCCTGTCTCAGTTTGCAGAAAATCCTCCAGGTGGTATGGACATGGAGTCTTGGATTTGCCCGATTTTGCATCAGGCGAACTGCGCCCGACTCCTATCATTTTTTTTTCGTTTCTAGAAATGCCCATTTCGATAAGAATTATATGTAAAGATACCAAAAAAAAAAAAAAAAACTGATTCCGCCGCCGCCGCACAGCTGTTGCTAGAAATGCCCATTTAGAAATCCCTTCCCCGGACGATGCCTCGCGTCGAGCACTTGCTGTTGCTAAACGCCTCCCGCCCACGCGCACACGCCGGCGTCCGAGCTGGGTCCCCATCGACGTCCAGTTCTACATCTCCGCCCACCATGAGAACGCCACCACCGCGCAGGCCGCAGCGAAGGACGGCCACACCATCAGGGTGACCTTCGCGGCGCGTGTCCCACTTCTGTGTCCACTACCCCGGGGTGGACCCGGCGTGGCGAGCCGGCCATCGTCGCCGCCGAGGGCACCTTCGCGCTCCCCCGCGTCGCAGCCGATGCCTTGCAGTGCCGTAGCAGCCAGTGGCAGGGCAGGCTTGGCAGCTGCTGCGTTGTCATCGCCGCACTTCACCCCACGCTCTGCCACGGGGCCGAGTACGACCTCCGCCTGTTCGACTGCGCGACGGGGCAGTGGAGATCCAGGGTCATGTCCATCGATCCGCCATTGCCGCCAATCGCATCACCAACACCGATGATCGATAGTTCATCAAGCTGGGGCTCGTCGCAACATTGTCGTCGTCTCGTCGACGCTGAAGGAGGTCGCATCAAGTTCTTGGAGGCGAAGATCACGATCTGGGTAAGATCATCTGCTGAAGACTGCATCAAGGTCGCCGCTGAATGCTTGACGTTGGCGGTCACCACATGGAGCAGCAGCAGGACGAGGGGACGACGGCCGACGGTTCTTAGGAATGGCACAAAGATTGCACGTATGACGTCTGCGATGTCACTATCGACGACCCGAAACATCGTGAATTGCTGCGTGATCCAGTGATGTACAATGAGAGGACAGGGCAACCAACCTTGATGAGGCTCCGCACCGGTGTACCTGCTCCGAGTTTGGAAGACGGTGGCTTTGTCTGCATGATGGCCGAGGTTGATCGCTGGGACGACATGGCATGGATGCTCACTGTGGACACAAGGAACAAGGCTCTGCAAGATGTGTCTGAGTTTGGTGCTGGAAGAACATTGGGCTTGTATTACACCTACCTGAAAAGTAGCATCTCCAAGACACTGACTGAGCACTACGAAAAACAATATGTTATACTTGGTGCAAACCTGCTGGTCTAATTTTGTTCTAGCTTGGAGAAATGCCTGTGAATCTGAAGATCTAGCTAGCCTACTCTTTCGGAGCCGCTCATGTGCGTACGTGTGTTCATAGAGATGATTGCTCATTTGTATTTGTACTTTGCAAAACAAAACAAACTCCGGCTCCGCCGGCGTGCTCGCACACGACGGCATCAGCGCGTCCTCACTGTGAGCAAAGTACAAATACACTCTATGACGTGTGTTCATTGTTTTGTGAGAGGGGAGGGAGCACCTGTCCTCCGCGGCGGTCGTTCTTCGCGTGCGCCCGGCCGAGGGAGCGATGGTGTTCATTGTGAGAGGGGAGGGCCTACTCCGCGCTATGACAGGCAGAGCCGATGACAACTACACGGCCGTTTCCGATGGCTACAAGCCTGCAACGGCAGCAACCGCACCGCACACGTCATCTGGCAGGCGAGCCACTAGTCGCCACGTGTCGCCGTCGGCGTCCCGTGCCACGACGTGTCCGTCCCGGACCATGTGCCTCCCTGGGCGCGGCTCAGCACGTCCTGGGGAAGACAGAGCATGAGCTCCTGCACGATTGCACCGGCGGCCCCCACGCCGCCCACGCGACCGGGTCGAACACTTCCCCGGAACCGGCGAGCCGGCCCTGTGCCTCCGTTGGGTAACCCGGCGAGCATGATGAGCCTGCCGCCGACGGAACCGCTCCTGGCCACGTCCCGCTCCCGCGCCATGTCCGGGAGCGGCACTCACGCGTCGTGCCCTCCCCTCTCACAATGAACACCATCGCTCCCTCGGTCGGGCGCACGCGAAGAACGACCGCCGCGGCAATGGGCTCTCCGCTCCGCGCCTCCAGGATCAGGCCAGGAAGACGTGAACCGCGACCGTCGGCGCCCATCAAACGGGGACTTCCGCTGATCAAAAATCAGTTGCTCTGTGCAAAACTCAGTTTGATCGCAGTACATCTTTGCTACATGCAATGTTGCTCTGTTCTGCTCTGTTGCTTGTTCAGTCTGGTGAAGGGCCATTCCGACACTTCAGTTCACAAGCTGATATCCGATGCCGTTCCTTTCGTTCGCATTCTGACCTCCTCGCGCTGTGGAGCGGAAGCGGATGCCTCGGCTGCCAGCCCACCACCACGGTGGACCAGGTGGCCCCAGCAATGGGCTCACCTCCTCCCGTCGCTGTGAGGCCTGCCCCTGCCGCGTGGCTACCTGGCTGGGAATTGGCGTAAGCAAGATGTTCGTAGTGCCCACTTTGAGGCCTTAAGACAAGACTAAAATGTTCTTCATTATTCTTACCGGCACTGTTAAGTCTTGAACCCGGCATGAGGCCGTTCTTCATGTGCAAGGATGTCAAGGCCAACCCGTTATGCTGCAATCGGACATGGTGCGGAACCGGCCAGAGGCAGGGCCAATCCTCTGGCTTCGGCCAGAGTTCTACCTGGTCAGTGGTCGCGTTGCTCGACAAGGGCTGGTGCCCGCATCGTCGTTTTTAGAAACTCTAATGCTCCGCGTAGTTGTGTTGTCTTCGTGGACATCGCGTGCTACGGAGTTTGTCGGGGCACGTGCAGTGTACAACCACAGTAGAATTGTGTAAATAAAAACAGAGTGCTACAGGTAGAGAAAAGAACTCATAGATGTGTGCTTTAACAAGAATGGATAAGGAAAATTAAAGGTTACAATATATGTCATAATTGGTATTATATGGGATGATGAGCTGGACATACAAGAGAGAGTGCTACAGGTAAATACAAATTAAAGGTTACAATATATCATAGATGTCATTGTTTTTATTGAAAAGAACTCAATACTTTTTTTTTTGACACGAAACTGTAGGGAAAATCCCCACAGTGTTTGTCGAATTTCATTATATAAAAAAGGGGGGAAACAGTCTTAAAACTACCAAGAAAGCTACTGTCTACGGCTAAAACTAATACATACAACTATACATCTGAGAAAACAGCAAGAAAAAAGGATACAACAGCTACTATACAGTAGAAATACAACTGAATTTTACAAAGCAGCAAGCCATTGTTTGATCGGTTGATGAAATCTTTCATTGATCACCCTGTTCGGCAGGCTACAGCTGCGGCTGCAGAAAAATAACTGCGAACACTGTAGCTGCTGCTGAAGAAATAACTGCGAACACTGTAGCTGCTGCAAAACAGCTGCTGCAAAGCAGCGAGACGAACATGATGGATTCTGTACAAGTGCAGAATCACTTCTTTCTTAAAAGTGTGCTTCCAGTTGTAAATACTTGGGACCTTGTTCTCAAAGATTTTGCCATTTCTTTATTTCCATATCATCCATGCAGCTATAGAGAACATCTCTGTGAAGAATGGATAAGGAAAATTTTGCTTTACCTGTAGCACTCTCTCTTGTATGTCCAGCTCATCATCCCATATAATACCAATTATGAACCAGCAGGATATACTGAAAGGGCATTGAAAAAATAAATGTTCCAGTGTTTCCTCTTGGCTATAGTTGCAAAGCACACAATTGTAGCCTGAATCCAAGTGTTGGTTCCTTCTCCTCAACATATTTCTTGTGCTGACTCTGTCCTTCAAAATGAGCCAGATGAAGAATTTAATTTGGGCATACATTTTCTTTTCCAGATCCATTTAAAAGGAGCTGGGCATGGTCGGCCTGCGAATTTGTGTTTATAATATTTTCTTGATGTGTATTCTATTGCTCCCCAAATAAAAGAATAAGTATCATGCTCTTCACTATTGCTCCAGAACAGTCCAATATCCCCTTTGTAGTTGTAAGGGCTCTTCATAGGCTTGTGGTGATAGAGGTAAATGAAAAATGGAGTCAAAATCTTCTTGATTCATGGCCTCATAAAGCGAAATGTATTTTGAGTGCACAGTAGGCTACTAGTAGCATTTACTAAAAAAACGGAAACTAACGAAGCAAGCCTTGTGAAGTATTAAACAACTTGAAAGTTAACATTTGGCCTAAATATGTCGATGCCTGTTTATAGAACAACTCTCATATAGGCACCACTACTAGACTTGGTGACGGAAGACGGATTACATAGATTTAAACATGAGTACTTAGCTTACTCATAATACTTTTCAACTGGCATATATCATTTCATATTTTTAAAAGTTTGTATTATTACATGACTTCAATGTTTGGAGATCAATAGATGAAGAATATTCTCATATGTTTACTCGCAACAATAATTATTCATTGACCTGGTATGTTTTAACATACAATTAAAATTATGTTAAATATGTGTCACAATATTTTAACCTCGGTAAGTCTTCATTATTTATGTAGTGATGCTTGAGCAAAAACCACAACTTCACTGGATCCATATCGTCATATAAGATTTCTCACATCGTTGAGATCTTGACGCATCTTAGAAAAGAATATTCATAAAAAAAACTCTAAACTATGTAATATTTACTTTCTCCGCTCCGCGCCGCCAGGATCCGGCCAGGAGGTCGTACACGTGCATCGCGGCCGTCGGCGCCATCTAACATGGGACTTACGCCGATCAGCCGTTTCATCACATCATCTTTTCGCCACAAGCAGAGTCTTCACTCTGTTCAAAATCAGTTGCTCTGTTTCTGCTCTGTTTGCCAGAAGCAGAGTCTTCACTCTGTTCAAATGAGGGTTGGCTGGTGGAGTGACATTCCGACACCTCAGTTCACTGGCTGGTTTCCGGTGCCTTTCCGATCACGTTCGCATTCCGACCTCCTCGTGCGGCGGAGCGGAAGCGGATGCGGTACGGGCCTTACGACTCCCTCGGCAGCCACCGTGATGGACCAGGCGGCCCCAACAATGGCCCACCTCCTCCCGTCGCCAGCTCGACCACCAAGCCCCCTGCACTGTCCTAGTCGTTGGGCTGGGCACAAACTGCACAATACCATGGCTGTTGTCATCCTCATGTGCGTGGCACAGTGCCTGGTGAGCGCTTGATCTGGATCGTATAGTTCAGCTACCCGATTTATAACACTCACCCATGACAATGTCAGCGACTGATCCTCATGAAGTACCCACATTTTTTTTTCCTAAAAGTATGTCCTCATCTGATCCTACAATAGATTCACAGCCTCAAATCCATCCAACGGAAGTTTCTCACGGATCCATACAATATAACATGGATTATATAGTTCTCCAAATGAGTGAGATGCCCATTGAAACTTATCCTTTAACTAGTATGGCGGCCCGCGCATTTGCGCGGCTAGTTTTTTTATATAGTTTGATAAATTTAAATAATTTTTTACCTTACTGATTTGTGATATGTATATTTTTTAAATTTTTTGATACAACTACATGTCATCAATATTTTTTAGTTTGGGAAAAAAAGACAATGTTTCAAACTTTCAATCAAATATAGGGTCAATACCATACACAACCCTGTTTCTCAAGTGATGTATCTTCTTGACTTTACTCACAGGATCATGATATTACGTCCAAGAAAATTTGACTTCTAATTATTAATGTATATATATGCTTATTTTCTCATAATGGCAGTGATGTGTAATTATTAAAACATGTGAAGGTATTTTGGTCTAATTGTTTGATAATAGCAGTGGTTGCGCGGCTAGAGTGCGGTATAATTTATTTTAAATATTGTTCTGATATAAAATTAATTTTATATCATGGTATGTTTGCATAATTGTATAACAATATACCTTGACATGGTCAAACGTTTTCTTATTTGACACAAAATCACTTCTGGATACATTATTTGTGCAACTACATGATGTGACAACTGTTTGTTTCTCTAACATAGAGTGAGAAGAATATTTGTGATGCTAATCATGCAGTTCCTCAAAAACTTAGTTTAGCTGGAAGGAAAAAAACAATCGGTGGGAGCATCAAATATACGTACTTCCCAGAAGCTTAGTATTCTGGAAGCCGACACGAAATTGTTTCCTCATAGGACGACGCAGGCCTCGGGGTCTCCTTCAGGGCAAAAGCGCTTCTCGTGGATGTTTGATCAAGTGAAATTATGAGGATAATCTGTATATGGTGAAATCTTGAGGATAATCTTGAGAATTATGAAGCCACGGGAAAAAATTTATACCTTGGAAAAGACCCACGTACGTCAAGATCACTACATGTCCTGCAGACCTGATCTCCTTGTTATTGGCTTGGCTATGCTTTGTTGCCGCCGGCAGACCGAATGTGCCGTCCTTGCTCGTACGATTGTGCCGCCGGCAGGTCTTCTTTGTGGCTGCTGATTTGCATGCTCGTGAGGGTATACGGGAGATAGGGTTGCTGCGTTTTGTTTTGCGTTTTGATTTGTTGATGATTAGGCGTGTAAATTAGTATTATTCTATTTCTAAGGGGTAGGGGTATTTTGGGTAGTTTTTTCCATAATGGCACTGATGGGTAATTTTCTCTTCTTATTTTCTCAAATTAACGTGAGAATTTCTGGCATTTTAGAACAAACGTGGTGGCTCCGTTTCGTGGTCAATTCTCTACTACTTAAAAAGGTTGAAAGAGGTCGTCGGCCACAATTTTTCAGCCGGAATTTTCAGTTTTCAGACCCTCATCTGAGTTCACGTCGAATTTGAATTGAGTTTGATTCGAATTCAAATGTACTAAATTAAGTTTTTATAGAAACCCAATCGGATATGGAAACGAAGCTTCATGCGGTGCCTTGGAAAGTCCACTCACTTTCTTCCATGCGACCCCGGTTCGAATCCCCCCCGCTGCACACTTTCCTTGCTCTTTGTTTTTTTTTCCTTCCCATTTTAGCTCCGGCCTGGACTATGTGGCCCTTTGCGTGGCCCAGTTTCTGTTGGCTGATTTAATCAGTGTTTTGTTAAGTTATCCGAAAATTTGTAAATTTCATAAAACATCATGTCGACTCAGAAAAATATGAAACCACTTATATTAAATGGTGTACTACTTGCTGAAAGTTGAATTATGGTAAAACAAATTAGCAAAATATTTTTCTGAAAAATATATGTACATCAACTTTCTCAATTTTTTTTTGAAATTGTGATACGAGATAATATGAGAAAGTCTTTACATATAAATAATTTTATGTATTTTGCTAAGGTATTGTTGGTTGTTAGATAATAAGCTAAATTATGACCCTGTTGCAATTCACGAGCATAGAACGATAATGTCTTGTGCAATTTGACATTTGTTGTATATTTTCATATATTTTACTTAGATAACATTATCACCTCTCCCGTAGCAACGCACGGGCAAATAGCTAGTATATATATAATAGATTTATTAGAGCACTAACATATTTATATTTCTTACCAGCTTATGCTTGTCAACTTTTTTTTTTGTGATTACACAGTACAACTCAGACACTCACAACGCACGCACACTCACCTCTATAAACGCACATACGCAAACCCTACCCCTATGAGCATCTTCGAAGACTGAGCCGGCAAATCCTCGAAATTGACGAAGTCACCACTGGCGCCTCGCTGTCGACGGCCACGTCGCCTACCGCTGAAAGCACAAAGCCGTTAGATCCTAGAAAATTTGCTCCCACGGGGAGTTGAACCCAGGACCTCAAAGGTGCTACTCGGATGCCTTAACCACTAGGCCAAGACCCCTTTCACTATCCTTGTCAACTTATTGTGTGGATGCTCATGTCAAATGTTCTGATCTAAGTTTGGATTTACTTTTCTTACAATTAATAAATTCCAAGAAGCGCTTGACAAATTTTGATCAATTGAAATGACATGCATATGTCAAATAGACATGTCAAAAACCCAAAACACAAAATCATGTCATCAACGTCTTCACAATATGAATACAAAGGAAATAGAGCTCATTGGAATTTGGGACATATACATATTAGCCCAATTGATGTTTGCCTTCACAATATGATACTACAGTAGCTCTTTGCCTTTTTCTTTCTTATTAAGGTTTGAACGCTAGAGGTACATAATAGCTATGATCTTTTGTGGCTCCTGATATTCCTTCATCAGACATGATAACAATACTACTTAGACGACCTGAAGAAGAAGGATTTGTGAACTTTCATTGGTTCAGTAGAGTTATTACAATGTGACACCGTATCTCTACTTCTCCTTCACTGAAACATGCTTAAAATGAGTTCTTCTGTTTAAACAATCAAATGTACAATCTATCTTCTTAACCCGGCTCAAGGTAAGGAGCCAATGGCCCAGACTTATTTACTTGTTCGAATAGATTGACTCGGTAGGCCGTAGGAAAAGATAACTCATGCCTACTTTACTTACTTGCCCAAGCCCTACCTACATATTTGACTAGTAGTTCTTTCGGAGAATTACTCTCTACCTACCTATAGTAGATTGAGTTGAGTAGTGATGAGCACTTATATATACCAGTCTGAGTATTGAATCGAACTAACTCATACATAGGAATTCCTTTCTGGTTGTCTTGCATTTACTTTTTTCTTTGATTTGTCTTGTATTCCCGAAGAGACATGCACTAGTTCTACAAGTCGAAGGCACAAGTTTGTGCGTCGTAACGAGCAATGCTTATTCGCTCCTTTTCTTTTTGATTTTGAGCTGCCTATTTATGCTTGTGAAATTATGCCAGATCATTTTGGAGGAGAGGTGGCCGGTGTAGAGGAGGTTCACATTGATGTTTGTAGGTTAGTGTCATCAATTAAGTCAAAATTTATTTTAACCTTTCATAGTGATTAAGCATGTGATTGCACAAATTTAACCATAACTTAATTAATTTACTTTTCAAGTGACATAAATCATTTCATATTTTTCAATGTTTGGTTTAATAATTTCTACATTGTTACTTGACCTACATATTTTTTTTTCAAAAGGCGTTAAACAACAACAACAGATGATGTGATGGCATAGGTGGCTAATAGATCTAAGAGTATTATCATATGTTTTCTTGTATAATGATTCATTGATATGATGGGTTTTAAAATAAATTGAACATATATTAAATATGTTTGAGTTAAACATATATTAAATATGTCATATCTGAGTTAGACTATTTATTCAAATTCTAGTGACGCAACTTCAATTGAACCATATTGCTGTACATAAGTTCTTTGACACTACCGAGCTCTTGAAATGTTTTTAAAATATTTATCCAGACACTTTGAATTACGTAATATTTTCTTATATTTTGTTTTTGTTATTCTAAGGTGTTCTAGCGGAACAAGTATATATCTATCATTTGCATCCTACCAATTCTTATGTAAGTATTCCACCATAAAACTTGTTTTGACTCATTTAATAGATTTTTCCACAAAATATCTAATAGAATTATTCTTTTTGAATAAATAAAAATATATATTTATATTTCAGTTGTAACTTTACATTGATTTTGGCTCGTTTTCTAGTCCTGCAACTTAAGTTTATGTACAATTCCTACACAAGATTTTGTCATATTTGATTCCACGGAAGTTATGTACATTCGGTCAAGCTAGCTCATTCAACGGAGTGCAGCAAACTTCGTAATATTGATTAAAGGCCCATGGAGAAACAGAATTCTACTTCGATCACACTCCAATAAAATCAAGCGGTAGCGCAAATACAGAGAAAGATGATCACCTAAGCTAACGGTCTTCTCTATCAGATACAAGCATATGGACCTTATAATAATAACAAAAAAGAAAGATACAGACATATGCATTGCTTGTTTCTTGTAGTAGGCTCCCTCGCTAGAACTAAGCAGATCTATTCTCCGTCTTGAAGTTGTCCACGAGGTTGTAGACGACTGTGGCGGCGAGCAGGATTCCAGTACCAGACCCAATGGCGCCGGTCATGTCAGCCAGGATGGTGAGAGCTCCGACGCAGAGGCCACCAAGAGCGGCAGCCGTAGGGATGTAGCGCTTGAGTTGCGAGTAGACAGCCCCATCGCGGGCTCCAGGCATGGCCAGGCGCTGGTCCGTGAGCTGCCTAGCGACGTCCTTAGCCGACGACCCGGAGGCCTCCACCCAAGCCTGGGAGAGGAGCGCGCACGAGGTGAGCAGCAACGCCGAGTAGAAGAGCGCGTGGAGCGGGTCGGCCGCCACATGCGCCAGGCCCGACGGCGGCGTGACGTAGTAGGCGAGGCCGCCGACCGGGACGGCGGCGTAGCTGGTCTCCTTCCAGCTGCCCAGCAAGCGCGCCACCACGCCGCCGCCGTACCGGCTGTAGTACACCAGCTGCGACACCATGTAGAGGAACGAGACGACGGCCGAGTGCAGCACGACGGGCATGGTGGACGTGTACAGCAGCTTGATCGGGAACGTGGCCGTGGCGCCCCGCCGCCCGTCCCTGGGCTGCAGCGGCAGCAGCACGCGGAAGCCCTCGAGGAAGACGGCGGTGAGCATGACGACGCCGGTGGCCAGGAGGTTCATCATGTTCGGGAGGTGATTCCGGAGCAGGGTAGCGACGACCTTGTCCGCGCGGACGAACGCGCGGTGAACCACGGCGAGGAGGAGCCCCTCGAACTCGGCGCCGCGGCCGGTGTTGACGACGACGGGGCTGAGCGCGTGCCACACCACCTTCCCGCACGTGTTGGTGGCGGACAGCAAGGAGATGGCGGACGCGCCGCGCAGGCCGTACCCTTTGTCCAGGAGGTCCTCGAGGAAGACGACGACGGCGCTGGCGGAGACGAGCTGGAGCACGATGAGCCCGCCGTTGAGCAAGCCGACGGCGCCGTACATGCCGAGGGCGACGTGCGCGGTGGCCTCGCCGAGCGCGATGGCCATGGCCAGCGCCTTGCGCGCCGCGTCCATGAGCTCGCGGTCCTCGCGGACGCCGTGGTCGACGCGGAGAATCTTGGAGCCGGCGAGCAGCTGCATTACCGTCCCGGCCGTGACGACGGGCGCGACGCCGAGCTCCATCAGGGTGCCGCGGTTGGACGCGAGGATGGAGCGCACCCAGTACAGCGGGTCGGCGCCCGAGGCCGCGGCGAGGTTGGTGCCGTAGAGCGGGAGATGGCTGCACACCAGGAACACGGACACCGACAGCCCCGTGTACAGCGCGCGCTGGCGGAACGGCACCGTCCTGTCGGCGCGGCGGACCGACGGCAGCAGCGCCGCCAGCGGCCGGAACATGTCCAGGGCTCCGGAACCGCGGGCCATCGATGTGATCTGGTGGCCGCCGACTAGTTTAGCAGCAACCGAGTTTGCTTGCTCTTTGCGATCGAACTGCGCTTGTCGTCCTTGCGTTGATCTCACAGGTGGTTGCGAACTTGCGATTGTATCGTTGCCCTGCCTTTTATGGGGCTGAGTTTGGCATGGAAGTCCGACTCGAAACTAATCAAGCCGGCAAGTCGGCTAACGAATCGAAATCGGACAGGCCAGATTTGCCTCGGTTGTTGCGGACTCGGACAGAATTTGTTCAAGTGTCTCGGAGTCGGGCCAGGGTTCCGCAGGGACAAAAGTGCCTCATGGTCGCTAGAACGCGAGACAAGCAATGGCTCCACAACCTCTTTCTGGAACGATGCATGGCACCCATCAGGGAGACTCTCAGATAAGTTCAGTGCCCTGTTCAGCCACTCCACCAAACCCGCTGCATCGGTGCAAACTGTGATCACGATTCACGGAAGGCCTGCACGGTCACCTTGTGCCTCGCCTAAGTCGCGTTGCAGAAGGTGAGATGGAAACTGTGTGCACGCTGATCTCGGAAGTGACTCTGTCAGACACTGCTGATATACGAGTTAGTCCGCTCATTGACAGTGACAACAAGCTGCGGAAGATACTTCAGACAGTAACGCTGACTTTGTGTGGAAGAACTGCACTCCTCCGCGGGTACAATACTTCATGTGGCTTCTTGTTCAGGGGAGGATCAAATGCCGATCAGTGCTGCTCACTAAACATGTGGTCGACGAGGCTATGTGCGAACTCTGCTCCTGCCCAACTGAAACCCCTGATCACCTTATGTTACAATGCCCAATCGCACAACAATTCTGGCTGCGACTTGGGGTAACCGTCACCGCGGCGCTGCGTGTTAACTGCATCTGGGAGTTGCCGCGGCCAAGCACTTCCACACCTTCCTTCACCTATGTTCCTGGCAGATCTGGAAACATAGAAATGATGTTGTCTTCAACTCTGAACCCCCGTCAGTGTTGCGTCTGATCCGCGAGTGCAAGTCTGAAGCCTCACTTTGGCGCTGCAGGCTGCCCAAAGCGGATGCATCAATCGCCAACACATGGTGCTCCTTTTTCTCTTCAATTATGTGAATCACTCTTGTTTTTTTCCCCAAAAAACTATGATGTAACATATTACGAGCCGTTTCTAGCTACCATTGATTAATGAAAATCAGGTGGGGACACCCCCCCCCCCCCTCCTTTGAAAGTCAAAAAAAAAAAAAGTTAAACTTTAGTAAATGACCGACTACTCTACATATAGAACTAGTTTGTCATCACTTTGGCATCGAATGTCTTCTTGAGGGATTGTACAATCGCAATAAGAACATGGAGAGCCCAAACATATGTTTATTATGAATCATGTATACCTAATCAGGGATCGTACAACTAGCTTGCATTCACATCCCAGTATGTCCTCCGAGCGCCATCGCCACTGCTTCAGAGAACGGCATGGCGACCACCCTAGCCACGCAAAAAACATTGGCCATCTTCTTCGGTTCATGGTTTATGTCTTCGCCAAGTTCTTCGGCGCCTGATAACTCTTTATACTTAGAGAGGACATATTTTAGTTCTTGATTCATCATCGCAACTTTTTCTAAACAGTACTCCAAGATAACTCCTTTAGATTTCTCTTTATCTTCTATTTTTACACAGACCTTGTAAATTTCAACATAAGAGTCCCAAATGAAAGAGCAATACTCTGCAAGCAGTGTGCTCAAGACACTGACCTGATTAGCAGCATCAGGATCAACTTTCTTTTACTTACCCTCCTCTCTCATCCTCTCAAGTTACACCTGACATGTAAAGAACGGGTGGATCCGCCTTGGTTGGTGATTGTGATATAAACACAAAATAAAATGTAAACATTTAGACTGCACACGAGACGTGAGCGAGAATGCGAGGAGAGGCTTCAAACTTTATTCTAATATAATGTATTGTCTAACCATAGTTTAACTGTATTACTTTTTAAGTGACATATATCGTTTCATACTTTTCGATATTAGTTTTGTATTATTACTTGATCTTCATATTTTCTCTTGGGACAATTGATTTTTTTTAAAGAAAGGTGGTCCAGTGGCATCAAGAGATTCAATAGATGTTGCATATTATCATATGTTTTAGTTGTGAGATTTGGAAGATTTTAAAAGAAAAAATAAAATTCTGTTAAATTTGTCTCAGTATGTTGTATCTGGGTAAGTATTCATCATTTTGGAATGATATTAGAGCAACTGCAGTGTCAATTGATCCATATCGTCATATTTAAGTCTTTTTTGACATCATTGAGCTCTTGACACATCTTAATTAATAATATTCATCCAAAATCCCTGAACTATAGAATATTTCTCATATTTTATTTTGTTACTCTAAGGCATTTTACCCAAACATATATCTATCATTTGCATGGTGTCAATTATTCAGGAACTTGTCTACCATAAAACTTGCTTTGTCTCGTTATGTAGTGCTGCAATGAAAATTTATGAACTAAGGAAATTCGCGATCCCTCTAGCTTTGCCTCTCCAAATTCTGTACATCTGATTACTTGTTCACAAACAGCGGAACTAGTGCACTGAATGACATGCAAAACATGCAGTGTACAATAGCTACACGTGGTGTTACACCTGAACACAGCACGCAGCCTGCACGTAACCAGCAAACTCAGGCGCAGCCGGCGCGCTCACCCACGATGGTGTCGAGGCGTCCTCGCAGAGCACGTGCACAGCCTGCTCCGCGCCATGGCAGGCAGAGCCGATAACAACCACACGGCCATCCCCGACGGCCGCAACGGCCGTCACCGCGCGCGCGTCCTCCGGCACGCGCGCCACCGTTCGCCACTCATCGTCTTTGGCGTCCCTCGTCACGACGTGTCCGTCGCGGACCCTGTACATCCTGTTCCCCGCGCCGTCGCTGGCCGGCGCCGCGCAGCACATCCTCGGGCACGCGCCGTCCTCGAGCACGCCCTCCATCACGGGCCCCCAAGCCCACGCGACCGGTTCGAACGCCTCGCCGGAGCCGGCGAACCGGCCCTGCGCCTCCGTCGGGTACCCGCCGAGCACCACGAACCTGCCGCCGGCGCAGACGCCCCTGGCCTCGTCCCGCTCCCGCGCCATGTCCGGGAGCGCCACCCACGCGTCGGCCTCGGCGTCGTACGCGGCCGCCGACCGCAGCGCGTTCTTCTCCTCGTCGTGCCCTCCGGCGATGAAGACCCGCGCGCCCTCGGCCGCGCACGCGAAGAACGAACGCCGCGGCGGCGGCATGTCCGCGCCGCGGCGCCAGGTCCCGGCCAGGAAGTCGTACACGTGCACCGCGCTGGTGGGAGCCCACGTCTCCGGGTCCCACCCGCCCAGCACCACCAGCTTCCTCCTCGGGCCGTCCCCGACCGCGGCGAGCTGGCAGAACAGCGGGAGGCCTCCGTGGGGAAGCGGCGACGGCAGCGTGGACCACGTGCCGGCGTCCGGGTCGTGGAGCACGAGGCGGTAGGAGGCAGATGCCGACGCGGCGTACTTGTGCGCCGGGCCGGAGACGGCGAGCGGTGGCCGCGCCTGGGCCAGCACGAGCAGCGGCCGCGTCCGGCGGAGGCGGTGGTGGAGCGGCGACTCCACCTCTGCCTTCCACTGGCGTGACACGCGGCGCGCCACGGGCAGCTGCTCGAATCCCACCCGTACCAGGCATTCCCGGGCCAAATCCTCTGGCAAACCCGGAATCAGGTCGTCCATGGCCGATGGCTCTGAGCTTGCTGCAGCTTCTTTGCTAGCGAAGTGCGTGATCGAAATTTGCGATGTGGATCAAGTCGTGAGCTGTGGTGTTTGCGAGAACGAGCATGACAGGGTTATATAGGCGGGGACTTGGGCATTTGGCGGTTTGAGGATGAGAACCGATCGTTTCAAAAAAAAAAAAAGGATGAGAACCGATTGGGTTGCGATTTGGATTGAGGCAGAGGAAGACGGCGACTGAGGATTACGATTGTTAGTCCACGGGAATGGCTTGCGACTGCGACGGCTGGTGGCGGTTTCATATCCGGTGTGTTTTGGCGGGGCCTCCGGTTTGTTTAAAACCGTGTATATTCCTTGCTGGTTTCGGAGGCTCCCAGCCGCTGTGTTAATGGTTGGTGGGCCCTCGTGGTCAGATTAATGTGCACAGATAAGTGCAGATCGAGTTTCACTATATTCAGACTTTCAGAGTAACGAAAGTAGTAGTAGTATGTATCAACAAAAAAAGGTTTCGTATCCAAACTTTCAGAGTAGAGAAGGTATTAAGTAGGCAGCATCGTTTGGGCTTCTACAGAAGTCTGGATACAAATCGTGAATCGATGCTCCATAAGCTGATAAGCAGCAAAGAGTTCTCCTAAAAAAAAAAAAAGCAAAGAGTTTTCGACATTTTTTTAAGGAACCAAAAGGATTTTGGGGAAACTTTTTCCACAATTTTTCCTGGTCAGCTCAGTTTCTCCCGCGCATAAGTTTCTGTATTCTCTCGCATTTTGTTTCTCCAAACAGTGTTGACAGACAAATGGTTTTCAAACGGCTGAAGAACATCAAGCATCACTCGATATCTCGCGGAGGAGTTGCCTCCTGGGTCACTCAAGACTTAACTGTTATGAGTGTTCACAAATAATCGTGCTTTCACGCTTTTCTTCCTTGCAAAGCCAAGTTGCAAACCGTATCCAAATAGAGCCAATTGCAAAACAACCATAGCTTTGCATCCCAATTGCGTTTTCACCATCCGTTTTCAGATTTTACAATTTCACCATCCCTTTTTGAATCTGAACAACACTTTTACCATCGGTTCGTTAGATAACGGTGTTAAGTTGCTTGCACAAAGAAAAAAATACCCCGTTGCATTTTTACCATCGTTTTGATCTATATAGTGTGAATCAACCACAAATTTGGCATGAGACATTTAAATATATTGTAATTTTCAAATCTGGACCAAATTTGATATGAATGAAATATTTTTGATAAACCAACTCTAACAGCAAGTTTCAGATCCTTGTTAATTGGCCTACAATGGTCAAATGGTTGCAATCACAAAACCAAATTCATCCTCTAAATTGAATCAATCGGTCTTCCATTTACTTCAATCACAAACATTAGGGAAAATGTAGTACCTTTGCTCAATCGAAAGGACAGTAGCCACATCAGCCTCCTCCATCTTCCCTTCGCTCGCGCCTGCCTGCTGCTCCCCCATGCGCAGCGCGCGCCCGCTGCTTCCCGCCTGCACAGCTCAAGCGCCCGCCATCCCGCGCGCGCTGCTGGCCACCATCCTGCGCGCGCCCCGCTCGCCCAAATCCTGCAACCGCGCGCGCAGGGCCCGCCCAAATCCTGGTCTCCTGCCGTCGCCGGATGAATCCCTAGGGTTAGGGTTGGTCGCGCCAGAGAGAGAACAGAGGGAGTCGGGCCAGAGAGAGGGGAGTCGGGGCCAGAGGAGAGAGGAGGAAGGTACAAAGGTCTGATGGGAATTTCCCTATCTGGCGTTTCTTTTTTTTTAATCGTTAAATCGTCTTTCGGTGACGCCGCTTCCTTCCAATGGCTAACGGAGCCTTCGTTGCTTGAAAACGATGGTTATTTTGCAAAATTTGAAAAGCAATGATGAAACCGCAATTAGACTGCAAAATGATGGTCAAAACGCCATTGTCCCATCCAAATAAGATAATCATGCAGGACTAATGATGGTAAACATTCCTGACTAGCACGCCATCTTGTATCTTCGAAAGAGACGCAGCTGCAGGGGCTATCGTTATCCTGCATCAGATTCAGATATTTGCCGATTCCGGCGGCCTCTATTAGAGATAAGCGATCAGGCGTCGGCCACAGGAGAGGAAGCAAAGCATCAGCTGATAAAGATGTCAGTGGAAATGCCATGGCAGATTACCAACAAGACGAAGCAGAGGCAAGCTAAGTCAGAGAATGTGATCTCTCGTTGCACCCAAGAGCCAACGCCAAGGGCGTTTGATTGATCATCAGATGTTGGCCCATTTGTCCACATGTATATCGTGTGGATCATTCTCATCTGCCTTTACCCGTCAGCACCTCGCGTAAATATTAAATTAACTCAGCTGTGATATGATTCACAAGGTGTAATGGATAAAGATAGCAGATGATAAGAACACGGGACGAGCGCCATCAAAGAATCAGCAACATAACTGATGTGACAGGCTGCATGTCTGCATATCATCCTAAAATGGCAGCAACCGCCGTGAGCAGGCCCAATAGTGGTCTTACCGACCACTCTGTCAGATTTTTTCTTCATTGGGAAGAGAGAAAGTAGGAGAGAGAGAGGAGAGATTGTCGCTGCAGGACGCGCCGATCGCATTGCCTGGTTGTGTGGTGGATGGTGGGATCAAGACTGAGTAGGTGAGACAAGATAGTTGATTATTTATCTATTTATTTATCTATAAGACAAGTAGTTGTCTGAACTATTGGGCTTGCTCTTACGGGCCCGGCAATTCCCCTGCTTCTGCATCGGTCTTATCCAGGGCTGTGAACTGTGGATTGTTCCGGGCGCACGGGTTCTGTTCCGCCGGCTGCCGCCTTTGGTTTGAGTGGTCGCATTCAAGCTGACACGACGGAGTAGTCGAATACTTGGGACTGGTTGTGTTGTGCTGCGCTGCAGCAGTTGGTGCGTTAGGTTGGCGACGCGCGCGTTCTTTGTTAAAAAAATAGATGGTATCGACAGGAATGGGTGTGAAGAGGTCTCGTTCTGTGTATTTCCGTCTCCTTCAGCGGGCACACGTACTAGTCGATCAACCGTTAAGAGTGTTAAGGCACCATACACTGTAGAAGGGGTACAAACAATCTCTTAGCCGTGTTGTGCCGCACCGGGCCCGGCGCATGCACATAAGTAAACGACGGCCATTGCAGGATGCCATGGGGCCATTTGATGGTCATAATACAAACAAAACACGACTCTGATACGGGCATTATACAGCAGTGCAGTGGATCCTCCTCTCGCTCGCCTGAATCATACTAGCTTGTAGTAGCAAGATTTGGGGAACCGTTGTGCGATGTCCTCCAAGACCTTGGCGCAGCGGGCGTTGCCGGCGGCGGAGTGGCGAACGCACATGTCCGTCTTGTGCAGTAGCTCCTGGATTTTTGGAGAGAAGTCGCGCGTCGCGTACCCACAGTCATCAGGCCTGACCGCCTTCTTCCAGCGCAGCTCTGTTGGAATTGATCTCTGCCTCCCGCAGGCCCAACGGCCTTGGGCCCTTGATCGCGCCCTGATCGGGGGCGTCCAACCCAACCCTTAATTGGTGGGCCCCTGTCACCCTGCGCTATAAAGAGAGAGGTAGGGACCGGGGCACGTGACACGAGGTTCGTCGCGCCGCCGCACTCCCACCTACAAACCCTAGCCGATCTAATGCCAGCGCAGGCAGTGACGGGAAGACCCACCGCCGTCAAGACGTGGTGACCGGAGATCGGACCCGGCGTCCCGGGCCAGTGCCGCTACCGGCCGGAGGGACACAGGCACCTCACCCGACGCCGCTCTTCTACCACGACACCGACGCCGCCGCCCGTCGTCATCACGCCGGCCCGTCGTCGCCATGGCCACTGCATCAGCTCCAGCTACACACGAAGGTAACTGTCGCTCTCCCCTTTCTCCAGATCTGAATCTTTGTTCATGCTACTAGATTGCAGTACCCGCTAGTTCTACACCTAGGCGATTTACAGTTTTCACAATGGTACCAGAGCCTAACTAGTGTGTAGGTCTAGTTCGGGTAGCAGATTTTGAGAAGGAGATAGAATTGGATCACGAAACCCTAACCCTAGATCCAGAATGACAGAGGAAGGACGGTGGCGGGTTACCTGCTTCACCGTGCCGTCCATCGCCTTCACAGGCCAGACGCCGTCGCCGCTCGTCGTCGCTCGTCGGCGTGCGCGCAGGGGCTGGTGACAACAGAGCTCGAGCCGCGGGCTTGAGCACCGCCACAGAGCCGCTCGACGGCGGCGCGCTCACCCTCGGGTGGACGCGCGCACCGGCGAGGGGATCTGCGGCGGCGCCGTCTTCTTCCACTCCGGCCGAGCGCCGCCGCGCTGTTGTCGCGAAAGAGGAGGGAGGCGAGAGAGAGCAGAAATGATTTAGGGTTTGGGGCATCTCCGTTTTTTCCGTTCTTTTATTCGAACACAGAGCGACCGCAGCCGTCCATCGCGACGGACGGCCAGGATCGCGGCGGGGGTGATCAAACCTCCCGCTGGGCTGGGCCGGCCCATTTGGCGCCGCTTTCACGCGGGCCACGCTGCGCGCCGTTTTTTTTTTTCTTTTTTCGCGAATTTATCGCGCAGCTGGGCCGGGCCGCAAGAGGCGTGGGGCGCGGTATGGGACGCGTTCCCGGGCCAGGCCGCATTCGAAATTTTCGCTTTTGCGGGCCGAAATAGAATTTTTCAACAGAATGTATTTTGTATTAGTTTAAACTTTTCCAGAAGCAGAATTTGACTGAAATTTGATAGTTTTTATCTCTGTTTAAATTTGAACCAACGAGATAATTTTTCAGAGACTAGAAAATTGTGTTTATGCTTCTGTTTAAGTTTTTACTACAGAGATTTAATGCTTCCGCTGCATAGATAATATAGATTTATTTGAATGATGCCTTGTGTTTTAAATTCGAACCAACGGGAGAATTTAAATTTCAAGTCATAGATTTATTTCAGATTCAGTTGTAGTGTTGTTATTTTCTGACCAACGTTGATTATAGCAATATTATGACTTTATAGAGTTTTTTCATGCATTATTTCTTTTTCTGCCCAACGGTGATGAAGATTTTAATGCAAAAAGTACTACATGTTATCATATTCAAATGTTCTCACTCGTTTTGGATTATTTTCAGGAGGGTTATCCATGATCATGTCTATCAAGGATATCCCGATACTGAAAGGAGAGAACTACGGTGAATGGTACAAGAAGCTGAACTTGTTCTTCACCGTGAATGACATGGACTGGATTCTCACTTCACCAGTTCCTGCTGCTCCTGAGCAGCCAGAAAGAGGAGATACAGAGACAGATGCTGATTGGTCAGCCAGACAGCTTGCCTACAAGGCAAGTAAAGACAAGTATGATGTTGATTATGCCAGATGGTTCTCAGCCAACAAGAAATGTTTGGCTGTGGTAAAGAACACAATAAAAGCCTCCATTATAGGGTCAATCACAGATTGTCCTACTGTCATAGAGTACTTTGAGAAGATAAATGGTCAGTATACTGGCTCTTCAAAGACTTATGCTACCCAGTTGATAAAACAGCTGGTAACAGAGAGGTACACAGGTGGTGGGATAAGAGAGCACATACATCGCATGGTGAGCATAAACAATAAGCTTAAACCAATGGACCTTGTTTTCAAGGATGATCACATTGTCCATTTGATTTTTGCTTCATTGCCAAAGACTTTTGACACCTTCATTGTTGGGTACAACATGTCCCCAGAGAAATGGGACATAGAGAAGGCCATTGCAATGTGTGTGCAAGAAGAGGAAAGATTGCCCCTGAATTCCATTAACTATGTGAAGAACAAGAATGGGAATCCTTCCTCCTCCTCCTCTAAGGGAAAAGGTCCTCAGCAGTTTCAGGCAAAAGGTCCTCAGCAGTTTCAGGCAAGAGGTCCTCAGCCTTTCCAGGGACAGTCCTCCCAGCAGCATAGACCTAAAGAAGGACAATTTACTGTGGGAAAAGACCAATGCATGCATTGCTTGGGTATGGGACACTACAAGAAAGATTGTCCCAAGTACTTAAAGATGATCATGAAAAAGAGAGGTGAGAACATTATTTCATTTGTAAATGAATCTCTGTATATAGATTATTCGAAATCTACTTGGTGGATTGACTCAGAATTAACTATTCATGTTGCAAACTCTTTACAGGGATTCCGTTCGACGAGAGCCACTCAAAGAAGCGAGAGACAAATTAAAGTCGCCAACGGAGTCGAGGCAGATGTCGAAGCAGTTGGAGATCTTCTCTTAGAGCTTGACACCGGCTTTGATTTATTTCTTAGAGATGTTTTTTATGTACCGACTTTGCAGAGAAACTTAATAAGTGTGTCTCGTCCAGATGATGATGGATTTGATTGTCATTTTGGTAATTCCAGATGTGTAATAGAGATTAATAATAGAGTTGCTACTATTGCTTTTAAGAGAAATGATCTTTATTTGTTATCGCTGCGTGAAAGTGTGAATTCCGTATGTGATGTGAATACAACCATATCCTCATCAACAGATAATAATAGAAAACGAAAGAAAAAAGATAACGAATCGTCAAAATTGTGGCATTGTCGCTTGGGCCACATTTCGAGGGGGAGAATAGAAAGACTCGTTAAACATGATATTCTTCCCGCGCTAGAATTTTCAGACTTAGAACAATGCATTGATTGCATAAAAGGAAAATATGTAAAGAAAATAAAAAAAGGAGCTGTTAGGAGCACGGGTGTTTTAGACATAATTCACACCGACATATGTGGTCCATTTTCAGTAAAGAGCATAGATGGCTATGATTCGTTCATAACATTCACAGATGATTATTCCCACTATGGATATATTTATCCTATCAAAGAAAGATCAGAAACGTTAGATAAATTCAAGATATTCAAGGCTGAAGTCGAAAATCAGCACAGTATAAAGATAAAAGTAGTAAGATCCGATCGTGGAGGGGAATACTACGGTCGGCATACCCCATATGGCCAAGTTTCAGGACCTTTTGCAAGGTTCCTACAGGAACAAGGCATAGTAGCCCAGTATTCAATGCCGGGCGAGCCTCAGCAGAATGGAGTGGCAGAAAGACGCAACCGTACCCTAATGGATATGGTGCGCAGTATGATCAGTTATTCGACACTGCCAGTGAGTTTGTGGATGGAGGCGTTAAAAACCGCCATTCATATTCTCAACAGAGTACCCAGTAAATCGGTGCCCAAAACACCGTATGAGTTGTGGACAGGAAGAGTGCCCTCATTTGCACACCTACGGGTCTGGGGGAGTCCTGCTGAGGCAAAAATATTCAACCCGAATATTAGGAAGCTAGATCCCAAAACAGAGACTTGCCATTTTATTGGCTATCCAGAAAAGTCAAAAGGATATCGATTCTACTGTTCAGATAGATATACAAAGTTTATAGAAACAAGACACGCTGCCTTCCTAGAAGAACAAATGGTTCGGGGGAGCGTGGCAGTTCGAGAAATTGATCTTGAGGAGAAGCGGGTGTATGCGCCCAATCCAGTGATTCAAGAACATTTCTTCTCGCTGCCCGTTGTGGCTGCACCGACAGTGCGAGACACTGTGATGTCAGCCCCTGTGGTGGTTCCTCCTGTGGCAACAACGAATGAAAACGTGGAACCTGTCCTTCAGGATCCTATAGAGCCCATTGCTGCAGAACAAGGGGAGCCGCTACAACCTCCAATAGAAAATGCTCCAGATATAGAGGTACAACCTCCGATAGAAAATGAGCAAAATGTAGAGGCCCCTAGAAGGTCTCAAAGAGCAAGGAGGTCGGCTATTTCCAGTGATTATGAAGTATATAACACTGAGAGTTGTTAAGAATATCAAATGGAGGATGACCCTACCTCATTTGAAGAAGCCATGAGAAGCGAGCATTCATCTAAGTGGTTGGCAGCCATGGAAAATGAAATGAGATCGATGAGTCCCAACGATGTTTGGGACTTAGTAGAAATTCCTGAAGGAGTCAAGCCAGTAGGCTGTAAATGGGTCTACAAAACCAAATATGACTCACAAGGGAATATAGAAAAGTTCAAAGCGCGACTTGTGGCAAAAGGCTATACACAAAAAGAGGGAATTGATTATCATGAGACCTTTTCTCCAGTCTCATGTAAAGATTCCTTCAGAGTCATTATGGCCCTTGTGGCTCATTTTGATCTAGAATTGCATCAAATGGATGTAAAGACGCCGTTCCTAAATGGGGATGTAGATAAAGAATTTTACATGGCACAACCAAAAGGTTTTGTTGTGGAAGGAAAGGAAAAGATGGGATGCCGCCTAAAGAAATCGATTTATGGGTTAAAGCAAGCTTCAATAATGTGGTTCTTGAAGTTCGACAGTACGATTAAAAGTTTCGGGTTTGAACAGAATGTGGAGGACGATTGCGTATATGCAAAGTTCAAGAATGGAAAGTATATCTTCCTAATCCTGTATGTGGATGATATCCTGTTTGCAAGCAGTGACGTCAGTCTACTACTAGAAACAAAGAAATTCTTGTCCTCACAATTCGAAATGAAAGATCTTGGTGAAGCGAAATTCGTCTTAGGAATTGAAATTCACCGAGACAGATCAAAAGGGGTATTAGGACTATCACAAAAGACATACATAGAAAAGGTCCTGAAGAAATACAATATGCACAAATGCAGTGCCTCACCTGCTCCTATAGTCAAGGGCGATAGATATGGGGACTTTCAGTGTCCAAAGAATCAATATGAAATAGATCAAATGAAAACGGTACCATATGCTTCAGCTGTCGGAAGCTTACAGTATGCACAAGTGTGCACACGCCCTGACATTGCTTTTGTTACCGGGTTGCTTGGTAGATTCTAGAGTAATCCAGGACCAGAACATTGGAAGTTGGTAAAGAAAGTTCTGCGCTATTTGCAAGGAACAAAATGCCTCATGTTGACATACAGAAGAACAGATTCTCTGCAAATCACGGCATATGCAGATGCTGATTTTGCAGGAGATAACAGAAAATCGACATCAGGATATGTGTTTACTCTCGCGGGAGGAGCCATATCATGGAAAAGTTGCAAGCAAACTATCACTGCAGCGTCCACAATGCACGCAGAATTTATTGCTTGTTTTGAGGCCGTCGGGCAGGTGAATTGGCTAAAGAAATTTATACCCGGTTTAAGAGTGGTTGACGACATCTCAAGACCACAAAAGATGTACTGCGACAATGAACCCGCAGTCTCGTATGCACACAACAACAAGTCAAGTGCCGCTACCAAGCACATTGACATAAAGTATTATGTTGTGAAAGATAGAGTCCAAGATCAAAGTATAAGTCTCGAGCATATACGATCAGAAGAGATGCTCGCGGATCCGCTAACGAAAGGCTTACCACCCAACGTGTTCAAAGAGCACGTAGCCGGCATGGGATTAATGGACAGTCTATGATCTCTGGACTAAAGAGGCCCATAAAGAATAAAGAACTGTTTCAGAATGGAGGCGTGTATTGTAGCTGTTGATTCTATCGGCAGGATATGACCGTGACGATGAGACATGCTCTATGCATTAATCTGTGATGAGACAAGTGAAACAGAAAAGAAAGAAAGAAAAGGTAAAAGATGAGATCAAGGGGAGATTGTTGGAATTGATCTCTGCCTCCCGCAAGCCCAACGGCCTTGGGCCCTTGATCGCGCCCTGATCGGGGGCGCCCAACCCAACCCTTGGTTGGTGGGCCCCTGTCACCCTGCGCTATAAAGAGAGAGGTGGGGACCGGGGCACGTGACACGAGGTTCGTCGCGCCGCCGCACTCCCATCTACAAACCCTAGCCGATCTAGTGCCAGCGCAGGCAGTGACAGGAAGACCCACCGCCGTCAAGACGTGATGGCCGGAGATCGGACCCGGCGTCCCGGGCCAGTGCCGCTACCGGCCGGAGGGACACAGGCACCTCACTCGACGCCGCTCCTCTACCACGACACCGACGCCGCCGCCTGTCGTCATCACGCCGGCCCCGCCCGTCGTCGCCATGGCCACTGCATCAGCTCCAGCTACACACGAAGGTAATTGTCGCTCTCCCCTTTCTCCCAGATCTGAATCTTTATTCATGCTACTAGATTGCAGTACCCGCTAGTTCTACAGCTAGCCGATTTACAGTTTTCACAAGCTCCTCCTCCCGGCACCGATCCTTCTCCACCCCCGCGGCGTCCTCCGCAGTAGCTCGCCTCTTCGTCCCTTTTGCTGGCGCGACGTCGACGTCCACGTCCATGTCCATGTCCATCGCGTGGCTCGTGCGTTGCGGGGAACAGGTGCTGTGCCGTGTGGGTAGTGGAGCAACGCTGCGAGTGCGTGGCTCGTGCGTTGCGGGGAATAGGTTCTGGTTTTTATCCTTTCTGCCCCATCCGACTCTGACCCGACTTGTATTGCATGCATGGATCCTCGTCCGAGTCCCAACCTGCCGATCAGCTTGCCGAAGTCGGCTCGAGCCGTCCTCTATTGGCTAAGATTCGTGGGTCTCATGCTACGTGTCACGCGTTCAATTTATTTAAGAAAAATGATAACATAAAATTCACGTACTTTTTTGCAAATAAAAATCACGTAAATTAATCACTTGTGACCTTTGTTTTGTCCAACACAAGGACAGAAAAACGCTCCATTTCTTGTAAAAAATGACATTGAAAACATAAATTTGTAGCTGCCTGAGCACAAGATAGCTCAACAACATTAGTAGTTAAAAATCTGTAAATATATCAGAAAGTCACAACTACGGCTCGTGATAGCAACGTCTACCTCAAATTTACAAGGAACTTGGCAAAGATTATATAGATGCATGACACACCTATACATGATCAATTAATTCCTTTTCTTGCTAATTGTGATTTACAACTTTAATTCATTTTCGCTATATTTATCACCCATGCGTATAGATGATGCACACACATTACATCATTTTTCCGCCGAAACAGCACAAACTCTCTCAAGAGCTGGCGTCCAACCTGTGGACGTCATTTGCTCTAACATTTGTGGTTCTCCGCTGTGCAAGATTTTTCTTTGAACATCTTCTCTTTTGCCTTGATTTGCTTTCCTAGTTGTTTTTTTTATTGCGAGAAATGTCCATGTTATGGTCTTTTAAAAACAATGTGAGTGCAGGGACATATGCCCCCCGCCCCCGTCACCCATTGTAACATATGCCATAATGGCATAGATTTGTTGAACTGATATAGTACATTAGTAATACATAATTTATTAACTTTTATAATTGCAAACAAATTTATAAACTTTGTACAACAGTGATACACAATTTATAAAGTTTTATAATCCTTGTACATCAGATATATATACTTCAAAATATTTTTTTTATAACTGCAATGATGATTAACATTTGAAACATATGGTGGGCATTTTGAGATATATAATTTTTCATAATGTCAGTGGTGAGTAATTTTTCTTCGATTAATGTAATGATTTCAAACATGGTTTATTTTCTTAGCCAAAAATTAATATAATAGATTGTGAGATCCCAGGGTTCCTTCATTTGCTAGCGGACCAAATATGACATACGGGCCAAGCAAGCATGAGTGAAACAATACGAGAAAACAAATTGTTGCCGTGCATGCGGACACAGGCAAATAAAAATATCGGTCTATGAATCCATGTGGCAATGTGGTCAACGTGTGAGGATAGGGTACGTTTGCATCGTGCAACGGGTCATTTGAGAGTTTTTCTTTTTTCAAGCCAGACTACATGCATATGGTCTGTCTTTCCATTGCACCTATCATTCCCAACTTGCTCTCTCTTTTTTTTTTTCTTCTAATCAAGGCTCATTTGGAATTGATTCTAAGATATCCTCTTTCCACTGGAGAACAGAATGAGAATCAATTTATTTCAGTGATGACCATTCATGTGCATCCGGTTCATGAGATGGAAAAGGCTCACTGCCTAAGGCTCACTCGTGCATAAAGTTTCGACGTTCAACTTGTTAGGCAACACTATTTCCTTGCAAATAAATGGTTTGCTTTCAACTAGTGAGAAGTTCTATAGCAGCGTGACACACAATAAGCACACAGCGGCCTCTTACAGTCTGGCTAGGAACAGACAAACATGCCAATGAGCAATGACACTAATTCTACCTCACCTGATGACCCATAAGACTGATGAATTAGTGTATATTCGATAGTTGGCGAACCCTCTCGCACTTCTCCCTGATCTGCCTTGGGCACCTTCAAGCGCATCTCCTCCTCGCAGCGCCGCTCGTCCTCCGGCCCCACGTCGTCGTCCGTGGCGGCGGGCCTCTTCGTCCCCTTCACCGGCGCGACGGCCTGCGCGTGCGCGAAGTCCACGTCCATGTCCGTCGCCATCGACCTCTCCTCTCCCTTCCTCGATCGTCGATCTGTGCGTTGATTTGTGGGAAACAACACAAGCACTCTGCAAGGGCTCGCTTCGTCCGCGGGCTCCACAGCCTGCTTCTATATGGCCGTCACTCATATCCGACTCCGACCGGAACTGACAATCGTTCCAGTAATACCCGAGTCCGAATCTGCCAAACAGCTACGGAACTCAACTCGATCAGAGCCTCTCCATCTCTCGTTTGAGCGTTGAGCTTTTATACATGAGAAAATTCTTTATTTGGCTTTGCCAAAGTTGTTGGTTTCTTTTTCGGCCTAAACTGAAAAAAAAAATTACCTATATAACCCGAATTACAAATTTGGTTCTTTTTTTTGACTCTTCCGTTAGTTTGAAGGCTTAACGGTGTTAAAGGAGGAGTGAAATGACCTTTATACCCCTAGAGCTAAATAAAATGCAAAATTCAATTTCGGAAATATTTTTTTAGTTCCAAAATTCGAGAATAATATAACTAATCAGGATCTCCTTAAGTATTTTTTGGTTCAAAAATTCAAAAATAATATAACTGATAAGTTACATTATTCTCGAATTTTGGAACAAAAAATACTTCTAAAATTAAATTTTATATTTTATTTCACTCCAGGGGTATAAAGGTCATTTCACCCTTCATTTAACACGTTAAGCCCTCAAACTAACGGAAGGGCCAAGAAAAAAACCAAAGTTGCAATTAACTTTTTTTCAGTTTAGGCCAGGAAAGAAACCAACAACTTTAACAGGGCCAAATAAGGAATTCTCTCTCCTCCGTCGGAAGTCCATGTCCATGTGCAAATGTTCCCATTCACTCTCCTCCGTGAAACAACGTGACTGGTCTATTTAATCTGTGCAGTCTGAACCTCATACTGCAATTTTTACAGGCTTTATAGAAACGAGTTCATTTCATCAGCCCTGGCTGTCAGATTACTTTTTGCTGTCTAGATTAACGTCCCTCTCAAAATCTAATCAGTTAAAAACCGACGTTAATTAATCAGTTTGTGGCAACATATATGGGCACGGCGGCCGTCTCCGTGACCATACAATTTTAGAGCAACGTTTTCAGTTCGCCTGATCTGTAAGACATGGGTGAATTTACAGAGGATAGGTGAAATAGCATCTATCTTCCGTGCAATTAACAATAAGGATCCGTCAACTCGTGCATGCATAACACGCAATCAGCCAATTCACGTTGAACGCTTAAGCTGCTAGGCGCTGGTGCGGTGTACGTAGCCTAATCAAGCTGCAGTGTAGCCGTGCCTGCGTGCGACGTCCTCCCTGAGCTTGCGGCTTCGGGCGTTGGAAGCGGCGCTCTGAATCCCCAGCATGCGGGTCCTGTGACGTAGCGCACTGATCTCGGGAGGAAGAGCCCAGTAGTTCGCCTTGGGCACCTTCATGCGCATCTCCTCCTCGCATCGCCGCTCATCCTCCGGACCGGCGTCCTCGTCGTCGACCGCGGCGGCGGGCCTCTTCTGTAGAAGGGAGAGGAGGCAATGCACACCGTTTCTATTGACAGTTCTCATACTTATACACACGCGAGAGGGAGATTGTGTTGAGCGATCTAGGAGAGCATATCTACTTTACAAGGACCTAGTCATATTCGCTAACACCCCCCCCTCAGTTTGTGCTGGAGGTAAGACTACAGATTACAACAAAAGCAAACCCAAAGCACAATGGGCTCATACAAGTAGAGGCGACAAATCAACAGATGTAACCATTGATGGACGGGCTTTGGCCCGACCCCTATATATCAATGAATTCAGGTGGGGATTCTCTCCCCCCCCCCCCCCCGGTGACCGTAAAAAAAAAAAAGTTTGTGCTGGAGGTAAGACTACACATAATCTGGATCGAAATTCCTCAAATAATGCAGTGGGAAGTCCCTTTGTCATGATGTCGGCGAATTGATGTTGAGTAGGAACATGTAAGACTCGTAGATCCCCGACAGCAACCTTCTCTCTGACAAAGTGTATGTCGAGCTCGACGTGTTTTGTCCGGCGATGATGCACTGGATTCTCAGAGAGATACACAGCCGAGATGTTGTCGCAGTAGATTACCGTGGCTTTGTCAACCGAGACATGAAGTTCACGCAGCAGATTGAGTAGCCAGCAACATTCTGCCGCCGCGTTCGCCACTGCCCTGTACTCTGCTTCCGCACTGGATCTTGACACTGTCGTTTGCCGCTTTGATGACCATGAGATCAGCGATCCGCCTAGGTAGACGCAGTACCCGGACGTCGAACGGTGTGTGTCGGGGAAGCCGGCCCAGTCGGCGTCGGAGTACGCAATCATCGTCGACGACGGCGAGCTGGAGATGCGGATGCCTTGCTGGAGCGTGCCACGCAGGTACCGGAGGATCCGCTTCACGAGCGTCCAGTGCGCATCCCGTGGTGCATGCATGTGCAGGCACACTTGGTTCACGGCGTAGGCAATGTCCGGGCGCGTCAGCGTGAGATACTGAAGCGCGCCCATGATGCTGCGGTAGAATTCTCCATCGTTGGCGAGGTTGCCGTCGCTGCTTGAGCTCTTTGGATTGGTGTCAACCGGTGTCGAGGCTGGCTTGCAGTTCATCATGCCGGTGCGGTCGATGATGTCTTCTGCATATGTGGCTTGGCTGAGGAAGAAGCCGTCGCTGTTGCGGGTGACCTTGATGCCGAGGAAGAAGTGCAGCGGACCCATGTCTTTCATGGCGAAGGCTTGTCGGAGATGATCAACGACGCGCTGGAGCAGAGTTGATGTCGAGGCTGTCAAGACGATATCGTCGACGTACAGCAGCAGGTAGGCAGCCTCTTGTCCGTTCTTGTACACAAACAGGGAGGAGTCAGACTTGGTGGCGACGAAACCAGCAGCAGCAATGTGACTTGCGAAGCACTGGAACCATGCACGCGACGCCTGCTTGAGCCCGTATAGGGATTTGCTGAGCAGACAGACGTAGTCGGGATGCTCCTTGTCGACGAACCCTGTCGGTTGATGGCAGTACACGCGTTCCGCCAGGTCGCCATGAAGAAATGCGTTCTTCACGTCTAGTTGGTGCACGGGCCACCCGCGCGAAGCCGCCAGATGTAGCACGGTGCGGATGCTCGCCGGCTTGACCACCGGAGAGAACGTCTGGTTGAAGTCGACGCCTGCACGCTGTGAGAACCCGCGCACCACCCATCTGGCTTTGCGACGATCGAGTGAACCGTCCGGCTTCAGCTTGTTGCGAAAGAGCCATTTGCCGGTGATGATGTTGGCGCGAGGAGGACGCGGGACAAGACTCCATGTCCGGTTATCACACAGTGCCGTGAACTCCTCATTCATGGCGGCGAGCCACTCCGGGTCACGCATGGCTGCGCGGACGGACGTAGGCGGCGCGGAGACACCTGCAGTGGCGACATGAGCATATCGCGGGTTAGGCTGGCGGATGCCTGCCTGAGTTCGCGTACACCATGTGGTGAGGAACTGGGGCAGGTGCTGAGGTTGACGGCGCTGAGGCCGCGCCAGAGCTTGATGCAGCTGGCGCGACGTCTGTAGGGGCCGCGCCAGCAGGCGGCTGGCGCGACATCTTGTGCGGCGGCACTTGCAGCAGCTGGGCTGGAGGCCGGCACAGCATCTGTGGCTGGTGCCGGCGCGACGTCGTCAGCTGGAGCTGGAGCGGCAGGAGCGCGGTGACGCGGTGCGCGCCGAGGCGCTGGCACTGGTAGTGGCAGCACGTCCTGGCATGACACCGGTGATGCGGGCGGACAGGGCGGCGTCGTCAGCTGCACTTGCTTAAATGGGAACACATGTTCGTCAAAGAGCACATGGCGTGAGGTGATGACGCGGCGTGTCGCAGGATTGTAGCAGCGATAGCCTTTGGACTCAGCAGGATAGCCCATGAAGATGCAGGCAGTAGAGCGAGCAGCAAGTTTGTTCGGTGCAGTGGCAGCCGTGTTGGGATAGCACAGACAACCAAAGGTGCGCACATGATCATATTCAGGTTGACAACCAAAGAGGAGCTGAAATGGGATGGAGTTGCGGCGAGCGCGGCAAGGTTTTCTGTTGAGCAGGTAGGTTGCGGTGGCAATGGCGTCTGGCCAGAAAGTCGTGGGCACATCAACGTGGAACAGTAGCACGCGCATGCTGTCGTTCAACGTGCGCAGGATGTGTTCGGCGCGACCATTTTGCGGCGAGGTGTAGGGACATGTAAGCCGGAGCACGATGCCATTGGTGGACAAAAAAGAGCGGAGAGCAGAGTTGTCAAACTCCTTCCCGTTGTCAGTTTGAATGCAAAGAACAGGCAGTTGGAATTGAGAGCGCACGAATGCATGAAAAGAAATGAGAGTTGCAAGAACATCAGACTTGTGTCGCTATGGGAATGTCCACACAAAATGAGAGAAATCATCCAATATAACCAAGTAATATTTATATTCTGAATTGCTAAGAACATGGGAGGTCCAAACATCGCAATGCAGCTTTTGGAATGGAAAGAATGCAACATTATTTGATTTTGGGAATGGGAGCCACACATGCTTGCTAATGCGACATGCATGGCATGTGTGGCTCTCACTCTTGGTACAACTAAATTCAAAGGAATTCAAAATTTGCTGAAGCGATGCGTGGCCTGGGTGACCCAATCTGGCGTGCCAGAGAGCAGAGCTGTGTTGAGCATGGAAGTTGCGGTGGCCGACGACCTTGCGATGTGGGGTGCGAACTGGGTAGAGGTCGCCGGAGGAATCACAACGGAGAAGAACCGTCCGAGTGAGAAGATCCTTAATTGAAAAGCCAAAGGGGTCAAACTCAACTGATACATTATTATCACGAGTTAAAGATCTAACTGAAATCAAGTTCTTGATCAGAGAAGACAAAATCAGAACATTGTTTAGTGAAAGAGGAGTAGATTGGGTGGCTAGAGTAGCGCAGCCAATTTGATAAACAGGCACAGGTTCACCATTGCCGACAATAATTTGCTGTGGATGGGGTAGGGTGGAGTGGGAATGTGTTGTACCATTATTTGCCGCCATATGCGAGGAAGCTCCGGTGTCCATGACCCATTCATCACTGCCGCCGGCCTGCCTGTCGACAGACAGGCCCTGCAGGGCAGACATGAGCTCAGCAGGAAGGGTGTACGTGGTGGTGGAGGCGTTGTTGTTGTTGGTCGGTGAAGACGACGTCGCGGCGATGAGGGCCTGTGTCGGAGCCTCGTCAGGCCGAGGGCCGAGCACGCCGCCGCCGGGCGCACGCCACTGGGGCATGGGCCAGGCCTGCACGACGCCCGTCCACGGGTTGTTCGGCGGTGCAGGTGGACGTGGGCCGCTGGATCCAGCGTGATTGCCGGGACGGTTGCGCCCGTCGTTGGCCTTCCGCTTTTTGCGGCGATCGCCGCCGCCGCCGCCGCCACCATGCGAGCCGGTGGGGGGTGCGCCACCGCCTGCGACGTTGTTGGTGGTGCCGAACGCAGGCGACGGTGTAGGATGTGGGGCCTGGCGAGAGGTCGCCGCAGCCATGAGCGTCGTGGCCGCCTCCTGGCGCACGGCGGGGTTGGAGGCAGTGACGGACGCCACAAGAGCCGTGGCGGCCTCCATGCGCGCGGTGTTGAGCATGCATTTTTCAGCCTGGAGCAGATAGGATCTGGTGTAGAGGAAATCAGGAGGCGGCACCTTACTCGTGAGCACGGAAATTTCCTGGTGGAACTTGGCACTGAGGCCGCGAAGGGTGTTGATGACGAGCGCCGTGTCCGTCACCGGTGCGCCGACATCGCGCAGGGTGTCGGCGAGTTTCTTGAGGCGGCCGCAGTACTCGGTGACGGTGAGGTCGCCCTGGTACAGGCTATGGAACTCCTGCTGGGCGTAGACGGCGCGCTGCATGGCGTTGTTGAGGAAGAGGCCGCAGATTGAACGCCAGATGTCGTAGGCCGTCGGGTTGGGCACCATGACCATGCCGCGGAGATCTTTGGAGATTGAGGAGTATAGCCAGGTGACGATGCAGGAGTCGATTTGCAGCCACTCCGGATCATGGAACATGAGGGCGGCATCAATCGTGCCATCGATGTGATTAAGCACGCCGAACTTCTGGAAAGTCGGATCAAAGAACTGACGCCAGGAAGAGAATTGGGAGTCGCCGAGATCAAGGGTGATCGGGATGTGGGCATGGATGTTGATCATGGCGATTGTGGAGGCAGGAAGGGAAGGCGGCGCATTGACACGGAAAGGATTGGAGATGTTGCCGGAGGAGCCATTGGAGGATCCTGAGGGGCTCGCCATGGCAAGAAGCAGCGGAAGAGTGATCAATTGGATCGAGGTTTGTCTGATACCATGTAGAAGGGAGAGGAGGCAATGCACACCGTTTCTATTGACAGTTCTCATACTTATACACACGCGAGAGGGAGATCGTGTTGAGCGATCAGCCCTACAAGCGAGGAGAGAGCGGGAACGTGCCCGGGTATCTAGGAGAGCATATCTACTTTACAAGGACCTAGTCATATTCGCTAACATCTTCGTCCCCTTTGCTGCGACGGCGTCCACATCCATATCCATCTCCAATTCTCCATCGATCTAGATCGGCTGCGGATGGTGGAAAATAGTTTGTGACTGCGACCTCAAAGTCGTCGACTAGTCGTCCTCTTGCGCGACTGCGTGCGAGGTTCATTTCGAGTTCGCATCCTGCTCTTCTATAGCCGTGAAGACCGTCGCTGGTATCCGACTCTGACTTGAAGTGAAATACTAGCATTGACTAGCCAAGTGTCCGTGCTTTGCTACGGATTTATTTTTAAAAATTAAAAACAATATTAACATTTGAGGCTGCATCCATATTGTTAGGTAACTGAAATCATCAATCCATCATTTAAGGTTATTTACCAACTCTTTTATAACACATAAACATTTAAGGAATTGATTTCATTACTTGTCCTCTACACTGTTTGTGTGTAAACTGTAGGTCTGGATCAACTTAAGACGATGCCCAGAGAAAGGCCTAAGTACAAATTGCATTTATTTAGAAATTGGCTTGATTATTTCCCAAAGTTGGTGGATGAATAATTTTTTTCTATTTTTCTCTTTGGATTATTCATCTGTCAATTTTGTCATGAGTCGATGTCCTACAGTTTCGCATGAAAATAAAGCGTGCAGGGCACTGCCACATGGCCCACATCCGAACCCCACAGGCCACAAATTGGCATAGTTTGACATCAGTAGCACAACGTGAGCCATTGTGCGGGACCCACGTGATAAATAAAAAGGAAAACAGCTGCAGACTGCAGGGTGAGCCGTGTGGATAGGTGCTGCGGGTGGAGTGCAGCTGTGGGGTCCATCTGTCAGCGCCAAGGCCAGCTGATGGAGGCGACGGAGCGACCACCACCACAAGCCACCAACTCCTATTTTTAAGTATGGTAAAGATCTCGGTTTTCCTCCAAATAATATGTGCATTAATCTTCCATGCAATTAATTAACAATACATATGGTCTAATCAACACGCTGGTGCTGTGTGTGTGGGTGGCCTAATCAAGTTGCAGAGAAGCTATAGCCTTCGCCGAAGTGCCGGCGTGCGAGATCCTCCCTGACCTTGCGGCTGCGGGCGATGGTGGCAGTGTGCCGGATCTGCAGCATGCGAGTCTTGTGCATGAGCTCACAGATCCTGGGAGGATGGACCCAGTAGTTCGCCTTGTGCACTTTCATGCGCATCTCCTCCTCGCACCGCCGCTCATCCTCCGGCGCCGCGTCGTCGTCCGCCGCAGCTGGCCTCTTCAGGACTTCAGCCCCCTCGACGCCGGCACGTCCGGCACGACGGCGTCCACATCCATATCGTCTATCTCCGTGGACATCCCTCTCCCCTCTTTGATGGTCTGTGCGTGGACGACGGTGGAAAAACAACAGGGCGGCTCGAGTGTTTCGCTTCGCTGCCGGCCGGGTTTCCCCAGTTCCTCTGCTTTCTCAGCTCCGGAGTATATATTGCTGTCGGCGTCAGTCCTAACAGAGTCCGACACGAACTCGGTGTTCTCCAACTCCGTGATCACCCTTGTTTCAGCTCTGAATTAACCGTGACTGTATCCAAAGCTAGCACACCTGCACTTTGTATGCAATTTACTTTTGATTACTTCAAAAGAAGCATAAAACTCATTCAATTACATCCCACCACATCCCAGCTTTCTAAAAGCTCCTGAACAAAACTGAAGGAAATTTGCCATAATTATTGAAGTCAAGCGTAGCAGCAGTGTAATGATTGTGACGACGTGAGTGGCCTGTGGTGATCGGAGGGGATGGGTCAGCCCAGATTAAAAAAGCTCCTTGTAATCGACGATACAGGTATCAGTACTCAAACTAAACTGTGAATCGCCTAGCAGCCAACGTGCCCCGTTCACCTAACAACAGTGGCGGGCCCAGAATTTGAAGTATGGGTATTCAAAAATTTCTAAGGATGGAAATAAACAAATTATGCTAGGCTAAATTGAAGGCAAGTTGTGTTTAAAAATGTATTGAATACAAGCGCATAATAGCTCCAAACTTGAAATTGAGCGCATAGAAACAGTAAGAGAAATTGTTCAATGAAATGAGGAGATAATTTACAAATTACATAACAAATCTTCGATCTTTCATGCTTTGAAATGAGTAATGATCATTAACTTGCAAGAAGAATTCCCTTTCAATGAGTGAGCTGGTTGTTTTTCAGGCTGGGTATGTGTTTTTTCATTTTTTTTGCAAGCATATAGGTAGTATACACTATATAAACAAACTTTATGTCAAAAAATAAAGGGTATTCAACTGAATACCCTTGAACCAAGGTGGGCCCGCCCCTGCCTAACAACTTAATTAGTAGGTCCCCTGTTTACACAAGCAACGTTGGTCATGCATGCACCAGCGTACAATAGAATTTTCACTAGCAAACACACCTCGTTTTGACCATTTATGTGCCTTTTCGAAATTACTCATGAGACAGTCTATCTTCGCACCACCGTTATTTTGTTTCTAGCTTCGCCGGTGTTCGTTGTCCGTGATCTCAAGTTCTCAACGTATACATGCTTGACTGCAAAGTAAATTCATGTTCTGTTCGCAAAGTAAATCCATGCTCTCAAGTCTCAACGTATAAGGTTATTAAAATGGATGTTGTCAGTTTCTTTTGTACATTGCACAAAAACGAACGGCTCATGCGTGGAATGAGATAAAAGTTGTGTAATTCTCATTCAGTGAATAGTCTTCTTCCACGTGAAAGACCTGAATGCATGGTTAAGTGTGTGTGTGGGCAGTGGGCACGTGTTTCTTAGCTGATTATTTTCTCATTTTTCTTGGTTTGGTCAGCCTAAATTCATGGACAAGGCCAATACATGTATTAGTTTATCTGCGTTCAATTAATTATTTATTACCCGACCAACATTTAATTCGTCTTTCGTCCGGCAAAGAAAAGAATCCTACTTTGAAAATTAGTTGAAAAAATATTGAGATTCCATTTTTCCCTAAAAAGGATGTTTTTGTTAATGCTGCCCCCAATTGACAATTAATTACCAGCATATGATGCGCTGCACATCTAGGGATGAAAGCAAAAACGAAATTTATCGGATAACCGAGATTCGTTTCCGACTTCTCCCGACCGTAGTAGTTGGAAATGATATACCGAGAAAATAGAAACAAAAGTGAAAGTATTTGGTGGAAACAAAAATGAAAACGATTTTAGACTTTACCGATCGTTTCCGACAATTTCCGTTTTAGGCCGGAAATTACCGTTGAAAATTTACCGTTTTATATTAGTCTAGCCAATTAAATATATATTATATTCCAAAATGAAATAGGCAATAAATCAAGCGTGGTCTAAACCTAATCTTAGCATTCTCTTTTTGCGAGCTAAAAAAGATCGGCTTCACCGGGAAAGCCGAATGTAATCATAAAAAGAAAACAAAGCTCCTTCCTATCACGCGAAATTAAGGCTTCCTTTCTATTTTAATTTGAACGTGTCTTTAAAATGTCTCGTGTCTTTTATGATACATTTGTAGCTATTTCAAGTACCAACAATATATATTCACATTTGATATTTTTATACATGATGTGGTATGGTTAATACACTATTGTGATTTGTGTTACCGATATTTAATATCGATTCCCGACCGATACCGCATATTTCTGTCGTGGTAATTTCATTTTCGATATTCCCGTAATACCGACGCCGCATTTGTTTCCGCAAATACCGCTATCGATTTCGCTACCGAAAAAAATTATGAAACTGAAAACGGTTTAGCCTTTTTCCGACCGTTTCGCGACCGCTTTCAGCACATCCTCCTATTGTGATCTCGAATGTATGTGCACCATGGCATCAACATCACCATTAAGGGCCTGTTTGGATCCACCCAGATTTTAAGAATCTAGATTTTAAAAGCTATAGAGGATCCAAACATAGCAGATTATGCACCAGATTCTAGAATCTAGATTATGAGATTTTAAGAATCCCATAATCTACTATAACCCAGCTTTTAGGTGATTTTATTTGCCAAAAAACCCACTACCCTTGAATGTTTTTGGATAATTACAGTGTCACTGTTGTACCATAATATAGAAAGAACAAGCTGGTCATTAACTACCTTAAAAACTGATTTCTAGATTTTAAGAATCCGGAATCCAAACACCTTCATCCAGATCTTTTTTAGAAGCCAAATTATATAAACTATACCTAAAATCTAAATTCTTAAAAGCTGATGGAGATCCAAACACCACCTAAGTATATAATTCTTGACCCCTCTATGGTTCATAAAGAAATATACCATCCTGATTCCTAACTCTTTCTTAAAAAAACAACAAAGAAAAAGAAAAAACGACCAGTCATGCATACCCCTACGTGCCACCAACTCATCATGGCCATTGCTGCACAACAGCACAACCCAGCCACAAATTTAAAAGCAAAACCCAGGTGTTTTCTCTTCTGGAGTACAATAACTACCTCTTGTCGGTGATTAGCACACCCCAGAAATCATTAGCCAGCTAACCCAAACCACAAAACAAGCCGCAATGGCCGAAACAACCCACGTCCAGCTCACCCGCGCAAACCCAACTGCCTCTGCAATGCGGGCCCCATAAGGCCCCTGGCCCCACCTCCCCTCTAGAAACCGCTTCCTCGGCGACCGGCTGCAACCGGTCCTCGCCCGTGGCTGACCGGCAGCCTTCGCGCCGCCTTCTTCTCCCTTCCCGGTCACCGCTTTCCCTAACCCCACGACAAAACGAGACGTTTTTAACTTAACATTTTTTTCGGTTTAATTAACAGCAACACGCGCAGCGAAGCAACTCAGCAACAGCAGCAACAAAAGAGGCGAGCCTTTTCACTCGTCGCCGCCACCACCTCGTCGTCTCGCCTCGCGCGCTCGGCCTCCGCGCGCGTGCGTGCGGGATCTCGTGCTCGCTTTGCCTCGCGCGCGCGCACCGAGGAGGTGGCCGCGTCTCAGGTGAGGGCTGGTCCTATCGGTTGCGTGATTCGGGAGGTGGATCTGGCGGGGTTCGCCGGATCTCGAGCCATTTCGGTGGGTTTTGGTGTGATTTCTGGTTCGTCCACGGTGGTGTTTAGGGTTCGCGGCGCGGCGATCCGGCGGCGATGGCGAGCCGGCTGAAGGAGGACGAGAGGAATGAGCGGATCATACGCGGGCTGCTCAAGCTGCCCGCCAACAAGAGGTGCATCAACTGCAACAATTTGGTGAGTCTCTCCGCTGAATTTCTCAGACTTCTCTTGCTAAATGTGGCCGGGTTTTGGGGGCGGTAAGCTAGGAGGTGTGGAGGAGCTGTTTTTAGCTGGCTTGGCTTGGTTTCATCCTCTGCAATGCTTCGTTGCTGGAAATGGTTGACGTAATGCATACTGTGAGGTTTCGTTATCAGGCAGTAGTGTCATATTGGGCGGGGTCAATAGGTGAATTGTAGTTTAAGGGGCAGAAATGGAATGAAATGTAGCCCTGATACAGTAGATTATGATTTGCTTCCCCATTATGCTAGCCACACATCATGGTTGTATGTTTGATAGGTTTTTTTACTGCCTGCATTATATTCACCCTTGACGATACTCAATTTCGGTTGCGCAATGTATTTTTGGACCTAGGATAAACATTAGAAAAACCTATACATTAGCTAATAGGAACCTAGGCTGTTAATTAGGAAAACCGGATTGTGGATGTCTCAGAGAGTCAAAGTTGACCACTGGCTAGCAATGCAGTCAACAAGTAGCAATTGAAGCATTATCCATTGTGTACTTGCACAGCGCGAGGTGTATGGAATAAAACAGAGCACGATCAAGTATACCCTGACTTGATGAGCATATATGTATATACAAAAGCTACTAGCTTATAAATGAATAACGGCATAGAAATTCTAATGATTCCATAGAAAGAAACTTATTCAAAATATTCCTTGCTAAAGATGAAAATAATGCACCAGTAAATTAAATAGCATTAAAGTTCATTTCCATATTGAAACACACCCATTCTGTGAAGTAAATAGCACATTGGTATCTGAGCAAAAGATCCTGAAAGAACAGCATTCTGTGAAGTGCATTTGATCTCTAAGAATGCTTTATATGATTGGTAGTCTTGTTTCTTATTCTACCCCGACTTAGTCCTTGTATGTACTGCCCTGTTTTCCTTCTGTTATTGTGCATGCTTCACTTTAGCTACTGCGCCTTGTGAAGCTTTAGGAACTTTTCTACTCCGTCAGCCATCAAACTTAGATTTATGCCCATTGTTTTGCTACAATATAGTGTTCCCTTTGCTTAACACCCAAGCATATTATAAGGGCCTAATTTTCCATGTTGTATGGTGTGTTGACGTGTTAGTAGCACATTGGCAGTTGAAAATAAGTGATACCAGCAGTTTATGTCTCTTGGGCTTAACACATCACTGCAAATAACTTTTCTATGTGAAGTAATGATTTAAGTGTAACTGGATGCTGCCTGCATAGGCCCATCCAATCTTGGGGCCCTACTTGGGGCTGGGCTTTGAGCGAACTTTGGGCTTAGGGTGTCACAATAAGTTTCCTACATATATTTCATTTTCCGTGTAAAGTGATCTAACAAGTCTCAGCTGCTGAATAAGCTGTTTATATCTATACAAAAGTGTATAGTGAACTAACAAGTCTCAGCTGCTGAATAAATAGAATATCTTGTTCCTTAAAACTGTGTTTATACATAATGGTAGTAGAATACTGATGTACATATGTTGATGTGAACAGGGACCACAATATGTATGCACGAATTTCTCGACCTTTGTTTGTACTAATTGCAGTGGAGCACAGTAAGTTTCTTATTCAGTCTTTTTTAAAATGATCAACCTCCCTTCCCTTCTTGTTGTTAAAAATCATGTTGCGGAGGGAACTACACCCCACCTCCCAAATTGAAATACGCTGTTTCCGTTTTTAATAAAGCAATTATTATTCTTTTGTTCCTCTTAGTCGGGAGTTTACGCACCGAGTGAAATCAATTTCCATGGCTAAATTTACTGCACAAGAAGTTACTTCACTTCAAGAAGGAGGAAATGAGGTAACTTGTATTCCTTTCTCTTATTTTCTAGTTTTCAACCAGTTTCATGCCTTTTGTATGACATAGCATTGGTGTTTCTTGACCGGCAGCGTGCTAGGGAAATATTTTTCAAGGAGTGGGATGCTCAACGCAATGCATACCCTGACAGCAGGTTACCTCTTTTTCAGTAATTCCCTCTTTAGGTTACAAATTATTATTAATTTGTATTTGGAAGCATGACCTGTTTCTTTTGGTCTCAGTAACGCTGATAAACTGAGAAATTTCATTAAGCATGTGTATGTGGAACGGAGATACACTGGAGAAAGAAGTGCCGATAGGCCACCGAGGGGAAGGGTAATGCTATCTCCTAACTCTAAATTCTTCTAGTAACCAACATCTGGTTTGAGAAATGTATTGAATTCTCTTCTAAATTCACTACATGCTGATTGATCTTCATCTTTCAGGACGATAAGGATGAATACAGTGAAAATAGGAGATCTGATGGAAATTGGGGTGGGTCAAGAAGTCCACCAAATGGAAGCTACTCCGACCGTCGAAGTTATAGTGGGCGGAGTGATGACAGAAATTCCAGATATTCCTATGGAGACCGGAGTCCTGGCTATGACCAAAACGATTACAAGAAAAGTCCCCGCTACTTTGAGGCTGTAGACGATAGATCTGGCAAAACAACTCCAGTCCAAAGGTTTGAGGACCGTAGGTCTTCTGAACCAAGGAAGCCAGATACAGGGTCTCCAAACTACCAGAAAGAAGCTGATGTGTCTAGTCCTGTTGTACGGCCAGTGAGGGATATATTGGGTGATGAAGCTCCTCAACTTCGGGTTGGTGAGCCTTCAAAGCCAGTTGCTGAACCTCCAAAACCAGTCATAGCTAGACCTATTGATCCGCCAAAGCCAAATGGAACCAGGGTACTTGATCCTCCGCCACAGGCAAAGGTTGGGTTTTTTTTCCATTTGTCATATATTTTTTTCTTTTTATACAGTACATTTCAGATTCTCTTGGAAATATCAATATATTCTTGTTTTACATGTTCACTTGGCACTGGGAGTTCAGTCAACTAGATTTTAATGTTCTTATACTTCATAATGTAGACGATGCCTGCCACCAATAATGTTGCTGCTCCTGAGGCACCTTCAGAACAGACAAAGGTGGCAAGTGCAGTGAGTTTGATTGATTTTAGTGAAGATCCTGAACCTACTGCATCAGCAGCACCACCGCAACAGGCCCCTGCACCACAACAGCATCCTGTTAATGCACCGGCATCTCATCCTGGTCTTGAACAAGGGAAAGGTGCTCCGTCAGTGAGCGGTGGCGAATGGGCATCTTTTGATGCTTTTGGTCAGCAGCAAACAGTACAATCAGGCAGCAGTGCGAATCCCCTCGAATCTGCACTTGCACAACTATCATTCTCTGAAACACCCTCTGTACCAAATTCATCATCATTTCTTGATTCCACTTTAAAAGCAAATGATGGAGGCCAATCATCCGTGGTAGACCAGACACCGTCCTCGTTATTTGATGCATCCTTTGGAATCTCAGGCAACCAGGTACTCACTTTCGCTTAAAAATTTGAAGATATGTACACTTAGCTTTTCCCCTTGGGAAACAGTTTACACGTCATTTGTTTTTGCAGGCTTCAACGGTAATGTCCGCCCAAGGATCTTCTGTTCAACAGTCTCCTCTTGTTGCCCCTGCACCTGGGCATCCATCTCAGACGACTGCAAATCCACAAGGAACCAGTGGTATCCAAGGAGCAACGTCTTCTACTGATAGTAGACCCACTGGCCGGAAAGAACTTCCAGCGGTACATTGTTAACTACCTGTGAAATATTGAACATCTAGCTATGTAATGTGTTTGTATGTCCTGAACTAGTTAGCTATTCCATGATTCCTCTCCCGTTTTTGATTGGTCTGCCAATAGTATGCAATATATCTGAATGCATATTGTGCACTATAGCTATTCTGCAATATTGTACCTTTCCTAATCTAATTGAACAAGGATCGTAAAATTTGATTTTGGAAGCTACCTGAGCAATCTAGTTTTTGTGTCCAGTAGCCCTACAAATATTTCATAAAATAATACAAAGCATCATAAGCTAGGACTGGGAGAGTGGAAATTTTTGTGTGTGTATGTGTGCCTATTGTGGTTTTTGGTTCAACAAGCATGACAAATGTTAGCAAATAGGTAGCACGGATCATCTTGTATGTATGTGCATTATCCGAGACTAAATTGTTTCTATGTTAAGTTGTTGCATATGTTAGGGCCGTGCTTGGAATTGATTTGGTTGACTGTATTGTCTAGTTTGCCTGCAAATTACCTGGGAAGAAACTAGTTTGTATAGTTTATCAATACAAGCATTGGCAAAGCCAAGTGAGCCCAACCTGGTGCACTGGCACCATGGTACAAAATGAATTTCAGTTAAAATCATCCATTTTTTACTTTATGTGCACAATGCTTGATAAAAAATGTGCACCACCATGCTGCGGCGGAGGCCTGACAAGCAAGGTGTGCATCTGGGTGTAGAGACCTCTAGCTTTGCCACTGAATACAAGTGGTTCAAAGCTTGATTGAATGGCAAGAACAAAACCATGATATTTTTTTTTGCGAGGAAAAATCATGATATTTTTGTTTCAAGCCTTGGGTCTTTTATTTAATTTCCTGTGGAATGCTTCTTTTTTTTTACCCATGTAGGTGCGCATGTGTTCTGTTCGAATTATCACATGGTTTCAGCTGCAAGATCTTTGCATAATTGTCAATTACTGATAGCTGTGCCATTTTTCTCATTTGAAACTGCTTGTTAGACAAAAGATGATTAGCTGATACCATGGCATAGTCATTTTCATCACCATGTTTGACACAGGCAAAACTTTTTGCAGGATATATTTACTGCACTATATCCAACAGCAGCCCCAACAATGCCTGGTTGGCAAAGAGCTCCCCAGTTTGGAATGGGATATGCCATGCAGTATCCAGCCGGAGTGGTATCTATGTCATACTCATATTTGTAATATACTATGCTTTTACATTGCGAGTATTTTTGTAACAATGCGTGTGGAATGCTCTGCCAGTATCAGGGAATGCAAGCATATCCTCAGGGAGCATTTCCTCAACCTGCGTACCAACAACCTCCAATGTACCAACAACCTCCAACGTACCAACAACCTGCATATCCTCAACAGCCATATTCCCAGCCTGTGAAGGCTTCGAATCCCTTCGATTTTGGGAATGAGCCCGCTCCAGTTCAAGCTCATATGGTATGGTTATGATGTCTAGTTAAAAATGAAATCAATTTGCATATTCTACATGCTAATTTTGTTGCCATTGAATAACAACTAAGCCTTTAGTCCCAAGCAAGTTTGGGAAGGTTGAGCTTAAACCAAACATAAACTGCTAGAAATAATACTAGCAATATTGTATTAGTAATTATATTACTGGTGAAAGAAACTATTGCTAGCTCCTGGTCCTGGCCCATGAATAGCTAATTTACAACATGTGACCGAAAAGGAAAACTGTTAAGCTAATCATCTGTTAACAGTTCATGGCATACTCTTGACATTAGCATCAACTTGATTATTCACCATACTCATTATTGGTTCCATTGATGTAATTATTTTCATTGTCTGTGAGCAGCCCCCATCTGGGCCACCGGGAGCAGCAGCAGGTCCGACTCCCCAAACCTTAATGGGCGCCTCTAGTTTTGGTGTTCCTTCACAACAACCCCACCAGCTGTACCAGTCATCAGCACCAAGTATATACATATTTCCTCATCACTATCTTGCTTGTGATTCCCTTTCTTTGTAATCTGTGCTAATTTGTGGATCAACTTCAGGCCATTTCATGATGCAGCAAGTTCCAAACAGCATGCCTCAGCAGGCGCCTAATAACATGCTTTCAACGTGAGTAAATCTGTATTTACTATGTCTCCTAAATTGAAATATGTTTCTAGATTGTGCACATGAGCTACATATAGGCTATTTTTTCGCTGATCTATAACACATCCCTGTTGTGGCATTGAATCAAAGATAAACCAACTTAAAATAGAAGAGCCAGAATTGTCAATGCTGGCTGCTCGATCAAATTGGATACTGGAGAACTTGAGATCAACTTCAGATGGCCACCAGCCTTCAACTTTTAGTTTTAACTTTATTCTACTAGCATGATACAGCAACTCAAGCTTCACTGACTGCCATTCATCCATTTATGAGTAGTTCGTATAAGATGGGTCTGCTCCCTGTTAACTGGGACTCCAAGGGCCTTTCCCTTGCCGTGTGTCAAATCTCAATATCCCCATACACTGCATTACTGCATTTTTCTGGTTTCAATCTTCGCTGATGTCTGACTGTGTGACATCACAGGCAACAAGGAGGTTTGGGTTCCTTCAACATGGGTTTTGATCAGCAAGCTCCTCCCAGGTACCCCCAGCCAAGCACCCCACCTTCCTATGGCTCTGTTGGGGGTAATCCTTTCGGGTAAAAGAACTATAAGATGTGGACATACCATATTGCCTGCTATTTTGGACTCTTGTGCATTTTTAGACAAAGGGTTTGCAGCATTGAAGCAAGACGAATATGCATAGGAACCCTCACGAGAATTTGTTTCACACAACTGGTGTATTTTTGTCGGCCGTGGTCCTCTGTACAATTTAGTTGCTAAAGGGATAGTGATCGAATGTGACTCTTATCCTGGAGGCCATTAGCTCCAGGTGCGTGCGTGTGTACTTACAGCCCCATTCCTTGTATATTTTGTCTTCTCGGCTTTCTGCTTGTATTTCGTAGTATGTGTATTTTCTTTTTCATTTGGATCTTGGATTAGTGTACGATATTGTATTCTAGCTCAGCATGTTGTTTTAGTGCAGTTGGCTATTCGATTTCGTTTGGATAATATAATATGAAGCTGTATACTTAGGTGTATAATTGTGATAATTCAATTTTGTGGCATCATCATGATATTTTACAACTGTGGGTCCTGTAATGTACTCTTTAGTTTATCCTTTTTTCTGCAGTCTTTTGACTCAAAGTGAAGCCGTATTTACTCTCTCCGTTCACAAATAACTATATGCTGAAAGCTAAAGGAATCCCTCTCCTCACAATAATTTTACCGATGTGGCGCTACCCTGTGTTGACACGTGTCCTTTTACCTTACCTCTTCGTCACCCGCACAGGCAATTACTGCCTCTGCCGGGCCCCAGTGCATGCCAGTAACTGGCCATCATTTCCTGGGAACCTCATGCGGCCTGTTAGTGGTCGTCTAGACTAGAGTATGGCCCATCATCGACTTGCACTACACTGCCCTCCTCCAAATCTGTCGACTGAGCTCCATTGTTGAGGCAGCAGGCAACAACGTGCTAGCAAATTCTATGGTGAAGAAAGAGCGGTAGCTAGAGAAAAAAATGTTGAAGGATGAGAGGAGCACGTGGCCCTTCAATTTCGCTATTCTTAGCTGTGCCGGCTCCTTTCGGGCGGTGGTGGATTTGTTGGGATGGGTTGCATCCATGTGGGGCTGTGAGAGGGATGTAGAGAAGCTTCATGTACTGGAAGGCATGGCGATGGGGATTGGGGACGATGGGCTTCATCGGATAAGGACGAGCCAGGCCAGTCTTGGTTCATGCTTTGCAATTCAGCCCTTAGTAGTTGTTATTCTACACTTCTTTAGTTTTCTCAATTTACATGTGATTCTCACCTCTTTATTTCTAATACACCGCTATCTATATCTCTCTCCTCGGCTTTTGCGCACCCATCTTTTTCACTTCTCTTTAATTTCCGTGTCCTGAGCTCGAATGATATCTATTTCTGAATGGTATAATTTAATTCTTGTGCTTGTGACAGCTTCACCAAATAATAAAATAAAACGAAAACTATAATGTGACCAATTAATGCGGATTGGAGTAATTTTATGAGCAAAATGATTAATTTGAAAATGTGACCAATTTGATTCAGAAGAAGTTAAAACGTTCCCTTTTTTTTTTTTTGAGCAACAGGAAACGTTCCTTGTCCACGGTTTATAAACACCTGGGCTCCAGAAAAGGCCTATTTGGTTCAGCCTGACTTACGGCCCATTATTTAGACCACAATGCACGCAGCCTACTTTTCATAGTGGGCCAGAATGCGCGAAAATGCGACATGCTACAGCTACCCTCTGAAAGACTGAATCAGATAGTGCTAGTTGATCAAGTCAGGCCCCTGCCCCCCGAAAAGGAGAAAAGCATGATACATTTACAAGACGCCCAATTTCACGAAAGTTGAGCCACAAGCGAATTACTGCAACAATTTCTATATATATATAAGCAACAGAGCAGCGCTGCTTATCCGAAGATTCCGAACAGGCTACTAGGTGAACCAACTGCAGCAAATTTATTCACTACATTTGCAAAGTATAACACAATGATACACAGCTCCCACCAAATCCAATGGTACATCAAGGGGGAATCATTCAGTCAAACAAACTACCCTATGTACTTTGTAAAATATTGCGCCTCCAAGCACCACTCATTTGGTCTCAGTGAAACAGAGTACCTGTATACAGTCCGGAAACCTAATGACCTGACCTATATGTAAAAGAGCACAAAATTTTCTATCGGGCACAAATGCGAAGTCCTGATTAATCGTGGTTGAACTTAGCTGGGATCTCAATCCTAGACCACATCCGATGCTCGCATAATATCTAGCAGTCAGCAACCTGCAACAGAAAATTGAATGTTCAGTAACTGTAAAAAGAAAACATGGTAAGCAACTTCTACAGTATGTTTACGAAACACTTCACCTTTACAAACCAAACTTCTGTAGCAAAGTTGCTGTCCCGTTGATCCACTATTGTTCAGGGGTCAGCACTGCAATGATAGCTAAATTAGTAATGTTTATGTTTAAATTGTGTATTGCAAAACACAAAAACTGTTAAAATTCAAAATATGTCCATACAAGTTCTCACATTATAACTCCTCTATTTATGTCCACTATCAAAGAACTTATCGAATTTTCTCTACAATAATGTAGTTCGTGTCTATGTCTATATGTATAGGGTACAATCAATCAGGGGCAAGAAAGCAAAGGATGCAGTCACTAGTTACAGAAACAGGAACATTTTTAGGAGCTAAATAACCTGAGGACTCTTTCAAATTGACTTGAGATGGATGTCCCCTAAAGTGCTAAAGATTGGGAAATTATTGAGGAAACTAAAGGTCATAATTATATTTGTAAAGATCTTCAAGCACATGTTTCCTACGATCATTGGTGCACTGGGAGGGAAGACCAGAAAAAAAGGTTTTTAGGACTGTACACTTGCTCAACTACAGCTTTTATGCTGATGGTTCTTCATTTTTCGTACCCCACTGTTCCTCACTGCTATTTCCATTAACAAGGACACCATCAGTTGAACCCTCGGCCTCAACCTCAACAGCATCTTCTTGACCCTCCTCTTCTCCATCATTCTCGGCCTCAACCTCAACAGCATCTTCTTGACTCTCTTCTACTCCTTCGTCCTCAATACCCTGTTGAACCAGGATTAGTCTCATATATTATGCAAGAATAGTGCACGACGGGGAGAAAAATAAACAAGTAGTTACAACGACGAAAAACCTGAAAGAAGTCCATATTCAAATTGAATATTAGCAATAACTGCCTCTGTTGATAATCTTTAACGATTAGGTCATAATATTTAAGCAATTAGACACGGCCAGGAAACAACCACTGCAACCGCTTGGAGGTTTTCCAACCATTGTGGCATTAAAAACTCCACAGGTTCATTCAAAAAAATAAGATAAAAAATGAGTATGATTTGATACAAGTATCCTAAACGATGCAAAACTACCCACAGGTTCCTAAACGATCCGACTTAGTAACAAGTATGATTTACACATGATTATTGGTCATAATTATCAATTAAGTACCAAGGATACTACACTTTACAATAAATGAAACAACTATCAGAGAAAACACAACATCAGGCAACCATCAATCAGAACTTTTGTTGAGGAACCAATTAACTATTGAACTAAATGACAGATGAATTAGCCAGTGAACGGCACATGAACTTTTTTCCACCCGTTTCTGTAACAGTAATATTTGTACCTCGTGAACATTATCCTCGCTGTCATCAGGTAGCACCTCTTCATGCACATGCATATTTTTGAAAGCTTCCACCAGACTCTCATTTGACCTTTCAGCATGAATCATGTACTCCTCGGCTGGTGGATAGATACCCCTATTCAAGTAACTTTTTGTGAGAGCTTTATTAAAAGAAATAATCTTGGCATCGTTTTTGATTAATGGGATGAGTCAACTACAGAAAACCCTATCCTCATCAACATTCATGGAAGAGGTAAAAGGGAACAACTTGACAGGGGGGAAGAAAAAAACCTTTTGGGAGCGATGGTAGCTTCTACATTGAGAGCAATCTGCCAGTCTTCAAATAAGTTCGGGTACTCATCAGGATCAGCCAACGACTCTGCTGCCTTTGGGTTTACCTAAAACAGCAAAGGGAACAGAAAACGGTGCAAATTTAGAAAGGGGGAAAAAACATATGCATGCAGTTTGACACTGCAGCTGCAGCCCAAGTCTAAAACGAGATAGAACAAATGCCACCTGATGTTAGTGAATTTTGGCATCCTCAACTAAATTGAAGTGCATCCTAGGTCCCTAAACTATTATGTGGTTCTCATGTAGGTCCATGAACTTTTAAAACAAAGATTTGGGTCCCTAAACTATTTATATGTTCTCATTTGGGTCCATAAACTATCAAAATGAAGATTTGGGTCTCTAATCTTGTTTAGTGGCTAAGTAGCTATCCAAAATGTGGCTTGCACAAGAATCATGATGACACGACATGTTAGCTGGGTAATTGCACGGGTTTAACGGGAGCTTTGATACTGTTATACAAATTCCGTGGTTTGAAAGGTACAAAAGAAGCAACATCTTATACCAGTCCAAATACCAGCTAATATCGGCCGCTTCGACGAGTTCGTTGTTAGGAATTTTTCAAGGCGCAGCTGAATGAAGATTGCGACCTAGGGGGGATGGCTAAGGACGACATTAGACGATGGTGTTGAGCAACTCGATCTAAGAACGACCAGTGAAGAAGCATTTTGGCGGAGACGGTGGGCTCGTGGCTGCTCAACGGTGGTTCTGAAGCTGGCGGCGACGACGTGGAGCACCAGTACAAAATCTTTGTTGAGAGTTTATGAACCCATATGAGCACCTTGAAATAGTTTAGGAATCTAAATCTTAGTTTTTAAAGTTTATAGACCCAGATGAGAGCAATGAAATAGTTTAAGGACCTAAAGCTTCATTTTAAAAGTTCATGGACCTAGATGGGAACCCTAGAATAGTTTAAGGACCTAGGGTGCACTTTACTCAAATAGGTTACTATCTTGAACCGGAGAGTACTGAAATTTTATGGCAATTGTACTTCTCAGATTTGAAACATTCTTATAAGCAAATTCAATACCAACTCTGGTAGGACCGTACAGTAGCTATTCTTCTAGGCAACAATCTCATATTTGGATGTATAACTAATGATAATTTATGGAAGGTGATGTGATACATGCACCAAACACTAAGTTACCCAAATAACAATATGCTGAAACCGTTTGAGAAAAGCAATATGCTGGAAGATTTACAATAGAACTGAGTAGAAGGGAAGCAAAGGGGATTTATCGAATGACCTTTTGGAGATCCTTTTTCCATAATGCCACTATTTCTGGGACTTTGCTAGGAAGATAAGATCTCGCCATCAATGCTGCTTCCGGAATTCGGTTGCTGTATAAAAAATGGTAGATGATCAACACAAAAGAATGCTGGAACAAGCAAATATATTAAACTTGCCAGTCCTGCCTAAATGCCCATACCTTTCAATCAACAGTTGAAGGCATTCTTCCAATTTTCCTAGCATGAAGAAACAAAGAAAAGCAACATTGTTCTTTCCTTGTTCTTTAGCCACAGATGCCAATTTCGTAATCCCTTCAGCATCCCCAAGAGATGAATACAAAAGCAATAAGCCACTGAGGTCCATAGCATGTAGAAGGCACTCCTCTGCCATCTCAAGCTGCAAAAAGTTGTATGACATGTAAGACATGGTATGTAACTTGCAAGATTGCATCCTACACTTAATAATGAAAATTAATTAGAGATGTAAATTCGTCATAATGGTCGCCTCCAAACCTCTTTCGCTCAATCAAGAGCTAGTTTTTTAAATTGAGCCCCCATTTTGAAAAAAAAAATGTTCATTTTACTGAACTAAATAGGTTCGGAGGTGACCCTAGAGTCACCAATTTACACCCCTACGATAAATGGTACAGAAATGCATAATAATTGAGGAACGATACACCCCAACAACCGTACCTTTCCACTTGACATAGCTAACTCCCCTAACTGCTTCCACTTGGACTCACTTTGCACTTCAGTAGCAATTGCCTGCAATGTAACTATTATTCTTAGCAGAATCTATATAATGAAACACTTTGGCGAGAATGTCGAAAACAATAGAAAACAAATATACCTTTGCAATCTCAAGTCGACCAAGCTGCACAGCCAGGTCAAATCTGTAATTAGTATCTGTTGCTATCTCAAGGGCTTCTTCCAACATTCCCCGTGATTCCAAGAAACGTGCAACACTGAAAGCAAACGATTATGTTAAAATGCTAAACCTGAATTGTGAATACAGTAGTTGGTAGAACATCGTGCACCTGTCATATTGTTCCTTCGGGATAGATGATAAAACAACATTCGCACGATCAAAATCCCCACGCATTACAAGTGTTTTATACTCTATCAAACTAAGGAGTAAGGTGTACCCCACAACACTGCAATAAGAAAACACATTAGCCACAGCTGCAGAATGAAAGCACAAGTGAATATCAAATTATAAAAGAATGGAACTCACTTAAATTGCTTATCGATCAGATAGACACGGCTTTGATTTGCAAGATATCCCAACAAATACATTGGCCGATCCAAGTGAAACAAGGTTGTGACCTGTGACACATGCAACGGTTACATGAATTAGCTCTAGTAAAAGGCGTTACAACTGAAGGGGCATAAGAAATTTATGAGACAAGAACACACACCTCTCCGCCAACGCAGTAGTTAAGCCGCGATGAAGAATTATTGTATATGAAACAATCTCCAACCCATAGCCCAGTTCGGACGCGTTCATTGATCTCATGAAGCAATTCAAAAGCATCTTCCACACCTTCCTCACCAGCTGAACCCCCTCCATCCAAATGAGATGAAACTACATCCCTCTAGAAGGTAAAATGTTACTTATTAGTACATTAACAATTGAAAAGAAAATGCTTGCCTTTAAATACCCCATGTACGAGTTGCTGTTGAATTATGAAATAAAAGAAAAGATATTTGTACATACAAAGCAGATGTAAAATTACTAATAACAGAACTTACATTATACTTCAAAATGTAGAATGACGTGTCGCTTGCAATTGTTACTAAATCACCACTGTCAGCCCAGTAGAGATTCTGCAGTAAAGACAATAGATATTTTCAGTGCCATAGCAATCCAAATGACATGCATGCAACACATTGAGTGGACAAGTAATGAAATTGAGTGCTGCTACAGATCCGACCCAGTGGCACGACTTGTGTCTGACTGGCTTAATCATGCGATTCAGCTGTGAATCATTGGCTAAATCATGTGCTAGGCAGCCGTTGATTAGCAGGGTCGTAACCCAGTCGGATTCATGGGTGGGACCTACAGCATTTCTCAATGAAATTTACTCACCTTCACATTGACATCAATTCGACGAATCAACCTGCATTCGGCCCAGTCGTAGAAACAAATGAAGTCATTTGTACACATAGCCAGCAATACTCCACCAAATATGCGTTCTGCAGAGAATGATGGCCTTATACTTTTCTTCTCCTGAAATTATCAAGTTCAATCATGAATGTATGTTTTAGGAACCATAGCTAAAGAGATTGATACAAAATGCACTATCCTAATTTTCAGGAACCATAGCGAAAGAGATTGACACTGAATGCACTATTCCAAGTTTTCAGGAACCATAGTAGAAGAGATTGATACAGAATGCACTATCCTAGTTACTAAATGTTCACATTAATACTTTGAACCTGAAGCAATACAGTAAAATACATCTTAATCACCAATATTTGTAAAAGTTTATATTTAATAGGATATCAACGCAACCTATAGTAATGCATATGGTCTACCACTAGTTTATAACATCAATGATCCATGTTTCCTAATAATATGATCCAACCAGTTATAAATTATCTTTTTATGATATGAGTCACCAGTGAAGTACACAATATGAAGGAATGGTAATAGGATATTGTCAGCACCCTCCTAAGCTGTAAGGTGATGACAAAACAAAACTTGCGAAAATAGAAACTGCTTTGTATCAAATGAAACCTGGAAAGTTTTACTGTATATCTTTATCCTCGAGGTACTTTCTCTGACAGCATATTCCCCATCAGTTGACCAAACAAATTCAAGCGCAGACCCAAAAGATCTATTTCTCCATGCCAATGCTGTGTATATTATGTATTCTCCATCTCCACACACAACAACGAATCTCCCATTTGGATTGTGCCTTAAGCTCTGAAACAAATATCCATATTAGTAACCTACTAATTAAGCCATCACAAAAAATATATGTTGACCACAAAACAAGTTTCAGCAATATAATAAGTTCATGATAGCTCAGTAGCATTGTTCAAGGTAAATCCTCATTGAAGCTTTTGTGATTACAAGTAAAATAATAATAGTATAAGATCCACGCCGTCCTTACTAACCATGAACTGTATGCATTTTATTTTGATATTTGAACTTGTAAGCATTGTGAATCAAATGCTTGTAATCACTTTGTTACATGTAAAATTTCCAAACATAAATGCCATGGATGCATGATGAAATGATGTATTACTGTTTACATTATTTGAAAAGTAAGAAAAAACTTAACTAATCTCCACATATCTATTGACCCATATGAAGAATACCACTTATGAAGCATGCATAAAGTCAATGTCGAATGAAACCTACTTGTGGGTAGAGGTCGCAGCTTCCTAACTCCTTCACAGCCAATGGTAATCGCTCACCGTCTGCGATCTGAAAATTGAAACAGTTAGACCATATCGAAAGATTATAGTAAACAAGTTTTAGTACTACATATTAGCATGGAGAACAAAGACAACCTCATTGTCTGCACCAATAGTCTTGATATTGACCGTTTGGATTTCATTATGCTTTGCCCATATGATTTTTCCACTGCTGTCCATGCTAGCGACAGGAACTTCACGGCCAATTTTTATCATTATTGTCCCTTCATCATAACCAATCACAATCCTGCAGAAATCAAGATATTCCATATCACTGACCCGACCAATACAGGAAAGAACAAGTTCATAAAAACATGAGAAAACATGTTTAAGTGAGACATAATGTTCATTGTCATGTTGTAGGAGATTGGAAGACACAAGGCACACTAAAATACTTTTCCCAACAGACAGTTGAGGAACAAATTTTAAAATAAAAGACTGTAACATAGGAGGGAGGAAGAGTACCTTCTTGATCCTTTCATGTATCCCAACGCCCAAACTCGCTCAAGGCCATAGTTAAGTGTGTTCTCAAGTCTATAAAAGCATCAAACAAATGATTGTGGCGTCATTCTACAAGAATAAATAGAATGATGCTTGACAAAAAAAAAAGAAATAATCCGGAGCATAGAAATAGGATTTGTCTGGAATTCTCAATAATATATCTATACAGTAGTTGATTTATGATGGTGCTATTCAACCAAATCATAAGGAGGCAGCGGCTTTCCAAATATTGAGGTTTGAAACAGAATGTTAATTTCATCATGCTGGTGTTAAGTTAAAAACTTTGGTTGTTTACCATATTAGGTCATAAAATGTCTACCCATTTGCAGTTAAATGCAAGGAACATGCATGCCGGGGCGATAGAAGCAATACCTATAGGTGGTGGAGTGCCACATGCGAACTGTCCCATCCTCTGAGCCCGTAATTATGATAGGTAACTCGGGATGGAAGCATACAGCTGAGATATTATGTGCATGTCCTTCAAGTGTCTGAACACAACTCTTTGTTTGATAGTCCCAAACCTGATTCAACCAATAAAGTCATAACAGTGTCCATATAAGCGGACAACATATAATTCAGTGGATATGGCAAACCTTCGCTGTCTGATCATCAGAGCCAGTAATTAGATACGGTCTATCGCCACCCGTGAAGTAATCAACACAATTCACACCTTTTGAATGGCCATCTAATGTGAAGTTAGGATCAGGAGAACCAAGACTCCAAATCTGAAATTAAATATTAAGATATCACAATCAAGCTCAGAGAAAAGGTAATCTAATACACAAATGTTGCAACCTAAACTTTTTAAAGGGAAAAAAGACAAACCTTTATTGTGCGATCAAGGGAAGCACTAGCAAAAGTATTGGTATCTTTTGGGTTAAATGTGACTTGCATCACATAGTGAGAATGCCCCTCAAAGATTTGAGTACACACCCAGCCTTTATCCCAATCCCATAGCTTAATCAGCATGTCATCGGAAGATGACAGAACAAAAGGCTGGGTCGGGTGAACAGCCACACACCTAATGTAGTCGGTATGAGCTTCAAACACCTTGACCTTATCCATTGTATTGTAATTGTACACGCGGATGAACATGTCGTCGGCACCAGCAACAACCCATTGCTTCCGTGCAATAAATTTAGCCGAACGAACTGAAATTGGCATGTCTATATTAGCATGATGGCATATCAGGAAAGAGAAGCAAACAGTACATTGAGCAAGCGTACCTGGTAAATCCGTGACTTCAAATGATTTCACCATTGTCTGGGAATAAGTTCATACAATTTCATCAGTTAAACTTCAAGCATAGACTTAGTAAACAATGTTTCTCAAATTTTAAAAACCAGCCCATTTTCAGTTCCATATCTCTTGTCCTTTTCCTGCCCTATAAATCATGACCTGGACTAAAATTATTTCACTTTTCTTGCATCCGTTAATGGAATGTGCTTTTGTATTTGCCTTTTTCTCGTTTCATCTAAGTAGCATGTCAAACTTTAATGATTCGGGTGCACTTTCCACTAAAGCAACTTGCATCCATCTGTCTAAGCAACTATCTGAGAGGCATTTTTTACTTTTTCCTCAACTAACATTTAACTTTGCAAATGACATTAAAGCCTTCCTCTCTGGGTTTCATATGATCAGCCCCTTCCTCTATATTGTTGGATTATCACCAAGTTCACATTACAAACACAATGACATGGTGTCTAAACAACTTTGACTGCTATTGTCTATAAGAATAAATTTGTAAACCAAACAAATAAATATAAGATAATACAAAAGCATTCATCAAGGCAAATGTATGGATGCGGCTTACATGTTCCCAAACTAAATATTTAAGTTACTGACTGATAGTAAAAGTTTTAAACATTTGACTGGGACTGTCCAAGAAAACAAGTGATCGAAAACTGGAGGAAGTGATTCCCAGTATATCTTGATCTCTAAAGCTAATTGGAATGTGCAAGTACATGCTAGTAATCATTGCATCAAGCCATCAAAAATCCATTCAGCGATCCACTTGAACACAAAAACAGGGAGGTAAGCTACAGTGAAGTGTGAGTAATCGCCTACCTGCGTCTGGTAGTTCCAGATACAAACGCTCCCAGAGTAGAGACTCGACAAAATCCTGTGTCACACCAGATAACAGCAATGTGATTAACCATGAAGCTCGAAGCACCCAGCATTTCTGTGAAAACAAAACCAGTCACTGACCATGGCTCAGTCGGGTGCAGATCCACGGACTTGACCCTCTCCGACCTCTGCGCGAGCTTCCTCTGATCCAAGCAAACAGGTAACCGACATCAGCGAAACCAATCCACCGAAACATTCACTGCTGCGCTCCAACACAACTCGAACCAGAAAACCCAAGCGGATCCAAGCGAGAGGCGTCGGGATTTACCTTGATATCCAACCGGAGTGGCTGCCGCACCATGCCCATCCCCCGTCCGCCGTCGAGAGAAACCAAGCACACGGGAAGAGAAAAGGCAATCACGTCAGTACTGAACACTCAAAACCACCAGATCCAAGCGGAATTCAACCAGCCTCGCCGCGGATCTCGTGACCTCGCGAGCCGCCGCGCGACACGAGCGGGCCGCAGCCATCGCGAGCGCGATCTCGCGTTCGCGCCAGAGCGGCACGCGCGGCATGGAGGAGCCGTCTGGCGGGAAGGGCGAGAGATAGAGGGAGAGGCACGTACCATTGTGGCGCCCCGAGACGGCTACGGCGGCGAGGCGAGGAGGCTGGAGAAGAGCGGAGGAGCAGCCACGGGGGAGAAGTAACTAGGGTTTGCGCAGTGGGAGCGAGCGACGCGGCGCCGCGCGGACGGTGGCGGTGGCCGCTCGCCGGAGGGAGAGGGACGGGGAGACGCGGCGCGGGGGGAGGAGGATCTGCGATGCGGGCGGGGCGGAAGGAGGGATGTGAGGTGGAGTGGGCGACGTCGGAAGCGGGTTAACGGGTCTCCGAGGTAGGGTGATTTGGATCTGAAGGCGCTGTGTTTTTTCAGTTGCCTTTTGGGATCGTGGGATGTTGACCTGTCGTGCTGACGTAGTGGTTAAGCAAAGCGGCCCGGTTTGTTTGTCCTGCAAAGCTGAACAGCAATTGATGTTAGCGTTAGATGGTTGTTAAAGTTCAGCACACTTTGTGATGTGCCTTGAATATCAGCTCGATCCATTGATCTTTGTGGGCAGTATTTTGATGTTCTTACATCTGTTACACAATCGGGTAATACATACTGAGCTGGACTTTGTTCTTGCTCGCCTTCTCGCATTTCAAGGAAAGGAGAAGTATCTCTCTTTTCTCAATGATTATCATCTCGGACTTAAAAGTCATATCTTTTCATCATGTTACCTTTAACAAATTATTATTCACAAATAGTTACTCGCTCAATGGAATAGTACAAGCATAACTATAGCGGGTAAGTTGCCAACCCGGAATTCTCATTTGATACACAACATGAAGCACACAAGATTTATGAAGTGTAAAGTATATCGAAAGAGGCGATAATACTATATTCCATCACAGAGTGCGTGTAAACCTAGGCACCCAAATTGGCTTCGTCCACGGCTATCCTCACGGAGTGAGCCTAGAGTTATTAGGGCACGCACAGTAGTATAGACAGCTGCCCGTCTGTGTGTGTTTTGATTTTCGTACACATACAAGAAAACAGACAATTTGTACAATAGGTTGTCTGTTAGTCTGTCTGTATACAATTTAATTCATGCATGAAGCTACAAAACAAAGGGATCAAGTGTGGATTTAATCTTGTACACAATGTTGTTGCTTTTGTAAGAGAATAAATTGTAAAAATCAAAATAAAAAGCACAACAATGCGTTAACAAACTTATATAATTTTTACATAATTTTATGCTGTGAATTCGGTGGCTTAAGTAACCATGGAGTTCTAATATTTGAGCATTTTCAAAATTCTACAATTCGAAACGTACTTAATCTTTTGGACTGAAGAAAAATGTTACCAACTCGATGTTGGCCATATTATCTTTGGTGAAATTTCTGAAAGAATCAAATATCATTTGGGTGACTAAACAAATTCGTTGAGTAAATGAAAAATGTTGATGTACTAGTGTACTACTCCCTCCGTTTTTAAATTGATGTTGCCGTTGACTTTTTTAGTTACGTTTGACCATTCGTCTTATTCAAAAAAGTTTTAAAAGTATTATATGTTTTGATATAATTTGTTTATCACTAAGGAAAGTTTAAGCATATCTTATAAGTTTTCAAATTTGAACTAATATTTTGAATAAGACGAGTGATCAAACGTAACTTAAAAAGTCAACCACTACATCAATTTAAGAACGGAGGTAGAGTACTAGACAGTTCCTAGCGAGCTTTCATTTTCTCCTCGTCTGCTAGACCGCTGCTTGGCTGAGCACGCCACCGCGCCCATCTGCTCCCGGCGGGCAGGTCGGCGTTACGGCGAGGAGCATCGCAGCCTGCTTCTGCTCCTAGCAGGTTGGTCGGCGCTGGATTTTGATGCGCTCCTCCAAATTGCTTACGAACAGGCCACACCGGCTCCGACGGAGCAGATCGCCGGCCGGCGGCGAAAATTGATTAGGTAGGTGTCCGAAACAATCAAAATTGGATCCTTAGATGCTCTGCAAGATAGTTTTGGGATTGATTTGAGCTATTGTGTGATTTGTAAGGCAAATTTCTTCGCCTCTGTTTTTCCTCCCAGCCACCATCACCGATAGAATCAAATCCCTGTTAGCCCGTCCTCCGCCTCCGGCATCACCCAATCACCAGAAGGTCGAAGAAACACTGCCATGGCCACATCTAACCAATTCCCAATCTCTCTGGTGAAAGGTCCCCGTGGCGTCTATGAACGGCAGCACCGCTGCCTTGAACTGGACGGGTCTGCGGCGGATCTCTCGCTCCACACGACGCACAGCAAATCTGGGGCAAGCCGTCTTCTACTCGCAACGACGAGTACAACGGGAGCCGCGCCGTCGTTTTGGCCTGGGAGCACGAGCCGGTGCCGTCGCCTCACGAGACGACGAGGCAGCCGTCTCCTCTCCACACCGGGGTGTTTTTTTGCAAATAGCATGCTATACAGACGGCACATATAGACGCGTTGTGGGTGCCCTTATAGTCGTCAATAGCGTTGCGAACAGTGTCAGACCTTGAGCCAACAGTCCCGCGGGGGGGGGGGGGGGGTGTTCTATTGATTAAGCAAAAAAAAAAAAAAAGTAAACAACAACTAATTTACTGTTCATGTAAGGTCCACCCCTGGTTGCAAAGCACAAATATCACAGGTACCAATTGTTGCTGGAAGATCAGATTGTTCCAAGCTTTCTAATTTTCCAAGAGTGTGGCAATGAGCACCGTGGATTAGATGCTCTTCCCGGTGAGGACATTGAGTTCATGCTTGATGTACGATGTTTTCCACCGGAGACAAAAACCGTGTTAAGCGCAACGCAAGTACTCACCCTCCTTTTTTAATGTCAACTTTCATTTTGACAAAATTGTTATTCGTGAGAAGAAAGGGTGGAGAACATCATACTTCAATTGTTTGGATTACCTTCCCAACATTGTCTTGGTAGGTTCTTTCGATGCCTCATTTCGTGCAAAGCATGTTTCAGTAACCAGTTTACTATGGATATCTGGCCATACGGCCTAAGATTAAAGAACCACAATCATCCGAAAGTTCGAATTTCCACAAGATGCAACATTAAACTTAATGAAAATTGCGACATAGGGAAAGAACAGAATTAGTACACATTCCCAGATGATTTGCTCAATTGATTCAAAAGTAAAAGTCGTACATCGGCAACAATATACAGGTCAAATAATACAAAGAACGAATTTTGCAGAACTAGTAAGCTAGGCTCTAAGCTAGTAGGTACATAGGCGCCTCTGCCTCCATATCAGAGGAGAGAAATGAAGTTTTCGAGTCAGGGGGAACTCTGTAATAGAACTCAGGCGGAAGGCAAAGCTCTCAAAAGCCTTCCTTCCGGTGAGCTCTTCCGATCGGCTCTAGTGAAGCGCGTACGTGGCGACGAGGGCGGTGACCATGAGCAAGTAGGCGATCCCGCGGTCGACGGCCTGCCGGTCGATCCCACGCCGCCCTCGCACAGACGCCGACGCCACCGTCTCCTCCGCAGCCGACGACTTGCCTCCTGCCATCGCGATGACTCTGACAAACGCCTTGAACACCTGAGCCGGCTGCTGCAACTTTCTCGCCGGAGCTACGGAGACGAGTAGACTACCGAAGAAGTTAATTCAAGGATGTGGTGATGGTGTGCCAAGCGAGAGAGGGTTGGTATATATATCTGCGCGCGGGAGGGGCGGCGAGGGAAGGAAGAAGAGGACTCGCTCAAGTAAGTCCGGCCCAGCCGGCCGGTAGCCGCCTCGTTTGATCGGGGAGGAAATCGGGAAGGCGAGACAAGACACCAGGTCCGCTCGTTTTCGCTTTCTCGCGGACCGCGTGGACGGCAGCGCGCGCGTGGTTTCTAGACGCGAAACCGGGAAGGGGACGTCTCTCTGGTTCGGGGTCGCGCGATGTGCGGCCGGTCGACGGAGCGCGTGGGGAAATCTGCTGGAAACTGGCTCGGCGAGTGCGGGGAAAGCGCGCGGGTCCAGCCGTGCGGTGCACGCCGGCGCCGGCTTTGACCTGCCGGCCGCGACGGCACGACACGGCACGCCGGAGTTATTGGTCCGGCCCAGCGGGAGCAGTTGTACACGAGGCGCCAGGCCGTATCTCTGCTCCATTTCTCGGAAGCCCAGCCCAGGCGCCCTTGTGCAGCGAATTTCTCGCGGTGTGCAATCTCACACCCAGTGATGTCCAAACGGGCCGGGCCAAGCGGGCTGGTACGAAGCACGAATTTTTTAGCCCGGTCTAAGCACGGCACGGCACGATTAATTTAGGGCCGATTAATTTAGGGCCGTGCCGGCTCGTTAGCCCGTACGTGCCGTGCCATGGGCCGAGGGTCTAGCACGACGGGCGGCACGGCACGAAATTAGGATGGCCCGCCTAGCCCGATTTTAACCCGTGTAGCCCGTTAGCAGCCCGAGAAGGCACGGCCCGTTAGAAGCCTGTCACGGCTCTTTAGCAAAAGTTTTTACTTATAATATGTTTCCTTTAGGTTATTCTAGTGGTGTTTTTGGATGGTTGAAGTTTTGTTTCAATTCAAATTGTTCTATTTGCGAATTTGTGTGAATTTTAGTCTTAAGTCTAGTGTTAAAATGATTTTTGTGCTGCTAAGGTACGAAAATAATTTATAAGCACGAAAAGAATTTAGGGCCTTTTAACCCGACACGACACATTTAACCCATTGCGTACCGTGCCGTGGGCCGAGAGTCGAGCACGACGGGCGGCACGGCATGGCACGAAATTAATAGCGTGCCGTGCCGGCACGAAATTAAACGGGCCGTGCCTTTTAGGACCCGGGCCGTGCCGTGCCGTGCCGCCCGTTTGGACCTCACTACTCACACCCATCAAACAAACCATCGTGTGAAAGGGGTCTTGACCTAGTGGTTAAGGCATCCGAGTAGCACCTTTGAGGTCCTGGGTTCGACTCCCGGTGGGAGCGAATTTTCTAGGATTTAACGGCATTTGTGCTTTCAGCGGTAGGCGACGTGGCCGTCGACAGCGAGGCGCCAGTGGTGACTTCGGGAATCTGGAGAATTTGCCGGCTCAGTCTTCGAAGATGCTCATAGGGGTAGAGTTTGCGTATGTGCGTTCATAAGAGTGAATGTGCGTGCGTTATGAATGTCTGAGTTGTACTGTGTAATTTAAAAAAAAAAAATCAAACAAGCCATCGTATTTGTACGATCATTCACTTGTACGGGGAAGCTGGGATTCCGGCCCATTTTTTGGGCGTTTGCTCATGGCTTGAGCATCTTTAAGAGAGTTCTATAAATTTTTCTTAAATTTAGTTATTGAAATTTTAGATAAAAAATTATTTCCAATAGGGTTCCAAAACAACCTCAACTTTTCTATAGCTGTTAAACTCTCTTCATTTATAGCTACAAATAAAGGAAGAATTAGGACCTCCATTCCTTCTTTTTCTACTACAATTAATGTTTTTTGGCACCAAATGCTGATGTGGTCCAATCAGATTTGTTTTGATTCACTTTTAGGGAAGGACTGTTGAAGAAAGGAGGATAAATTACCCCTCATAATTTTTTAATTTTTTTATTACTCCTAAAAATAAATTTATAAAGTTAATTTTAAAGAATTTTCTTAGAGATGCTCTAAGGACAAGAGACGCCCAGACACGAATTGCACAACTCAGTTCCAAATACAATATTTGCTCAAAAAAAAAAGTTCCAAATACAATCCGTCCCTAAAAAAAAAAGGTTCCAAATACAATCCAGCCAAAAAAAGTTACTCATAAAAGTTGCTATTTTTTTTTAAAGTCAGCATCTAGAGCAAACGAGGCCAGCTGTCAAACTCTCAAAGAGGTACCAGGTCAACTGCTCCGCTCGAAGCCCGAGCAGCCAACGCCGCCGAGTCGGAGCCCGGTCGCACCACGCACTTGACCCATCGCTCGCGCGCACCAAACCCCATCCCACACGAACGGCCACACCTGTATTCGCTTGCCCAGCACTGCGCCACCACGTTCAAAGCGCAACAACGAGCCCCCTCGAACCATCCAGAGCCCCGCCGCGGCGCCGCCTCGTCTGACTTCCCGCCACCTTCGCGTGCGGCGCTGGATCGCCTGACCGCGGATGGCCGGCAGCCCCGGAACGGCCGGCGCGGCGTCAAGCTCCGGCTCCTACGCCGACGTCGCGGCGCACGAGCTACGGAGGCAGACGTCCACGCCGGCCGCTGCCTTCGCGCCGTGCGGCGCCAGAGTCCGTCGTCGTTCGGTTCGAAGACTCGGGGACGACGGCACGTCCCGCGGCGGCGTGGGTGCCGCGGCGCGCGCGCTGTGGGCGTGGATCGCGAGGCGGAGGCGGAAGGTGCTGAGCCGGAGCGGGTCGTCGTCGGTGGGGAAGGAGCAGTACTACGGGCACGAGGAGTACGCGCAGAATTTCGACGAGGGCGCGGCGGCGGCGGAGCCCGAGAACCTGTCGCGGTCGTTCTCGGCGAGGTTCGCCGGGCGGCGGCTCGCCGGGCAAGCGTCCTGGGACGGCCGCGCTCGCTGAGGTCGCCCCCGCGATGGTAGAGCCCCGTGAGCGATGGCAGGGACCAGGGAGATTGTGGCAGGCCTGGTGTTATGCTTTGGTGGCCTCGTGGCCATGATCAAGTACCTGGTGCGCCGCACTGTGCTTAGCGCACGGCGCTCTGAACACACACAAGCATGGATGCACTGAATCCTCAAACCAAATGTTCTGTAACACAATCGCACAACCATTTCAGTCCTTAATTTCATTTCCATTAATACGTTTACATACAAAAATATACACTGTAATAAGGTTCGAACTTTGATGAACTTCTTAAGGTCGAAAAATCCGTTTAGACGTGCTTTAGTCATGCATGTTATTGTATTGCTCCGTTGCGATGCCGAGAATCATCTGGACCAATTGCGGCGTAATATGAAAGTCGTTTTGGCGCTGGTGTGCAGGTGTTTGTCTCCTGGCCACTGTGCTTTTGCCGATCTTCATCTTCAGTTGGCCCGCGTCGCCGTCGGCCAAGGGACGGTGGCGAACGCTGGTAATGCACTCCTCGTGCAGGGCAATGTTGAGCAGGAGATGAGGCTCTCTGGGAGCGTCCATAAACTCCTGTACGGAGAACACCCAGTCGAAGCTGTTGCTCTCGGGGTCGTAGGTGAACACCTCGTGCCAGCTCGTGGCGAGCAGGATCTTGCCTCCGAACGAGGAGGCGAGCGGGATCATGCGGAATGGCCGGACCATGCGGTCCCTTATCAGCGGAGGCAAACCTGCCAAGCTGATGCTGCAACGCAGCGACCACGACGGTGGCAAGGCACCGGAGCCGGAGCCGGCCGGCAGAGTCCAGAGCTCGTATCGTTTGACGGTGAGTCGGAGGTCCACCACCGCGCACAGGAAACCGTCGAGCTCGGCTAGGAGGAAGGAGTAGCCCGACCGCTCTTCCGGCTGCGGCACCCACCCGAACTGCTCCGTATCGACGGCAAACGACAGGATGGGCTCTGGCGTGCTGAAAAAATCGGCTTCAGGGCCGTCGAAGTTCCCCAACGTGTTGATGTGCCAGTAGAAGCACCCGTCCAGGAACACCAGTGGCCGGCCGTCGAGACCCTTGGCCGCGTGCGGCGGTACTTGTCCGGCGCAGGGGCGCCACCCGCCGGATCTCAAGCCGTACACCTCGCAGCGTTCTTGCCTCGTCCAGTCCTTGTACGGCCTGACCACCTTGTGCTCGCCGGCCGCCACGTCGAAGCCGATCCCTGTACTGGAGAGCATGTAGGGGCCGTCAGGGATCTCGCTCTTTGCCCACGGGCACGGCGGCAGGGCCACGTGCTCGCCGGTCGAGAGGTTGCAGACGTGGTACTCCGAGGTGCTGGGCAGGTAGAGGAGGGTGAGCCCGTGGCACGGCCGTGTGCCGGACAGGACGAGATCGCCCTCGCGAAGGCCGCTCACGGTCACGAGTTCGCAGGCCGCCGCCGACGCCTCCTGCTGGCTGGTTACCTTCAATTTGCACGAGTAGAAGCCGGTGGCAGAGCTACCGGCGGCCGCCGGCCTTCGCGCGAAGAAGGCGATCTCCGGCTGCTGGGCACCGGCGGCTCTGACGGCGCGGCGCGCCTGGACGAAGTAGTCGGAGGCGAACGGCGGCGGCGGCCGGAACGCGCGTCAGGATCTGCTCGACGATCACGTCGTCGGGTAGCAGCGGCGCCGGCTGGTCGTGTCGAGGCCTCTTGGAAGTTCGTGGCGGCGGCGCTTGGTATTCTTCGGCCATAATTTAAAGTGTATTTCCGTGGTGTTGTGAGTTAGCATTAATCCATCGTTGAAAAAGGTAGATAATCCATGTTTGGTTCCTTGCTGATTACTGATTAGGCCCGTCTCCCTGTCTGTCTTGGTTTACACATACATACGCAAAGCATCTTTAACCGACCCGCACAGGCGTAGCCATACAGGATTGGTTTACACATACGTACGCCTCTTGGAAGTTCGTGGCGGCGGCGCTTGGGAATCTTCGGGCATGGCGGTGGATTGTGTTCGTTCGTATGCCAGGTTGATTCGTTGACCAAATCAATTGGATTTATGGGTGAGGTGCGCGCGCATACACCGAACGGATATAGAACGTGGTTGTTTCGTGGCGGAGTGCGGCCCGCAAGACCGACACCGTAACGGATCGGACCAATGCACAGTACTGCTATACCTGTATTGCAGCCGCGTGTTGTTAAAGATACTTGCACCCATGGTGAAGACGGGATAATGACCAGGAAAACATGGGTAATTGTAGTTTTCGCAGTGGTGAAAATCAGAAGTAATGAACGCTAAATATACAGAGCTCCAATACCAGGGCTGTCGCGATCACTGCGTACACTGTCAAAAACTCAAACTGACAGTAGGTTTTTTTTTTTTTTTTTTTTTTTTTTTTTTTTTTTTTTTTTTTTTTTTGCGAATGCTCAAAATGACAGTAGTCCGTCATGGCATGATAATTTTCAGGAATTTTCCAAAGGAACCGAGGCCGAGCCCTCTGCTCGAGAACACGCACGGGGCTGCAAGCCACCGCGGTGCTTCCCCTGGTGCTTGCGAGTTGCGGCCTCGCCACCAACTCGCAACACATCGGTACATATCACCTCTTTGGAGTCCTTGGAGAGCTTCCCAAACCGTCCGCTTTCGCCACCCTCGCTTCTTAACATAGGGCATGAGGGCCGGAGCTAGCTCACTTATCGATTTACCATGTATCCATCTGTCCAACCAAAATGACGCAGAACGGCCATCTCCAATGATAGTAATGACTGAGGCGGCAAACATGGCCCGGGCATTAGCCGGTGCCTGGACACCAAGTGAGGCCCAAGACCGTTCTGGCTCTGTCTTTTGAAACGACAACCATCTCATTCGAAGTGCCCAAGCGAGCGTTTCTAAGTTGTGAATCCCAAGGCCTCCAAATTGTAGTGGCCGCATAACTCGCTCCCATGCAACAAGGCAGTGACCACCACGAAGCTCTTTGTGCCCTCTCCACAAGAACTTTCTTCTGATTTTATCAATTTCCTTGATGACCCATTTAGGAATATCCAGCGCAATGAGCAAGTGAATGGGCACAGCGGTGAGTACAACACGTACTAGAATTACTCGTCCCGCGTTACCCATGAGCGCAGCCTTCCAGGTTGGTAGCATGTCCGCAATCTTATCAATTATGGGCTGCAGGTCTGCCTTTGTGAGTCTTGTAACCGAAAGTGGGAGGCCAAGATATTTGCATGGGAAATTGGAAATTTCACACGGCATTGCTTCGGCCACCTGCTGAACTTGTTCCTCTTGACACTGGATGGGGATTATGGTCGATTTGGACATGTTGGTGTGAAGACCTGAGGCATTGCCGAAGGTGGACAGCATGCCTTTAATGAGCCTCATGTCTGCAGCTGTGGGCGAAAGAAATAGGACAACATCATCAGCATAGATGGACATCCTGTGTCCAATTTGTCTCGCGGCCAGCGGGTGCCACAAGCCCAGCTCATCCGCCCTGCTGACCAAGGAGTTAAGAACATCCATGATGATTATGAAGAGCATGGGCGAGAGAGGATCGCCTTGCCGCAGCCCCCGGCGATGGTGAACCTTTTCTCCCGGCTGCCCATTGAGTAGTATCCTTGTTGACGACGTCTGGAGAAGGTTGCACAACATTCCTCTCCATCTCCCCCCGAAGCCGACATGTGCCAATACCTCCAGTAGAAAAGCCCATGAAACCGAATCAAAAGCTTTTGTGATGTCCAATTTTAGTAGCAGGCGGGGTTGCTTGAGCCGATGCAGGTATTTGGCCATCTGTTGTACGAGGATGAAGTTATCGTGTATGCATCGACCACGTATGAAAGCGCTCTGATTAATCGCCACCATATCTCCCAATTTTGGCGCCAGGCGCTCCGCCATGATTTTTGTCACAAGCTTGGCGAAGCTGTGTACAAGGCTGATTGGCCTGTAGTCCCCCACCATGATGGCATCCTCCTTCTTCGGAATTAGAACCATGTACGCTGAGTTGAGCAAGTGGAGATGTTGGTTAAGGTGAAATTACGCTAGCGTGCTACCGCTGCCTGCCATCTTAGCCACCCATTTACTCCTCCGGTGCTGCCTAGCCGACACGGTGGCATACTCGCGTCGCGCATCGCATGTCGCCACGGACTCACGACTCAAGTCACGCCCTCCGTTGACTCCGGCCAGTCCCGCTGCATGCCTGCTTCGCGGAATATGAATTTCCAGCGACATCACTGTTAGCCAGTCAGAAGTTGGGGGGGGGGGGGGGGGGGGGCTCGCAAAAAGGGAGTCGTGCTCGCCGGGGAAGCACATGGCACGGCCTGCTGACGGGCAAGACAAGATCCATGGCGCGCATACCACGATAACGAGCTCGCATGCACGTGCCCAAGGTGGTGGCGGTGGAGCCTAGCGCGTTCTCCATTGATTGTCTTGCTGAGAGTGTAAGGAATGTCTTGTGGAATGACAATGAATGGATGAAGTATGAAAATATCGAGGCCTAGATATATTTGCAACAACTGATGAAGTTTGTAGATATTAGTAAACAAACTCTTGAGCTAAGATACTTGAAAAGATAGTAGATGTTGATCACTTGGGAACATTAAAATGGTTTTTGCAGCGGTGTCTCGCAAAGACATCAAAGATATTTAGATGCTGGGAGAGAGTTTTACCTTGAAATCGTCTCGACTATATCTTTACAAATACAATTAAAACATGTGAATGGTTAGCTTATACTAGGCTAACTCAATTACCTCCTCTTCAGAAATCAATGCATCCGTTATCATGTATAATATGGTTTGTGATATTTTTTACCTCAAAATGAGTGGGGCACTATCAATTTTATTGTAAGTTACTAGTTAAAGTGTCTCAAAAACGAATCATCAAATATTGTTGGGTTCTAGGGGAAAGGGAGGAGGGGCCTCATGTAATTACAATTTTTTTTTTGCTATTATTAAGGGAGACTAAAAATCAAATCTTAGCTAGTTTTGTATTCTATACATTGATATATCAAACAACACTTGTATGCGCTACTTTGGGTGTTAATTTAGAACTGGTCTCGACTATCATCTTTAGAAAGTACAATTAAAAGATGTAGGTAACGTTAGCTTATCCTAGTCTAGCTCGATTACCTCCTCTAGACATATGGATGGTGTTTGAATCAGTGCCTGTAACAGTAACGCAATGGCAATCAGGTGCCGGTGGAATCATAATCTATGTATGCGAATGCAGACTTTGCTTGGTTTGAATTTGTAACGCAATGGCAATCAGGTGCCTGTGAGAAGTGGAGTCGAAGCCGGATGTGTTGGTTCCCGTGATCCGCGTCCTTGTACGCCCTCCTGCTCCAGGTCTTGAACCGTCTCCCCTCCTCCTTCCCTGCAAATTACCAAGGAACGATGGGTCTAGCGTTAGAAGAGACGAGGGAGAACGGACACAGAGAATCAACACAGATGAGAAATTGAGGGGAAATCTACTTGCAAATCGCTGAGCAGTGGTGCGCGCTCTGTCGCCGGGATAGCAGACCGGTCGGAGCAGCGGCGGCGACGATAGCAGTATTCGAGGAGAATGCGAGACGAGAATGAGGGAGGTTGTATTGACTTGATACCGGTGGGGAAGGAGGGAGTCGGATTTGTATACACAGGTATCCAATTACCCAGTAACAGATTACGGGCCGCGCCCCACCAAGCAGCTGTAACAGATTGCCAATGCCTACACAATGCGAATGCGTTACAATTTTGCAAACCAAACACATCGATGGTTCTTTTCAAAAACAGCACAAAACAAATTTGTTTATATGAGAAATCAATGTACTTCTTATCATATACTATTTGAATTGTGATAAGATGTGTGGTATCATCAATTTTATTGTACAAGTTAAATTTAGAGTGCAAGGCTAACTCATTGTCCTATTGATTAGTCAATTTATGGGTCCTAAAGTCCTTTTTTTTGTTCATTTTATTTTGTACAAGACTGGTGTTTTGCTTAAACTAATAAATCTTGCCAATATCTGAACACCAATGAAACAAGAAAAGAAAGGTTATACTTATATGTAAGAGTAGTGATCCTTCTGTTCAATGTATATCCTGCGTTATGCTCATAGAAACCGAACTTAAGAAAAAAAAAAGAGATAAAAAAAACCCTGCACAATCAACACATATTGTTGACTATGACAATACATTTTTTTAGAGAAGACTATGACAATACATGGAGACCCAAACAGGGTCACCAAATATTTTCCAGACTGGGCATAATTTAAAGTGTATTTCCGTGGTGTGGTGAGTTAGCACTACACATACGTACTTGGTTCCTTGGTGATTAGGCCCGTCTCCCTGTCTTACTTGGTTTACACTACACATACGTACGCAAGTATCTTTAACCGACCCGCACAGGCGTAGCAGCCATACAGGATTCGTCCAATCCGTTACGGTCATGGCCTCAGGGGTCTCATGTCGCCACGTTTTTATGTGTTCAGCCGACGGCGCATCAATCCAGTACCCCAGTCGGTTGATTCGATCAACAGATCAATCCGACACGACATGGCAGAGTCCAAGCGGCATCGGAACGCCCAGCCGGCGCCGTCGCTGCCCGACGACGTGATCGTCGAACATATCCTGACGCACGTCCCAGCCGCTGCCGCCGTTCGCTTTCGGACGGTCTGCCGGGCGTGGCGCGCCGCGCTCACCTCCGACCACTTCTTCCACGCGCACCGCGAGGCCCGTGCCGCTGGCCAGCCGGAGATCGTCTTCTTCGCGCCGAGGCCTGGCGACGGAGGCTCCGGCAGTACCGCCTTCTACACGTGCAAGCTTGATTTAACCACACGCCCGAACGGATCGTCGTCGCCGTTGGACAAGGCGGCGGCGTCCGCCAGCGAGCTCGTGACCGTGGGCAACTTGCGCGCCCGCGATCTCGTCCTGCCTGGCACCAGGCCATGCAACGGCCTCACCCTCGTTTTCCAGTTCCGGCGTGGCGGGTCTGCGTACCACGTCTGCAACCTCTCCACCGGCGAGCACGTCTCCCTGCCGCCGTGCACACCTGCTTGGAGATGGGGCACGGACATGTACCGCTCCTGTTACGTGCTCTCGAGCACCGGTCTCGGCTTTGACCCCGTGGCTGGCGAGCATAAAGTGGTCAGACTCTACCTGGACCGGGAGGAGCAGCAGCACTGCGAGGTGTACGGCCTGACGTCCAGCGGATGGCGTCCCTGCGCCGGACAAGTGCCGCCGCACGCGGCCTACGGTCTCAACGGCCGGCCACCGGTCTTCCTGGACGGGTGTTTCTACTGGCACATCGATATCTTTGCGAACTATGGCGGCTATGAAGCCACGCCGGAGCCCATCCTTTCCTTGGCGATGGACACAGAGCAGTTTGGGTGGGTGCGGCCGCCGAAAGAGCTGACGGGCTACTCCTTCCACCTAGCCGAGCTTGACGGCTCGCTGTGCGCTGTGTTGGACCTTCGACACGCCAGAGAACGTTACGAGCTATGGACTCGGCCAGCCGGGTCCGCCTCCGGCTCCGACTCGGGCTCGCCGCCGTCGTGGTCTTTGCGCCTCCGCATCAGCTTGGCAAGTTTGCCTCAGCCAATAAGGAACCACATGGCCTATGGGATCCGCATGCTCCCGCTCGCCTCCTCGTTCGGAGGAAAGATCCTGCTCGCCACGAGCTGCCACGAGGTATACGCTTACGACCCCGAGAACAACAGCGCGAACAGGGTGTTCTCCATGTTTGGCTTCCTGACGGCTTTACTTGAAAAAATGAACAGCGTGACGGTCCCGGGAGAGGCCAGGCTGCTGCTTAACGTCGCCTTGCATGAGGACAGCGTCATGGGCGTCCGCCACCACCCCGCAGCCGGCGATGGTGGCCAGTTGAAGATGAAGGTTGGTAGCGGCATGGTTGGCACTTGCCAGCCGAGAAGGACCAGGCCCGCGTCGAAACGGTTTCACGTGTTACGCCGCCGCAGCTGATCTAGCTAATGCTCGGCGGGGCAATGGAGCAATACCAAGACCTCTTCATTGACTTCACTATATTATTTGAGTTGTTTCTTGAAACTGCAGTCTCTAAATTTTGTAATGGTGCTTTTGTAGATACAAGCAGTGGGAAGCAATTGGGGGAAGAATGGAAGAAGATGCATAAAAAAAAGTATGTACATATTTATTGATACTGAAATATTCATCATTGTAAAAGTTACAAATTTATTCATACTTGAAGTATAAATGTATAAAATATATTTGACGCCACCGTTTTTTTTTATAGCAAATAGCTATCTGGTGTTCCAAGCTACCGTATCAAACAACGGTGAGTGCGTTGGCCAATTGCTAACTGGTGTTCCAAGCGACCGTCCGTGATGGATTCAATAGGCCGATGTTTCAGCCGCGCTCCACACCCAACCATGAAATGTATAGCCTATGAAGCTCAAATCAAGCCCACAAAAGCAACAAATATTGAAAACGATATTCATATCACCGTACTCGAGTGGTCACAATATGAAGCCTAAATCAAGACCACAAATAATAAGTATAAAAAACAAGATCATTATATCACCCTAGTCAACTTTCGTGAAAGACGGACAACAATCACAGGTGAGCGTAAGGGATGGTGTTGGGAGGAAAGTCTAATGTTGTTTTTTGGACCCCATTGTTTATGAATGGTGGCAGATGAAATATCCCCAATTGAAGGTTAGTGCTTTCCACTATAACAAAATGTTAAAATCGTGCAGAGTCAATAATGATGGCTATATATGTGATAATACGTGGAGTTGCAAACGGGTTCATCAAATATTTTTCCCAGATGGGTATCGTTTGAAGTGTATTTCTTAGTGTGAAGAGTTAGTACAAATCGTTCGTTGGACAATTTGGTTTACGCATGTTACATCTACGCAAAGTATGTTCCGTGGACTGGGTCTGTTCAAAGATACTTTGGGTAACAGACCCAATCCGTTACAGCTACGTGGTCCAATCCGTTACGGTCTTGGGCTTGTGGGCTCTGCAGAGCGGGAATCCTACTTATACATGCGCGCGCGGAGCTTATCGTGCGGACAAGGTACCTCAGCTTTCCTCTAGATTCGTGTATTGTGGGCCACACTTCTGCCCACCTGTCCAAGCTCCAGTCAAAGAGCTGGATGCGCTGGATTTACTCGAAGCTGGTAGAGTTCCCTACTCCAAAAGAAGCCAGTATAGCTCCAGAGAGGAGCCGAAGCCATTACCTTCCCATATAAACGTCAAACGGAGCTGCTTCTCCATTCTTCCTTTTCAGTCCCGTGCTTCGAACTCAAGGTCACTTCCCCTATTCACTGCCGCCTGAAACCCTAACCCTAGTTTGGAGAGAGGGAGCCACCGAGCTCGAGGGATTGAGCTTGTTTTCGGATCCATGGAGGGTGCTACTTCTCCCGCTAGGACCCTATCACCTCACGCAGCTATGGAGCTCCTTAAGAAGGTACTTTTTTTTTTTGGGTACCTCTTTCCTGCAATCTCTTCATAATTAGTGTAAATTTATTTCTTAGTAGCTGCTCCTTCCATTAGGAAGATAGTGCTCCTCTCATTTTTATTCTAGATTAAGTACTAAAAAGCATCTTTTGAGTCTAAACATTTCTTAGTAGTTTTTCTTTTCGTCAGAAAATGAGTACTGATTTCTGTACTGTCCTAGATTAAGTAGTAACATGTGGTCAACTGTCAGTGTTACTGATGTTGGAGCTTGAAAACATAAAGGATTCCATTAAGCTGCATCACCCAAAAAATGCTAGCTGCATAGAATGCTAATGCTCCCTGAATCACCCAAAGACCTCCTGATACAGGGAGGAATCATAGCACCTCCAAAGAATGTGATATTTGATCCATCCTGTGTATGTTTTAAAATTTTATAAAGTACTAATGGATATAAAAGAAAAGGTCATGCCAAAAAGAAAAAAATTATACAGTAATGATTGGAAAGGAATCATCATGCAAGTAAAATATACTATTATTTGAACAGGCCATCAATAAATTTTTAGTTCTTTTCTTCTTCCTATTTGAACAGGCCATTAATGGAGTTTAGTTGTGCTGGGAACAAATTTGTTGGGACAAAGTTGTTTTCGGATTGCATCACCCAAAAAAAGTTTCTGTTCTATTCTTCTACGTATAAGATGTGACTGGTAAATTCCGGATAGATTAGTGATATTAAAGCTAGAGATGGGCTGTGCTAAATTTACTTGATAACAGAACTTGAAGAGATCTGGGCATTATATCAAACAGTTTTATCCCTTGCAAGAAAAAAAAACAAACAGTTTTATAATCTTCCCAATGATTTTTCCCCTTAAATTCACTCTACCTATACTGCTTTCTATATTTTCAGGTTCTGTATCAGGAGGTCCAAATTCCATTAAGCTGCATGCTAGTGTCTGTGATGGAGTCCCTGGAATCTCCCACTGCTACTGTGATTGAGTGCAGCAAGATGGGAGACGGTTCTGGTTTCAAGGCAACTGTGAAGATCGATGTCTCAACCACCAAGGCTGCGATTGACCCAGATGTTAAGGTTAAGGAACTGCAAGGTGCTGTTTGTGAGAATCCTGAACTCGCAATCGCAAGTGCTGTCAAGGAAGCACTTCTCTACCTGGCTTCTAGTCGTTTTGTTGACATCAAGGACCATAGTACAGAAGTTGTTGAAAGGTTTCCAGCAATGCAGAATCGACGTAGTGCGAACACAGTGTCAGATCAGCTGAAGGAGGCAATGGATGGTTTCAATGTTGCGCTGAAAACATTTGAGAAGCTTCGTCTTGACTTTGACGTCAATGCAAAGGCAGAAACCAAGAATGGAATATCCACTCCATTATCACTGATGTATGCAGCCCTTGCAAAGGATTTGCAGTCTGTGCTTGAGGTACAGATGGCTAAGTACAAGGAACTGAAGCTGGAAACTGATGATGAAATCGAGTTTTGTCAGAAGCACCATGATGAGCACAACAATTTGGCTAGGCAGTGGAGGCTGAAGGTACTTGTTTTAACAAGAAACAAATAATCTAGTTCTGTATTGCAGTTATCTTTTCTCAGGAACAATGTTGCTTCCGACACTAATACTTAACTTTTGTTTTCCCAGGGGAATCAACAGGTTGGAAAGGTTTCGGAGAAATGTGTTCTCGGATATCTGCTTAGGTATTTTGGCATGGCAGAGGCTACATATGGAACTCATTATGATGAAGATGAAGGGTTCAAAGGATCTGTGACCATTGAATTCCCAACCATACGGCTTGCTCATTGTTCTGGAAGCATCACATTCTCTGGAGTTACCTCATTTGATTCTCTTGCTGCGGAAGATGACGCAGCTTTCAGTGCCCTGAAGTTCTTTGAAAACACACTGAAGGTTATGCCTATTGACCTGAAATACTCTGATAGGGTCCATGCAAAGAAAACCAATGCTGAGCTGATAAATCTGGTAGACTGCTTGCATATCACGGTTGATAAGGTGCGTAAGGCTTGGGAGCACCTGAACAGGTGCATGGATGAGACCTCCAAGTATTACACTACAGACTACAAGTATACCAAGGAAGGCAAGCTGACTGAGTTTGAGATCAAGAAGTTGGATGCATGTACAAAATCCATGGCAGAGGCTTGGGCTGAATCAGTGAAGGAGTTTGAGGTGCGTGCTGCTAAGCTGAAGGAGCTGGAGGGATACCGTGCCAAAAGGATGCGTGATGGTAATTAAATAACAAATCTGTCTCTGGGTTGCTTCATATATTTCTTAACATGCAATCCCGTTCTCTAACACCATATGCTGGTGACCAAGATGTACTTAAGATGCTACAGCATCATGGATTTATCTATGGATTTGATGTGTAGCAAACTTAAATTCTTAGTAGCTAGGATTATGAACCTATTGCTGTGTGTATCGCCAGTCGTGGACCTTATCTATCTAATATTTAGTGATGTGTGCTCGATGAATGTTTGTTTGTGTATCCTGGCTGCATTATTTTGCTATGTTGCAGTACTATTTTTGTGATGCTTTCGTTAGTTAAAACTGCAGTGTGGCAGACCAATAGCTGCAGTTGATGTTCAGGTGGCAATCTGAGTTTAATTAGTTCAAATTGTGTCCCTTCAAAGGGACTTAACCAGGCAAAATAGTATATGATTACTTATTGAACTTCGTCAGCCAGGAAAATTTCTATGGTGACTGCAGTGCATGAAGAAGCGATAAGTTGTTGTTTTGTGGTGTACAGCTCTGATTGCACTGCATTGCAAAAAAATGTATTATGTAACGTGGCACTGGATTTATTTATAGTTTCCCCAAAAAGAAACTAAAAGAAGATATAAATTGCATTAGGCTGTAATATTATTTAAGACTGATGGTTATGGAAAAGTTTGAAAATGCTAACAAATCCATCATGTTGCTATTGCCAGGAAAAGGTGGTGCCCAGTTTGATTTGACAGGCCATGCTTCTTGAGCTTTGTGAATGTACTGGGTTGGCTGTACCTTACAGCTACCACTATTTACTGATACAGTACAGCTAGGGGTGACTTGCACGTCTGCCTGTTTCTGACTGGAACCACTTGCTTTCGGCTGGGCAGAGCAGCTCTCTTTCTCCACTTGCTTTCGTCTGGCAGAGCAGCACTCTTTCTCCACTCTCTTTTTCTGTGAGGTAAAAGAAAGGAAGCAAGCTCCTGCTTCGCCTAATCCGGAAGCCATAGGTAAAGTTTGGTCCTCTTTCTTCTACTCGATTCCATTCCTCTTTCTCTGTATTCTGAACATTCGTTTCTCTTCTCATCAACAGGCTGATAGAGTTCTTGCAGCAGAGGATACCGTGCACTGCATCAAGGCAAGCTTTTCTTACTATCTTAATAATTTCGAGCTATCCAATATATTTCTTTTTGTTTATTAATACTGCTTTGGTGTGAATAGCATAATGTTAGCCTAACTCTTTAAATGATGCAACTTCACTGTGAAACAAATTCGTGAAAAATTGTAATAAAAGAACTGGATTATTCTTGATTCATTTAAGCATTTTCTGTAACCTGTGACTTCTGATTGGAACCTATCTCTGTATGAATCAGAGTGCACTGCATAATAAAATCAATTATCAGGGTTGTGGTTGTGTCGTTGTGATCATAAAAGCATTTAGGTAATAGCTTACTTTGGTAACCAAAAGCATTTAGGGCAATTGTAAAGTCCATGCACCTTTAAATCAATAAATAACTGAAACTTTCTAGATTTCATTAGGCATTTCTATGACTTATTTGAATGTTAAACTATATGATAACAATTAATTTATGGAGATGGGGAAAGAAAATTACGCATTTCTATGATTTAACATGTCAGTTTGCTACCTGTTTTAGGGACATGGGGAAAGAAAATGATGGTTCTGAAAGTGGAAAAGGTAAAGCTGTGATAAGAGATGATGAAGAGTACTCAGATTCATCATCGGCCGACGAAATAGAAGACTGGGATGATGCAGATGCAGATGAAGAAGAAGAAGAGGTTGAAATGGATAGTTTTGGTGGAGATGAAGAAAAAAGTGCCCATATTCAGGGAGGGCCAGTTCTCACAAGGAGTTCAGTTAAGTATGTAGTTGGTGTGGTTTCCAAGTTTGACAGTGTGAAACAAGGGCTTGTTAAATCAATTGGATTTGGGGGAATACTTCAGATACCTCAGATAAACAAGGTCAGCCGAGCATTCACTGTTTGGTTGCTTAGCAATTTGCAGCCTGATTCTAGGAAAATAGTTGTTGATGGAGAAGAGGTGGTTGATATGATTGATCTTGATGTCAAACGTATCCTTGGAATACCTTGTGGTAAGCATAAGGTAACTGGACTAGATATTGATGACCCAAAGAAAAGAAAAGAATATATGAGGGTTTTGATCGGAGCTGGTCCCAGTGAGAAGAACATTTTATCGGCTGCAGGAAGGGTTATCAAGAAGGAGTATGACAGGCCAATGACCAGAACTGAGTGTGAACAATTCAAAGCAGCTTTTGTAGTGTTTGTTGTTGGCCACCTACTAGCTCCGACAACCAAGAACAAAGTTGGAAATAGCTCTTTCTGGGGTGCATTGAAGAATCCGAATGAAATAGCTTCATACAATTGGGGAGAGTATGTAATTGAAAATTTAGTTGAAGCAGCAATCAAAGTGCAGACTGACATCAACACCAAGAACAAAGTGACAAATATTACCGGTTGTTCAATATTCATACAGGTACCAAATTGTGTTAACTGCATGCATTCACATTTTCGAAATAATGATAGTATAGTGACCTGAATGAATTTTTAACTTTGCAGATACTATACCTGGACTCTTTGAAGATCCCAGGAATAGAGTGTCCTAGGGATGTCCAACCTAGAGTGAAAGCATATACCTGCAATGTGTTAAAGAAGATGATTGAAGCTGATCAAGCAAGTTCAAGTGCTGGTTCAAATAAGAGATCATGGGGGTCAACTGTTACCCGGCCACCAGTAGTTGGAACTGAAGGTCAAAATGAAGCAGATGCTGGAACTCACGGTCAAGTGCAGTTTTCAGCAGGTCAAGTGCCGTTTTCCGCAGCCTACAGCATAGAGTTGGGGAGATTCATAAAGGATAATTTTGATAGCCCAGTAAGTTGGATTCTTAGGCAAAAAAAAACCATATCTGATTGAACAAAAATTTCATTGTCTTGTCACTAATGAAGCCAATTTGCCATTATGCAGTTGAACAAAACACAGCTGGACGCTTTGAATGTTTATTGGACAAGATGTTCTACACATTTTGAAACCTTGAAGACTAGCCTTATGAAGGAGAGCCTAGTTCTTGTTGAATTTCTAATGTGTACCTCAAACAAGGCGACGAAGCATGCACCTTCAAAAGTGCAATCTGCAAAAGGAAATGGCAGTACCACCTCTGGCAGCAAAAGGAGTAGTGACAGAATTCAGTTGAAGACTACTAGAGGATATGAATCAGCTGATGAAGGTAAACTGTTGAAAATTTTATAAACATGATGTATGATGCATGTAGAAATAGTTGAGTTGTATGAAACTAATTACATAATACTTGGATTGCAGGTTATGTGCTACGGAAGAAATCACGTACACCTTCTTTTGTTCCAACTCCATTCAAGAAAAATACTTATGCCCATCCAGAAACTATATTAAGTGGGCCATCATTTCCAGAAACAAGGGACCAAGTAAATATCCATCCAATCGGTAAGGATGTGGGCCGTGCACCGTCTCCAACTATTAGAAAGCCTAATGAAAAAGGAAACATCAATCAGTCCCAAGGTAACAATCAATATCCTGCCAGTTTGTGTTTGAGGATTCTATTTGCTGTCAAATAGGTATGTATGGTGCAGAATCATACTAATGTGTTGCTAAAAATGTTTCGCAGGTGTCATTGAGGCTCCATCTTTTAGTCTTGGGATCGACTTTGGTAATTTGAATGGACCAGTGCCAAACCAACCATCATCAAGTGTGTTGACTACTGAGGGGCAGATGGTTGAAGGTAGTGACAAGAGCTTTGCAGTCTCAACTAGCACTCCAATTAGTGCAAAGAGAATGAAAGAAAATAAATCATGGTCCACTCCAGACCAGAGGTTGAAAAGCTCCACTATATCTCCTGGCTCTATGAGCAAGTTATTGGCTGGTGTTGAGGTGATGGGTCGAATCATGAAGTCAGAGGATGAGGTTAATGTAAACGTGAAACCATTTGATGATGATGTTACTGAATCACCTGTAGTGAAACAAGCAGTAGGGATATGCAGGCTTGCAAAATCTCCATGGTTTTATAACATGAATCATGCTGTCTGTACAGATAATGAGGCCTCAGTGATACAAAAACAAGTTATGTCCTGTAGTATTGCTGATTTGGAAAGGTATAATATCATGCCTACTTTTTATTTCGTTATTCTGTTATTTATTTTCATTTCTTTAATTTTATAGTTTTGTGATACTTATCCAGAAACAATTGTTAATGTAGGATCTGGGTGGCACACAGTCATCCAAGGTACCTTGAGGCAACTGGAATGAACATCATTAACTCATTCTCTATGAAACAAGCTATGAGCTATGATATGTATGACCTAGTGTTACGACGTTTCATTCAGCTCGAAAACAATATGTATATCAAATGCAATGATAGGCGGTGGCGCCATATACTAGAGTCTGATTTTTCGGTAAGTTAATGCACAAGATTACACCCTCCTTGCCAACATTTAACTAGTACGTTTTTGTAAACTGAGGTACCATGTTATTTGTTTCCAGGTTTTATCTCAAGCTGATGAGAATCCTTGTTCCATGAAGTCAATTAGAGAGCAATTCTTTGGGGAACATATAAAGTACGAGATTAATCGCTGCAGAATGGTAATGGTACTTACTCATCATTACAGATATTTTACCAAACATTTGGCATAATGTTATACTAAACTAATAATTCATTGATACTACAGCTAATCATACCAACTCAAGTACTGCTTGGATGGTGTTGCTACTTCTGGGACTTCAAGAAGAAGAAGATACATATAATTGACCCAAGTTATGTTAAAGAGAAAGATGATTTCTATCAACAAAAGCATTGTGGCATAGTAAAGAAGATTGGCGCAGACTTATCAAAGTGCATCGACTTATTTTTTGATAAGTGGGAGGTGCACTGTGGTGAATGGGAGCATGATTTTGTTTCTCCGCCTTTGCCATTGGCATGCAGGTAATGGTACTTATATGGAACTAACTTCAGCTCTGGTCATTACATTTGACACTAAGTCTTGGGAAAAAAAAATTGCAGCCACGAAACTGCACTATTGTCCTTGTTTTGCATGGCGGAGTTCGATGGGGAAGCATTTCGCAACATCAGCAAAGTAAAAATTCAGAATTCTTCAAACTCAATTAGCACATTTTTCCCTCATTACAATTGTTTAAAGCAAGCTTGGTACTTTATGCAGGATGCCTACGAAAATTTCAAGAAGAAATTACTAGCTGATCTACTGTCAATTGAAGGTAACCAGGGCGCTTCTCCTGTCAGCAGGCAAATTGTGGTGCCAAGTGTGCCGGTGGTCTATGATATAGATGAGTAGCAATAATTTGGTGAAGCTGGTGGATGCTTCGTTCGTTTGGGAGTGTTATTTTGTTGTATGGCATGTACTAATTAAGTGAAGTGTTATTTTGCTTGTACTTTATCTCTAAGAAGGGTCACAGAACACGTTTATGTTGCACCGGCAAGTATTGGGTAGTACAGAACATTTCTACCCTGATTAATCATTATCTTCAATGCCTTACATGGGGTACTTTTTTTGCTTTGGCGATATTAAGTGCCAAAAGTGGTGGTACTTTTGGGTTCTAATATAGGAGCAGAAAAGTACCATTACTGTATCTGCACCATGATCCTTAGTACTGAGTTCTATTAGTGAAGAATATTTCCAAAACTTGATGAACTATTAATCAGCTGGTTTTAAGCGATGCAAATGGTGAATGGTGAATCAGAATCTGTGCCACATACAGTTGGGGTAGCATGGAAAAACAAAATACAGCTGCTATCATGATTTAATGTTTTCTAGATGAGGTACACTAGTAGTCTACTTTACTGTAGATAGTAATGGCTGTGAGCTGGGTGTCCACGTTTTAAGGGATATTCAAAATTTTGAATCCGGCTTTGGAGAGGGAAAAGGAAGGCCGTGCTGAAGGCAGTTGTGCTCTCCATGTCTATATATACCACTACTTTGCTGGAGCAACAGCAAACCATTTAAAACTTTCAAAACACAATGTCTCACGAAGGGAGCCAATCTTCAGCTACCAGTTCTTGCCTTTCCTTTTTTGTTGACCTGCTGTTTGCCAATGAGGTTACCAGTTCTTCAGCTACTGTCAGATTGCTTTTATTTGGTTTTTGTTTTTGCTAAGACTGCATTGTTTGCATCTTTTAACAGGCTTTTGCTTCTTCTGGAGGATATGATGCTGATGATGAGGCTAGTGCAGACACTGCTCCAGTTTTTGGTGAAGAGGAAGAAGTGACCAGTGGATACAATGCCATTGCTGTAAGTAGTCCAGCAAAAATAGATTGCAAATATTGCCAATAAGCAGATATAGGACGACTTAGTATATATCTTCTTGTTTTCAGGATCAGGATGGAGAAGAAGAGGTTCCTGTGGGTGTAGAGGAGGTGGCAGACACTTCAGAAAACAATGGCGGCAGTGAAGAGCTGGCCAATGGGGATGCAATGTCTTGGAATGGTGCTGGAGGAGAAGCTGCTGGCAACTTGAAGCGTCGTCGTGTCTTTGTGGAGGATGAAGAAGAGAAACGAGCTAGGCTAGAGCTTTGAGCTGTATGCTAGGAAGTAGCAACATTTTGTGTGGACATTGCTAATCCACTTTTAGTGTTAGGCCAAATGTGCCCACCGGCCACCAGTAGTTCGAGTGATGCTAGTTGTAGTTCGAGTGTTAGTACTTAATGTCCTATGATTACCAAAATACTATTGTAACTTCTGCTCACAACTTGTGACAGAGACGAAGTTAGTGGTGACACTAGTTTTTTAAGAACAACAATTTGTCTCTACTAAGTATTAATCTCAAATGTGGTTTCCTAAATTGTGTATTAATCTCAAGTACTATTTTTAAGCATAATAATGAGTTGTTAAGATGGCTCAAGTTGGCACCATCAGACGTGCTGACATTCATTGGGAAAGGAAGGAGAAGTGGAGTTAGGTGTACTATGTGCTACAGTGCACTTGACCTGTTGCCTGTTCGTCCACTCTCACCACCACGTCCATGCCTTGTGCACATTGAATGCACACGACGTGCTGAGCGGCGCCCTATGTGGTAGCATGCGGCTGCATGGCAGGAAGCAGCATAGAGCAGAAAAGTGCAGAAACAAGTGGAGCTTCTTCTTCTTTGAGCTGTTTGCCAGAGCGCTTTCATTGAGCATCGACTGGTCCACGGCAGAGCAAACTGGAAGAACAGAGGAACATTCCATGCCAAGATAGGTAACATTCTCATTGTGGTTGCTCAAGATTTGATATTGCGACATGTTTTGCTACTGCTGCACACTGCTTTCCTGCTCATCATTTGAACCTGCAAACTGCTTTCTTGCTTGGTTTCCTGCTGCACACTGCTTTCCTGCTCTTGCTTCTGACTGAAACAAATTTCTGTATATTCATTGTTTAGGCAGGGAGTGGTGGTTGACGCCAAGGTTCGTTTTGCTGGGTGTGAAGCAAGCAGAATGGAGCAACAGGCACTTGGTCAGGCAGATGGGTCAGTAAAGATCACTTCTTTTTGTTTGGTTGAGAGGGTGGCTGCAGTTTTTAGTTCACTAGATGAGGAGAAGCAGACATTAGTGAGAAGTATTGGTTTCGAGGGGCTGCTAAGCTTGCCATGTGTTAAGAACATTGATGCTAATTTCTCACTTTGGCTGCTAAAGCACCTAAATAGGAAAAAAATGAGTTTGAAAACACCCTTGGGAGAGGTACCAATTAGAGATGTGGATGCACACTTTGTTCTGGGCATTCCTTTCGTTGGGGACAAGGTGATTGATGACAATGAAGTAAGTGTTGGGAAAGGTTCAGCGCCAAAATATGACAGCAAGGTTGTTAGCAAAGTGCGTTCGTTGCTTTTCCAGAAGAATGAAAGTGCTAGCTTCACCCTTGATTATCTGCAAGATTTGATAACTAGGGATTATGGTGTGGGAATGAGCAAAGAAGAAAAGGTTTCCTTCAAAATAGCAGTAGTCTTGTTCTCAATGGGAACCTTTTTTGCTGTTTACCAGACCAAATACTGGTTCCCAATATGGTTACTTCGAAATTTCACAAACCCAGACAAGATTGGTGATATAAATTGGTCTGGATATGTTCTAACTATACTAGAGTTTGCTGCAAAGAAAGTCCAAACAGAGAGTATACAACCAGGCAGTTCGATCAATTTGTATGGGTGCACTTTCCTACTACAGGCAAGTAAAATCTATACAAGATATGGAAGCTCTTGAATTTGTTTTTAAATTCGTTGAAAATAATATCTAACAAGATATCATTTGGTTTTCAGGTTTTTTACTTGGACAACCTTGAGTTGAGCAAATTCAAGACTTTGCAGATGGATCTACCTAGAGTGGCTGTCTTCAAAGATGAAATGCTGCAAAAGATGGTGGAAATTGAAAAGACGGGGAAGGGCAAATTTGAACTACTAGAGTATGGCAAGCACAAGGTAAACGAGTCCCAGATTTTACTTGTGCAAGTATTTAAGTTATCATTGTTTCTAAAATGTCCGGTTTGGCAATTACAGTTTAGGGAGGCATCTGAAGTGTGCTACTCAAGGGGGTGGGGATCATCTGATACAAAAGAATGGGAGAAAAACAAAATGAAATTCCAGGAAACCACTGTAAGTTTCCATCAGTCAGTACAACGTATGCATTGTTCATTGATACGTATACACTACAAGATTAGTTGCAATGTTATGACAGGACGACCTCCATCATGTCCTGCAGAAGAATACTGAGCTTGCGCCTGTAGTTGTGCATGCATTGAGAAATTGGAGTGATGATTCTGCTATGGCCACTCAGCTAAACTACAGTACACTGTATCCAGGGTACATACCTTCAGCTGAACCTTGTCATCCCAAGTCCAAAAGGGCTATAGGTAAAAATTCGTTTCCATGGTTGTCCTACAACAAGCTTGCCAAACTGCCTGAAAAAGATATAATGACTTGGTACTATTTTGATTGCATATGCAGGTATTGTCAGTGAGCTGTTGTCTCCAGGGCAGATTGTTAAAAATGTGAAGGACAATCACAAGAGCGGAAGGAAAAAGAAAGGTATTATTAATTCTGCAAAATCTAGCATTACTTGTGATCGATTGGGTCATGTATATTAAACGTGTAGCGTTACTTAATTTTTCAGATTTTCTGAAGAAGGAAGTTTTAGAACACTCAAATTTTGATATGTCTCCGTTTCAACTCTGGTGGTTCCATCCCGATGTACCACGTTCTAAGAAAATGTTGGTATATGATTGGATTAAGGAAGGACATGTTGACCTGGAAGAGTTGGAAAAGTAAGACATTGGATGCCACTTGTTTATGTTTGTAGTCTGAATTATATGCTTACAATGCAGTAACCTCCTGAAAATTATTTTCAATGAGCTAATACTAGGACATCCTGTTTGAATATAGGTATTGGTTTGAGCACAATGTACCATCACCAGTGACAATTACTGGCCTGGACATCAAATTCAATTTCCAACTTAGTGGTCATTTCAGCATAAATGTTGTTGATGGTATAATGCGGATGTTCAGTTACCTTGAAGAATGGATGTATGAGTATCAGAATGAGCATTCAGCTGAGAAACACCGCCGTTGGCGCCACTTTCTGCCAGCAACTTTTGCTGTGAGTCTAAACTTCATAACTTTTCCGCATTAATTTATCGGAATTCCTTAACCACTGCTATTGTGCTACTAAACTGCTACATATAAAATGCAGAAGAAGGTTTTATATGGTGAAGATTACCTGAACTCAGAATTCATTAGGGCAAAATTCACAGGAGAACATATAAAGTATGAACTACAAAATTGTGGCATGGTAAGCTATTAGCATATAGGAGAACATATAAGCTATGAACTAATGTTTCCTTACTGTTACAAATTAACAGGACATTAAAATTTCATTCATATAGCACTAACTATTGTCTCCTTACTGTTACAGTTTGTTCTGCCGGTGCTGAATGCGGGGAAGTGGAGCTGTTATTTTTGGGACTTTGAGTACAAGGTTATCACTGTAGCTGATCCTACAATGATGACTATGAGCCCGATAAAAGTTGAATATAACCATGAAGAGTATGTCGATGAACTTCATGATGCCTTGTTTGCCTGCATCGATCGCTTCTTCGTTGGTTGGGATGTTGAAAAGGAAGGATGGTACAGAAATTACCCAACACACTTGAGCCCCCGCTGCATTCTGTAAGAGCACTTAAATATATTTCCTTTTGTTATTACACATTAAGCATGCATGGTTTACATTGTAAATTTCTGCAGACCTAACTCGGGGATCTTCATCACACACTATGCAAGGTCATTTGATGGTTCCGAATTGAGCTGGAAGATAAAGGACCGTGGTGATGTAAGTTGCTCAATAATATGTAGAATAATAAACCTGGTATCTTTGTGGCATTGTTCTTTTTTAAAATTAACTTCATGTTTCGCAGGCTAATTTGGGAGAAGCTCGTGCGGAAATATTGTACTTCCTACTGACCATGGGTGGGAATTCCGGGCATTTACCAGTTGATCTGCTTGAAGAGCTTGAGGCGTACCCGAAGCGTCGTCGAATTAAGTAATCTGCCAGCATATGATTAGCTCTTTTGTTATATGGTAATAGGCAACATTTATCTCTACTTTCAGAACCATATGCAGATGAATCTGCCACTCTGTTGCCAAGCTAAGAATTAGTAGGACATATAACCTGGATGATGCCTGCTTCATTTTATTAGTTGGTACTATTCTGCCACTGTGTTGGCATGGTACGAATTATTTGGACATGTAAGCACTATTATGCATGCCTCGTTTATTATCGATCTGGGACAATGGTAGCTGGTGCTTCTTTCGAGATTATAGCTGAAACAATTGTGTCAAGACAAGAACTAATCCGGACAAGAATTAATGCGGACAAATAGGAAAGCACGGTTAACACATTCATTCAGTACCATCATGAGGAACCCACATTTTTCATACTTAGAATACAGATCTAATTGGCGCAGCTTAGATTGCATGAAACCCAACAGGTTACTCTACTTGCTAAAAAGAACAAGAACAGTGATGAGTGAAAGCACAATGCTAATGCAGGCTATTAGCAGAATCCTTGAAAGCAGAATATTATTTTGCCTTAGAGTTGCATTGATCTTTGCTGTGTCTTCTCTAAAGACCCCCACGGCATGTGAAACTTGATCAACGGTCTGCTTCAACGCGACCAGATTAGTGATCCTTGAATCTTCGGCGGCAATAGTTGCAGGCTGTAGGAGTCCCTCTGCGATCAACCATTCTTCATATTCTTCCTCGAACTTGAAGAACTTGCAGGCCTGTTGAGTCTGAGAAAGGGTAAAGCAATTAGCATTTCAACCGAGTGCAAGAAAAGATAGACAAAAAAAAAATCCCTTACATGCTCAAGCCTAACGCACTTGAAGAAACGTTTTCCTGCATTTGGCCCATTCTTGCAAACCTGCGAAATGAGCTGCTTCTGGCATCTGGGACAAGCTACGATCGGAAGATCGCGGTGAGTGCTGACGGCAACATTGATCCTTCGAGCTGCTGAGCCTGATGCAGAGTACGAAGAACTCGACATGATTCCGGATCTGAAGGAGGGGCTGGTGGAAGAACAGAGTTGCCTTCTTGTTGGGAGAGAGGGGGAGATGGAATAAATGGGTGGGTTGTTCAGGCTGCAAGTGCACGTTGGTTTGCAGGTTGTAGTAATGGATGAGGCAGCCACGAATCCTGGGGAAATCTGTCATGTTTCCTGTAGCAAGGCTACATGGTAGCTCAGAGCTAGGTAGAGGTATGGCCCCCCACTTTTTGACTGCAAGGGCTCATGAGGGATGGTTCTGGCACAAGGTACAGGCAATGACTGTAGAACATCACTATATAGGTGCAACTGAGGTAGGACATTTCATCTCTACTATAAGCACTGAAAAGTAACTCCCAGGGTGTTACTTTATACAGTGAGCAAAAAGAAAGAGTGCCCGCATGCAGTACAGCCACAATACTAACTGAGCTATTAAGGTCACAAGCTAATAAAGTTCGAAACTAGTACTCCACAAGCTGAGATTAAAAAGTTTGGAACTAGTAGTCCACGAGCTAATTAAGGTCACAACCAACAAGCACAAAAAAAGAACGACTAATAGTCCACAAGCTAATTAAGGTTACAGGCATCAAGATCCATGAATTAAATGGTGCACTAAACGGCAAATAAAAGGCAACAAGATGTTGACAACAACGTGCACTTCCAGCTACACACTAAATGTCGACATTTAACATTCTCTTATTTGAAGTCTTCTTGTTCGGTGCAGGAATCTTTGGCCTCAATCCAATGTTCTGTGGCAGCTTCTTCTTCCTTCTAGTATTTCCCTCAGCCGAAGACCTGAATCGATTTGCTCTTGGACGTCCTTTAGCACGGTTCACATCTGGAGCCAAAATACTCTCGATCTCAGAGTCGCTCATATATGCGCTAGATCCTGAAGCTCCGTATGAGTTACCAACAATGGCCTCAATATCTGAAACTGAAGTAGTTGTGTTGTAATCTGGTTCCTCCTCGACCGCCTTGTACCCAGGCTGCTTGCTCCTCCATTCCATCAGGTGGTCGATTTCCTGTTTTGCTAACTTGATATTACGAGCAACGATCTCATGGATCTGTTTATCCTTATTCGCTCTGCGGACAACATCAAGTGCATCACCATACAACACACTCTGCAGAAGCTGGTCTCCAACAGAGTCACTATCACTGCTAAGAGCATCAGGGTACACAACATCTCTAGCGTTGCGCGTCCACCTCTTGAGGATGTGAGCTTCTGGTATCTTACTAACTCCGGTATGGATCATGACCTGCAACAAGAAGAAAAAAGGGGTATGAAGAAGAAATCAAAAGTTTCATTGCCCATTTCGGTCAGGCAAAAATCTTTAGCTCAACTACAAAGAAATAGTAACTAACTAATCTGTTTGCGTCGATGAAATGATCAGACAAAGAAATAGTACATAACTACAAATAAAAAGTGGCAACATAAAGATATCACATTTTCCAAATCAAAAAGAAATATGTCAGAGTGATGAAGGAGTAACCTTGATAATGTGACAGCAGATTATTCCAAAGTGATCGAACAGTCCACATTCACAGTTATATTTTGCACAATTATCTTCAACTTTGACCTCAAAGACACCACGAGCCCAAAGTTTCCTCACTTTATCATTGTGATGGATAACTTGGAACTTATCTTCGAACTCAGTTTGATTAACAATATACTGAGCAGCTTTGTCAACTTCTGCACTGAACAACAAAAAAGACTTCTTCGTGTATACTGAGAAAGCATGCTCCTCAATAGCATAAACTCTTTTACTCCGATGTTCAAACTGTACAGTCATGGAAAACAAAAGGGTGTTACCAACCTATGTAATAAGATAACATGAAATACTATACATGTTGAGCAAGTTCAAGGAAACAGTTAACCTGCTTGGTGTTGTGCTCTGCAGCCTGTTCAGCACTAGTACGCAAGAAAAGAAGCTTGCGATACTGCTCAACAAACCTATTCATTGAGCTATTACGAGGGACAACCTTCTTCAAGAAACTATTGGCACTTTCAGACCTCTGTGTGCTGGTCATGCGAGCACAAAAAACATGTTTCGACCAAGGTTTAGCCCACATCTTTCTCTTTTTGTATGTCTTGATCATAAAGGGATCATCACGTAGCTGGTATTCGTTCAACAAGTACTCCCAAGCCCTTTCAAACTCATCCACTGTCAGCATCTGATTGATGATATAGTGGAACTCTCTTCTAAAAGGAGAGTTCACTCTATATATTGGCCCTAACTCTTGAGGCGCTGTCTTGAGGACGTGCCATTTGCACCATAAATGTGTTGAATCTTTCATGACAGCCTTGATTGCCTTGGTCATTGCCTTGCATTGATCTGCAAAAAGAACAATAAGTTAATAAAAAATATATATTGATTCAAAGAACACGGCATGGGCAATGAAATAGAAGTAAGTAAATTGACCTGTAAGGATTGTCATGGGAGGCTTGCCTCCCATGAGAGTAAGAAACTCATTAAAGACCCACTTGAAGCTCCTAGCGGTCTCATCACGCATGAGAACACCAGCAAACAAGATGCTTTGAAAATGATTGTTTACACCAACAAACATTCCGAAAGGCATCTTGTAAAGGTTAGTGCAGTAAGTTGTATCAAAAGTAACCACATCGCCAAAGTAATTCCACTGACTCCTGCTTCTGCCATTTACCCAAATAAGAGTCTTGATCTTGTTCTGGTCGTCAGTGTCAACAGAGAATTGGAACCCAGGATCTTCTTGCCTCATCTTCCGGAACAAGCGTAGAGTCTTGGCAAAGTCGTCGTCCCTTTGGTCACGTGCAATCTGTTTGCACACAGCCCGCAGAGACTTCTGGTTGAATGGTATGTCCTCCATGCTACCAAAAAGACTGCCCATGATACAATGTACTCTACTGAGAGTAACATTGTTCTCTCTCAAATAGAGTATCATGTCCTTTGTACACTGCTCAATCTTGCTATGTGAGTTCCACTCACGCTTCTCGCCGCAAGAAACAGAAAGCGGATGGTTATGTTCTGATACATGCTTACTGACATACCACCCATGATCTTCAGTACGGTGCAAACGAATCATTGCCTTGCATCTAACCCTCTTAGAACTGTTGGTACATCGTGAGTCAAATCCCTGTGAAGAAACATAAAAATTATCACGGAACTCGATATGGCAAGAACCAAAAGAATCAAAGCTGGAAGCTTAATCAGAAGAAAACAATACCTCTCGTTCGCAGACAAGTTCTTGCATCGTGCGGTATTTGTTCCCTCTATTCCGCGAGCTGGTTCCAAATCGAATACCAAAACCAACTTCCCAAGAAAAGAGATTGTAGAATTGATATGCCTCTGCCCTGGAATCAAAGACCATTCCAAGTACAGGCTCAAAGATGAAGTCAGTGCTGCGGTTCTTTGAATTCCTCATAGCCACCTCAATAGCGCCCATGTTTCGAGGCTTCCTGCAGTCAGGTGCAGGTACCCACTTCGGCCACCTTCTCCTGAAACAAAAAGGGTGCAGACAGATGTTAGTCACAAAATTCTGTTATGCAAGTTACAAGTTAAAAACATACTGGTATGCACGGTTTTTTAAAGAGTCAATAAGATTTATATACTGAGATTCAATAAAGCAACCATATTCCAAATCTGGTATGCTAAGATTTTTATATACTGAGTCAATAATGCAACCATATTCCAAATCTGGTATGCTAAGATTTTTATATACTGAAAGTAAAGTTTTTCTATACTAAAAGTAAATAATGCAACCATATTCCAACCTTATTGTGATGGCATGGCAAAACAATTCAGTAAGAAAACAGTACAGACCACCCATACTGTGTCCATTAATGTAATTTTAATGCACAGTATGAACAAGCAGAAAAACAAATAAACTCATCAAACCTGTTACTACGCTAATCCCTAATGTACAGTTCTTACAAAACAGAATTGTGCATAACCTTGGAAATAGAAGAGGAACTGCAATCAAATAGTTGTACTCATAGCAGTACCTCTTTTTGTAGTGTTGACTCTGATCAGTACCTCCCAAAAAAGATCCATGTATTTCATACTGTATGGGCGGTCCATTTGCCCCATTGTCGGCCTGTGCAGCCGTTGTTTCTGTTTGATCTTGTTCTGAACCGTCATCTGAGCTATCATCGCTGTCGTCATCTGACTCGTCGGATGAGTCACAAATAAGTTCCTCAGGCGACTCATAACCTGCTTCATCATTTGAATCCTGGGGCTCGTCCTCCGAAATGTAATCGTCGTCTTGCAAATGATCCTCCTCTTGTTCTGCATCCTGGAGTCCCAACTCCTGCAGATCTCTTTCCTCATCTGGAGGGACAACTTCTTCATCTTCACAGGTTTCTGCCTCTGAACCAACATCAGAGTCTGCCTCATAACCAAGATTAGGTAATGCAGCAGTCAGGTTCCTGAGATGTGGAGTTGAGCCCTTATTGGGAACAATAGTGGCTGCTGGAATTGAATGAGAGACTTTACACTGCTGCTTAGACCGTGATGGAGTCTTGATCTTGGCTGTAGCTTTGGATACTTCATTAGCATCTGAGCTCACAACTCCAACAGCATTAATGGAGTTTAATTGTGCTGGGAACAAATTTGTTGGGACAACTTTATCAACAGCAGAAGCCCTTTCATTACCTGAAGGGACAGGGCTTGGTGTATTGATGGTTCCAAGAACACTAACAGGGCTCTTTCCAACACGGTTCACAGCTGGAGTTGTCTTCTTACGACCAATCTTCAATCTTAGGCCAGAACCTTTTCCAAGAATACTAGGGGAACCTTTAGTTGATCTTGACAATGATGAACTAGTAACAGCATTAGGCACTGGAATGGTTGTTGTTCCCTGATTTGTTGCTTTTCCAACAGAAGGGTTGGCATTAGCATTCTTCGCTGATTTAGAACCTTTGATGCTGGAGCTCGTGCTCTTGAGGTTGGAGGAACTAGTTGATAAAAGATTGTCCCCAGATGCTGGACTTGGGACTGCAAAATAGCCATTGAAATTTGGAACTCTCCACGCCGCAGATGAGACATCAAACAGCAAGGACTGAAAGGCACCTAGCAAATAAAGGTAACAAATTAAAACTACTGATACAGAGAACTGTAAAGTAGGAGCTGGAATGTAAGAGAGAGACCAGGGTTCACAACTCCAACTACTTACTAAATATAGGAGATGAATTAATATAGGAGATCACAACTCCAACTACTTACTAAATATAGGAGATGAATTAATATAGGAGATGAATTAATACTACTGATGCCCATGAACCAGGGTACACAACGATTAAGTACTAAAACGTGGTCACATTTTAGTGGATCTATAAGTCAATAACAAAACGACAAAGCGCAATTATCTTTTCACTGGCATAGAAAGCTCATCTTGTAAAGTAGTCGTTACCGCTGAATCAAGGAAACTAGGCTAGCTACATATATACTACATGATAATCCAAACAAAGTTAAAAGGAAAATAGACATGCAGTCAGCGCACTAATATCAGATATTGCTATCAAACAATGTGGGCCATTACGGCATATGTCCTACCTTCTTGTAAGTATGTTTCTGAACTAACCGATCGTTTATGAATATCAGCTACTATAGCAAACCAGCAACCGTCTTCCCAGACTCAACAAAATTTCGCAGTACTGAGCATGGGTTCCATGTCGAGTTGCATAGCATGAACGCTTCCTAGCTTATCTTGTTCCAGTTAAAAGGAGTACTGCTATCTGTTCCCTTCCAGATTAAGTAGTAAAACGTGGTCACATTTTAATGGATCTAAAAGAAAAGTGCCTCTGCTTGCTCCAAACGATGGTAAAGGAATCAAGATAGAAATAAGAAGCAGTATTCTTTGAACAGTGCAGCAAGAAAATGTCAGGGAAAATTAAGTTGACAAAGGCGTAAAAGGAAAAACTGGTGCAAACGAGAGCACAAATCTAGTGTTTCAGAAAAGGAATACTACTTTCTGGTCCCTTCCAGATTAAGTACTAAAACGTTGTCACATTTCAGTGGATCTAAAAGAAAAGAACCTCTGACAAAAGAATAAGGAATCAACAAAAGAAACTACCACAAAGCAGACATTATGCTAAGAAAAAGAATGGAGTGAGCACGGTGAGCTTGAAAACATACCGGCATTGAAGATGTTGGAGCTACAGGGAGGAATCATGGTAACGTGAGGGAGCATAGCACCGGTGGGCATGAGGGAGCCGGCTTGAAGAAGAGCGCCACCAGATAGTCCAGGCGGCACGCCGGCAGGGACACTGCCACCCTCACTTGCAAGAGAACCAGCAGGAGAAACAAGACTACCAGGAAAGGGGAAGTATGGATGGTACATGGAAGATTGCTCAGCTGTAGGGGGGCGCTGTGGGACGGATTGGTTGGGGCTTGCGAAGGGAACCGGATAGAATGGCGGCACAGCCGAAAAGTACGGGGGCATCGCACCGGCAAGAAGGGCATTGGGTGGGCTGACGGGCAAACAATGGGGACTGGTTGCCGGAGGGCGGGAAGAAGAAGAGCCGCCAGCGGAGGAAGATGCCATCCTCAGGAGCCCGGAGATTAGCCGCTGAGCCGGCCGCCGCCGTCGCCGCCGCCGCCGCCGGCGGGAGAATCTCTTTGAACGAGCTAACCCTAGAAAATGAGGAATCGATAAAGAAGAGAAGGGATGGGGGAGAAGGCATGGGCGCGGGGGCAACGGGGAACGAGGAAACTGAGCCAGAAGCTGCTTCCGAGGAGAAGCTGCGAACCATTGACCACATGGGACCCGCAACAGCTGACGGTGCTGCCAGCTCGGAACCTTTTGGCTATCCCGAGAAAAAGGCAATGAAGCAGAACCGCTGGATAAGCTCCGCGCGCGCTTGTACAAGTGGAGAACATATTCGCGTGGGCTCTGGGGTCTCACGTCGCCACGTTTTATTATGAGTTCAGTTGTCGTACCAATCCAGTCCGACCCCCCACAAATCAATCTGACACAACATGCCAGAGTCCCAAGCGCCGCCGCCGCCGCTGCCCGACGACGTGATCCTCGAACAGATCCTGACGCGCGTCCCGGCCGCCGCCGCCGTTCGCTTCCGGACGGTCTGCCGGGCGTGGCGCGCCGCTCTCACCTCCGACCACTTCGTCCAAGCTTACCGCGCCGTCAGAGCCAGTGCCCAGCCGCAGCCGGAGATCGTCTTCTTCGCGCCGAGTCCTGGCGTCGGAGGCTCCCGTGCTACCGCCTTCTACACGTGCAACCTTGACTTGACCACACAGCCGAACGGATCGTCGACGTTGGACAAGGCGGTGGCGTCTGCCCGCGAGCTCGTGACCGTGGGCAACATGGACGCCAGCAATCTCGTCCTGTCCGGAACCAGGCCATGCCACGGGCTCACCCTCCTCTTCCAGCTCCACCCCTGCGTTTCCGCGTTCCAAGTCTGCAACCTCTCCACCGGCGAGCACGTCTCCCTGCCGGCGCCGCGCACACCTGCTAAGAGATGTGCCTCGTACATATACAACCCTTGTTACGTGCTCTCGAGCACCGGGCTCGGCTTTGACCCCGTGGCCGGCGAGCACAAAGTGGTCACGCTCTACGAGAACTGGGAGAGGCAGCAGCGATGCGAGGTGTACGGACTGCGGTCCGGCGGATGGCGCCCGTGCGCCGGACAGGTGCCACCGCACGCGGCTAAGGGTCTCATTGGCCGGCCACCGGTGTTCCTGAACGGGTGCTTCTACTGGCACATCGATCCTCTGGGAAACGTGCATGGCGTGGAAGCCACCTTGTTCGACAAGCCGGAGCCCATCCTGTCCATGGCGGTGGACACGGAGCAGTTTAGGTGGGTGCGGCCGCCAGAAGAGCTGACGGGCGGCTCCTTCCACCTAGCCGAGCTCGACGGCTCGTTGTGCGCGGTGCGCTTCATCATCGAGGGTGAGTACAAGCTCTGGACTCGGACTGCCGGCCGCGGCTCGCCGCCGTCGTGGTCGCTGCGCCTCCGCATCAGCCTGGCAAGTTTGCCTCAGCCGATGAGGAACCACTTGGACCATATGACGCGCATGCTCCCGCTCGCCTCCTCATTCGGAGGCAAGATCCTGCTCGCCACGAGCCGCCACGAGGTGCACGCGTACGATCCTGAGAATAACAGCGCACACAGGGTGTTCCCCATGGCTGATTTCGTGAAGACCACCGGAGGGGCCAGGCTGCTGTTGCTTAACATCGCCTTGCACGAGGAAAGCGCCATGGGCGTCCGCCACGACTTCGCATAACTAATTTGTTGAAGAACTGCCACCTTGGTTTGTTCGAGGCTCGGTTCAGCTACGGTTTTGACATGGTGACGATTTGTGCTGCATCGCTGTCGACGGCAGGAAACTTTTTCCTACCACGCCAAGGAAGATGGCAGCGGGCCGGCCACACAACGAGCAGCCTATAACGTAGAGTCGAATGAGTTAAAAATAATTTGGAATGACGAGTCTGTCTCTTGAGTGCAGCTACCGATTTCATTGAAGAACTTGCATGAATGATGAGTACCATGTGGCTCTGTGCAGTGGAAAACCAAAGCAAACGATCAAAACCCACGTTATTCCCAGCGATCAATTAGTGGCCATCAGCACGTACAAATGGTGCTAGCATAGAACGGACATCAGTGACGACCGTGGCCTACATCTTGAAGTAGGAAGACAAGCTGATGGGAATGCCAGGAGGTTTCATTCAGTCCAAGCTGGTGAGAAAATAAATTTACCAAGAAAGGGGGGAAAAAATAAAAGATGCACCAGCCGGTAAAATCGAACCCGGGTCTGTACCGTGGCAGGGTACTATTCTACCACTAGACCACTGGTGCTGTGATACGCTTTTCAGAATTACTCTTTAATCGTTTATATTCCAACAAAATATTGGCGTACTCCACAGTATGCTAAAATCACCAACAATGTTGAACAGTAAAAATAGACGCGACATCATGCTACATATTGCCTCCAGCCTCTCGCATTTTCGTCAAATTTGGCCTGCGGCGAGATGCGTTAGCAAGATTGTGTGGAGTGCAGTATCCCAGTCCTAGAGGAACCGTCTACCTAGTGCGCGGCGCGTCAGCGCATGCCTCTGGATCGAGGCCGAGCTCTCTGCTCGAGAGCATGCACAGGCAGCAAGCCGCCGCTGTGCTCCGGCCGTATGGTGCTCCGGAAACGGGCTACGACGGCGGTCGGGACGCGCGACAGGATATGGTCGACGTCTCGATCGACGACCACGTCCTTGGGCAGCGTTGGCACCGGGTGGCCATATGCCGATCGAGGCTCCTTGGACGGTCTTGGTAGCGGCGCTTGCGCTTCGGGTATTGCTCTACTATACTGTATCAGCTGATTCTCGACGAGGAGCGTGTGACAATTCTGTATTAAATTCTGGAAGAGAAGTCCATCCTCCCTTTATATGGGTTGTTACTTTGCGCCTCAAATCGCATGTGCCCAGAGGCGGATCTTCATTGGGGCCAAGGGTGGCCATGGCCCCCCCTAGCTTTTGCAAAATTACATATAAATCCTTCATTTTGCCATGTAAATAAGAAAAAAATCCAAATCTGGCCCCCTTTGCAAAATTTTCTAATTGATTGGTCCCCTCTGTAAAATTGGTCAAGCTCCGCCACTGCATGTGCCATGCGCACGCTACAAGTAGTGTAATGAGAATGCCACTTACACACGCTCTTGTGAGGCGTTCTGCAAGGAGTCCCAGTGGAGGGAATTAAAGTCTTGGGGACTGACAATGAATGATGAAGTATGCAAATATCTAGGCCTAGATATTTGCAACTGGATCCAATTTGTAGTTATTAGTATATAAACTAGATAAGATGTGTGTGAGTGTCTTGACTCTTTGCTACGATGCCTGAAAAATAGTGGAAGTTAGCATTAAAAGTTTTGGGTGTTGGGGGAGGGGGAGGGGGAGGGGGAGGAGGAGAGGATGAAACACCTCACATAATTATTAATTTTCAAATCATATTGTTAAGTGCAAATATAACTAATATCCCACAGACTCATACCTAATTAAGTTGCCAATGATCTAAAAAAGGAGGTTTAATCCGAATCATAAATTGTTAGATATGTACACTTTTAGTCATAAACAAAACTTGATGTAAAAAAAGTAGATAATGTTAATGAAGTGTTAGTTGATCGATCTAATTTTGAGTATCAACTTTATGTTACGAAGTGGCAAAATCAGAGGGAACAATTGTGTGTAAGCTACATTTCATAGTGAAGAATAAAAGTGTGTGCGGTCATTATTTAGGACTTCAGAGCGAGCGATCACAGGAAAATAGAACGGGCCAAGGCAAGAGAGTAAGAGAGGGTAATTTAGTCAGCTCCCAAAATAAGCCAAAAATCAAGACTGCCGATTTTGGTTTAGAAAGCATATTTGTCTGAATTTATTTGCTGCGACTTATCTAAATGGTATATTCCAGCGACTGATCTTCCTTTTGCGTATCTCGGCACCTGCCAGTCTCATGTTTGTTGTGTGTCACGACGAGGTGGCGTATTTCGTCGATTGTTGTCTCCATCAAGTCTGCCACACCTGCAGTTTTATCTCGAGTGCAGCAAGGTTTTCCTGCTATTTTGTTGGTCGACCGGTGCCCATTCAAGCACAGTACTGGCTGTTGCCACGAAGAAGCTTGCCGCTCTTGCGTCATCCCATATGGCAGGTGTTTCATGTGTTGGAAATGCCCCAATTCATTCTCATTTTCTACTATCAGAGGATGCCTTCTACCGACAGGCCACTGGAGTTCGGTTTGAGAGACACTTCTACTTCATGGCTGGCGCACGTTGGACACAGCGCATCGTTGTCAGGTGCACGTTTCCTTCTCAGGGCGAGGTGTTCCAAGTGATCTTCACCAACAAGCCTAATCTCACCGAGCCATGATGTGGTTGGCTCACATTTTGCTGCGTGCTATTGACGGGCTGTCATGATGAGTAGGATATTTGTACATAAATGAGTGCTACTTGTACCTAGATGAGTGTTGTGATCGCTGCGTGCTATGGACCAAAAGATGCTGGTTTGCTATATGACCAAGCAAACTTAGTTTTGGTCCTAAAGCAGTGCTTGCAGTTTTCAGATATAATTTTTTCGATGAAGTTTTCAGCTATACACACCAATTAGTATTGATGGTTGCAATTCATTTTCCTTGTGTGCTCTCATGATATTTTTCCACAAACTCTGTTACGTACTAATTCTATCGCGTTGCTTCTTGCACAGTAGCAAGTTCCTGCATGCACAAGGAAGAGTGAATGTAAAATTGCAACTTCCTCTCCCTTGTTTTTTTTTTTGGCATACATCGTTTTCCTGTTTAGAAACAGATAGAAACTGAGGAGTTATATGAAAGTGAATTGCGCGGCCTTATATCTGCCGAAAATTTGGGCCCCAACAAAACTGACGAAACAAGAACTGTAGAAGGCTGTGGGCTGTGGCCATTAAGCATGCCGCGACTGCCTACATTGGCAACCTGACGAGAACTATCTCCGGCTTGGCCTGGCAATCATGTCTCTTCGTTTCCACAAACATCTGTGCTGCGCCGGCATTTCACGCATACATAAAACCAGATGTCAAGACAACTTGACTTCCTTGGCCGTGCCGGAACCCATAACGCCGAGGGGAGGGATGCTAAGCTGAGGCGCCGGCTGTGTTGCGGAAGCCCGTCTCTCTGCCATAAGCATTTCCACAAACACCTTCCACCCGCCATTCTGAACGAAGGACGGCGCGCTGCGAACCCGCCGCCATCGTCTCCAGGCGTTGCTTCGCCACAAGCACGGCCGAGGCCACGGTTTCTCTGTTCACTGTCCCTTGCGTCCTTCTGGTCCTGCGCGTAGGCGGACTCCCCAGCCGCGTGGAGCGGTGAGGAGTTTCATAGATACAGGCGGAACGCCAGAGGCGTCAGGCGGTTGAGCTCCGGCCAGCGAGCGACGTGATCATCTATCTGATCATAAACTTCCACCATGGCCTCTGGCTTCTCTGAGTCTGACCGGGAAGAGGAAGAAGACGGGAAGAGCGCGTCATGTGATTGGGCCCAATATGAGCCGCACAGGCCCGATCGGACGGTTACCAAGCATAGCGACCGCCCTTGAGGTCGCGAGAACGCCGCTTCCGCGGCTCGCCAGAGCGCCACCGGTGCTCAGGCCGTCCCACGCATCCTTCTCCCAACTTCGAGCAGCCTCGAGTCTCGCGGAACTCGCAAAACTCGTGCATGCCGCCGCGCGCGTCTCCGTTCAGGGCGCGGTCGGCGTATGCCAAGCTCGCGGTCTTGCTGAACAACGCTGCTCGGACACTCGCCTCACACCGCAACGGCTAGGCGATGCACACGCCGAACCCTTGCGGAATTGCTTCCTTTCGGCTTAGACTTGTGAGCCGTGGCCAGCACCAGAGTTGCGGTGGCTTGTGCACAGTGGCATCGTTGTCATCAAACAAATGCTCTTGATTGCTGCCTATCGTAGGTTAAGTCGACAGTAAATCAAGGGCGCCTGGTTACTCCAGGGTCAGCTCGCACCAGCAGAACAGAGTGCAGGACCGTGGCCTGTATCTTGAATTAGGCACATGGTTCTATCTTGAAGTATGCACATGACCATTGGAGTTTTCTAGCAGGAAAAAGAAAAGGAAAAATAATGCACCAGCCGGGAATCGAACCCGGGTCTGTACCGTGGCAGGGTACTATTCTACCACTAGACCACTGGTGCTTCATGTATAATTATCGACAAAATAAATTAAAACTTTAATATTATAAGCGTAATACAACACATCTGCCACAGTTAAAGTTTGCTGCATTCCTGCCCACGCAAGGGAAAATTGTCTGATCTCCGTCAAATGGTAGTTTATCCAACGACGCATACTGTGTGTGGCACACCATATTGGTATACATGGTTGTTGTCCCTGTTTCAATATGATAGTTTTGCTATTTCAGAATATGTTGCCCAGGAGAATGTGACTTTTAGCTGTCATTATCCAATAGTGTTGAAGCACTATTGAAGTGAACTTTGTACTCGTATTGGAAATACTAGTTCTTGCATGCTGCTGGGTGGTACAAAAGGGATCTGAAAAATATACTCTCTAATTTGTTGTTCGTGGTGTTTAAGACAAGCAGTTCTATTGTCCTGAAAAGTGCAGATTGATCTCATTTCTGTGCACCTCGTCCTTCTTACTCCTTCATGCGTTTTTTTTTTATTGACAACCTCTGTCATAAGCTGATTGACAACGTTAGGGCGTTGTTCCTGAAAGGAATGTGATGGCTTCTGAAAAAAACTGTAGTGCCTGACTGTCTGCGGACGAGCCATTGGCTCAGCGGTAAAGCTGGCTGTTGCCAGCCCGCCCGCCCGGGTTCGATCCCTGGGATCGACGGGTGCCGCACCGGCGCATTTTCGTCCAAAAAAATTCCCTCGCTTCTCCCCACTCAAAGCACATGTATAAGAGAAGGCTGAACCGATCTCACACGGTTAAAGGCCCCTGTGTATGGGTGGGGAGGCGGGTTCGGGAATTTTCTCGATCTACGTGAGAAAATCTTCTTCTATCCAACAATGCCCGGAGGATGGCTTACCCTCCGCAGGTCGAGTTTTTGTTTTTTGGCTGACTGTCTGGTGGCAGATTAGAAACTCCATTTGGCAGAGACATAGTACTGTCCTTAAAAGGAGAAACGAGGTATTTTTACAATGTCTGATTTTTATTGTTCGCTGATAAAAAGGCAGACATAATAACCATCAGAAGGACGCTGAAACGAATCCAACAACAAGGCTGACGTGATGCACAACAGGTTCTAAGTCCTGTGTTTCGACTGCTGCTGCGGCGCTCTGCTTCCTTGGAATTGTTTGGCTGCATCGATGAACTGGTTGGATATCTGATGCTGTTGTACTCGTCATACTCATATATAATACGCGCATGCATGCTTCTCTTGGATGGCCTGGTTCTTGAGCAGCTTGGCTATGGCGCGCTGCAGTTGGTCATCTCGTTGTCATCGGTAGCAGCGCGGTCCGCACCGTTGGGAAGCTTGAGGGTGTTAACGAACGTGTTCACGCCCGAGTGCTCGAACTTTTGCGCCGGCGCGCCGCCGCCTTGCTCGAGCTGCGCTTCTTGCGCGCACGCACGAATAGACCAGTGGAACGAACGGAGTTTCCTTAATTGTGCCGAGCTGCGAGCCCCATCGGCTGCAGAATCGTTTACCGCTGGCACAAACGCGAACACGCCAGTGCACCTCGGGCTCGCCCAGCCGCGCGAATTCGAAGGGGCAGAACGTGGAGTACCGGAATATCTCCATGACTGAAGGAGATCGTGTTCTGTACAAAAACACCTCCGTCCAAGTTGGCTCGGCTCCGCGCTCCACCAGCGTTGCGGCCGTCGGCCACGGAGCAGAGCCGCAAAAAAGGGCGTGAGCTCGAAAGAGTGCGAGCCCGGTCCGGGCCGAGGCAATCCCGCGGTGCAGCGAACTCACCCCTTTGCCCCCAACTAAGCTTGGGATGACATGGACCACCGCTACGAGGCCCGGCGAGACGTGCTAGCAAGCCCTTGCTTTTGTTCTGCCGCTCGTAGCGCGATTCGCGCGATGCGGTACTAATGGAACGAGTCGACTGAATTAGCCTTTGTTGTCGCGCGGTACTCGTGGTGAAAGGCGGCGCCATGTGTGCACCTTACGCGAAGACGACAGGCAGCCGTCGTTCGTCCTCTCGGCGTTCTTATTTTCCTGGGCACTAGCTGGGCTGCGCTTTGATGCTTGATGGCCCATATGACGCTCTCTGGGGGTCACGGTTTTTTTTTTTATTACACAGTACAATTCAGACATTCACAAACGCACGCACACTCATAAACGCACATACGTAAACTTTACCTCTATAAGCATCTTCGAAGACTGAACCGACAAATTCTCAAGATTGACGAAGTCACCACTAGCGTCTCGCTGTCGACGGTCACGTTGCCTACCGCTGAAAGCACAAAACCGTTAAATCATAAAAAAAATCGCTCCCACGAGAGTCAAACCCAAGACATAAGAGGTGCTACTCAGGTGCCTTAACCGCTAGGCCAAGACCCCTTTCACTAGGGCCACGTTTTCGCCACACGTCTTCATCCATCCATGCATGTCCTTGCTAGGCGGCAGATATGAGACGTTGTTTGTCTTTTGTGCATCGTGTCTTGTGTTCCGAGTCACCCCAAAGGTGGCGCCGGCACTGGCAGTCTTCTTCATCCACTATGTAGAGGCTTGTTGTCGTCGACGGCGCGGTTATTGCAGTTGTAAGAAAAAGAACGAAAAGCAGTTCTGTGACTTCTGTCCGCGTGAGTATGAGCAAAAAATTGTTTTAGATATCCTAGTGGATATGGATAATATAAATTTAATTGTATGATAATTTTGGACACAATATAGGATTAGCAAAATTAGGCGGATATGAACTATCCGATATATTAAACAGATGATCCGATGCTTACAATAGAATTATCTAACAAATTTAATTTGCACAACAAAGTCTTCTCTAGATACTAATATACTAGATGCATTAATCCAAAGTATTTTTGTTTGTCATTGACTAAAACAAATATTTTTATGGTCAAATGATGTACAACTATAGCTAGTTGCTCTTATTCTACTCTGTATGGTGTTTTTTTATGGATTGTCATTGTATATAAAATGCTATATCTATATACATATTATCTGTCTATTTAAGTCCGCTTCCAAACCACATCCACTATGATTCCGCACCATTTCTAACATCCAAAAAATCCACATCCGTGTACCCGTTCCACTCCGAATCTAAAAATAAGTCCATGGATTAGGAGATGAGGAAGATATTATATATCTGCTATGTTCCGATTCATTTTCATCTCTAGAGCTGAGCACCCCTGCAAACCCATGGGACATCCACAACATGCGGTGTGCGATGAGGCCAGCTCGTGCGAGGCCGCGAACAGCGAGAGTGACCACGTGTGAGGCCGATGTGTGGGACAGCCATGGCCGCACTGTCAAGCTCCACTGTGCAGGGGTCATCTTGGTAAGTGCTACGAGCGCGCGGGATGAAATGTGTCACCTCTCTATGTACTGCAAATAAGGGAACGCCGGCCTCATTGAGCTACCTCCACCGTGCTCTACTTTGGTTTTTAAGTTAGGGGGGGGGGGGGGGGGCACAGAACCCCTTATATTTACTTGAAGAAAGATATTCCCACCTTTGTGATTTTTTGTTTAGCTAAATTTTGATATAAGATACTCCCTACTTATACATATGCACCTTGGGGTGCCCAAAGGGTGGGTGTTGACCATGGGACAATTATGTCCGCTCTTGGGGAGAAGACGTTTGGTGCCAAAATTTTGCAATTTTCAAAGCCCAATGATAGTTCAATGTTGTCTGCCTTGAGGATATTTGTATGATTCACACATGTGCGTTCTCGGGGAGTGACAATGCTCTTTCTTGGAATGTTTTAATTGTTTGGCCCATATTGTTGATTGTTTCTTCAGGTTTGGTCATTTTTTTCTTTTCTAACATTGGTTCATTTCTTTACCATCTTTCTTCTCCCTGCCCAAGTTTTTGGAGCGGACGCCGGCTCGACAGGATGCATCCTTGTAGATAACTTTTCATTGAATCAATCAAGTTATTATTCACTTTCGATTGCAACTGTGATGTATCAGATCTTGTTTCTCAGTTGCATTTTGGGAGTTAGTTTTCCCTTTCACAAGTCTTCTGGTGTTCATTGTGTGGATATAATGGAGCTAGAGTTTCTTTTTCTATGGCAGTTTGTGGTACTTTGGTGACAATTTCATTTTGTTTGTAATGGTTTTGGATTGAATGTAAATAACAAATTGTGTGTTAGCGATAGCCTGTTTGACTCAGGTTCATAGTTCTGCTGTGCCGGCTGGCCTTGGCGCCACCATGATGACCTCTGGCCACGCTTTGTCCCCCTAGTCGAAGTGGTTGGCCGTGAGTGCGGCGCGCCACACCTGAAGGCGGGCGGCGACCATCGAGACGCGCATCAGGATCTCATCAACGTCCTCAGAGAGCACCGCGCCACTGCGCCGGCTGGCCGTGCCTAGGCCTCAGATTGAATTGATCAAATGTACGTTCTTGGTCATCACTTCTTTTAAATAATATGAAAAACAGGAGACAAGCTCCGAAAGCCAGACCACGGCCGGTGTGCTGAACTCTGCATCTACTCCGCAGCCACGTCTAGGTTGATATCTGAATCTTTTTTTTTTTTTGCGAGTAGGTTGATATCTGAATCCTTCAAGCGCACCTTTTCATCCTTGAACCGTTTCAAGTTGGACTGCCAAACTGGTGCGCGGAATGCGCACATAGCGACTCAAAACATGAACAGCATAACTGGGCCGATTCGTTTCATGCAGACGGTGGCCTCGTCAGCAACCGCGCCCCATTGGCTCTTGGCCAGAAACTGAGTCGAACTGAAAACCAATGGGAAATCAAATGTAGTGTCGATGTAAATAAGAGGGCAAGCGATGGTGTCCCTGTGGTTCGTGGCTCTGCCATTACCGTGAGCGTGCGGACACTGAGAGGCCGTCTTGGCTCGCTACTCCGCCGTCAATGCACCTCAATGCCATGGTCTCCCGGCTGGGCCTCGCTAGGACGTCGTCGTCGTCCGTAAATGCTGAGGCCCTCCGTGCCGGCCTATCCAAGCACTGCTCACTCCACCGCCGTCAACACCGCCCATGGCACCACAGCAGACTGCTAACATCTCGCTCTGACGCTGCCGTCAGAGAGCGGCTACACGCAGTCCGAACGGCTGGCCCTTGTGGGAGCTCGCCACCTCGCCCCATGATCCGTTCTTCTGGTTAGTTAAATTGAAAGCTTGCACGTGACAAATGTGGGTGGCGGTGTGGAGCCTGGTGCGACGGCTGGTGTTGTCGCGAACGAAGAAGATGATCCCTGGCTGGGCATCGGCTCTGGTCGCGGTGTGCGTTGGAGGTGAGCACGGCGCGCCACGCCCATCGAACAGGTGCTTGCTCACCGCAGGAACCCGGCGCGCCACGCCCATCGGATGCGGTGGCGGATGGGAGCAAAAACGGAGCAGCAAAAAGGGCGTGGGCTCGAAAGAGTGCGAGCGCGGTCCGGGCCGAGGCAATCCCGCTGTGCAGCGTCGTCCGGATTTACGATCGCAACCGTCACACCGGACTTGCTGCAGGGAGACCGTCAGATTGTCAGCCCTGTCGACGAACGTGCTCCGACCACCCCGTCGAACCCACCCCTTTGCCCCCAACTAAGCTTGGGATGACGTGGACCACCGCTACGAGGCCCGGCGAGACATTCTTGGAAGCCTCTGCTTTTGTGACGCGTCTTGCTGCGTAGATCACGCGATGCGGTGCTAAACCACTCGACCCCCTCGGCTGAGGCGGCGCCATGCGTACGCCTTACGCGAAGACGACGGCAGCCGTCGTTCGTCCGTCCTCCACTCGGCGTTCTTATTTTCCTGGGCCCTTACTAGCTGGGCCGCGTATTGATGGCCCATGGCCCATATGATGCTCCCGAGTGCGTTCCACGACGCGGAGCCTGCCGCTCGTCCTCCATCCGACGGTTTCCATGACCCCAGGGATGGTCGCTGTTTGAAATAGCGTCCACCCCCTCGCCGCGGTTGCTTCCATCGCATTGCCGCCGTCCGTGCCGGTAGCCGAGTGGCGCTGCCGTGAGCGAGCGCGGCTACTCTGCAGTGCGAACGGCTCGCACATCGATCGAGCTCCTGGCCGGATTTCATCCCGATGCACAGCACAAGCAGATCAACCGCGGCGTGACGGCGAAGAACCTGGCTCGGCGCTCCTCGACTGCTCGCCTGCGGGCTAGCTGCCAAACTACGGGAAGAGCAAGCGTTTTGTCTCATACATGGAATTAGAATTCAGGCGACACGGGTGTCATTGTTAGCCGGTGTATAGGTGGCACGGACAGGACGAGGTCCTTGGCGCGCATGAGTGTTCAGGTCACGAACTCGCAAGCCGACACCGCCTCCTCCCGTGATCCGTTCTGGCATAGCAGGTGGTTAATTATCTGAAACTTGCTGGTCTATCAGGTGGTGGTGGTCGTGGGCCGACCTTGACGCGAACGAAGAGTGCGCCCACACGCAGGGACACGACGCCATCGCGCCGGCGGCCGCCAGTCGCTCAGCGGCGCTGCCTTTAGCTAACGGCTCACCCTGTAAGATGCACGGCGAGGGAGCTCCTAGTGGGACTTCTCCCGACGCGCAGTACACGCAGACTGCCGCGTGAAACGACAAGAGCCGTGCTCGGCGCCTGGCCCTGCAGGATAACTGCAAAATTGACAGTCCGCTACACGTCTTCATCCATCCATGCATGTCCTTGCTAGACGGCGTAGATATGAGACGTTTGGTTGTCTTTTGTGCATCGTGTCACGCCTTCCGAGTCGCCCCAGAGGCGGCCTCGGCAGTCTTCTTCATCCATCATCATGTTGAGGCTTGCTGTCGCGACGGCGCGGTAATCGCCGGTGAAATGAAAATAACGAAAAGTAGTTATGTGACTTCTGTCCGCGTGAGTATGAACAAAAAAAAAAAGATATCCTAGCGGATATGGACAATCTGAATCCGATTGCATGAGAATTTTGAATAGATATAGGATTAACAAAATTGGATGGATATGAATTATCCGATAGATTAAAACGGATGATCCGGTGCTTACAATAGGATTATTCGACAAGTTTAATTTGCACAGCAATTTCTTCTCCATATATTAATATACTAGATGTATTGACCTGAAGTATTTTTGTTTGTCATAGACTATTTTTTTTATGGTGAAATGATGTACAACTATAGCTAGTTGCTCTTATTTTCTACTCTGTAGTCTCTGTATGGTGTTTTTTCTATGGATTGTCATTGTATATAAAATGCTATATCTAAATACATATTATCCTTCTATTTAAGTCCACTTTCGAACCACATCCACATCCGTGTGCTATCCGTTTCACTCCAAATCTGATAAAAAAAATATGGATTAGGATATGGGAAAGATATTATACGCTCCGCTCCGATCCGTTTTCATCCGTAGAGCTGATGAGAACCCCCCCCCCCCCCCCCCCCCCCCGCCGCGAACCCATGGGACGTACACAGTGTGGTGTGCGATGAGGCCAGCTCGTGCGACACCAAGGCTGATGTGTGGGACATCCATGGCTAGATGATTGTTAATGCCAATATATGCGTGCGAATTTCATGGTGAGTTGAGTGTTGGTCACCGTGGAGGTCCACCGTGCAGGGTTCATCTTAGTGAGTGTTGCGAGCGCGGGAGATGAATTTGCCACCTCTCTGTACTGCAAATAAGGGAACGACAGCCTCAGTGAGCTACCTCCACCGTGCAGGGTTCATCTTAATGAGTGTTGCGAGCGCGGGAGATGAATGTGTCACCTCTCTGTACTGCAAATAAGGGAACGACAGCCTCAGTGAGCTACCTCCACCATGCTCTACTTTTTGCTCTCTCTCTTTTTTTTTTAATTTAGGAGAGGGCGCCGGGGGGGGGGGGGGGGGGGCACAAGGTCCCTTACATTTACTTGAAAAAGGATACTCCTCCATTTGTGATTTGTTGTTTAGCTAAATTTTGATATAAGATACTCCCTGCTTATACATACGCACCTTTAGGTGCCTAAAGGGTGGGTGTTGACAATGGAACAACGGTCGCCATTCTAGGTAGAAGAGGACATGGTGCCAAAATTTGAAATTTTCAAAGCCCGATGATAGTTTAATGTTGTCTGCCTTGAGGTAATATGTGTATGATTCACACATGTGCATTCTCAGGGAGTGGCAATGTTCTTTCTTGGAATGTTTTAGTTGTTTGGCCCATGTTGTTGATTGTTTCTTCAGGTTTGGTCTTTCCTTTTTGTAACTTTGGTTCATTTCTTTACCATCTTTCTTCTCCCTGCCCAGGTTTTGGAGCGGACGCCGGCTGGCAGGAGGCATCCTTGTAGTACTTTTCATTGAATCAATCAAGTTATTGTTCACTTTCGATTACTTGGAGTTAGTTTTCCCTTTCACAAGTCTGGGTTGGTGTTGGTCTCAAAAAAAAAAAGAGAGTCTGGGTTGGTGTTCATTGTGTGGATATAATGGGGCTAGGGTTTCATTTTCTATGGCAGTTTGGGGTACTTTGGTGACAATTTCATTTGTTTGTAACGGTTTTGGATTGAATGTAAACAACAAATTGTGAGCTGGCAATAACCTGTTTGGCTCAGGTTCATAGTTCTGCTGCAACGGCTGGCCTTGGAGCCACGATGATGACCTCTAGCTTGGCATTGGCTCCGGCCCAAGGTCTACAATACCGATCCTCTCGCAAAAACCGGAGCCCACCGGTAGGTCCGGTTTTTCGGAACCGGAAAAACCGGACGAAAACCGGATCAAAATGCATTTGACGAAATTTAAACAAAAAATTGCCGAAATATTCGGTAAACCGGACCGGATTACCGGTAAAGCGGTTGGATTTTCCGGTAAACCGGACCTGATTTTTGGTAAACCGGTTTGAGGAGGAAAAATAGAAAAAAATGCAAAATTTTGAAAAGTTGCAAAAAATGAAAAACAAAATATGTAAAAAAACTAGATGCAATTTGCAGCGCAATGGTGGAAACTAAACACATAGATTCGATTGTTTGGTCTGTCAAAAAAATCGAGGAAGATTGCTGGTTCATAAAAAAGGTTTTTTTTTTTCTCTTTTTTTCTTACTTGTTCTACTCAGAAAAATCCGCGATTTTTTAGACACATGAAACGATCGAATCTACGTGAATGGTTTGCACCGTTGGACTGCAAATTAGATCTAATTTTTTTACGTATTTTTTGTTTCAAATTTTTTCAAATTTTCAAAAAATTTAAAATTTGAAATGAAAAACCGGACTACCGGGTAAACTGGACCGGACCGGTTTTTCCGGTTTTCGCGAAAACCGGTCCGGTTTATCGCGGTAAAGTAAACCTTGCTCCGGCCATGCTCTGTCCCCCTAGTCCAAGGGCTGCGGCTTCCCTGTCTCTACATCCTGTCTCCTAGGAGCCCTACTGTCTCCATCCGTGTCTCCGCTGCGCGGATGCCGTCCGTTCCCGATACTGGCCCACCAATATTTTTCTCCTCCAAAGACTGGCGCAAGACTAAACGGTACCATGATCCACGTTGTTTCCAACGTGACCCACCCCCTGCACCGGACGACGAACTCTTCTTCGGCGTGAGCGTCCGCCCGCCGCGGCATGGCCGGCAAGAGCGAGGCAGTCCACCGCGCCAGCGAGCATGGTGGTCGAGTCGACGGCGTCCGCCTTGATAACCAGCCCCGAAAAGGCATCCTGCTTGGCATCACCGACCTGCCATGTTAACTCTAGCATTTGATTACGAAATAGGAGTATCAGAATCAGAATCAAAGTCCCTTCCAGCCAGATCGAAGTGCCTGCCGCCGGCATCGAGGTTGTAGCCATACAAATTGAGGTCATCAGGGCCGGAATTGATCTCCCCACCAGCGAGAGGTTCAACTTTATTTGGCACACATCTAAGCTCCAACCTCCAAGCAACCCCAAATCATGCCGTTGAGCCATGCCTGGAGTCAAAGCCATGGAAGCTGCCGCCTGCAGGAGCTAAGAAAGAAAGAAGAGGGTGCGTTAGGATCACGACACCGTTTAAAACCTGGCGTTAGGCAGCGGAAAGGAAAAATCTATGGGGCCTCTTCTCTACTCCCTCCGTCCCAAAACACATGCGAAAGGCTGGATTGCTGCCACGCAGCGGGGACACGGATAGAGACACGGGAAGGGAACAGGGAAGCCGCGGCCAGTCCAAGTGGTTGGTCGTGAGTGCGGCGCGCCACACCTGAAGGCGGGCGGCAACCATTGAGACGCGCGTCAGGATCTCATCAACGTCCTCAGAGAGCACCGCGCCACTGCGCCGGCTGGCCGCGCCTAGGCCTCAGATTGATCAAATGTACTTTCTTGGTCATTACTTTTTTCGAATATGAAAAACAGGAGACAAGCTCGGAAAGCCAGACCACGGCCGGTGTGCTGAACTCTGCATCTACTCTGCAGCCTCGTCTAGGTTGACATCTGAATCCTTCAAGCGCACCTTTTCATCTTTGAACCGTTTCAAGTTGGACTGCCAAATTGGACTCTAGTCAAGCAAAGCACGTCCGATTCGTTTAATGCAGACGGTGGCCTTGTCAGCAACCGCGCGCCCCATTGGCTCTTGGCCAGAAACTGAGTCGAACTGAAAACCAATTGGAAATATAGTGTCGATGTAAATAAGAGGGCAAGCGATGGTGTCCCTGTGGTCAGTGGCTCTGCCATTACAGTGAGCGTGCGGATACTGAGGCCGTCTTGGCTCGCTATTCCGCGGTCAATGCACCTCAATGCCATGGCGTCCCATCTGGGCCGCGCTGCAATGTCGTCGTCGTCCGTGAATGCCGAGGCCCTCGGTGCCGGCCGATCCGCGCACTGCTAACTCCACCGCCGTCAACATCGCCCATGGCACCGCCACGCACTGCTAACATCTCGCTCTGACGCTGCCGTGAGAGACCAGCTATACACGGTCCGCGCGAACGGCTGGCCCTTTTGATGCGCCTTGAGGGAGCTCACCTCGCCCCATGATCCGCCACCTCGCCCCACGCCAGCTCGCGGTCCAACGCCCCGTCTCGGCCCATGATCCGTTCTGCTGGGTGGTTACATTTAAAGCTTGCACGTGACAAAAGTGGGTCGCGAATCCCTGGCTGGGCATGGTCGCGGTGTGAGTTGGAGCTTGGAGGTGAGCCCGGCGCGCCACGCCCGGCAGTGACCTACAGCTGAATTGGGGAACAGGTGGCTCACCGCAGGTCCGAACGCGAACACGAGGACACGACGCGGCGGCGGATCGGAGCAAAATGGAGCAGAGCAGCAAAAAGGGTATAGCTGGCCAACTGGGCCGGGCTAAAAGGGCCGGTCCGCTGCCCACTATTTTTGGCCCGGTCCGAGCACGGCACGGCCCGGTGCGTGAGTGGGCCGTGCCGGCCCGTAGCCCGCCTAGGGCCGTGCTTGGGCCTAGACGCAAGCCCGCCGTGCCGGCACGGCACGGCCCGTTTAGCGGCTGGCCCGTTCAGCTCACTATGTGGCCCGTGTAGCACGGCCCGGCACGGCCCGTTTAGCCATTTTTTGCATTAAAAAATCAAAAAAAATAGGAAAAAAAACTATATTTTCAGTCTAGGGCCGGCCCGGCACGGCACGGCCCGTGTAACACAGCTAGGGCCGTGCTTGGGCTTGAAGTGAAGGCCCGTGTGCCGGCCCGGCCCGGTCCGTTTATTATAAGGGCCGTGCCGTGCCTCTTCCTCAGCGGCCCGAGCCCGCCCGGGCCCGTGCCGTGCCGGCCCGGCACGGCCCGTTGGCCAGGACTAAAAAAGGGCGTGAGCTCGAAAGAGTGCGAGCCCGGTCCGGACCGAGGCAATCCCGCTGTGCAGCAAGACGATTTACGATCGCGACCGTCACACCGGACTCGACTGCAGGGAGACCGTCAGATTGTCAGCCCTGTCAACGAACGTGCTCCGACCACCCCTTCGAACTCACCCCTTTGCCCCCAATTAAGCTTGGGATGACGTGGGCCACCGCTACGAGGCCCGACGAACCATGCTCGCAAACCCCTGCTTTTGTGCCGCGTCTTGCTGCGTGGATCACGTGATGCGGTGCTAAACCAGTCGACCTAATCATCACGCGGGTACTGCTGCTAAGAGGCGGCGCCATGCGTGCGCCTTACGCGAAGACGACGGCAGCCGACGTTCACGTTCTTATTTTCCTGGGCCTTACTAGCTGGGCCGCGTATTGGTGGCCCATATGACGCTCCCGGGTCTGTTGGTCCACGCAGAACCTGCCGCTCGTCCTCGATCCGACGGCTTTCACGACCCCAGGCGTGGTCGCTATTTCAAATAGCGACCACCCCCACGCCGCCGTGGCGCTGCCGTGAGTGTAGCATCCCGCCTCAAATCAATGAGGGGTTTGCTAACCAGGATCTTAATCGGGGAATACTTGGCGAAGCAAGTATGCATATACCACACACATAAGCATAAATAAGATAATTTTACAATAAGTTCAGTTATTACATTGGTTCCATAATTAACATAAGATATCCAGTTCGAAGTTCGATTTATTTTACATAAAAGGGGTTCGAAATTCGATTACAAACACGAGCGGAAGCGAAACACACGACGATACATATATACAATGAAACCATGTCCGGCCCGTAGACACGATCTCACTCACCTTGCTCCTGGCGGGGAGAAGAGGGAATCCACTCAATGGACCAGTCCTTGGGCGGTTCACCCTCCCACACTATTTTACCACAGCAACCACAGAAGTTGCAATCAGGGATACCTGCAGTAAAATTTTAAACATCGAAACCCTGAGCAACTAATACTCAGCAAGTCTTACCCGTCAAATTGGCCATCTAAGACCGACTTCTAATATGCAGGGGGTTGACCAGGGGTGAAATTTAATTGCGAGAAAACGGCACTAATAATTGATCCTTATTTTCATATTTTAGCCAAATTAAAAGGGTTCTTGCATAAATATAAATATTAGCAACCTAACTAAGCAATACATGGTTGCAATACAATTTAAATGAAGTACAACAACATATAATCATCATCATGTGCACTTCTTACTACGATGTGACACAGTGAACAAGTGGTACTCAATAACCGCGAGGGACGGCGATTCGAATCGATTTACACCTGCAGGCGAAACCCGAGATACACGACGTACGCTACTCGAAAGAGTCACGCACGGCAACCGTTTACAAGGTACCATAAAGTCGAGCCGCTTAACACCTCTCCCGAGTACACGTCTCCCCACGCGATAACCATGCCTGGTCTAACTGTGGTTCACCCGGGCACCCTCCCTTCAAACACGGTCCCAAATTCCACCATAACCATCTTCATCACCAAAAGAGAGGTGGGTTCACGTCCAACAATATAGCATCGAGCTACTAAGTTTACTAGTTCCCATTCTCCTAGCATGCATCTGGTACTGTTCAAACTTGCTCAGCGGGGCCACAACGAACGGTCCTCAACCAACACAAACGGGGCTATGGCGAACAAGGCGAGCCTTGTCACCTCCACCTACACATGAACTTCCCCGTTCGGTCTCAAATTCATTAACGTCATTATGTGAGAACATAAAGTAAATCCGACCCCACTTACACCGAGCGGTCTCCATACCACTCGATATTCTACCGACGACACTACTTTATTAAGCATAGCAAACTAACGAGTGGTAGAACGTAAATTAACCAAACCCATAGGAATATCTGGAGATACATGCAACTAGGTTTTCAATCAAGTCCTATACGTAATGCACATTTCACGACTCGAAATACACGTGAGAAAGTATAAAACTTTGTAGATATGGGAGTGCACCGGGGCTTGCCTTGGGGCTGGTGGTTAGCACACTCAAGCACGTTCAGGTCAGCGCCGGTCTCTTCGGCCACGATCTCCAAGTCCTCGAATCCGGCGTCGGTTCCTAAATGAATGCAACAATATAAACACAACCAAAGATAGTTCATGGAACTTCCTTGACAAAATGGCATGGTGATGTTATGATGTAAATGCAACATGCTGGCAGGGCCAATCATCAGGTTTTTGCAGTTTGGTCCCAAGTGATTTCCACAATTACTTTGGATTTAGGAATTTCCTTACGCGCAAATAAGGGTTCCTCTTATAAATTCTTTAAAAAGGGTTCTGGAAGATCTAAAATTACATTTGTATTTTTATTTAGCATCTTCATCCTAGGTACAGTAACATATCCAAAATTTGGTGCAAAAAGGTGTAGGAATAAAATCAATAAAAAGATTTTCCTAGCAACTGCAAAATGCAATTACTCCTAAAAGAAGATGCATTTCAAGATACCACTTGGTGGGATGTTCAGTGAAACCATTAGGAGTGTGCATGCCAAAATTCAGAATTTGTGCACTTACAGATCTTTTTATAGAATTTATTTCCTGATTCTCTTCTTTGAATTTTAATAAATTAAATGAGAATAATTCAGATGTTTATGTTGTACCAATGGATAGGTATCATTTCTAGGATTCCAGAACATTTGATTTTGCATTTTTACGATTTTTCTACGAATTTCTATCGAATTTAGAAGTTTGGCCAAAATCTGAGAAAATCAGATAAAAAGAAAAAGGGGAAACTGTAGCAGTGTCAGTGGTGCGCGCGACGCCGGCGATGGCAACGAGCGTGTTCCGGCTAATCGACGGCGAGTCAAGGTGCACACCAAGCGCGACCCTGCTCAGGGCACCGAGGCGGCTCGGAATCACCTACACGGGCACGCGCGCGCACCCGGGAGCAGAGCTCGACGCGGGGACAGCGGCGGCGGCCATGGCGCGGCGGCGCTCCGGCGGAATGAGGCGGCGCGGCAGCGAGCTAGGGGAAGCACAGCACTCACCAGCTCACGGGGAAGCTTCCGGGCCAACACGGGTGCGAGGAGGAAGGCCGGAGGTGGGAGTTCGTCGGAGGGGCGGTGGTGTCCGGCGGGCGGCGGCGAGGGAGAAAGAAATTCCGGCGATGGTGCTGCAGGATAGCCATCAAGCTCGCGTCAGCAAGTGCTCCAGACCAAGAGGGGCTCGAGGACGCGAGGAATTGGACAGCGACTCACCAGTGAACGAGAATCGCACGTCGACGGTGAGCTAGGTCGAATCCCCGGCCATGGCGGAAATCCACTCGAACTCGCCCAGCACTTGGAGAAAGGCTTCGCGCGCGGCTGCAGCAACTACTGATGCTCCTTACGCGTGCTTTGGCACCCAGAGGCGAGCTCAAAAGACAGCGGCGAAGCGGCGAACCGTGCGAGCTCGACGGCGGCGATGGCGGCTCGGGGTAGGAGTGGAAAAGGAGGGCGACGACTTGACCGCGGGGAAGGGAAAGGATAAGGCGAGGACGAGGTTAGGCGCGATCGTACGGGAAGGACGGCGATCACAGTGGCCGGAATGGGCAGTGAGAGAAGAAGGTGTCGCCGGCGGCGACACATGGAGGCTACAGTGCCATTTGAGAATTTTTCGAATTTCAGTGATTTTCCTCGGTTTGAACTGATTTGATTCAAATTCGATCTTCCCGAGCTCCAAAAATCACGAAAAACTCAGGTTTGGAAGATTTCAGTGAAAGGAACAACTTTGTCAATTGGCACTTCTGCTAAATCGGCTTGGATTTCAAATTAAAATTCATTCAAAGCTTAAGTTTGAAAAAGGTTCATGCATTTAATTGGGCTTCAAGATTTTTGCAGAAAAAAATCCCAAAAATCTCTAAAATTCTATTTTAGCCCCTGGATGCTGAGAAATTTTTCATTTGGGTCCACTTGTATAGAAAATTTTAAAGTTGTAGTTCAAATGCTTGTTTGGATGAAATTTATCCAATTTGAAGTGATTTTGAATTCCTTTTCATTTTCTCTTTGATTTCTCTTGATCATTTTCACTGATTGAGATCAGTAGCTTGATTAGGGACTAAATTTGAGTGGGATGTTACAGTGAGCAAACGCGGCTACTCTGCAGTGCGAAAGGCTCCCCCATTATATGCACATCGAGAGAGCTCCTGGTTGGACTGCTTCCCGACGCTTAGCACACGCAGACCGCCGCGTGAACGGAACGCTAAGAGACCGAGCGGGCTCGGCGGCGCCAACCGCGCCGGCCGGCGCTCCACGACGCCTCGCCTGCGGGATACCTGCAGAACTGATGGAAGAGGAAGCTTTGTTGCAGATATGGAATTGGAATTCTAACGACACTGGTCTCACTATTGACGACAGGAAGAGGTTCGTTTGCTCGCAGGCGACGCCGCCTCGACCCATGTCCGTTCTCTTCTGCTGGTCTCACTATTGACGGACAAAATGCAGAAGTCTGTCCTAATGATGAAGAATGGGCTAAGGCTGAATCTATCTGTGAATTTTTGAAAGCATTCGAAGAGTTGACTAATGTCGTGTCAGCCCATAGGGAGCCAACTGCATATAAGTTCATGCACGTGGTACTTTGTATTCGGAATGCATTGAAGGATCCATGCTGGCAGCCCACTCCTCTGTTGAGAGATCTGGCCGCTGCTATGCATTCAAAACTTGACAAATATTGGGACCCCTGTCAGACACAAACTATTAGTACTTGGAGAAACAATCATGAGATTGAATTCAACCTTGCACTTGTTATTGCAACAGTACTGGATCCAACAAAGAAAGATGAATATTTGGACTTCTTCTATTTGAAAGTTGCACAGAATATGGACCACGTACCTACACTTGTATCAGCCGCAATACAGTGCATTAGAAGGTACTATGAGGAATACAAGCAAGCATGGGATGCTCGTAGTTCAGATCCAACACACCCATCTTCTGAAGTCAACATTAGTGTGAACTCGCCTATAGCTGGAAAGAGGAAGCTTGACGAAGAGTTTGCTCGTCACAAGAAACTTCGGAGGCGCTCACAGATACAAAGGTTCGAACTCGATGTATATTTGGAGGAACCCACCGAAGATGACAGCACCGAGTTCAACATATTAGCGTGGTGGAAGAATCATGCCGAGAAATTTCCAATCCTTGCATCTATGGCTCGGGATTTCCTTTCCATCCCCCTCAGCACGGTGGCTTCGGAGTCAGCTTTCAGCTGTGGAGGAAGGTTACTTGGAGAGTCGAGAAGCTCTTTAGATCCAGAGATGCTGGAGGCTCTCGTATGTACGAAGGATTGGCTATACAAGCAGTAGGTCGATTAAGGTAAACAATTTGTCTTTTATTATCTGAAAATTATTCATGCCACAAAATATTGCTTCTCCGAACTCTATCTGATTGGTCACCTAGTACTATTGATGATTATATGGCCTACTAGGTCAATTATATGGTAACTGTAACATTCCATTGTGCACCTGCAATTGTAGTCACAGAAGTATTTATTGAAAAAAATTATCCTCTCTCAAGTCTTCATGCTGATAATGCAAACTGGTTTTGCAAATGATTGCTAGCAGTAGTATGTATATGTTGTCCTTCTAAGTCTGATTCCATATACTTTTTTGCAGCGAAGCTAGTGATCATCTGTAACAACTCAACTCTATGTTGGCGAAGGTCACTGTCCACCAATTTGGAAGTCTGAGATTGAATACTTAGTTATCATCCCCAGCAGGCTTAAAAGCTCTTGACTAGTAGTAACATTATGTGAATTACTGTTTTGGAAACACTCAAAATGTTAGTACTACATACTGGCCTTGTGATGTATGAATTGTCTCTAAACTGTGTGCTATTTGTGGTTGTTCAGAGCACATACATACCCCTAAATGTTATATTTATTTCATGTATTATGCTTTGTTCAGCACATCCATATATGAGTGTACTTTTTGGTTTTACGCATATTTCTGAAGCCTTCTGTCTGTGATTTGCACGCAAATCATCAATTTCTTTCGCAGAATATTGTTTGGTAGTGATGTCTTTTGAAGCGTTATATGAAATTCCTGGTTAATATTGTCTTCAAAAAATTCTAGATGTAAAGGAATTATTCTGATATTCTAGTCTGAAGCATATGCTTATTTTTTCCTAGTCAGAATATTGTAAACAAATTCTGCGTGCACGTTCTTAATCTTCAGTATGGATGCAAGCAAACTGGAGCTTCACAGTATGGGGACCTGGAACTTCGTAACGAAAACATCCAGCGAACTGAGATTGCAACGTGAGGCCCGCTGGTCTTTTGTGTTTTCAGCTGAGCGAGGCAGCGAGCAGCTCAGCGGCCTCAGCCCGCCAGTTTGGAACCGGTTCCCAACTGTGGATGGTCACTCTGAGCTGGTTTAGCTTGGGCCAAATTTTCTTTCGGTTTGGTTTGGTCTGGTTTGAAGAGGAGGAATAGTGGGTTGGTTTAGACTGGGCCACATGAGCTACAGTAATTGGTGGGGTTTGGTGTTTGGACCGGTTCTTCACCCATTCTCAGGGTTAGGGCGATAAGCGGTGGATCCTGGCGCCATGGCGCGGTGGCCGGCCATCCTTGGCGTTGGCTCTGGCCGCACGGTGCGCCTGGACGAAGGGGTTGTTGGTGACGCGGCGCGCCATGCCCGGAACTTGCGTCAGGATTCGGTCGAAGACAATGTCCTCGACTCCTCGGGCAGCACCGGCGCCGGCTGGCCGTGCCGAGGCTCTTTGGACGTTTCGTGGCAGGGGCGCTTGGGGTTCTGGCGCTGCGACGTGGCGGTGAAGAAGCTCGGTCCTACAAGCCGTGCCGCCGCCGTGGTGCTGGGCAGCGCGCAGGAGTTGGAGTGGACCGGGTGCCTTGCGGTCTTGTGGCTTTCTGAGCCAATGGCGCCCTGTTTCACGAGTCAGCATGAATGATGAATCTGCGGCTCCGTGCAGTAAAAAACCAACGCTAACGATCAAACACTCGTTCTCGGCGGTGATGATCAATTGGCGGTCATCAGCGGTAAAAATTGTGCAAGAGGACTGAGGGTGATGAAGACCATGGCCTGCACTTGAATTAGGAAGACAGGTTTCATTCAGTCCAAGCTGGTCAGCGAAAGGAATTTAGCAAAAAGGTCATCAGCAGGTACAATACACTCTGTGCAAGAGGACGGAGATTGAGCTTGAATACGGGTTTCATTCAGACCAAGCTTGGTCAGGGAAAGAAATTTAGCAAAAAACAAAACGATTGATGCACCAGCCGGGAATCGAACCCGGGTCTGTACCGTGGCAGGGTACTATTCTACCACTAGACCACTGGTGCTGTGATGTTCAATTCTAAGTTTAATAATTCACAACACCTTAATTGCTTACTTGTCTGTTGTTTCTACCGATCCATGAAGCTGTACATGAGTAATGCAAGATACAGTATTTTGAAGTCCATTTTGATTGTTTCCCAACAGAAGAAGTCGCGCGCATGCCACCTCGCCACATGTAACGTGCGAGATGCACTGCGCGGCCATTGTTTGATACCGGCAGTCTGGCCTCCTCTCATGCAACAAGTTGCATATTTCTCTTTTGCGAATAAGTCAACCGGTTGTTTAGTGCAAAACTGCAAATTGCCTGTACTGTACTCCTATTTATTTGCTGCCTCTCTTGTTGGATTCTTTAGCTGCCGATGCGCTCGGTCGTGCCTAAGTTTAAGTCATACATAATCCACCAACTCACCAACAACCATCCACATAATCTAGTTCTCAAGTCCGAACCTTTGATTTAATTACACTCCCATCGAATTAGTTCACGATGTAGTGTGCCCACATCTCTTCGCCTTGACGAAGAACGGATCAACCTACAACAAATTCCACTCTCCTTTCCAGAAATAAACAAACACCAACTCCATGTACTGTAATCATGTACTTAATCAACACTAGTTCTCTACGCCTGCCAAGAATCTCCACCGCAATCCAATAAGTAACTAGTAGGATAATAATAAAACAGGGGCAACAAGAACAAGTGATCCGTCGATGCGGATACCGGCCGGCGCCGATGGACGAGAGAGGCCTATCTGACGGTCAAGAGGTGTAGGTTGACGATGATGGGCAGCACGATGACGAGGACGAGCACGAGGCCAGCGACGATGGCGATGCAGGTCCACTTTCGGCTGCTCTTCTGGTACTCTTTCGCCGTCTCGAGCTCGACGGTGCCGCGTCGGACGAAGGAGCTGGCGTGCAGGACGTGGCTCTCGATGTCGTTGAGCTGGTGTCCCTGCGCCTCGACGAGCGCGGCCATGTCGAGGAACACCTGGTGCAGGTCAAGCAGGCTGCGCTCGATCTCCTTGACGGCGTCGTGGCGCTCCTGGATCTCCGAGATGGTGTCCAGCACCTGGCCCCGGCCTTGCTCCTGGATCGCTTTCTGCAGGAACGTCTCGCTCTCCCCCGACGAGATGAGCGCCTCCACCGTGCTCTCCGCCGCCTTCTCCCCCGTCACCGTGTAGTACCGCCGCGCCACCGTCTCCTTGTACTCCGCCGCCATCCGCGTCCGCAGCCCCTGCACATCGATGTCATTTCGTACTCCTCGGTTCAATGCCGTCAATGGCGAGCTCGTCGACGAACAAAAGAAGAAGTTGTGTTTCCAACCTGGAAGTCGTCCATGAGGTCCTTGAGCTTGAGGCCGAGGCCGGCGACGACGGAGGAGCGGGTGCGGTCGGTGGAGGAGCCGGGGCCGGAGCCGGGGAGCTTGCGGCTGGCGGCGTTGGCGCGGTCGAGCGCCTCGAGCTTGCCCTTGACGGCCCTGGCGCGGCGGAGCACCTGGTCGACGTCGCCGTCCATGCGGGCGCGGAGGGCCTTCACGGCGCGGGCGTCGTGCGCGGTCTTGCTCTCCTCGTGCGCCGACTGCAGGCGCCGGTACAGCGACTCCAGCCCCCGCAGGTCCTCCTTCACGCCCTCCACGTCCTCGAAGAACCGGTCCAGGTTCGGGCCCTCGCCGCCGCCGCCGCCGGACTCCAGGTCGTCCAGCGCCACCTGATGCTTCAGGTCGGCGTACTTCTTGAACGACCCCGACGAGAACAGGTCGTTCATCTTGACGGAATTAAGGAGAGAATTACTAATGTGCCAAAGCCTATGGCGCGGGCAAGGCGATGATCGCAGATGCCGGTAATCGCCGCAGAGCTCTGCAAAAGCTTGGAGCTTCAGTTAGTACACTTCTTGATTTTCCTGGGGCGACACCACAACTTAACGCGCAGCAACAGAGAAAACAGAACAAGATGTCGCGAGTTCTAGAGCAATGGCTTTGTGCATTGGAGATGGCAGCGAGCGGGAGACGAAAAGGGCGGCGTGCCAATTGGCGGACGGGGGCAGAAGAAGGCGTTGCAGTCCGTATTTCCATTCCTAGAAAAAAGCTGGCATCCAGCAGACGACATGGACGTGCAGGGGTACAAGTGCAACAGCAGCAGCCCGCGCCGCGTCTCCCTTCCCTTCTCTCTCTCCGCTGGCCAACGTGTGTGGTCTGCACGGCCACCTCGCGCACCGACCATTTCGTGGTGCGTCACGAAGAACTTGGTGTTCTTGTAAGCCGGCAGCTCGATTAGGCGGACGATGGAATCTTTGGATTCCAGAGATTTCTGTGTCTGGCACGGTTTCTTCCCTTTGTGTGACTAATTTAACTTGGCCTAACCAGGTACAGATTTTGGAACCACCCGCAGGGGACACATTCCCGCAATAGATAACTTATCGGTAAAATGGGTCCCAAACCGGGCCGTAAAATCCAGATATACGGAACATCAAACTTTTCTGTAAATTTTATTTTGTAAGGTCATGTGGGTTTCTTTTCTTTCTTTCTTTCTTTCTTTGGGACATGTGGGTTCCTTTTCTTTGTGAGGGACGGAAAAATGGAAAATGTGGTATGTGGTGGGTTTGCGAGGTGGCTCACTTTGGTTCTAACTCTCAAAGAGCGTGATCATAGAAAAAATATCAAGTGTACGAATGTATAATTTTCAACGTTTAATTTACTTGATCTTCAGTCGCATTTCAGCTTCATCATCCGAAGACGAGCTGATTTTCTTTTTTAGCAAAATCAGAAGACGAGCTGATTTTTTTAGTACAAAGTACAACTCAGACGCTCACAACGGTACGCACACTCACCCCTATAAACACACGTACGCAAACCCTACCTTTATGAGCATTTTCGAAGACCACTGCCGTCTCGCTGTCGACGGGAGTGTCGTTTACCACTGAAAACATAATGCCGTTAAATTCAAGAAAATTCGCTCCCATAAAGAGTCGAACCCAAGACCTGATATGCTACTGAGGCTCTTGTAACCGCTAAGACGAGCTGATGATCGAGTTCATTTGCACAAAACACCGCGCAGACTAGATAGGCCCATCAGTGATCCACCCACTGACACACCGGCCCAAATAGAGAGTGTACAGCCCACTGGACCTGCCTCTGCCGAGAATCACACGAAACACGCGGAGAACGGCAGAACCTCCCAAAACTGGCTAGGATCGGTATCCTCTGCCTTTCTGCTGGTACGGCAAACTTTGCCATGCTTAATCCCTGCCGTTGATTTTAGATGCAACGTTGGCCCCGGGAGCCCCTATGCTGCATGCACGCTACTTCGATTTTAATTTCTCTAGCTGCGGTTGGTTTCTTATACAAAGTACTATTTTAGGTGATTTTAACTTGTATCATAGCCAGTTTTTTTGGTTGATTTCTAATACACAGTACCAATTTCAGTAGAACAGAGTACTAATTTTCAGTAGAAAAAACAGTAAATCAATAATTCAATTAGTGGAAAAGTAATGGTACCACAAAATTGGATTAGTGGAGGCGAACATTTTTTAGGTTGACAGCAATACATTAGTCTCTCTTGTATCTTCAAACACGAGACATGTGTTTCTTTAATCCACGAAATGACGCGCATGCAGGTAGATTAGGAAAAGGATTGAAGGCCTCACGTGGCCAGCGTTGGATTTGTGATCAGCGAGAGGGATTAGGCAAAGGCAAAGTTTGCCATACCAACGGAAAGGCAGAGGATACGGATCCGGCTGGCGAGAGGACGATGCACGGCGGCGGCAGCGACGGCGGCGATGGCTGCCGGCCTCGCGCCGTCTTCATGGCCTTCGGCACCAAAGGAGACGTCTTCCCCATAGCTGTACGCTTCACTCGTCTCTTCTATCCTCTTCCCCTCCTCCCTGTCCCTCTCACCTGACTTTTGCTCCATCTATTTCTGAACAGTTAAATGCTCTGAACTTTGAACAAATTTCATGAAATTGAAATGTTTGCAAGGAAGATATCGAAACACACAGTGTCCATTTTGGATCTATTTACTTTGCATTTGAATCATTTTCCGTTTCTCAGGCCCTTGCTGCAGCTTTTGCGCGTGACCAGCAGCAGTACACCGTGGTGTTCATCACTCATTCGGCTCATCGGGTACTGAACCTGTGAAAGAATAGCTGTTTTGGAACTTGTTTTAATTCATGAAGCTTCATGTAATGAACTTGGTGCAGAGTTTGTCAACACATCTAGCGGCCAGTAATGTTACATATATGCCTGTGTCAAGCCCCCCTGTCCTTGCAGCTGAACAGCTTGAGAATGGCTCAGGTAAGTGTTAGCAAGCTAATTTAGTCCCATGACCGATAGAACTTGATCCGATTACTAAGAATAAGGTGTTTCATGCAACTCGCTTTGCAAGGTGGTTCTCTTCAAGCAAATGATGATGGTGAGTCTTTCTCACTACAGAAAAAGGCCATTCAGATCCAGCAGAGGAAAGAATGCCTATCTTCTGTGGAAGAAATTTTTGGAAACGAACCAAGCGTTGATGGTGATTTTATTGTGATAAATTTCTTTGCTTTGGTGAGGACATAACAACTCACAATGCAATTTAGTGATTAACATTCATGATTTAGAACTTGTGTAGTGGGAGCCCCTAATTTATCAGGGGAGCTCGTATATCATGGTATTCTGTTACGTTCAGTTATTTTTTTTATTTTTTTTAAAAACCGTTTAATTACACATGTGGGAGGACTCTGCTGTACAATGTTGAAGTATGGAATTTCACCATAGAAACTAGGAATCATTCCTGTTGCAGCTATAAAATTCATTGATATTGTAATAACACGAGTCACCTCATGATTTAGGAAGGTTGGCACCTTGCAGAACTATTCCAAGTTAAATGCGTCATTGCTGCACCCTACTTGGTTCCCTATAGGTAACTTGTTCTGTGTTGGTTTTGATTTCACATAGATACTGTTCAAAATTGCCTTAAAGGGATAATCGAGTCTTCTATTTACATGTAAGGTAATAAAGTGGTGGGTTTATGCCTCATTTTGAATCATTTTATAAGCTTCCATTCGTTTTCCAGTTCTCCTACATCATTTGAACGCCAATTTAAACAGAGTTTTCCTCATCTGTACAAGTACTTCCAAGAAGCACCTCCAAACACGGTACAAAGATTTAATGGTTACCTCCTGAATTTTATATAGTTGTTTGGGATCGGTCACTTTCGTTCTTGTAAATATTTTAACATTTGCTACACTATTTATTTATCTACTGTGGAGTGCAGATATAATGGCTCATCTCCTAGAGACATAATATCATGATCATTCATTGGCTTAAAATGTCACACTGCCCTGTTTATTTTAGCCATTCTCATGGAAGAGTCAACTAAAGAGCATTTTCATGCTGTAGGTTAATTGGAATTTGGGTTAGATCCTTCAAGCAGATATTTTTTTTCTTCCCATTATGTGTAGTAATTAGGTTTCTCATTGTCCTTTTTATTCAGATATTCTTGCTCTCGAGCATATAGCTTGCAGATTCATGAATGACACCTTCTGAAATATATGAGCAATTTTGTATGTCTGATTATGACCAATGGATGTATCATATTTTTTTCTTTCCTTTTTTTAATTTGCAAGAAACCAATTGATGTATCATCTGCCTTGCACCTAGGAAAATAAATTGATATTGTAAACCAATGGCAGGTCTGCTGGACAGATGTTGTCCACTGGATGTGGGCGCTCTTCATGGAAACTTGGGGCTCATGGAGAAATGATTGTCTTAACCTAAGTCCTGTTCCTTTTACAGTGCGTAGAAGCATATATAATTTTATTTGTTTATATGTGCACAGTCCCTTCCAAGTCACTGGAACTTACTGAGATAATGTTTTTGGGAAAATTGCAAAAACCCACCTGCATGTCAGGGGGGTTTTCATATACCCACCTACAAGAAATTTTGTGGCAGTCTCCCCCTTGCAAATGTTCATTTGTTTTCGTAGTCCCCCATGATAGCTTTGACCGGATGATATGGCTCTTATGTGACCTCTATGATTATTTCTAAGGCTTCAGTGTAGCTCCACTATAGCGTATTTATCATCTAATCATATGTTACAAAGTAAAAAATTACCATGCTATCATAAATGACGTTCAAACTTAGCCGCAGCACTAAGAACAAAATAGAGAAAATTATACATATAGGTTTCGATATCTATGTATTTTACACAACATCAAAGAGTATATAGATATGATAGACCACCCGGAGCCGCATCGGAAAACATATACGAGCTATTTCGTCCGGTCAAAGCTATGAGGGGGGAATATGAAAACTTATGGACACTTGCAGGGGGGAGACTGACACACAAAATTTTGTAGGGGGGTATATGAAAACCCCCCTGACTTGCAAGTGGGTTTTTGCAATTTTCCCAATGTTTTTTGATAACTGCAGGATCCAGTAACAGATCTTCCTTCATTGAACATGCGAGAAGAGTCACCGTTATTGCTGTAAGAATTGCATAACTGGTCTTGAATTAGTTTATGCTGGATACACTTAGCTGTTTCCTCTATATTTGTTCAGGTATGGTTTCAGCAAAGAAATTGTAGAGCGCCCAGGTGAGATTTGGTGGCCTCCTGCATCAGTCTAAAATCACTTCAGATGTATTAATTCATGAAGTCTTATGTATCTAATTTCAACAATACTTGCATAATATCATGACAGGATACTGGCCCTCTGGTGCTCACGTTTGTGGCTTTTGGTTTCTTCCTATGGCTTGGCAGTTTTCTTGTGACAAATGCTTGGAGTTGTCTAGAAGATTAAATTCATCATCTGAGAGTACTCTGTGTGAAAATCATTCTGCCATTGAGCACTTTCTGATGGGGAGTTCTTATTCATCAAGACCTATATTTGTTGGATTAAGTTCCATTGGTAGGTGTGTTTCTTATCCAAGGCAAACTTATGGTGTTCTTTTTACTCTCTGAAGTTATCGGTGTATGGAATTTATCTTATGAAAATCCTTAGTCTGCTTACTTCTACTTACTTTCGTTTTAGTATGGCTGTGAATAGAAAGTTTTGAACATGTATTTGCAGAGCATTTTTTATCTACCTCTTTTTGGGTATTTGTTTTATAACTTTTGAGGAGTCAAAGTCTTATCTATCGTCATTCAAAATTTATAATAGCCATTCCTCAGCATACTCATTCCTGACAATGATCTTGTGCAGCATGGGTTTCCTCAGAAAACCTAAAGCATTCCTAATGGTGCTTAAGACTGTGATAGAGATGACAAACCATAGATTCATCCTTTTCTCATCGGGATATGAGCCATTAGATTCTGCAATCCAATCCATTGCTTTGTCAGTAGCAGAATCAAGTGATGTGGTGGCAGCTGCTCTCAGTGGAGACAGTACTGTGCTTTTTAATGATCGGCTTTTTTGCTTTTCTGGGTTAGTATCAGAGTGATGTCATATTCTTGTGAGCCCTGTCCTTTGGAATTGTAAATCTTAGTCAATGCTATTACTTTTTCAGGTCAATACCATATAGCTGGCTCTTTCCTAGATGTGCAGCTGCCATTCACCATGCTGGCAGGTAAGAAATATCATAATTTCACACAGGGGCCAATTGCCATGCATAAGCTTTCAGTTCACTGCTGCTTGCACAAAATATTATTGTTTCTTCTTCATTCTTCTATTGCAGTGGATCTACAGCTGCAGCTCTACTTGCTGGAATTCCTCAGGTTATAACAGCTGTTGCTATATAATTCTCCCGTATTCATTATTTTGTCTTTCTGCTTGCTGCCCATCTTTTTTATTCTTTGGTGATTGTTTTGACGTATTAGTCTTGTTCAATCGAAATGCCATGTTGCGACTACTTATATGCCACATTAAGTTGTCAGTTACAAAATAGTTCAAGTAGGCACGCAAAGAACAGACATACCGAAGTTATTTTTTTGGGGCTGCGACCCAACTTTCTTATTCGCATCTGGTTTTCTGAATTAAATGTTTTCTAACACTTTCCTTGACTACGAAGAACACTTAATACACATCTCACATCCTAACGAGTCATTCAAACTTTGAACATTTTGCATTGTTACACTTTACATTCTGACTTTGAACACTTGCATTGTTAGACCCTTTACATTCTCAGATAAAGTGGTTAAAAGCCTACAAAAAAAGCAATATTGATCAATTGATTCCAGCTGGAAGTATCACGTGGCAATAAATTTTGTACAATAATTTGAATTTCTAATGCTAATTTAAACAATATGACATCTTCCAGAGTCCACATTTTCTTGGCTATTCTGCTACCTTTTTCCAAGGGAAGTACAGTTGGGAAATAATAATTTTGCTACTTGATTTGGGATGCATTCATTTTGCTAAACAATCTCGTCATGCAGGTAGTATGTCCATTCATGCACGACCAGTTTTACTGGGCAGAACGGCTACACTGGTTGGGAGTGGCACCTGAACCCTTACAAAGGCAACATTTGATCCCTGAAATGGATTCGTCCTCAAGCATTCACAACGCTGCAGATGTGCTCCTTGGAGCTATCAGCTCAGCGTTGTCATCGGAAATGAAAGCTCAGGCAGCCAGACTTGCTGATAGGCTTTCTTTGGAGGTGTTTTCTATCAGTGGAACTCTACATTGGTGTTAATGAAGGATATAGTTCCAGCTTTGTTTCCTGCTCCAAAGGCTTAAAGATTAACACTTTTCACATTGCTGTTGTCAGCAGGATGGGATTGGAGAAGCCCTCAGGGTCATGAAGGAGAAAGTGCTGACTCGGAGTAAAACCTGAGTAGTTAGAACTGGGAGATACACTGCAGAATCAGCACGAAATGCATGTAAATTAGTTGTATTAATCATAGATTTTGTGTCTGACAGACTGACCTTACTAGTGTTTTGCTGCATGAAGATGGTAAATGCAATTCGTGTCTCAGTGCACTGTAAAAAATGCTAACTATTTTCTTCATTCGAAATGAAATACTAATGTGATGAGTAAAAACGTTGGCTAATATTTGATTATAAAAGCACTATTTTTTGGGGGAAAAAAGAACACACAATGTTAGTCCATTCCATCTTTTCCTGATCCATGAAAATGAAATATTTCATGATATCCTTATTATTTGTTTTCTTCAGAAGCTGAACTTGGGCTGCTTGATGTATATCAGCAGCATCTAGCCCCTGCTCAGGTCATCTAAATTGTTCTCTCCTAAAATTATTCCCCAAAATTGCCATAACTCATGATGTGGCAATCCTTGTGGCAACAAATTTGGCCTTCATTTTATTCTTGAAGAGTAGCATTCTTGAAATGTTCCAACTGCGTGTACTAATAAAAGAGTTAGTGTACCTGTTTCCAGCTGTACCCCAATTTTGGACTTTAAGTTGCAGCTTCAAATGTGCCATTCTGGTAGTCCACTGGATTTGGTAGGCCTGAAACTGAAATGGTTCAGTTAGTACCTTGGCAAGGCCTGGGGAAGTTGGCAGTTGCAGAGTAGCAAACCACTCTCCACTCCAGACACTTTGACCAGTCTACGTGCCTCCACCAATTCCATGCGATGCTGCTCTTCACTATCTTCAGAAGCAGAGCAAGTAAACTACCCCACGAAAAGCCCGCCAAATCTGGCTTACATCTATATAAACCGTTGAATCCGGCATGCTCCGAATGCAGAGCAGAGACCACCAAACTGACAAAGCAAACCTGAATCCTGATCACTCAGCGAAGCACCTGGGAGCGGGAAGTAAAGCATGCCGCGCCACCTCGGACTGCACGCGATAACCGCCGCTCTGCCGGCGGCGGCGTCCGGCCACTTCGGCGCGCGGTGGCGGCCGTGGCGGCGTTCGTGGCCGTGTGCGCGCTGGCGTCTGGCGCTGTGCGCGTCGCACTCGTGGCCGGGGTCTATCGTCGGGGCCCGGGCGGCTGCGTCGCGCGCTGGCCAGCGTGAGCCGGCGGCGGACGGAGCCGGTCATCGCCGCCGTCCACCAGGTGCAGCCCGGCAACGGCGTGGCGTCGCCGTGCGTGTGGCAGAAGGGCATCCTCATGGGCGGCAAGTGCCAGCTCCCGGACTTCTCCGGCGTCATCAACTACGACCCCGCCGGCAACATCGTTGCGCCCCCACGCCCCGGCCGTGCCGTGCCGGCGCTCGGCTGGTGAGAAAGTTGGTTTCACCCATCACTAGCACACGCTTGCTCCTACGTGTCAGTGAGATCCAGGCATACTGCGAAGCAAAGTTGCAAGCTCCTCGAGTACGCAGAATAAACGTTGCGGGATGAATTCATGTTTTCTTCTCGGTACACTAAAAGATCATGTAATTCGTTGTTCCATTTTGTTGAAAGCTACACACGCATTGGTGTTCGGTGGCCAATAGAAATTCACTCGGAATTTTTGTTCCTCTGTTTCACATGTGAAATCTGACAAAGTATCAATACTTCTTTAAGGCGATACACGTACGGACACATGAACAAGTTTTTTTTTAGAACATGCCGTAGCACCTACAAAACACGGATACTTCAGTTGAAGCGTGGATACATACTGGTACTGGATACGCGGCGGATATGGATACGTCACGGATACGGCTTGGATACATATTCAGGAAGTATCCAATTAAAAATAAATACAAGAAAATCAGATACTTGACTCCGTACGTATCGGGCCTAATTTGGCCCAGTATTGGATACTTTTCAGCCCAGCTTCAGCCCACTACACAACATTTCATTAAGCGGAGAACATGAACAAGTTCTAAGAGGGCTCATCTCCTTCGATCTCCAGCCGCCCCCCTTTTCTTCTTCCTCTCTCCCTTTTTTCCTTTTTCCCATAGAGTTTCAGGATGTAGCATTCTTCTTCCTCCCTCTCTTTTTTTTTTTCCTTTTTCTCTCCGTGAAGTTTCATCATGTAGTATTCTTCTTCCTCTCCCTCTTTCTTCTCCTCTACACAGAGTTTTTGGGTGTACCGGGGGGCTTGAGCCCCCCGAGCCCCTCTCCCTCCCTCTTTTTCCTCCTTCTCTACATGGATTTTTTTAGTGTAGAGGCACTTGAGCCACCCCCACTTATCTCAAATGGGGACACAAGTCACACAACAATCAGTTAAAATTATATTTTGTTCATCCAATTCCATAATCTTCGACCATATGATCAGACACGCATTTTGTTTCTTCAACCTCACAACATCATGTGGGCTTCATCTTCTCTCGCCCTTCGCCATTGCCTAGATGAGATGTCGTCCTCCCTGATACCCTAGCCCACCGAGACAGACTCCTTCCTATTGCTACCCCCCCCCCACCCCCCCCCCCTCCTTCCTTGTCGTTGCCTTCGTCGCCCCCACCCGACCTGGCTCCTCGCCGTCCTTTTCTACCCGACCAATGGCGTCCCGGCCGCCAGCCCTCCCTCTAATCAATGGGATGGAAATAAGATCCTCAACCCAATTGTTTAATTTTCTAAGTAGTTTTTCAATCTATCTCATTGGATTTACCCATGGCATAAGTGATATATTTTATCACCTATAAAAGGATACAAAAAACAAAGTGTTATGAAACTTTACAAAAAGTAATGCAATAATTTTGAATGAAATTCTGCAATAAAAACATCTACATGCGAAACTACATTCATCCAATAATATAATATAGAAAAACATAGATCCATCATAATATGACTCAACAATATGGAACAATAGTATGAAAATGTGTTTCTTCTTCAAGCTAAATCTACTACATGCCCTTTCAAACTTTCAGTCATCACTGTGCCTAGAGGCGGAGCTTGTACAAATAACATGGGGGCCAACCGTACTAATTGAACATAAAATCCCAATGAACAATGCTCAATTACTGTTTATGTAGTGTATTTTTTCTTTGCCAGGGAGGCCAGGGCCTACCGTGGCCACAAGGAACCTTCAACCCTAACGGTGCCCCCCCCCCCCCCCCCCCCCCCCACCCACCCACCCCACCACTTCTTCCTTCATCCCTGCCGCTTGATTCACCACCTCTCCCCCGTGCTAACCACTTCGCTATATATGAGCTCCCCTGCCACCGATCACCGACTACTCACTTGCTGGCGCCTCGACATAATGTGGGTCCAACCACCTATTCTGAACCATTTTTTTAATCTAGAAGCTTACTAAAGAATCTAAAATTTTTAAACCCAAACCTTTAAAATTGTCAGATGTGCATTATCACGATGTTCTGAATATTTCAAGATTTCGGATGTCTATGATTTAGGAGGCGCCTAATCCGTCTCCAACCAAGTTCACAGTCACCAACTCTTCGACTAAAAAGGCCCACATTGTGATTTAGGAGGCCCATAAAGAAGGAAGAGTGGAAGACACATAAAAGAAGAAGATTATGCTCAATTTCGTCTGTAGAAATGTCAGCCATCCTTCATTGGCATATGTTTTCAACTTGTTTGCTGGGTGTTTCCTAACTCGAAACTTGTTGAGATTGAGTTTTGGAGCTACACGCTAAGTGTTTTGTGTTGCAATCTCTTTGTTTAATAGAGTGCTTATAGCATGAATATATAGTTATATACTCAACTACAAATTGATATAATCCTCCTTTCCACTTAAACAAAGACGTCACCTTGCCTAATGAATCCATGGAAGACGGAAGTACCGAAACAGGGCCTCCTCGACCGTGACGGCCCCGCGAAACATCAAGGGCAAAAACCATCATTTGGCACGCTCGGCCGGCTACATAGTGGACGCGACACTGCGAGCTCACCGTTTCCGTTTGTAGCTTAGCAGCATCTCTTTAATTTCTCTTTGGTCGCTTCGATTACTCCGAGGAAGAAGACAGCGAGATGGGCGCGGACCATCTCGCGCAAACAAATGCGCTCTTCAGGAAAAATCTTGTGATCCAGGTGACGATGATACACCTTGATCGATAATCACCAATTTATTTTTCATCATTTCCTAGTTTCTCGTTTGCTGTGAATTCACTTGGTTAATCGACTCTTATCACCTCCCAATCTGCAGCGGCGAGCATGCAAGACTAACTGCTGCCTGATCCTGTTCCCGCTGCTCTTCTGCGGCGTCATCGGAGGCCTGCAGATCGCCATCAACCACGCGTCCTCGCCGGAAGCTTCTGTTCGTCTCGATTGCGGGTGCAGCAATGTCAGCGTCGACGAGAACGCATTCGGAGGCATGGACTGCCCACTCGGCTGCCCGTTGCCTCGCGCTCCCAGATGGCCCCCTGCTCTGCGGATTCCGCTGCCTGGATACCGGGCCGTCAACGACGGGCTCTTCCCGTTCACCGATCTTCCAGACGCGTCGTGCAGAGGCAACGGGTCCTGCGCGGCGACGTTCCTCGTGACCGGCGGCAACAAGGCTTTTGTCGAAAGTATGCAGATGCTTGTCGTGCTATAGTTTGCCAGCGACTGGATAATGATAACTGTTTCTTTTTGCAGATGTTACAAATAACATGTTCTCTGCTCAAAGTGCTTCGGTGAACTTGTCGGCGGATGCTTCGGGCTTATCCGACTTTGTTCTGGTTTGTTTCTTTGAATTCTCTGCGTGATACTTGCTGTTCAAGCGTCTTATCATGTTTGAAAATTCTGCAGGCAGATGCGACACGGTTTATGCCAAGCAAATATTTTCTTGAACCAGAAATTAGCACCTTTCTTCAGAACAAATGCATCCCGAACTTGACACTTTCTTTTCCAATTCATAGTGGCAATGGAACTAAGTCACGAGGTAAGTTTCTCCTTACAAGGTCAACTATAACAACAATGATAATGATTAATGAACATATTAATTTTTTTCCATTCAAGAAGTGAAAAGGCTGCAGTGTCAGTGGATTCAGTTGTTGTCTTGATGAAACAGCTTCAGCTGTTTTTTATACTTGTAATGATATTCGTAACTAGTAAGGTCCTTAAGTACATGGTCAAATAATTAAAGAATGCACAAGCAATTCCCTGTCTTCAAAATTTGCAAGTTCACTGCGTTATATTTCTGATGCTTTACCAAAACTTGGAATATGTAGATGTGGGATGCTCAGAAGGATTAATGCTCTGGCGTGACAGTACTTGGCTCCTCAACGATGAACTATATAGAGGTTATTACCAAGGGAATAATATGAATAGGACCAATCAAATTGCTGCAGGTCACCATTTTTCTAACTTTGTGCTTGCATTTATCATTCTAACTGACGGTTCATAATGTCTAATGCTTGCTTAACCCATATGCAGCATATGATTTCTTAAGTTCTGACCCTGGCAACTTCAACTTGATCATCTCATATAATTCGACGAACAAGTATGATTATTATTATGATGAAGAAGACCCTGCACCGATCCTTAATGAAGCAGTTTCATTATACACGACACCTAACATGGTTCAAGTTCCAAGATTAACTAATATGGTATCAGTTTTTCCCTATTGAAACAAAGAATAGTACTACTAATCAATAGGCTTTATCAATTCTTAATTCATGGCATCCTTTTAGTTCTCTACAAGTTTGATCAGTCTAGTACATGATATTCTCAATTCTTCTTTGTACAGACTTCATTTATGCCATAAAATCTTTGTCATCAAATTTTGTAGTACCCATTCATCATTATTTTACACTTAGTAGAGTTTCAATTTTGCAGGCCTCAAATGCATATCTTAATTTAAGGGGAAATAATCTCAAGATGTCATTTGATTTTGTCAAAGAGATGCCTCGAGCAGCTAGACACATATCCGAACGGTTTGATATGTCTCCACTACTAGGGCAGCTGCCTTTTGTATGGACTATGGAGCTTCTTTTTCCCGTATGGCTTTGTGGACCTTTTTTTTGCACAACTCTATATCGTTTGGTAATATTAATTTTTTTAAATAGCTCATGAAATAATAATTTGATTTTTACAGGTAATTTTGACGAATCTTGTATATGAAAAACAAAAGAAGTTAAGGATAATGATGAAGATGCATGGTCTTGGAGATTTGCCATACTGGACTATATCCTATTGCTATTTTCTTCTATTATCACTTCTTTATGTGCTGTCCTTCATGCTATTTGGTTCCGTTCTTGGTACGACATATTGATTTTATAATCATCAAAATGAAAGTAAAGATGAACCATAAAGTGTCTCGGATCATGTATTCGTTGACACTGCACACAAGTTTACATTGTTTTTTTAATTTTAATTCATTGTTTCCTGCTAATTTAATTGAAATAAGGAGCCTCATGGTACCATTTTAGATCAGAAGCAACCTAATTATAATTTAATCTCTATTTTCAGGTTTAACATTCTTCCTCCAGAATAACTATGGTGTACAATTTGTTTTTTACTTTGTGTACATGAACTTGCAAATTTCATTTGCATTTCTTATGGCAACATACTTCTCTAGTGTGAGAACAGCTGCTGGTATGCTTCCATAATTTTCTGCACTATATTCGTTTTCACCAAATAATATGAAGTTATCTCCATTGACACTTGGCATCTCATAATTAAGTGACAGGATATTTATACATATTTGTGTCTGGCCTTTTGGGAGATTTTTTGTTCAGACTCTATGTTGAAGATGTTTTCCTTTCAAGTATGTACAATGTTCATTAGCAATATCTTACGAAATATAATATCATGCTTACGGTGTTAGTGATTCTTTTCATGCAAGGGTTTATTTCTCTTTCCTAATAAGCTCTCTGAAATTCTGCGTTTGTTCATTTAAAGGAAGCTGGATCACACTTATGGAACTTGTACCTGCATTCTCACTGTACCGTATTGTCTATGAATTTTCACAATCCGTACTGCTTCGGAATTTTATACCTTCCTCCGGGATGCAATGGATCGACTTGAGTGATCCCAAAAATGGAATGACAAGTGTGTTAACCATAATGGTACTTGAATGGTTCCTATTCCTTTTAGTCGCATTTTATTTGGATCGTTTTGGTTCCTTCCAAAATGGAATCAGAAAAGCCGCAGCAATATTTCGCTCCCGGTTAGATGGGAACAGTTCTCAAGCTGCTCAGAACCAGAACATACAGCTTCCAGAGTTCAAAGCTTCTGTTGAGATGGATAGAACAGATATTATTAAAGAGGTGTGCTCTGTGTCTTGCTCTATACACTGCAGCCCGCTAAAATTTGCATACCTTTTATCTCTCTGAGAACATGCCCATTCATATTTTTTTATCTTTATTTGCAGAGGGAGATAGTTGAACAGATCTTACAGGAACCAAGTAGCGGTTATTCACTCATATGTGACAACCTCAAAAAAGTGTACCGTGGAAAAGATGGAAATGCAGAGAAAATTGCAGTTAGAGGGATATCGCTTTCTATGTCACGTGGGCATTGTTTTGGTGTTCTTGGTCCAAATGGAGCTGGAAAAACCACTCTTATTAACATGGTAAGTTCAAATAATAGTTTGAAAATGCAACAAGATTTTGATTTATTACAGCATTTTTTGACAGTCAATATCCCTCTTTGGGAAATGTGACCTAGAAACTGCGTAGCTGTCTTCAAATTCGAGAAAATATTGTTTAGAGGTTCACGTGGTAAACTTTCATATTTTGCTACATAAATGTTAGCTATTGTGGTATGTAAGGTACCCATCGAATATACCATTTTTATCAAAATCTGACGACTCAAAACCTGTCAACAGCTGACTGGATTCAGCAAACCTACGTCTGGCACCGCGTACATTGAAGGAATGAACATACGTTTGGACATGGACAGAATTTATACAGGACTTGGTGTTTGTCCACAGCATGAGTAAACTAGTCTATCTCATTCAGATATTTTCGAACTATTTTCATAGTTTAGTTGCCAGTAATGACCTACCTTTTTATCTGCTCATTGTTGTACAGCTTGCTATGGGAAAATCTGACTGGGCGAGAGCATTTGCTGTTCTACGGCAGGCTCAAAAAATTGAAGGGTGCAGCATTAGCTGAAGTAATGTCTGGCTCTAGCGAATTTTGTGGTGCCAACTTATTAGACTTTAGTATTTTACGCATCGTTTTTTACAGTAAAAGCAAGTCAAGTGCTAATATTTTTTTCATACTTCTAGGCTACTGAACAAGCTTTGAGAAGTATGAATTTGTTTGCCGGTGGCATTGCTAATAAACTTGTGGGAAAATACAGTGGTGGTATGAAACGTCGTCTAAGTGTTGCTATATCTCTAATTGGTGACCCTAAGGTACACTTATTTTTGCAGCTCAAATCATGACTCAGGAGTCATCTGATATTTACGCCTGTGTAAAACATGTATGTGAACATTTTGTAGGTTATTTACATGGATGAACCAAGTTCTGGCCTGGATCCAAAATCAAGGAAAGACATGTGGAAGGCTGTGAAATCTGCCAAACAGGATAGGACGATAATTCTCACAAGTGAGTATTTAGGAACATTTAGGATTCAGTTTAGATTTGAACGAAAATAATAAAATTCACAAGATTCGTACACAAAAATAAAATTCTCACATTCACGCATATCCAAATTCTCATGTCATATAGCAGTTTATCGTTTCGGTTCAGTTAACGACTCTATTTTCATCTTCAATTTGTTTTTCAGCCCACTCAATGGAAGAGGCCGAAGTTTTATGCGACCGGATAGCAATAATCGCGGACGGCAGTTTGCAGTGCATAGGGAGCTCTAAAGAGGTAAACTTGCCTGTGCCTACTGGTCATATTTTTAGATATGAGTGTTGCTGACAGATGGCCACCCGAATCCTTTGCAGCTGAAAGACAGATATGGAGGCTCATGTGTACTAACAGTAACAACTGCGGCTGACGGAGAGGAGGATGAGGTGGAGAGACTAGTCCGGTCCATCTCACCTGGAGCAAACCGGGTGTATCGCATCTCCGGGACACAGAAGTTCGAGATGCCGAAGCAGGGGATGAAGATATCCGAAGTGTTTCAGGCCATGGATGATGCCAAGAGCAGGCTGAACATCCTTGCCTGGGGCCTCGCTGACACGACGCTGGAAGATGTCTTCGTCAGAGTTGCCAAGGAGAGTGACATGTCCACTGTGGCATGATTGACCCCTGATCTGATGCAAATGTTGTGTCTGAATTCTCTGAAGTCATTGTAATAATTCACCGGAGAGGTGAAAATTGAAATGAAACCGGTGTCAATCTCTCTGACAGTCCATTGAGCTTGTGACTCTAGAATCGGTTCAGTTACGACTAGAGTCCAATTTGGTAGTCCGGGGCGGCCTGAATCCGTTCAAGGAAGGATGAAAAGGAAGGATACAGAAATCAACCCACACGAGACTGCATAGCAGATAGCCAGATACCCATACAGGAAACATGCCGAGCTCAAGGGGACCGTGGTCACCGCTCGCACTGCAGATCGAAGACGAGCGGCAGGTTCCTGCGTTGACGAATGGGCTCGGGAGCGTCATATGGGCCCCCAGTATACGGCCCAGCTAGCTCGAACTCTTTCCCGGTCGGTGAGCGTGGCCATCGTCGTCTTCGCGTACCGAGGACGCCGCCTTTCACCAGTTCGGCGCGATGACGCCCGCATGCTAATTACTCTAGGTTGGTTGGTTTAGCACCGCATCGCGTGATCTACGCAGCAAGACGCGGCACAAAAGCAGGGGCTTGCGAGCATGAGTCGCCGGGCCTCGTAGCGGTGGCCCACGTCATCCCAAGCTTAGTTGGGGGCAAAGGGGTGAGTTCGACGGGGTGGTCGGAGCACGTTCGTGGACAGGGCTGACAATCTGACGGTCTCCCTGCAGCAAGTCCGGTGTGACGGTCGCGATCGTAAATCCGGACGAAGCTGCACAGCGGGATTTCTTCGGCCCGGACCGGGCTCGCACTCTTTCGAACCCACGCCCTTTTCGCTGCTCTCTTTTGCTCCCATATGGAGATGTTCCGGCGATTTCACGTGTTCTGGCGAGCGGTTGGCGAGTCCGACATGCATGTTCGCGTTCGGTCCAGTGGTGACCAAGTACCAGAAGCAACGTTGCACGGGCGTGCTCGCGTTCGGACGCAGCTCAACCAAGCCTGCGGCGCGCCGGCACCCGAATTCGAAGGAGTCAAGTTCGAGCGCTCGTGCGTGTGGACACGTTCCTCAACATCGTCAAGCTCCCCAACAATGTGGACCGCGCTCTCACCGACGAAGACAACGACATGGCTGACGCAGAGGAGGATGATTTGGAGAGACTAGTCCGGTCCATCTCACCTGCAGCAAACCGTGTGCACCTCATCTCCGAGACACAGAAGTTATGAGATGCCGAAGCAGGGGATGAAGATCTCGGAAGTGTTTCAGGCCACGGAGGATGCCAACAGCAGGCCGAAACATCCTTGCCTGGGGCCTCGCTGACACCACGCTGGAGTATGTCTTCGTCAGAGGTGCCAAGGAGAGTGACATGTCCACCGTGGCATGATTGACCCCTGATGCGAATATTGTGTTTCAATCCTGTGGAATCATTGTAATAATTCATCAGGGAGAGGCAAATTGGAATGTAACCGGTTCATCAAGAGTATCAATCTCTCTGACAGCCCATTGAAACTTGAGAGCTTATAGCGACCCATAGGAAAATTGGCGGGTTCCTTCCGAAAGAAAAAGAAAAAGGCGGCGGCGGCAGAGGCTCCATAGGAAAATTGGCCGGCCCCCTCGTCTCCGGCGGCATCGCCGTCGGTCGAGGAGGGAGGCCCGGTATCCGGTGTTCGTCCTGTTTGTTCCTAGGTCTAGGTTTAGGTCTTCCGTGGTGGTCGCTCTAGGCGGCGGCTACTGTGATTGTTAGGGTTAGGGTTTCTCTAGTGGTTCAGACGACGAAAGTGGTAGCGGCGGTGTGGCGTTGCCATATTCGTCGGCATGGAGCAATGGAGGACGAAGTGTCTCAGCGGTGGTGGTGAGTCAAAGGCATCATCATCGATGGAGAATAAGGTACTCCGGCCCTTCTTTTGTCTTGTCGTGGTTCTTCGTGGCTATGGCTATGGGCTAGTGAGAGCTTTGTTTCCGTTGACATTTTTCTGGATGTTAGTCGAATTTGTGTTTTCCCATGACAAATTTGATGAAGGCGACGACGGGTTCGGCGACGTGCTCAATGACGGCAAGTTCATCAATTTTGCGTGTGAAAGGTCAGACTACCCCTCTTTTGCGAAAAGGTTGGGTTTCAATTTTCCCCCGTCGGAGATATGGATGACGGTGGTGGTTGGTGAGATGACTGTGTTCGTTTAGATCGGAGTTCTCGTCCGTGGCATATCCGTTTGGGATGGTGATCCTAGATGGTGGAATTTATGGCTTTTTCAAGTTTTCTTGTCTCCCATCAATGAAGTTGGCGTTGTTTGGATGGTTTATGTAATCAGGGGATGTAATATGCTTTAATATCAATAAAATTTCCCTTTCGTAAAAAAGAAACTTGAGAGCTTATAACTCTAGTGTCCAATTCGGCCGTCAAACTCCAAGTTGAAACGGTTCAAGGATGAAAGGTGGGCTAACGATAGTTTTTCATTGTCAACGCCCACCCATTGGACACCTCAAGGTGCGTATGTGTAAGTAGGGAGTATCTTATATCAAACTTGAGGTAACAACAAATCATAAATGAAAGGAGTATCTTTTTTCGAGTAAATATAAGAGGTCTTGTGCCCCCCCCCCCCCTTCCCCACCTCAGGAAATTGTTAAATTAAAAACTGAAATAGAGCACGGTAGAGGTAGCTGATGAGACCGGCATTCCCTTATTTGCAGTACATAGAGAGGTGACACATTCCATCCCGCGCACTCACATTATCCACCAAGATGACCCCAGCACCGTGGAGCTCTATAGTGGCCAACACTCTTTTTTTTTAGATTAAACAGTACAACTCAGACACTCACAACGCACGTACACTCACCCCTATGAATACACATACGCAAACTGTACCCCTATGAGCATTTTCGAAGACTGAGCTGTCAAATCCTCCAGATTGACGAAGTCACCACTGGCGCCTCGCTGTCGACGGCCACGTCGCCTACCGCTAAAAGCACAAATGCCATTAAATCCTAAAAAATTCGCTCTCACCGGGAGTCGAACCCAGGACCTCAAAAGTGCTACTCGGATGCTTTAACCACTAGCTAAGACCCACTCGCCATGGACAATGCATGCATATATTAACATCAGCAATCATCTGGCCGTGGTTGTCCCACACATCAGCCTCAAACATGGTCACTCTCATTGTCCAGGGTGTCGCACGAGCTGGCCTCATAGCACACCACGGCGTGGATGTCCCATGGGTCCGAGGGCTTAGCTCTAGGGATGAAAACGAATCAGATTGGAGCGGATAATATCTTCCTCATATCCTAATCCATATTTTTTTTATCGGATTCGGAGCAAAACGGATGGTACACGGATGTGGATGTGTGGATACGATTTTTTTTTTCAGATGTAAAAAATGGTGCGAGTCAGAATGGATGTGGTTATATATATATATATATATATATATATATATATATATGGCATTATACATACCATGGCAATCCATTAAAAAAAAAACACCATACAAAGGTATATAGAGAATAAGAGCAACTAGTGGTAGTTGCTCTTCGTTTCAGCATAAAAATATTTATGGGTTAATACATCTTATCTCAAATCCTCATTGAATCGGTTTCGGATCGGGAATTATCCACATCATTTTTACCCCTACTCAGCTCAGTTTCGTGCGTGTCTATCTGGGGTCTCGTCAGGCCACGGACAGCGATTCAGGGTCTAATCCAAGTTCTAGCGCCTAGAGAAACACGCGCTCGAAGGTGCTGAGGATGCGCATGTAGTAGTTTGCATCTGCCGTAGAGGTTCGCTGGTGGCAGTCATGCTAACGATGACGAGAGGCCACCCTTTGACCACTAATTGTCCCTCCATAGTTCTTTTATGAACGTCCGAACAGTCGCCTCAGTACAAATTTAACTTAAAAGCTTTTGTCCGAACGTCTATAATATGAGTTCGGAGGTAGTAACTGCTATGAATAGCACTTGCATTATAATGAAGCCTCAAAGAGGCTATATATGAAGATATATGGGTTACATACTTCAGCGTCGTAGCGGAGAGTCTTAGGAAGACAAGAGTACAATATAAAATAGAAAAAACACTCTAGTACTATAGACTCCTAATAGAATACTATATCCTTAACACTCCCCTCAAATGCAAGGCGGATGCAATAGCATTGCATTTGAAAGAGCACGAAATACTAAACTTATTACATCCAAAAATCTAACTCTTCAAAGTCATCGTGGAGTGGAGTCTTCTGAATTCGTTGAAGCCAGCCAAAGAAGTGCAGACAAAGCACATATGTAGAGCCGTCATGGTGACATCGAAAGAATGCTCTTGATCCATAGTCGCAAACAAAACGACGTAGAAAAATCAAGATAGCAAACAAAATGCCTTAGATCAAAGCAAGTAGCCAAGCCGACAAACAAAATCGACAAGAAAAGCTACGAAAAGACCTAGATGGCTGTATGACACCAAAAACGACACTAATGTGTTAACCAAACAACAAAATTTGGCTAACCAAAAACAACAAAAATGTGACCAACTGACAAAAAGTTTGTGGACTCCATGGTATAGACAAAGGCGAAGAGCAAAAAGACTTGAATGTGGACGCAGCGGAAAAAACTCTAAATAAAGATTTCGTAACCAACTGCCCTAGGCTACAGCTCAAAGAAAGAGCAAGCAGCTCATGGCAGAACAGGACAAGGACCAGAGATATCCTCAAGCAACAGGAGCCTCGCATGTCCTCAAAATGAAGAGAAGATGCAGAGAGGAGCTCCTTGCGATGAGTAGCTAGCAGTCTGGCCTCATGGGCGAAGGTAGGGATGAAAGCAAAAAAGGAATTTATCGGATAACCGAGGCTCATTTCCGACTTCTCCTAACCGTAGTAGTTGAAAATGATATACCGAGAAAATGGAAACAAAAGTGAAAGTATTTGGTGGAAACAAAAATGAAAACGATTTCAGACTTTACCGATCGTTTCCGACAATTTTTATTTTAAGCCAGAAATTACCGTTGATATTTTACTGTTTTATATTAGTCTAGCTAATCAAATATATATATATATTATATTTCAAATTGAAATAGGAAATAAATCTAGAGTGGTCCAAGCTTAATCTTAGCATTCCTTCTCGCGTGTCAAAAAAGATCGGCTTCATCGGGAAAGTCGAATGTAACCAAGGAAACAAATCAAGGCTCTCCTTCCTATCACGTGAAATCAAAGCTCTCTTTCTATTTCAATTTGAACATGTCTTTTCAAATGACTCGTGTCTTTTATGATATATTTGTAGCTATTTGATTTTATGTTGTTGGCTGACTAGCAACGGGGTTATCCAACTTCACTGAAATACCAAGAATGTAATTTGTGTTACCGATATTTAATATCGATTCCCGACCGGTACCGTATATTTATGTCATGGTAATTTCATTTTCGATATTCCCGTAATACCGACACCGTATTTGTTTCCGCAAGTACCGTTATTGATTTTGCTACCGAGAAAAATTATAAAACTGAAAATAATTTAGCCTTTTTCCGACCGTTTCCCGACCACTTTCATCCCTAGGCGAAGGAGCACTCCAGACAAATCGATTATGTTGCAGGCGAGCAACAAAAATCCCAACTGAGCCGAGCCATCGAGCCACAAAGAGGAGCTGAGCCGAAGATGTGAGCCGACAAGCCACAGACCGAGCTGCGAGCTGATAAGTCGTGCTGAGTAGAAGAGCCCGAGCTGCCAGACGAAACAGTAGGGCCGAGCCGACGAGCGAGCCAAGCCGACATGATGAGCCGGCGACCGAGCTGAAGAGCCGTTGAAATGAGCCGAGTTGTCGAGCTGAGGAGCCGAGCCATCGACAAGCCGAGCTGCAGAGCCAAAACAGATCGAGCCAAGACCGATTCAGGATCGAATCGTGAATCCCTGCGGCGGCAGCAGCAATTCCGGCGTCAAATAAGATCAAAAAAAAAAAAAAAAAATTCTGGCGTCAAATCGCGTGGAGTTCGGCAACGGCTGCAACAACTGCGGCGAAGGCGGCGACGGAAGGCAGGGGCCCGTCAATTTGAAGCCGGGGCCCGTCGATTGAAGCCGGGGCGCGTCCGTCGATGAAGGAGGCGGCGGCTCATGTCGTCCAGAAGAACGGCGGCCCGATCAGGCTGGCGAGACGACGAGGAGAAAGAGCCGGCGTGCAGAGGCCAAAGCGACAAGATCCCAACGAGCACCGGCAGTGGATCGATGAGATCGCAAGAAGATGAAGCCTCCTAGAGAAGGCCGCCCAAAGTCGACGGTGGCGACGCCCAAGGTTGAAGTCGACGGCGCATCCGGAAGAGGCTTGTCCCGGGGAAGACGACAACGCAAAGCGAAGGGCGGCAGCGACCCAAGGACGCGGCGGCACGTCCAGAAAGGAACTTGGCGAATCCCAACTGCGGCTGCAGGAAGTTGTTGACGAGCAGCCGGAGAGATTATGCGGCAAGCAGAGAACGACAAGGCCGCCCCCGGGAAATTGAGATGGCTCCGGGGGCGTGCGTAGCGGAAAAAAAATCTAGCCCTAAAACCAAAACTCTAATACCATGTTATGAATAGCACTTGTATTATAATGAAGCCCAAAGGAGCTATATATGAGGATACATGAGAGAATCCTAGGAGAACAAGAGTACAATATGAAATAGAAAAAACACTCTAGTACTATAAACTCCTAATAGAATACTATTAACAGTAACCTTGTTTGGAATCACGCGGACAGAACTATTGTTTGTTCTTTTTCTTTCACCTGCAACAACCGCGCCATCGCCACAGCCAGCGTCGACATGGCGCGCGCACCATCACGGCTTGTTGGCCTCTCTCAGATGATTTGGGCAGTCGTACTGCAAGTGACACAACGCACAAAAGACAACCAACGTCTCATATCTACGCCGTACTGCAAGTGACACCGGCTCTTGTCGTTCACGCGGCCAAGGACGGCCACCACCACCACCACCTGCTACACCAGCAAGCTTCAGCTAATTAACCACCTACCAGAACGGATCACGGGGCGAGGCGGCGTCGGCCTGCTAGTTCGTCCGGTCCGCCACCTGTACACCGGCTAACAATGAGATCCGCATCGCCTGAATTCTAGTTCAGTGTCAGAAGTAAAAGCTTCATCTTCCCGTAGTTTGGCGGCTATCCCGCTGCAGGCTAGGAGTCGAAAAGCTTCGGTCGGTTGGTGCTGTCCGCGCCGAGCCAGGTTCTTCGCCTTCACGCCGGGGTCTGCTTCTGCTGCGCATCAGGATGAAATCCACCAAGGAGCCCTATCTATGTGCGAGTCGTTCGCACTGCAGAGTAGCCGCGTTCGCCCACCGCAGCGCCACTCAGCGACCGACGGACGGCGGCGCGATGGCGGAGACCGCGGCGAGGGGGTGGACACTATTTCAAATAGCGACCACCCCTGGGGTCATGGAAGTCGTCGGATCGAGGACGAGCGGCAGATTCCGCATGGACCAACTTCCCCGGGAGCGTTATATGGGCCACCAATACGTAGCCCAGCTAGTACGGCCCAGGAAAATAAGAACGACGAGAGGACCGACTGACGAACGGCGGCTGCCGTCGTCTTCGTCGCGTAAGGTGAACGCATGGCGCCGCGTCATACCAGTACCGCATGATCGATCATTTAGGTGTGTGGTTTAGTCCCGCCTCGCGTGCTCTACGCAGCGAGACGCGGCACAAAAGCAGGGGCTTGCTGTCATCAGTCGCCGGGCCTCGTAGCGGTGGTCCACGTCATCCCAAGCTTAGTTGGGGGCAAAGGGGTGAGTTCGACGGGGTGGTCGGAGCACGTTCGTCGACAGGGCTGACAATCTGACGGTCTCCCTGCAGCTGACTCCGGTGTGACGGTCGCGATCGTAAATCCGGACGAACGCTGCACAGCGGGGTTGCCTCGGCCCGGACCGCGCTCGCACTATTTCGAGCCCACGCCCTTTTTGCTGCTCTGTTTTGCGCCGCCGTGTCGTGTCCTGAACGGTACGATCCCCTGGCCGCGCCTCCAGCTTGTGGAGAATCTCCTGGAATCCGAGGAACGCCAGCCCGTGGCCTGAGTTAATTTTTGGAGACGTTCCGGTACGCCATGTTCCACCTCCTCAAGTTCACGTGCTCCGGCGAGGGGTGGGCGAGCCCGAGGTGCGCGACTGGCTAATGTTCGTTGGCAACAGCATGGGCGTGTTCGCGTTCGGACGCAGCTGCAAGGCGCCGGCGCCCGAAGGAGTCTAAGTTCGAGCAATGGTACGTGGACAGTGGACACGCTGCGGGGCAGCTGCTTCTCTCATCGTCAAGACGACGGTCGGCGGCGATGTGTCGGGGACCTGATTCATGAGGCCGTGACGACGTTGCGCCACGCGAGTACGGATTACCTGAGCTCTCGAGGAGCAGAGATGGGTGACCAAGACGGCCCCCCAGTGTCGCATGCTCATCTTGACGCCAGCCACTTGCCGCAGGGACACCATCGCTAGCTTGCTGCGTTGCTCTGTTACCGACTCGATTCGCCATACTTACATCGGCGCAGCATTTCCAATTGCTTTTCGGTTCAAGTTCCTCGTCAAGAGCCAACGAGGCGCGGTTGGTCGCGAGGCCATCGCCATGAAACGAATGGGGCACGCTCTGTTTGGTGGTGCAATTGTTCTGATTAAAACGTGTTATAGAAATTTCCATAACAGCACCAGTGGTCTAGTGGTAGAATAGTACCCTGCCACGGTACAGACCCGGGTTCGATTCCCGGCTGGTGCATTCTTTCTTTTTTTTGGCTCTGCTTAAATTTCGTCCTCGTGCACCTAATATTCTGCCGGAGCTCGCTGACCTTGGTGTTAGCAGCCGATCCCGTCGAGCATAAACATTGAGTCCAGCGTTTGGGGGTACTTCGCCGCCGTTCTGAACCTGCCGAGACACTAGCGAAGCCAGTTTTATGTACCCTGGGGCACATGCCCCATGATATAAAACAGTTTTCTTTTTTTAATAGCTTACACTTAGCTCAAGATCACTTAATTAGTCTACTCTTGAAAGCGAGGCATCAGGGTCTTCTTCACCCTACCTTCGCCACTGTCTATCATTAGTTCATGGGCCAATGAGAAACAAGCTTCAGACATTTGGCCCATAACGACAAGCAAACAACAACGGCAGTTACAGCCAGTGGCGGACCCAGCTCGGCCCAGTAGGGTGGGCCAACAAGAGCAAAAAGGGCAGCGAATTTTTTTTTGGGTTACTGTAGCTGCGCTACAGTGTGGAAAATGGTGTTTGGACCAAAATTTAGGGTATGCCAAGGCCCTGGCGGACCACCCCGTGGGTCCGCCACTGGTTACAGCACGAAAGACTAAACCCAACATAAGATCGCCCACACGCTCCACAGCCCCTCCTGGCTTGTCACTGCAGCACATGTGATTTCCCACCCTCTCCCCACCTATCGCTGCCCAAATCGAATCCTCTTTGCCATGGCCGAGATCGTCGAGGAGGTCTTTGACTAGTTTTGCCAGGGGCGACGCTAGGTGGTGGCTCCCGAGTGCCGCGGCATCGGGGAAAATGAAAACTTCAGTGTAAATGTCTGTGTTTTCAATTCTTGTGCCCCATGTAAAATCATTCAAGGACAGCCAAGAGCAGTCAGCGGCACCATGGTCTTCGGTGCGTTAGCTTCGCCATTGGTTGGAGACCCGTGGTATGAAGGAGTGGCACTAGTTCGGCGGGATACGGTCTCAGTTCGAAGCGGTATTCCGCGTGAAATAGCGGCGGCCTGTGTGATTCGAGCAGCTGCGAGGCTATTTGGAGTTGGACGCACTACAAGAAAATTGGTGTATTGCCACGGTGAAATATCGTTGCGATAGGGCCTAAATGGTTGCAATAACCTACTATTGCTACAAAACTCATTTCGTGGGCTGTCGTGGCAAGTAGTAGCGTGGCAATAGGCTTAGACAACCATTTTTTTGTTTGGTTGCAATACCTATGTCTGTTGCCACGAAATAAAACGTTGCGGTCAGCAATAGACACAACGACTCAAACTGTGGCAATAAGTGGTTATTGCAACTGTATTTAGTTGTGGCAATAAATTTAGCAAAAGAAAAAAATGAAGAAATATTGCACCTTAATCTGCTCTAGACATGACTTGAACCCAAGACCTTAATTTTCTTTACCATACTTAAAAAAGGGAGTTGGGGGTGAATGGTGGTGGCGGTGGTTCGTCTGGCAGCTGCCTCACCGCGCCGACAGGTGGGCCCAGCCTCCCACTCCGAATTCCACCAGTACCACCGATTCCTTCTCCCGCATCTCTCTCTCCGAAAAAAAAAATGATCTATCCCCTTAGCTCCGGCCCACCTCCGGCTACATGATCCGAGCCGCTGCGGCAGCGGGTGAGGAGGTAGACGGCGGTTGTCTCAAATGGCTGCGCGAGTAACGAGACTAGGTGGCGGTGCTCGATTTCTTGCCGCTCATTGCTCATGGATGGGGAGCGGCAGAGCGGGTGAGGAGCGGGAGCGAGCGAGGCAGCCACAGGGGCGGGGGACGACGGCGGCGGCGGCGCCCGATGCTGGCCGCAGAGACGGGGGAGGTCGGCGGTGCCGTGTTCGTGCTTGGCGACTTCCGCATCCGATAGTAATTATGCTGCAATTGCCCGTATGGGATCTAGCGTACGGGATCTAGCAGGGAGAGGGCCTCCATGCATCCAGTCCGAATTTCGTATCACAAATTCACAACTAGCAGGGTCAGGCAAAAGACGACTGCGCGGTGGCTGAAATCGCGATGGTCCCAAACCGGCGGCGAGGAGCATGCAGAGCCCAGGCTTGAAATTTGGAGCATCCGGAAGCTTAATCTTAACCGAAGTGAGGAATGGTACGCACGACAACGAGATTACAGCATGGATCCATTTGTATGTCCTGACGATTAAGACCTTTGTTGCTTGGGGCGGATTGATATATGGAAGTGGGTTCAGCTGTGCAGGGGAGACAAATGGGAGGAGACGATAGAAGGACTACGACTGGTCTACAATTGTGGACCATTTTTTATCGCAAAACTATAATTATTGGTGTTAAGGTTTTAGAAAACTACAGCTTTTAAAATTTATTTCATAGAACTATAACTATTTTGACCATGGGTTTCAGAAAACTATAACTTTTGTGTCCGGTCCCACATGACAGCCTCACAGGTGGTAGTGTTCTTAATCTGAAATTGACATGTGGGGCCAGAAGCAAAAGTTGTAGTTTTTTGAAACACATGGTCAAAATAGTTGTAATTCTCTGAAATAGGTTCTAAAAGTTGTAGTTTTCTGAAACCTTGACACAAATAGTTGTAGTTTTGTGTAATTCACTCTTTTTTATTCGTTTTTAGTCACATTAACGCAAAGCACTCGAGTGAGCTCAAATGATGAAATGATCTTGTAGTTGCTCGGTAGCAGAAAATATTTGATGTGAAGTTCAGATTTCCATAGCAATGGATGGCCACGGCATTCAGCTAGGATCGAGCATTGCAATCTTAAATAGATTAAAGACGATTGATTAAAATTTTACCGTGGCAACGCACGGGTATCCTGCTAGTTTTATGAAGAAGATGCTTTACCACCACACCAGTGTTGCTATTTGTGTAATAAATGGTAATATTATTTGTTTATCATCTCTCATGATGTGGAAAAGTTTATGAAAAATTGTGGCAATAGCCAAAAATGGTTGCAATAGATTTTGCGTGTTGCAACGATTCTTTTGTTGTGGCAATAACTTTTCTTCTATTGCAACGAACTTTTCAAAAATTACAACGATAATATTTTGTTGCAATATAATATATATATTGCAACGACAAGACAATCGTGGCAATACTATTTGTGTATTGCCACAAAAACTTTGAAATTGATGCAACAATTATTGTTTTGTTGCAATAGATGTCAATCTATCGCAACCATTTTATTGACCGTGGCTATTAACACATATCTCTTACAACGAAAGCTGTTTTGTGGCAATAATGTCCACACATTGCAACCATGTATGAAAAACGTTGCAATAACTCCTAGCTATCGCAACCAATATTTTGTTGTTGCAGCACTGCTCGTGGCAATACCCCGATTTCTTTGTAGTGAGGGATGGGTGCACTACAAGAGTGGGAAACTTTCCCAACAGTTTCATGAAGTGGCCGACAGTTTGTAATACATCCAGTTAAGTATATTGCTAAACTGTGGCTAATGACCTTGTTGGGAATGACATTGTTGGGAAATAAGTAAAACTGCCGGGAATCATATGAATTATACTAGAAAAACTGTTGGCCATTTCTTACAAATAGTGAAGAGTGATGGGACTGTTGGCCACCTTACTAAAAACTGTCGGTAAAGATTGAAATTCTTGTAGTGGTGGGACGGCTTTAGTACCGGCGGCGCTCTGGCGAGCTGAGGAAGCGGCGTTTTCGTGACCTCAGGGGCGGTCGCTATTTCAAATAACGACCACCTTTGGTTTCTGGCAGCGGCATGACCACGCCTTTGCGGCTCGGATTGGCCATGCGCAGGAACGGAAGAACGAAGGGAATAGTGAACAGAGACACCGTGGCCGCGGTTGTGCTTGTGGCGAGGCAACGTCTGGAAAAGACGGCGGCGGGGTGGTAGCGGTGTTTGTAGAAATGCTAGAAGGAACGAAGGAGACAGCGGACGGGAAGATCAAAGACCTTGTTGCTTTGTTTTTCAACAATCAAGACTATGTGCGGACGCGCAAAGGGTGGAACTATTTTTCCCATTATTTTTAAAAAAGTGGAATTATTTTCGTGTGATGGTTGTGAACTGTCAGCAGATAATAATAATGTGTCGGTTGACGCCGAGAATATACGGTTGCGGCAAGTGCTGGGAAAAAAAATGAGCTCTTGTAAGTTGACAATGGAGTTTCAACCTCATCTTCAAAGGTCAACACAACAGTGTACGATGCCTTTTTCCTCGTAAAGAAATCATGGTTAATATAGTAGCGACATTCATTCTTTTTTCCCTGTTTTGGTCCTCTTCCAAATAATTTGAAGCTTTCCGTAACGAACACAGCTTGAACAAGTCCGCGATTTGGAGGTTGCATGTCTGTTCTTTTCGTCCATGCTTGACGTACTGAAAGTGAATGATATCCAACAAAAAAAAAACGTCCGCGTAGAAGTGCAGTGGCTCCCAAGAAACATGGACTCTTGTGAGACTACGGGGAAATTTCGACCTCAACTTTACAGTCCGAGGCGAACGTTCAGAGGAACGGGAGGGCTTCAAGCTAGCGCTTACGCGACCGGCGGGGCGGCGAGTTGCGGGGGATGGGCTGATGGTGGCTAGCTCCCGCGAGCCCGCCATATTCCAGTGGCTAACGTGGCCACTGAGAGCTTGGAGGTCCTTGTGCTCTTGTAGTTTAAGTGTGCCTATCACGTACTTTCTTTCGTGTTCTTTGACTGGATGCACTTGTTTTGTTCGTGTAAATACATCCAAGCCATCTCGTGACTCTTGTCGGCCAATTGCCGTGTATTCAAATCTGTCTTGTTCGGATGCCAATCCACTTTGTGCATTGTGCAGTGCCGGAATATGGGTTAAAAGTTAGAATATATTTTCTCCATTCTCTGTTTCTTTTTCATTAACACATTCTAAAGATGGAGAAGTTTTAGAGGCTTCCTTTTGTGTGTGTGTGTGTGTAACAGAAGTTTTGGAGGCTTCATGTATAGAACAAGGGCACCAGGGAAAAAATGGAACCATATTTTGAAGAGTAGTAATGTGATGAATGATGACGGGAACACGGTTGCTGCAAGTGCTTCAATCGTGTCAGGTCTTCTGCAAAGATGAAAAACAAAAGAAGCATGTACTCTTGCATTTTTTTTTGGAAGAATTTCCGCCTCATCTTCAGAGGTCAGAATTTGACGGGGTATACAGACTTATATTAAAGATGAAATTTTTATATGAAAGATAAGGTTGATGAGATCACAACGATAGTGTTCTTTTTTCTCTCCTGTCTTTTCGTAATTAAATTCCTTTTGAACAAAGTCGACGATCTGGGGTGTTTCTGGATTTCGTTCCTTTACCCTAGAAGCATCTGGACTAAGCCCATGTATTCACATAACAAAACTGCATCTTTTTTATTCACATGACACAACTGCATCTGTCCATGATCGTATACTACATTTCAGATGAACATGTTGATTAGCTTCCTTTTGAGTTGGCATGATGTCCGTATCTCCAAAAAGTTTTCTTGTACAAGATCTGACTCCGTACCTCCAACAACTTCCTTGAACGACTCCACAAATTGCAGGTTGGCTGAGGTTGTTTATCCTGGAAACGTGGGGTCAAAGTCCATGTTTCCAATGAATGCAAGTCATCTTCCAGCCATCCATTAAAAATGGACAGTAGTCTAACATCAATTGAAGCAGAAAGTTTAAAACCGCGTAAGGTTTTTCCTCTTACAGTAGCCATCTATATAATTTCCATCGTGTAGTCAGGACCGTAGGCTATTCTGCTCACCATGGAAGCTGCTCGGCTTGGCCTCAAGTTGCAAGTAATCCTAGTATGGTGTCTTCTTCTGCCAGCATTTCTGCAGGGTGCTGTCACCACGGGTCATGACGGTACCGAGCCTTTTATGTTTGAGCACGGTAACGTCATACATTGTCTCCAGTTCTAGATAGCACGCCGTTCTTCTATGCTTTCCTAACTACAGTTAAAAAAAGGCCCTTTTTTTAAAAAAAAAACCAATATGGGACATGCAAAAGAGTTTTGGTGTTCGTCGTGTATACATGGCAGTGAACTGTGATAAGCCATGGGTGGCATTTTGTGTCATGGAGAAACAATAGTTGAGTCGTAGTAAATCGGAGCGATCTCCTAAAATTCTAATCAAGCCCATGGCTGCAGGGAAGAGATTAGCCGCTGATGTGCATGCACAATCTACAACAAGATCAGACAAGTCTATGGCTGCGAGGAGGCAATTAGTCCCTTGGCAATCACCTCCGATCGAAAGTAAGTTTGCATCCCAGTTCTAGTAAGTTAACTTTGCGTAAGATGAAACTGTATGTCTTGTTCTAATCTCGTCAAGACTGTTAATTTTCGTTAGAATATTAATCTGTCAATTGTGTGCTAATAGTTCTTTATGCTACTAATTAATGGAGCTTATTCTAAAATGAAGAGAACATAACATATTATCTTCATTCGTGAGTAAAATATATTTATTTTCAGTACGATATTGTTTCATTTGATAAGTTTAAGCACTATCAATATTCAATATTAGGAGAATCATGATCTGCTCTGATATGTTATAAGCATGTATATGTTTGCGAGTTCTGAAGAAAATCGGCATGCCCTAAAGGTTGGGTGATGTGGTCAAACGCTAAAAAATATTTCGTTTAGCTTACATGGCTCTCTTTATATTAATATTTGGTCAAGGGAAAAAAAAGGAACCAATTTCAAGGGCTAAAGATGACCACATTAATTAGAGAAACAATTACCCACCCCATCATTATAAATAACTTAGTTCAAAATACACTTAACATGTTTTCAAAATTATCCATCATTTTCAAAATTGCGCACTATTGTTGTTACAAAAAATATTAGTCAAAAATAATAATGGTGAAAATAAAACAATAATGAAAAGGTAACTATAAAGTAATGAGTCATCTAATATAGTACAAAAATATAATTTGATTGTTTGATACTAATCATGCAATTGCACGAACCAACCCCCTAGTTGTAACAATAAAATGTTCCCTACAGATTCCCCAGATGGAAGTCACACCTGGCCTCCTATCAGTACAGTAGGGTATCGTGCCTCCACTAATAAGCAAGGCAGACCAGGCAACTAAAAAGTTCGTTGCTTCAACAAAAGCTTCAAATGGACGGAAAATGAACATATATCACCAAGGCAACAAAAAGGAGAAGTTGATCGAGGATGGCAAAAACTCAGCATATTGTACTTGTCAAAAGAACAATAGATTGTTTGTCAAAGATTGCATAGTGTAGATGTAATATTTTAAAGTTGACTTGGGATTGTTTGAGGAACATTATATTTCTTAGAGCTAGAAAGAAGATCTAAAATCTCTTCTTGATATAAAAGTAATTGCAGTGCCACAACTATGTAGCAATTAATCTACAAAAACCCTGTGTGCTGACTATATGATGGAGCCCCCAACAGGACGACCTGGCTGGGGCCTTTAGCACAAACGTCGCATCTCCGTGATGCAGAAGTTTGAGATGCCGAAGCAGGGGGTGAAGATCTTTGAAGTGTTTCAGGTCATGTAGGATGCCAAAGAGAAGGCTGAACATCCTTGCCTGGGGCCTCGCTGCCACGATGCTGGAAGATGTCGTCGTCAAAAAGAGTTGCCGAGTTCAGGTTCAGCATCACCGGCCGTGGTCTGAATTTCTGAGCGCGCGTGTCTTGTTTCTCCTCTTGGGAAAAAGTGATCGGCGTGGGGCTGGGGGTTCCAAGAACGTGATGGCGGGCAGTAGGAGATCACTGCCAAGAACGTGCATTTGATCGTTATCTTAGGAGCCTCGGCACGCGCGTCCCGGGCGCCGCGCTCACCTTCAGCTGTTTCGTCAAGTGGCGCCTCATGGCCAGGGATCACCTTATTCGGGCAAGGCCGACTGCCGCGCCAGTCTCACAACCACAACCACCACCTTGTACACCATCAAGCTCCAGCTAGCCACCTAGACGAACCGATCACGTCGCCTTGCGAGCTTGTGAGGGTCGCAACCATGGACAACATGCGCGCCATGGACATCGTCCTGTCCGTCTCAACAGGCCGTGCCACCTGTACGCTGGCTAACAGTGAGATCCGCGTCGTCAGGATTCTGGTTCCATGTCTGCAACAGCGCTTCCTCTTCCAGAAGTTTGGCAGCTAGCCCGCAGGTAAGGCGTCGTGGAGCGCCGGCCGGCGCGGTTTGCGCCGAGCCCGGCTCCTGGCGGTCACGCCGCGGTATGCGTGCGGGAAGAAGTCCGACCAGGAACTCTCTCGATGTGCATCTAAAGGGCTAGCAGTCAGAACTGCAGATTAGACGCGTTCTCTCACGGCAGCGCCGCTCAGCGACCGGAGGACGGCGGCGCGATGGTCGCGATCGCGGCGAAGGGGTGGACGCTATTTCAAATAGCGACCACCCCTGGGGTCATGTTAACCGTCGGATCGCGGACGAGCGGCAGGCTCTGCGCACTCTGGAGCATCATATGGGCCCCGAATATGCGGCCCAGCTAGTAAGGCCCAGGAAAATAAGAAGAACGACGAGAGGACACTGACGAACGGCGGCCGCCGTCGTCTTCGCGTAAGGCGTACGCATGGCGCCGCCTCAGCCGAGAGGTCGAGTGGTTTAGCACCGCATCGCGTGATCTACGCAGCAAGACGCGGCACAAAAGCAGGGGCTTGCGAGCATGTCTCGCCGGGCTCGTAGCGGTGGCCCACGTCATCCCAAGCTTAGTTGGGGGCAAAGGGGTGAGTTCGACGGGGTGGTCGGAGCACGTTTGTCGACAGGGCTGACAATCTGACGGTCTCCCTGCAACTGACTCCGGTGTGACGGTTGCGATCGTAAATCCGGACGACGCTGCACAGCGGGATTGCCTCGGCCCGGACCGCGCTCGCACTCTTTCGAGCTCACGCCCTTTTTGCTGCTTCGTTTCTCTCCGATCAGCCGCCGCGTCGTGTGACTCGTGTCACGTCGCTTGTATGCGACGAAAACCTGGCCATGCTCGTGGGAAACAGCACGGGCCGACGGGCGTGTTTGCGTTCGTGGTCCGCAGCCGATGGGGATCGCAGACGACGACGACGATGGGGCTCGCATCCGTTCGGGCACAAGGAAACTCTTCGATCGTTTACACTATCACTGCCAAACGACGGCCGCCGCACCAGGCTGCACCACCACCCACCTTCGACACGTGCAATGCAAGCTTAAATTTACCCACCCATCAGAACGGATCATGGGACGAGGCGGCGGCGTCGGCCCACGAGCTCGTGACCATGGTCCGTGGACAACATGCGCACCAATGCAAGGATCCTTTCGCAGCTAGCCTGCAAGGCGAGGCGTCGAGGCGCGCGGTTGGCGCCGAGCCCGGCTTTTCGCGTTCTAGCGACGTTCTGCCCCGCGCCGAGCGAACAAATACGACCAGGAGCTCCCTCAAGGTGCATCAAAAGGGGCAGCAGTCCGGACTGCGTGTAGCCGCTCTCTGACGGCAGCGTCAGAGGGTCTCTCACACGACCGACAGGCGGCGGCGGCGCCATGGGCGGTATTGACGGCGGAAAGATGTTCACGGTGGTGTAGCAGTGCGCGGATCGACCGGCACCGAGGGCCTCAGCATTTACAGACGACGGTGATGAGGTCCAGCTGGAAGACTATGGCATTGAGGTGCAATGACCGCGGAGGAGCAAGACGGCCCCGTTGTCCGCACCGTCCGGTGCATTTACAATTGGTTTTTCAGCTCATGTTTCTCAGTTTCAGACCAAGAGCCAACGGGGCGCCGTTGGTAACAAGGCCGCCGTCCGCATGAAACCGTGTCAAACCGTTTCCCACAAACTGGTCCTAAACTGGCCACCAAAAAACTGAACTGTTTTTTGGCTGTTCAAATGAATGTAGTGCACAGTGAATTTTGTTTGGCTGGTTTTTTTGAATGGTTTGGAGAAACCGTGGCTGAACAGGCCATTGTTCGTTTCCGAAATTAGTATCTTTGCACCGGTGGTCTCAACCACATCGGTCGTAAATGCCCGCAGTACATGGTGGAACTTCCTCGAACAACGTGTAAGATATTGTCACCATGGGACCTAAACTAGTTCTGATGGATCTGTGCAGCTAGGAAAACGGCTAATCTATTCCCTAAAAAAAGTCTTAGAGATTATGCAATGCTTACTTTCAAAGCCTTTGATTCTTCGTTTTCTCCGTCTCCCTCATTATCTTGGATTCTTATCTAATGACTCAGGACATAACCCTCGATGTGAGGAGTAAAAGTCTAAAAAAAATAGAAAAAACTTCTCATAAATTAGATTTTTTTTGTACATTTATGTAAGAGAAAAATTTGGGGTTAGAATTTCTTACAATTCAAAAGTCTCAAATGATATAGGGCCCAAAAGAGAGGGATTGAACCATCGATAAAAAAAGAAATTGAACAACAGAGTAGCATTCAGTCGCTTTAGTCCACTCAGCCATCTCACCTTTTCTAAATCGAATGTTAGGAACCAATCACCAAGTAACAGGGCCGCTCATTTCGCGATAT